>CM053402.1:52404056-52498544 GCA_028644305.1 Xerus rutilus
AGAACAAGTAAATAAATTAAATATGAAAAAAAAGGACTTGATCACTAGTTACATGTCCTAGTGGTGAAAAGAAAAAATTATGAAATAATTTTTATACCTCTGATGTGGTTAAATAGATGGATAGAGTGTTATTCAGTGAAGGAGGAAACACCAAAAAGGAGCAATCTTGGTGAAGAAATAATAACTTGGTTTTAGATATTTTTTTTAAGGGTTTTACAGTTTTGCTGATTTTAATACACACAGGTGGTGGAGATGAATAGGGGAAATTGTTGGGTTTTATAGGTGCGTTTTACAGACCAGTGTTACCAGAGTCATAACAACTGGTACCACACAGGAGGTTGTTGCCATGCCAAGCACATAGGTATGCTTGTGGGAGTGGGGAAGGGACAGGGAACAGCATAGACTTGAGCACCAAAGATAGAAAAGAAACTGGAATCTGAGGACTTGGCATGCTCTTGATATTTTTGGTGATATCTGTGATGAGCAAAAAAAAGAAAGAAAAAGATATTATACAAATAATATGCACGTTAGGCTGGAGGATCTTGAATGTACCAACTCAGAATAAAATCCAAAAGTCTTTGCCTCCAGAGCTCTCAGTGGTCTTTCAGCCATAGCTACTGCAGTTCTTCTGACGCCTTTACTCTCTCCACTCCAGCCATGCTAGCTACCTTGCTGTTCCCCAACCCATCAAGAACTCTGCTGCTTAAGGACCCTGCCTTCACCCAGACATTCATGCTGTCTTTCAGATCTCTGCTCAGATGTCACCTCAGAGATTCAGGGCACACTGACACTCTTTGTACTCCTATCCCTCTCTTCTGACATTTGTTGTTGTTCATTGTCTGTTTCCTCCACTAGAATTGCAACTCTGTGAGATCAGAGACTTGGTTTTATGCATTATTCTTTCTCCATTCCCTCAAACCTGTCTTTTTCACAGTAGGAGCTCAACAGATAGATGAGTAGGTGAATAATCAATCAAAAAATTGCAAAGATAAATGTAAAATTGCAATTGAGATTAAGTGGTAAGACATTTGGGGCACACAGAGGGAGAACCTAGCCTCCTCACAAGGAAGAAGTCTGAGATCATTGATGAGGGGTAGAAGCCCAAAGTGGAAACCACTGCTTGGCCCTCATTTTTCAGTGTGCTCTTCCTATCTATGGCTTCCTGGGGTGAAGAGGAAATTCCTTGGGTTCAGATCTATCTGTGGACCTCCCATTTATATTATTTGGTTTGTAGAAGTACCCTTGCTCTTGTAGGGCATGGTTATAGACAAGCTTTAGAAATGAGATTTTTCTGTTTTTCTTAAGTTGCTCCCTGGTCTCAAGGAACCCTCCTCAGTTCCCCTTGATTGCATTTTTAATTCTCAGAGGTACACGTTCTCCCATCTCTTCTAAGCCTGTTTCCCTTGCTGTGTTAGGGCCTTGTGGTGACTAATGAGTCTGAGGGCCCTGACCAAGGGGAGCAGCTGCTATGATGGGTCTTGGTAAATGCAAGCGCAGTATTGCTGGAACCTCTGGTTTTTCAATACAAACGACATTTGGATTTTCATGTGAAATTTCATGATTTAAAATTTGGCCCAGTTTTTCCAAACACTACATACCAAATAAAATCTGTCAGTGAGTTGAATTTGCCATGGGATTCCCTCTACCCCAATTCTAGCCCTTGAAATAGGACATATAATTTTTATATTTTCATTTATTTAAAAAAAAAAAAAAGGAAAAGAAGGGGTTGGGGATGTAGCTAACTCAGGGGCAAATTTCTTGTCTAGCAAGTGTGAAGTCCTTGTTTCAATTTGCAACAACATAAGAGGAAGGAAGGAAAGGGAGGGAGGGAGGGAGGGAGGGAGGGAGGGAGAGGGAGAGAAAGGAGAGTGGGGGGAGAGAGACTGGGATGTGGAGGGGATCCCACAACAAAAAGAAGAGAATTCTTCTCAACTAAATTGTGGATTGTAGTTTTTAAAATTATTTTTATGTTAAAAAAAGTGATGCCCCCAAATCTTAGCTTAGATAGAATCAAGCTATGGACGCTGACAGCTCATTAAGCTGTTAGCCTTCTTGAACATGAAGGTCTTCTTAAGCTATATACCATAGAAGAGCTCATTATTTTTAAATTTAAAAAGAGGGTAGAGGGGGATATTACTGCTTTAACATTCAAAAGGTAAAGTCAAGGAGGGTCAACTTAAAATTGCTTCAAGAAACACCTGGAAATTACAAACGTGTTTACAATTATTTCTGTACTTGATGGCGTTACGTTTCAGAAAGTGCCATTAATTGTGATAAAGTAACACAGAGCTCTTTGTGAAATTTAAGTCCATTGAATATCAGCACCTTCAAAGACAATAAAAATTCCAGCCTGTATTTATCTATTCCCATGTGAGAAGTTACTACAATGTATATTGTATCATTCCATGTGAAATTCTTTGGCTTAATCGTCTCTCATTTGTAGGCAGTTGTCTGGGGTCAGTATTCCATTTTGCAGTTGTCAAACAGCTGTCAGATTAAAACACCAGATCCTAAAATTAATTTAAATTTTATGTCATTCCATATCAGTATATTTCTTGACTTAGGTATCTAAAAAGTGATTTCTTAATCATCCTTTCCCTTAGTTATCCAATTTCTCCCACAATCTCCATATATACATTAAATATGATGTTCCGAATATCTCCATTATTTTCCAAGTATAGTTTTAAAAAATTTACATGAAATTTAAAAAAACACTTGAATTAGATATTTAGCCCACTATTTCCACTGTTCTTTTTTCAAGAAGAGAAAATCAAATCACATTTAAACATGTCATCTTTATTTTCATTATCATTCTTATTTTCCTCTTTATTTTTTTAACATTGTTTATACCAAGCTGAAAGCTCCATAGTGATTGAACATAGAATTCTTAATTGCTTTCTAAATGTCAGTCTTTGTTAGTGTAATAATAAAAAATTTGGCATTCATTTTAAATAATTCATTGATCAAAGAACTATTCTGGTTATGTCATTGATGTTTTACTACAAAGGACCTCAAGTTGCCAGTGGGTGACATTAACGTTATAATCCTCGTAAAAGAAGTCTGTCCCTGAGGTATTTGATGAATACTGTAGTTTTAAGTAATTTGGTGAAAGAATGACATTTTTATGCTTATATAATTCTTAGCTATTAGATAGAAAGTACCTAAAATTGATACCCCTAAATTATGATAATTAGGAATTTCTATGTAATAGTACAAAAACATTTCCATATTAGTTTATTTACCCTTTGACACTAAGTTCATTTTAATCCATATTTGTTTAGTACTTGCTTTTCATAAACTTGTAAGTTAGAGCTTGATTTAATCTTTTCTTGTTTTTGACACATTATCCTTTGAGTTCTCTTAGCTTCTTGTATATTTTTCTGTAACATCATTTATTAATATGCACTTTAATTAGGTTTTTACATATCTGAATATTCTACCAGCCTATGAGCCCCTCTTTGACTAGAAAGGCATATTTTATTTTAACCCCTAGTACCTAACAAATAGGTTCTTAGTGAATGGCTATTGAATAAGTGAATGAGAAAATAACCAGAAAATGAGAACATAAATTCAACAGTTAAAAGCCTGAACATGGTGTAAGTTTGTTCCTTTGTTATTCTAACTTCATCAAAGGTGTCATTTCAAAATGTAATTACATTTTATGACATACATAGAACATTCCTATTGCTTGTGCACATTTTCATGGAAATTTTAATAGTCAACTTTGAAAGCGTTAGCATTGAGATTATAATAAAACAAGTTGAATTAAATTTGGGAAATACCAAGGGATCAGATAAAATCAAGCAAAAGTTAATGGCAATGTAAGTTATTTATAAGAGCAAATTAGGTTTTTCATACAATAATAAAATTGTGCATTAATCTTTGTCATTTGAAGGTTCTTAAGAATTATTCTTTATAAATTGGTATTCAAGTGATTTGATGGTAGAGGTTTAAGTTTTGTGCTCTGTGTCCTCAGATGAAATTGCTTTTAGTGAAAATGTATTCCAGTGATATGTTTCCTCTTCAGAAACTTCATTACCAGAAGAAAAAAATATGAGATCCAAAAACCCACACTTTCTGTGTATCCCACTGCCTACTCAACAGCTTTACCTGGATTTTACCAAGATACCAGAAGAGTTACGTCTAAAAACTGAACTTCTGGTCTTCCCCTAAAACTTGCTCAGACTTCTATTGCAATTGCTATCAATCTAATCTGCTGGTTTTCTCAGGCCAGAAATTGAGCTGATTGTGTACATACATACTCTAGTTGTGGAAGATGGGAGAAATTGCTAGAGGGTGGATAGAATCTTCAACCAATTCTTGCAGTCTTCTATTACCACCACCTTTGTCTCTGGCCTGGACTGTTGTAATAACTTCCTTAGTGGTGTTGCTCCTTCTGCTTTGCTTTCTATAGTGTTCCCAGCACAACATGTAAAACAGCAACAACTAAAAATGTGAGATCACCTCCTCTAGTTAAAACCTTGCAGGGACTTCCCAGGCCCTGTGTGAACATTCTACCACCCACTCTCAACTCCTACTTCTGCACAGGCTGGCAGAAAATTTGTTTAATCTTAAATTTTGAGAAAAGGAATATGGTCTCATGTTTATAATGTATAAATTACAAATACTTATTAGTATTTTATTAATTGCTATGATTGTTCTGTCATGGCTTTTATCTACTAAAGATATTTTATTTTTAATGCAAATTAAAACTACGCTGAGATTTCACTTCACTCCAGTCAGAATGGCAATTATCAAGAATATAAGTAACAGTAAATGTTGGTGAGGATGTGGAGAAAAGTGTGCATTCATACATTGCTGGTGGGACTACAAATTGGTATAACCACTCTGGAAAGCAGTATAGAGATTCCTCAAAAAACTAGGACCCACCACTTGACCCAGTTATACCACTCTTCAGGATATATCCAAACGATTTAAAATCAGCATACTACAGTGACACAGCCACATCAATGTTTATAGCAGCTCAATTCACAATATCTAAGCTATGGAACCAACCTAGGTGTCCTTCAACAGATGAATGGATAAAGAAACTGTGGTATATACACAATTGGATATTATTCAGCCATAAAGAAGAATGAAATTACGGCATTTGCCAATAAATGGATGGAACTGAAGACTATCATGCTAAGTGAAATAAGCCAGTCCCAAAAAACCAAAGGCCAAATGTTCTCTCTGAAAAGAGCATGCTAACACACAAACAAGGGGTGGGGTGGTGGGGGTGAAGAGAAGAATAGAAATTCAGTGGATTAGTCAAAAGGGAATGAAGGGAAGGGAAGGGGGACAGAAAAGACAGTGGAATGAATCTGACATATCTTTCTTATGTTCATATATGAATACACCACAGTGAATCTCAACATCATGTATATCCACAAGACTGCGATCCTAATTAGAATAATATATACTCCATGTTTGTATAAATACTTCAAAATAGCCTCAACTGTCATGTATAACTGAAAAGACCACATTTTAAAAGATAATTTTCTTTTTAAATGATATGCAAGAGTTTTTTTTCTATATTAAAGACATTACCCTTTTATTACAAATATTTTTTCTGAGCCTATCCTTTACTGTAATCTGTATTTATGCTTGTGTTTTAGGGTAGATGGGAGCCCTACATTTGTAAATATAAAAGTTATTTTTTTGTAATGATTTTCCTTGGTAAAGATCACTAGAAAAATCATCTTCATTTGTGGACTTAAGTAAGTATGAGGTGGTGATTTAACTTAATTTGATACTAAATTGTTAGTTTGTTATCCCAGGATTATTTTTAACAGCCACACTTATAATAAGGCTATAAAAAATTCCATTTCTTACCTTTTTTTCCTTTAATTTCTGCCTTTATTCAGGTAGTTTTTGTCTTTGTTCTCCAAGAAAGCTTGTCATCATATCTTCTTTTATGATATTGAGAGTAAGAAGCAATTGATTTCCAAATTTTATTCTGTTTTCCCTAGTAGGGAGTTTTTCAGACACTCCATTGCCTCTCAGCATTGTTTTCCTTTTTTTTTTAATATTGAGGAGTTTTGACAATCCCACTGTTGTAATTTCCCTGTGTTTATTCATCATTGAACTAAAAGAGGTATAGTCAGTCATAGTATTACCTCCCATCTATCATGTGTGTAAGGTCTACATGGATCTGCAGTGTCTGCAGGCTTGATGCTACAGCCCTCTTTGCTATCCCTTTGATTTCCAACAATTCATATGTATATTTTTCCTGCTGAACCGTGATATAGGGTTCGTCTATTTTGAGGTGACATTTCCTGGATCCACTTCCAATAATTTTGTGAAAGTTGGTAATTTATGCCTTTGTTGAAGCATTTCATCCATATATTCTATTCATGTTCAGCTGTTGTGTCTGCAACTGAGCGTCTATTGTATGTATCAGTCCCTAGTCACTGGGACCCAGGGGCAGGCAAATAGTCCTTGTTGTCTGTGGACCTAGGTGGGAATAAGGAGGCAGATAATAATTAATCATACATTTTATTTAAACATTATAAAACTGCTTTACAGTGCTGCAAACAAGAGTTACTTGGTACCATTTGAATTTGTAAAAGGGATGGGATTGATGCTGGAGCTGAAATCCTAAAGATAGGTAAGCGTTTTCTGGGCAAATAGGGTAGGAAGAGTGTTCTAGGGAAACTAATGTGTGCACAGCCCTGTGGTGGGAGAGAGCATGGTTTAGAAAAACTGAGAGCATTGTAACTGGACAGAGAGAAGATGGTATTGAAGGAATTGAGACTGGAGATGACATTAGAGGTTAGAACTTGTATAGTCCTATAAGCTACATTAATATGTATTTTATTTCCAGGGCAATAGGATTGTTGTGCTTTAGTAGAGAGAAATATCTTATCAGATTTGTTATTCGAGCCAGAATGATACAGAAAAAGACAAGAGACTTTTGCCATACTTTAGACAGATTGACTATTGCTTAAACTACTCAGGCAGTGGCTGAGGAAAAATTTGAGAGATAATTCAGAGATAAAATGAACAGTACTTAGAAATTGATTCACAGTGGAAGGAAAAAAGAAAAAAGTTATCAAGAATGATTCATAGGGTTATAGCTTGTCAAATGAGGTAGATGGTGATACCATTTACTACTCAAAGAGGACCTAGGTTTGGTGGAATGATCATGAATTCAGTTTTGGGCTTGATTTTGAGAACACTTCAGTTTAACTGAGAGGAAGTATCAAGTAGACAGGAGGATACATGGGTCTGGGAGTCAGAATAGAGAAATGTTTTATAGATAGAAATTTAAGAATCATCTGCATAGAGATAGTAATTATAGATGGGAACTACTAACAAGATTCAGTAGCCTCGGACCTGCCTTGAGGAGCTTCTCGAGCTGTTAAACAGAAGGTGGAGAAAGATGGCCTTGCAAAGGATGGGAAGAAGAAAATCAGGTATCATGGTAGCAGGACACATTTCAAAGAGGAAGGAGTGCTTAATAGTGAGCATGCTGCCAAAGGTTATGTGAGCTGAAGACTGAGCTGTCCATTCCATTGGATATAGTGGTGAAGAGTTGATTGACGGCCTTTGAGCGAGCTATTTTGTTGTTCTGTTGGGTGGGAAAATCACAGACTAGCAGTGAGGCACCATACCAGAAGTTGACATTCACATGGGGTAAAAACGAGTGGTTTTTGCAGTGTCCTGATAGGCTGTATACCATGATGTCTGAGGACACAGATTTGAGTCCTGATTATCCCTAATTGTGTGACATGGGGCAAATTACTTTTCTTTATCTGTAAAATGGAAACAATAGTCTGCCTATATCATTTGCTATCAGCAGAGACAAGTAAAGAAGACATTCTTCTACTCTCTCAGCCTAGTGAGAAGTGTATGGATCTTCTACACACACAGATAATTGCAGTTCAGGAAAGAAGGTAAGAGAAAGTGATATATCACAAAAGTAAGATCATCTCTGGCTTCTGTAGTAAAAAGTGCATACTTCTAGAGGAGGCAGCATATTTTAGCTGGAGTATGTAGATGTGCCTGATTTAAAGATGAGGAGAGGAAGATTACTGTCAGAAGAAATAACCTAAGCCAAAGCAGAGAATCTGGAAGCCATACATTCACAAGTAATTTGTATGGTGGAAAGAAGCCTAGAATGTCAGAATGCAGGAAGGAAATAGTTGGCCATAAGGCTAAGGCCATATTGTTGAGTGTCATAATTGCCAAGCTAAGAATTCAGATTTGATTCAGAAGGAAAGAGGGAGCCATTGAAGTGGTGAAAGTCTAGAGGCATGTTGACCAGTTAGGGTATTATTACCACAGTCATAGGAACTATAGGAAACATGAACTCAGAAATGACAGAGATAATATGAAAAAGGAAATGGATTTTAATTAGAAGGGCCTTCATTCTGAGAAAGTTAATCTGAGCTAGGCTTTATCAGTATGCAAGTGTACCTATCAGCCTAGGTGGTACACATCACTTTGTGACCAGGATCCTCTTCTTTGTAAAACTCATGAGGCTGCAAAATCTTCATGTGTCTTGACAAGTCACAGCCAACCATTTAAATGAATTGATATCCATCATCTGTGATCTTGTCAAATCCTTGCTTGCCTACTTCTTGCAGATTACTATCTTTTGGTTAAGTTTCTTTAAAAATAGTGAAAATCAAGAGAAAATTTAACACAATTATAAATAAGATTCTGATGAGAAAAAATATGTTTCTGTATTTTTAATTGCAAGTAAATGATTGGCAGTGGTTTTTCATAAAATTGAAAAACTATGTTTTAAAGGAATGCTTAACTCTCAATTTAAATCTTTAGTTCTTCTTCCTTTAGTTAGTTAATTCCCTAACTTTTTAAACATGGAATTTTCAGGAATGTTAGAATTTGGTTAATTTACAAGCAAAACAAATTTGGCTAAAGATCTTTTCTTAGTTCATACTGTTATTTAGACTTACGGTGTGGTGGTTCTGGGGCCATGAACTTTTTAGTTGCTAATCCAAGGACAGTGGGCCATTTAAAACATAGCTGGCTGCTCTTCTGATTTGGGGTGTATTTCTTTCTGTACAGACTTCTTATTGTCACTTTTCTGATTTGGTAAGAGTAGGATGAGGTGAGATGGTGAGCTGTGTGCTTCTTACAAGAGGAGCTGTGTCTTGTGGGTGTCTGAACCATCACGAAAACTGATCTCTGAGTAGAAATCTTGCCATTTTCAGACTTGTAAATGTCTAGCTAAAATTTGCCTGCCAAAGACTGCTGCCTTTTCTCAGTCCACACATGATTCTCTTCAATAAATTGTGTTCCCAATAATCTGTCTCCATTTTGTAGTTCATCTGTCACTTGATTGATTCTGTGGGGATTGATTTCTAGCTCTGCTGGAACTGTATCAATACTACAGGCCTTAGGCAAGGAGTCACCCTAATTCTACCTCTGCTTCTGGCCCTGTGTTCCCCAGCCCCTAATTTCTTTATCTCCTGATTCTTGAACAAGTGGGCTATACTTCGAACTTTCCATTTTGTTCTTCTTGCATCATGCAAATGCTCTTCTGACTCTACCTTGGCTATTTTACAAATAAGTGTAATGATGATAATGATAACAGTAATAATGGTATCACTATCATCTGGCTTTATCTCTATAGCAGTGCTGTGAGCTAGGCATTGTTACCTCTCTCTGACAGATAAGAAAATGAATGTTCAAAGAAGGAACAAGAATTGCCTAAGGTCATTTGTCCAAGTGGTAAAACTAGAAGTCATCCTAGTTTTATTTGGCTGACACCCTGCTCTCCATATTTTGACCCTGACTTCCCAACTTGATTCCTAACCTTGCTTTGACCAAATATCAACAGTGTACCTATGCCTATACTCTTGTACTTTCATTTTGCCAGCAGCAGATTTCTGTTTCTGTGGTGTTGTCTGTTGATGACTTAGGCCTAGCCATACCTCTGGTTCCTCACCCTGCAGTCTAAGATTTCAAGTGCAAATCTGACTGAAGTCTTGGTTATTTGCAGTGACTATTGGAAATCTCTGAGCAAGAAAAATGCTCTTGGTCCTGCCAGTTGGCGAGTGGTGCTGTGATCTCTGAGACTTGGCCTGCCCACTGCCACAAAATATACCACAGGGTCTCAGTCATCACAGACACCAAATTACCAGCCAGTCCAGGAGCTGAAATTCCATGGCTTCAATAAACCACATTAAATTAATATCTTTCATAATTGCACATCTGCCAGAAACCAACTAAATCCCACCTGTACCAAAAGAAACCAAGATAATATTTCTCTAGTGCTTTCCTTTAGGGTTTTTTTTTTTTTTTTTTAACATGGAGTCTGCTTGCTTCCAAAAGTGCTTGGGAGCAGAAGCCAGTGCCTGTTGACACCAAACAAAAAAAAAAAAATTAAAAAAACTCAGCACCTAAGTTGATGTGGCAGTTGGATGCAGAGAAAGGGCCAAGAGTGAAAAACGACAATATATTGTCTTAAATTTTTTGACACTTTACAGAGCTGTTTCATGTACTAGGTTTTTGATCTTCCCACAGTTCTAAAAAGTACCTAGAATAGGTACTTTCCTCATTTGTAAGTACAAATGAGGAAACTGAGGCTTGGAGACATAATGCCTTACTTACATCAGTGCCAGAGTTCAAACTCAGAATTCTAGTTTTTTCTGTCATTAAACCTAACTTGTTTTTCTGTCAGCCCATAGTCAGCTTTTGATTTTGAGATGTGATTGCTTCAGAATTTCTTTTAAGCTGCACATTCACAATTCATAGTAAATGTGGATGCCCTCAATCATAATTCTCTTCCTAGCACCATTAACTTGCTAAAGACCATTTGAATAGAATCTACTCACATAGGCAATGTTATTAATGCATGAGCTGTGAAAATATAAGCTTTAAGAATTCAGTATGCTTTCCCAGTGTGGATAAAGTAGCCTAAAGCATGATGAAAACACATGAAACTAATTTGTCTGATTAAAAAGAAAAATTTATACAAATCATAAAATTAGGAAGGCAGTTTATAATGAAAGACACTAAATAGAGAATGTAAATGTTATTTTTGTGGTCTATTTGGTATTAAATTTTAATGTAAATAATGTATCCCAAAGAAACTGTGAAATTGATTAATAAATCCACTCTTCTCCAGTGTTGGGCAATGTGAGCTGGAGTCAGCCAGGGCTCTCTGTCCATGGCAAAACATTCTCGTGCTCACAAGGGCCTGGAAGGGCTACCAATAAGAGAACAACAGGTGCATGCAATTTATGTTCAAGAGTAGTTTAAGTATCTTTAATCAGTCCATTTTTAAGTCAAACCATATGATGTTCAGACCTAGGCATTTTTCCTTTCAGTATCAAGTACTTCCCTTCTTTTTGTGCTCCATATTAGCAGTACCCAGCTGTGAAACTAGGCTTGCCTTTTGTTACTTAAAAGCAGATAAAATGTTTACAGCAGTTACAGTTGATTGCATGGTGGTTAGTTTCACATTTCTCCCTCCTGTCAAGGTGATGGTGGGTCTCTAAAGAATAAATCAGGCTACCTGACTCTTGTTTTCTGCTCAGTTCAGCTGTAAATAGGTTAGTTGATGCATCAAATATTGCAGGACGACCAGTTAGGCTTGACAACTCTCTTTTACTGAAAGAAAGAATTGCTTTATCTCTTCCACTTGACACAAAAGTTGTGAGTTGTAAACGAGTGCTTGAGATTTGTATTTGGAGTTTAATACACTTCAAAGTAGAACAGTGAAATAGTTTTAGTGAAAAAGAGCTATATCCTAAGAGTATTCTGCAGTAAGATTTGTTTTAGTTTTTTTCTAATTTCCATTAACATAAAATTCAGAGGCTAAAATCAGATTCCCTAGGACACCACCAGGTAGATTATTTTTTTCTTATTCTGTTCAAAATAGTAGAGCTTGGGAGTGCTGTTGCCAGTCCTGCTGTTCTTTGTTGACATGTGTTTGTCTTCAGTTTGTATTGCACATGTAATTTGTTAATGGGCCTCTTGATAATTAAGATGGTGTATTCATTTCATAACACCCGGTTGTTAGGCGATTACCTGTGGGAATTACACAAGGAGGGGGAAGAATGACCTGCCATGTTCTTGCCCTCCGTGGTCCAGTGCAGATTACTGTGGTGGAGAACTCCCCCCACTCCCCCCCCAGGCTTCTGGGCACAGCTCAGCTGCCTTTGCTTCTCTCATCAGTTTCTTCATCTGTCAAAATGTAAAATCTTCTTTCCTGCTATAAGAAGGGCATGTGAGGGTTGGGTGTTTAATGTTATGTGAATGTGGCAAATGTTGGGTCTTATTTGTTTAATGTTGAGTCATAACCAGTTATAATTTATATTTGAAACAAATGTTTGCCAATGTAAAAATGTTCCCTGTTGTATAAAATGACTTCAGTCTATTCTTTTCTATTACTTTCCCAGTTTTCACTTTGGTTTGCAATTCAGTAGAAAATGGCCAGTAAAAGCAGGTGACAAATTGATTTATGAGATGGTGGTTGCCACCCCCACCCCAAAATGCAAACAATGAAATGTGAACTTCATCTTTAAATATATTTATACAGGTTGTCACTGATGAATGCACATTGGTAAAATAACTTCAGAAAAGATTTTATCCTGCCACCTCCAGTCCAAAAACGTTTCGTGGAGGCTGTAGTTTTCAAAATTCTCTGAAAACAGAAGGCACCAGTCCTACAGCTGATAGGAAATGACAGCATGCCTATCTTGCACAACATTGCCAGCTTATTAATAAAAATGTAATAAAGCCCAGTAACTGTCTAGAATGGGATTTTAGTTGTTATTTGTAATATTTGCAGCATTAAAGCTATCCTTCGCTGAGTTAACCTTATAATAAGGGTTCATTTGCAATGGAGAAGAAAAAAACTTGGCAACTGAAAAATAAAATTTTTTGCTTTAATACTGAAAACCACATTGTAAAATTTAAAACATATTCAGAGGCCAATATTCAGAACCAGGCGATGAAATGCAGCTCTTTGGGGAGGTAAGAAAATTTGAGAAAGGATTACAAAGGGAAATGCCTATGAGTTTAAAGAACTAAGCCAGAACTCCTACTAGTATTAGTAGTTGAGGCATGTGTATATCCATCTTTATTGTGTCTTCTCTGAGAAGACTTCACAACTCATGTTCTGGATAGCAGAAGGCATCCAATTTACTTTCAGTTTTTAAAATACATGTCAGTACTTAAGTAGGGTAGACAGCAGCACTAATCATATTAAGCACAGTGTCTGAACTCACAGTGAATGCATAATTAATGTATTGTTTTAGAGGGCCTAATATATTAGTCAAGGGCAAGAGCTTCATGCATAACTTGTTCCGTGGGTAAGGAGAGCTACTCCACAGTGCCGTTCATACAACCACAGCTAAATCTGCTCGCTAAATCTATTTTGTTACACCTCTAATACAAGCCAAAGCCATCAGACAACCTCCATTAAAGTGTTTGCCACGGAGAACTCTCTCTGGGATAGTAAATGCTAATTCAGTGTCAATTAGAAAAATGCTTCTAACAAAACACTGCGATTAATAAGGGGTACTTGTGTTGATTCATTGCTAGAATTCTTTTTTCTGAATCCCATATAAGGATGCATCTTTCATTACTTTCTATTTATTATTTTAAATATGTTTAGCTTGAAGTCACTTTACCATTTCATCTTTATTTTAAAACGGACCCAAATGTTTACTTCTCCATCAATATCCATTTAAACTTAAGCCATTTGGGTCTAACTAATTTGAATTCCTTTAGTTAAATCATTGAATGAAAGGTTCAGTATAAACTTTTGAATTACTGCATTCAAACATACTTTTAAGTTTCTGATTTTTATAATCCTCTTCATAGTTTTGAAGTTGTATAATGTATATTTGAAAAACAAATCTAGGTTTAATAAACATCCTGTTACACAGATAATTAACAGCTGAAAATGAAACTTCTCTCTTTGCCACTTTCAGACTTTGTGGAATAGATATGTCTAGATTTTAGTGTGTTATTCTGTATTTTTATGTATGTACATTTTTAAGCTGCCTAATTGATTTGCAACATGTTTGTGGTGACAGTGGTCACTGTTCTGTTTTTCTTACTACTTTTATGAAGATCATCTTTTGTTTGGCTCATTGATATGAGAGTGGGAGCATGGGGGATGTCACTGAGTAGGGGGTGTGAGAAGGGGAGCTTGGTAATGTTCCTTTAGTAATGTGGTGTTTTATTTAATTCTCCTCAGCCCCTGAAGTACTGCTGTCTGTAATTTCTTGGATTGAGTAATGTTTTAGTAGAGTTTAAAAATTAATTTCACTTTATTAATCAGCATGCGCATTATTGGAATATGCTAAATCATATTGATTTGGTCTTTCACATGTTTTTAGCTTTAGAAAAAATAGATTGTTAATAACTCTAATTCATGCTTCCTAGAATAATAGAATCATGAATTTGAAGCAAAGGACTTAATATTTTAGGCTTCATATTTAATCTTGGAACTAAAATTCTTGAAAGAAATTAGTCTAATTTGATAAAACTGATATAATATTTGAATTAGCTTTGGTTCTTTTAAAGAGAGTTAATTTTAAAGTAGCTTATAAAGCAACTTGTAAATTTAAGCTAGTTGCTGTCTTTACTAAGCCAACCTCTCTCCTGTAGGTGTGTATTTTCTTAAATGTAATGTTCTGAATAGATTATTTTTCAAAGAATACTTTTCCTGGTGCTACCACCAAGTAAAGTTACAGTATTAGGACATACTGATGGCCTCGGTGACAGCTCCACCCTAAGCATATTTCAGCTATTTATTTTTCTTGACTCAGTTTTCTCATATATTTATGTACTGGGGGCAAGGAAGGAGTTAAGGTATACTCTGATGTAAGGTCTTTTTAATGTTTATAAATAAAAATAAGCCATAGTTTACATATTCTGTACTCTTAAGATTTTTTTAAGATTGTTTTAAAAAATCCAAGTGCAGTAAATGCATTCCTCTTATATTCATGTAGATCAAAGCTAAGAAGCAATAATACTAGTGATATCTATTAAATAATTACATAATGTGTATGTGAATGCACTGCTTTGAGAATTTATGCATTTATCTTGTGTTTAAATTTAAATATTAATACTCTATTTCTGTATTTAAAGTGATATTCTTTGTTTCTATTAACTATATGCTACTGAAAAGCTGTTATTTGGCCCTCAAGTATCAAACAGTCTGGTAACATGGCCACATCAAAGTTAGCACCACCTTTAGAAGTGTTTTGAATTTTTTTCAAAAGTTGCATTTTTAATAGTAATTTGAATCTTCCTAAGTGTGTATGTGTGTGTGTGGTTTTTAAATTATAGCATGGAACCTTGAAGGCCTAGCCAGTACCTCAAATTTGTTGCAGATGGTGTATATAAATTTGATTTATCTTTTTTTTTTTCACAGTGTAGACATTTTGTTTAATTTTACTTTTTTTGGTACCTTTAATACTTTAATAAACAAATTTTACTGAACTGAATTCTTAGTAAAAGAAAAAGAATGAAAAACAAACTACCTTATGCTCATAGATTTTGAAACATGAAAGGATTATAGAATTATGTCATTTTATCTATATTTAATGATGTAATTTTGAGCATTGGCATTTTCAGCTGTAATCTGTTGTTTTGATTTGTCTTGTACTTATGAAATGAAAACATTAGCTTTTTAATATTAGAAATAGTGTTTATTTCACAAGTTCTCCCTGTAGTCATTAGTAAAAAGTATCAAATATCAGATACATATTTTATCCTATTATTATTTGATTAAATTACCTGTGTTCTTCTTATTGTATATTTCTGAGCAGAAACTATTTGTTCTCACATATTCCTTTGGTCATACATAATAAGCCATCAAAATTTTATAGCTTAGGATGCAAATCATCCATAATTCTCCTAATTGGTTGTGCACATTGTAATAATGCTATTTTTTTGTTTTTGGCATACATGAATCCTTGAGAAATGTTTTCACCTCAAATATTTAGGTAATTGATTAAAAAGGATATTGGAGGAGGGGGAAAGGATGCTTTGAGAGGGAGAAGTTAAGTACATTATGGATGGATTTATGGTTGTACATCTGTACTGATTTATAGCAGGACCATAGAACTATATCTCAAACGCATCTCTAAAAATCTGTATTTCTACATTTATTTACTTTTATTTATTTTTTAATGCCCATTTTGCATTAGTTAAAAAAAAAAATCTTCCTCTTTGGATTTCAGATGCCACTAGGTACACTGTATTTAAATGTTAATTCACAGAAATGAAATTTCTTCTCTTTGATTAAACAGCATTTTATGTTTAAAAATATATGTGTATAAATATGTCACTATATAAGTAATATAACTTTTCCTGCACAGATGAGCCTCTTGCTAAGAACTATTTACTCAAGTTCTCATTTTTTTCCTATCTGAATTCAATTGTTTGAGTTCCAATTAAGCAGTCTGAATCAGCTTAACACTTATGATAATATTAACATCTTTTATAATCTTCACTGTATTCTTAGTGCTCATATAATAGAGTTATTTTTATTTAGACTTTGGTGTATAAACCAGCTCTTTGAACCTTTTCCATTTGTGTTTGCTTTTGCTCTGTTTCTGTAAGGACCCTCAGGGAAACTCCCCACAATCACTGTCCTCATTGCACCGTAAGCATTGTAAGCCTTGTGTTGCTTGAGCTAAACATACGAAGATCAAACTATTTGTACTCAACGAAAACAGACCTCCTTACCTTGAAAAGTCTAGCAGGCCTGTAGGAAAGTCAACTCCCGCAGAGCTATGATGGCAAAGGATGGAGGATTCTCTCTCTGGGTGGCATAGGATGATAAATGATTGCTGGGTTTGTTTCTATTTATTGAGGACTCAGATTGCAAGCCTATTTCTGCCTTTTTAGCCTCTGCACCAGCCTGCCTAGGCTAGACTACACTCATATTGAGAAACTTACATAAATTAACTTGTGACGCTCTTTAATCCCAGGTGCATATCCTTGGAAGCCCTTAGCATCTTCTTTCCTCTAATCTTCTCCTGGGAGAATATAATGAAAGGTGCTGAAGCCAGCCAGTGCCAGCCATGGTTCAACAAAAGTCAAGGAAGTAAAATCCTTTGGACATAAATAGGGAGTTTTCAGTCTTCAATTAAATTACACTAGAGAAATAAGTATATTGTAAGTGATTGTTTTCTGCCTCCTTCAAAGTAATTTCTCCCCTCCTAGGAAGTCATTGCACTCATCTTTGTAAAATATTTTTATAACTAAAGGCACATTATTGTTTGGGGTAATTTTGCTCTGTAAGAGCAATTTCTCTCATGACTCGATGATATGAATCCCATCACAGCCTCTGAAGTGCACTTTCAAAAGCAATTAGAATTATCAGGAGCCAGGAGCAAGTGGCTCACTCCTACAATCCCAAGTACTTAGGAGGCTGAAGCAAAAGGATTGCCAGTTAAGGCCAGTCTAGACAATGTAGGGAGAGTCTGTCTCAAAATAAAAAATAAAATGGGCTGTAGGTCAGTGGTAGAGTGCTTGCAAGGTCCTGGGTTCGATCCCTAGTACCCTCTCCTGCAAAATTCTAGGAGCTTGTGGTAGAGTTATTGTGATAGGTGGATATCCATATACTGGTTAAGATCACAGGTTTGAGACTAGAACAGGCCTAGAAAAAAATTCTAGCTGTTTGCCAGGGGTATTGCTTATGAAATTACTTAATCTCCTTTAACCTCAGCTTTTGCAATCACACACTGGAGTCTGAAGCATCCATTGCTGTAGGATTATTTTGCAAGAATTACACTAGATCCATTAATTTTCATACTTTTCTCCTTTGTCATTATCTCCATCATCATCTTTGTTTTCTGGGGTCTTATCTATGTCATCATCTTAGCCATATAGACATTTTCATGGTCATCTTCCTTGTTGCCCTCTGCATCTATTATTTTCCCCCTCCTTTGTTGTCTTCTCTCTTCATCATTTTTCTGCTTGTCCCCTTTCCCCTTTCCTTTACTCCTCTCCAACTAACAGCCCTACCATCTCCTATGAAGACCTTTCAGGAACCATCCAATACCTTATGACTCTTTAAACACTAATTAAAACCCCCTGATTTAATCTGTGTGCAAAACCCTCACACAATAATTGGTCTGTGGTGTACTTTCATTAAATATTAGCTCTCTGGGATCAGGAACCTGGTTTTCTGCTGTATCCTTAGTAGAACATAATAGGTACTTAATAAAATTCTTCTCAAAACAATGAATGATCAAATTTTCATTGGGAAGTGTAATTTGTATATATTCAAGTCATTTAAATGAATGGCCAACTGGTCATTGATTTGTAGACATCCTTAAGGACAGTTCATTGAAAAGAAAGTCAAAGGGCATTCTAAGTGGATACTATAACTTAGAAGAATAACCGCAAAGTAAGTTTAAGAGAAACCAGAGGAGATTGTTTAAATACATTTTGATGAATCTTTTGAAGGAAAAACTCTGCAGGCTTTACAAGGTACTTAGGTAGATCCATTATCCATCTGTCTACCTATCTACAAATATGTTATTTTACCAAATGATGTTCACTATAAAGTGAAAGAATGTGTTCAAAAGTAATATATACGAAGACATAGATCAAAACACTTTGTGTGAGTTTCGGTATTAGGGCTTTTTTTTTCTTTTACATTTCCTGATTTTGTCATCAGAAAACAAAGAGTGAACCTTTTTTAAAACCAAATACAGCTGTCTTATGTATTAAATAACATGTAAATGAATCAACTTACCTATAGTAAAAGAGCTGAGTAAACCCATGAAACATAAAATTACCATCAGAATCTTAATTATGGTTTCAGATTAAACACAATCTTAAGTGACATATTTCTAGAGTTTTCTGTTTAAAATGTTGAATATTTCCTTTACAATCAAATATGCCATCTTCCCCCAGCTATAAAATAAAAGCTAAAGAGTTCATGCTTTTGTCATAGGTTTCCTTTTCAGTTTTTCTGGAAAGTAGTACCTGTGCTTTCATTTTTCTACTTTTCTTCTCATTTTGTGTATTTGAGAGAGGACTCAATAAAATTCAAACAGTTTTATCAATTTATTAATTTGTTGAGAAAAAATAGCAGTGCTATTCAACTCAAATATAAGGATATAGAGAAACCACTTTGTGATTACTCAGATTTTTTGTCAACCAATGTACAGAAGTTAGAACTTTTATCACAGAAGACCAGTTAGTGGTATTTAAAACATATAATGTATAAGAAGGAACCTGGAACAGTTGAAGATTATGACATTAGAAGAATGAGTTCTGAAGACCCGTTCTAATGTCCCTTTAGGGAGTGCAGTAGTCCAATTTAAACACAAGGGAGAAAACTTTGCAAGGTGGAGAATCAGCAGTCACAGGTTGTGAAAGTAGGTATTGGAAAATAGCTACTGCCCCTAGTCATCCCACTTGCTGAGACTTCCAGAGCAATGCTAAAAATAAGGGGTCTAGAATCCCTTCTGATTGGCCCCATGCCTGTACTACTTGGGTTGTTTAAATATTTTGGTTTTTTAAATTTTGTTTTGTTTTTAGTTTGTTGTGTTTTTTGGGTGGGGGTAGTGTTAAATATTTTGAATAGGCCCTGCTATCTGTTGGTTTCATGTTGTAGTTAAAAAGATCACACCAGTCTTTTAAGCACTTAAATGTTAGTTCAAGATAAAATCTAAAAGCAGCCAAACAAGATGAAATACACAAAGTGTCACAAACCTACACATCTCATTTCACTGAAAGTATTATAAAAACATACCTATGGAAAAAAGTTACTATCAAGTGAATTAATATATGTGGAAACATTATATAAACTGTAAAATTCTATTTAAGGGCAACTCATTAATAAGTCTATGATGCTAAAGATTTTAAATGTTCTATAAAAATAGTTTAATTGCAACTAAGAAAAAAAGCCTGTTGAGTAATGATTGCAAGATGGTAGTTTAAGACTAGCACTCCTTCACTGAGCACTTAGGTTATACCCTATATGACTCTTTAATTCTTTTTTTTTTTTTTTCCTTTTGGTACCAGGAATTGAACCCAGGGGCACTTAACCACTGATCCATATATATCCCCAGCTCTTTTTTTAATTTCAAAACAGGGTTTCGCTAGGTTGCTTAGGGCCTCATTAAATTACTGTGGCTGGCTTTGAACTTGCTGTCCTCCTACCTCAGCTTCCTGAGCTGCTGGGTATGTGACTCCTTAATCCTTGCAACAAATTCAGGAGGCACGTATTTTATTTATATAGATGTAGAGATATCGTTTTATAGATCTGATGAAACAAATTAGTGAAATGCAGAAAGTCCTCATGTTAGGTCGTATCTTCTCTGTTTCCAGGCTGAATTCGTATACACGTAAGATTCTCAGTCCTTTTGACTTTTCTCCTCCACAGGAAACTAAGGAGATGTTGAAAGCACCCCCATGTCTGCCAAAACCCCTTAGCAAAAATCAAGGGAATAGGAAAAGAGCAGGTTCCAGTTCTCACCTTACTTACACCAGAGAAGGTTAAGTCCCCCATGAGGCAATTTGTTCAGGCCCTGTCTCTGCATGATGAAATAGTTTTAGACAACAATGTGACTGAATGATCACATTGTACCATAAAATGTCCTCAAAGCAAATAAACGAGGTCAAAAAACAAGCAAAACATGCCATTTCACATGTTCTGATGGCACTAATTTAGAAAGCAGCATTACAAAATGTTATAAAACAGATATTTCCCCTTAAAAACTACAGCCTTTCTTGTTACATGTAATTATAGCGCACATGTACTGTGACATGAAACTGACAGTCGACTGCAATAAAGAATGTTGAACTGTCTCTTGTAATGCTGATCTACATCGTGCTTGGAAAGTCATTATATAGGAAATTGTGAGACCTGTATCAGTAGCTTTTTGACAAAGTTCTTTCATTTAGAGGATTTTTTTTGACAAAAAACAAAACAAAAATGAGAAATTCAGTTATAAAGCGATGAAAAATACGGTGGTTTATACATCATTTCTTACTAACAAAAAGTTTCCTTAAATAATATATGAATTTTCATCATTTATGTCTAGGTTAAAAAATACTTAAATTTGCTTTTGTTTGGGTTTGATTTTCCAAAGTATTCCTATATTAGAACTTAATCACAAACCAAATGCCACATCATTCTTCATCCAAACATCATGAAATCATTGCCGATGAGGTGAGGAGATAAAGTAATTGGATTAGAAATGGGTGGTTTAAGTTTACACCATTTTATTATATCAGGAATTTTTGATATTTGAGATGTAGCTTTCCACAGCTGTGCGATCACTTGTGCCTAGGATACGTATAAAATCAGGTTCTGTAATTTTGTTATTTTAAATTCCAAAGGAGGATAAGTATAGATGGTCACATCTATTGCCTAAAATATTTTATCTCAAATTAAACAACTGATATATCAATTTATACAACTTGGAGGTATGATCCTTGTATTACTAAATATTCCCTTTTTTAGATTCTCTGCTTTGTGTCACTTAGAGTCTATAAGCAATTTAATGAATGGTGATGGCAGTACTGGCATATGACTCTTTGTGGTCTTAAATTTTATAATATTAATATTTCTCTAATCATAAAAAATATAATATTTTGTGGGTTTTAGTCTTACAGATGCATTTACTATATCCTAGAATATTTTTTGAAGTGTTAAATTTTCCATCATATTTATTTATAATTTAAACTATTAAATTACTTGTAAAGGAGAAAAAGAGAAATCTATTTGTAGCATTAAGAAACATCTATATCAACGATTTTCCTAGTTATTTTTTACTTTTCTTCTATTTGTTTTGTAGCTGTAATCATAATTTTTACAATATTTTTAAAGAAAATAAAATACTAAAGAAAAAGAATGTGCTACTAAAGAAGTTGAATACTCTAATAATTTGGAAAAATTCATTTCATTAGAATTGTAACCATTTTTTAAGTTTGGATCATTTTACATTTATATAATTTCTAAAACAAATGGTGCAAATCAGTCGTTTTTGAAATTTTTAACTTGAAAACTTGTAGTATTATAACACATGAAACTCATGTATAGAGGTGATGTGTGATATTTTTGAAATTGTTACAAAGGACCCATGTAACTCTTGGGTTAATGCTGATTGGATAAAAATTCCTTAGAACTCTCCTCAAATTTATTAAAATATTATTGTTTTTTAAATTAGAAATGATAGAGTAAAATTCAAACACTTTGTATTTTAGTAATTAGACTTCATATTTGTTTAGTCAGATTGGGCTTAAGTTCATTTTTGTACTTTCTATGAAAGCACAAATTGTAATAACTATGTTGTTTAATATCTGAAAGCATTTTAAAAGTGCATGATTAAATTTAAACAAGGGAATTGTTAATACAATATTTTCATGAGTCATTCATTAAAGGAAGCTTTAAGAGGACCTCTGGCTATCTATTAATCTGTATTATTGTGGCTATAATTAAGTTACTTTAATTGGAACTAACTGGATTTGTGAAAGTTCAAATTATGGAATATTTCTGAAGAAATTCAATATTGTTATTTTAAACATCAAATTAGAATAATAAAGTCCTTGAAGAATTTCTTATTCTTAAGAGCACTTCATGAGTGTGGATATTGTATCTATTTTTGTGTGTCTCATAGTAACCAATAGTGTAGTTAATAGAATTAATAAGCGTAGTTTGTAATTACTCTCAATGTATGATATAAAGCCATGATAAAATATACTTGAAGATACTTAAACAGTTGGTTATCAAACATTTTAAATGCCTGCCATCACTACTAATACCAAGTATTTTTAAAACTATAAAATGGCATATATCAAATGAAAAAATTTGCTAAATGGAGGCCATTTATATTTCAGTATGGATGATGAAAAGTATCACTATCCCTTAAAGTAAATTCATTAGACTCTTATCATGATTAAAATTAAGGAAACATCTTTTGTTTAAAAAGTCTTTAATTCAAATTGTTCATTAGTGCCAGTACAATCTTAGTGAAATTTTAGTTTGCACTGACCTAATCTGTAAGGCATAAGTGAGATTTTATGTTACCACATAGAAATTCTTTAATTCTGTAAAATATGATAAATGAGTTGACTTCTACAGAGAGAAACCCTTGTATTCATAATGGCTTTTGAGTTGTTTCTAGACTTTTGAGTCTTACTTGTTGTAGTGCTAAAGAATTTTTTTCATATCATAAATGTTCACAATCATTTTTCAGTTACTTTTAATTAAAAAGCTTCATGATATAAACTCCATGAAGTCTTCATATTCAACAATTAAGTCCTAAAAGGAGAGGAGGTGATTCTTCACAGTCCATTATGTATAGCATTTAAAGAATATAGTTTTTCAAGTTTTATCTAGTTGTTTCATACTCACGACCTTTAGGAATATTATTAATGATGTGCTTACATGCTTGTTAAATTGTACTTAAAAAATGTGGAGATAAAAATACAAGGTTATCTTCTGTATTGACTTTTTTTAACTTACCACCAAAAAATCCAATAAACAATGTATATGTTAGGAAAAGTTTGTTTTCTGCCAAAAATTAACTGGGTCTTAAAGTATTTTAATGGTTGTTCACATCGGAGGATGAAAAGCATCTACCTTTGTCAGATAGTGTTTCCGAGCACAAAATAACTCTGTGAGATGCCTAATTTTGCTTTGTATGTGTGACACAGATGTTTTCACCTCAAAATAGGGACAGCAAGCACATAAAAGGAGATTAAGCCTGTTCCCAAAGAGTATGTGTGGTGTAATGTACTGCTGGAGAGGATTTCAAATCAACTAGCGTTAATAAGCTAAAAAACAGCAATGCCATTTCACTGCACTGCACAATGTATGTTGATAGATTAAAAATGTTCTTACTTCTTTTTTTTAATTAAACTATTTAGAGTATCATAGATTCCCATGCAGTTGTAAGAAAAAATAGAGATCCTATATGCTCTTTACCCAGTTTTCCCCAGCAGTAGTACCTTAGGGAGCTGACTACAATATCACAAGCAAGAACTTGACTCTTGCATTTTAAAAACGCTCTTTGAGTCTATCTACATGGCATTATTTTTTTTCATTTGTTGTGTTTATTTTATTCTGAATATAGGACAACAGTATAATTATAAATTATACATATAAAATTATCTTTAAAACTAACCTAATGTGTTCTTTGCTTTCCTTTGTAGTTTATGAGTTCTATTGGATTTTATTTGAATATTTTCTTTATCAGAGTAGTATACAGATGTAAGTTGAAATCTTTGAGTAATTTTGGTCACAATATTTTAGTGACAAATTTCTTTGGAACTAATGTAGCTGTTTTGTTGGGAAAGAAAATGTGTTTGGTATTCAGCAAGCACATCGATTATTTTTTATATTAGATTAGTTCTCAAATTTTACTGTATGTAAGGAATCACGTAGAGAACTGCTTGAAAATGCAGGCCCTTGTCCACTTCTAGTTGTTTTCCTTCAGAAGGTCAGGAAGGTGACCCATTGATCTGCAATTGTAATTAAGTACTGCAAAGAATTCTGATGCAGATAGACCTTGAACTACACTTTGAGAAACGCATTTATTAAATATTGAGGCTTTCTAATATTATCTTGGTAAAGCAACAGAATGTTGATATTATTCTCTAATTGTATCATTTTTGTTTTTCAGGTATCATTTTTTGTTCAAATATGAAATTACTCCTTTTCATAATCTTATTACTTAAGCTATTAGAATTTTTAGACTTCAGCATTGCAGCTGAGTAACACCTGTGCTCTGCAGTTGAAATCTTTTTCAAACCCATGGTTAGGAACTCAGGAGGCATAAAGACATCTGAACAGTAAAGAAAAGAGACATTTAGAGCCACCCCAAAAGCAGCCCTGTTGATCATTGCATTTAAGCAAATAGAATTTGGATTGTTTGGATTTGTCTTTTTATAATGCTTTTTTTTTAAAAGTAATAACAAGAAATTAAAAGTAATGAGTTAGGATTAGCGATGAAGATAGGAAGAAAACATTGGCATAGAACTAAACAAAGAAAATCTAAAGACAATTTGTTTTAAGAATTTAAGGAGTTAGAGCAACCTAAAAGAAGGCCAGCATCGAAAGTCATGGAAAATGAGGTGAGATGATGTTCAATAAACTGTTTTGAAAGTTCAGAAATTTTAGAAATATTTCCATCAAAACTATTTTAATTTTATAAATATTTGGATATTCGAAGCAGAAAATTACTTCATTAGTCTGGAAAATTTATTTCTATGCAACACTATTTCCCAGAAATGACAAAAAAAAAAGAGTTGAGACAATTCATTTGATATTTGAGTAATAGTCATCTAAGGAAAAGTTAGAAGATTACAATTACTTTTATTTAGACTATCTTCTTGTTACCATGAAAAAAGTCCAGGTTTGCTTTCGTTCATTTTTACTTTGCTTAACACTTTACATTTGACGAATCTTGGCTTCAACATATTGATGTTCCAGGAAATTTCTTGCTATAAAACACAGTTGTTCAGATTCTGTACTTGTTTTCTTGATATGTCTATGTCAAAAGTTATAGTGAATATATTATCTCAAAAAACATTCTTATGCTGGAGTGTTTTTTTCAAAAATCATCCATTTATAAAGGTTATCAGAACAGCAATTCCAGCTTATCTCCCAGTTTTAGAAATTCATTCATAATGAAAGGAGGCAGAGAAAGATGTAGTTGATTTTTTCTCTTTTTAAAGATATCTGCATAGGCTGATTACTTAATTTTAAAAAATCAATACTTTATTAACCTAAAGATTATTTGTAAAGTTGTAAGGTTTAATTTACATCTTATGTTGAAATTTTTTCATTTATTTCTTTGCCTATATTTTTCACTTAAAATTGTTTGAACTTCAAGTTTACTTAGATTGTCCTGAGAATTTGGTTTTGTTTTCATTTTTTAGCACCAGTGAGATGACTGGCTGGGGCTACATGAAGTAGTAGCCAATTGAATGTATAAAGACATTTTTAGGTGTTTTTTGTTCACTTGTTTGTTTAATTCCTGTATCCAGAGTTGGTAAGGATCCTAGAAGCAAGCCTTCTCACTGCTGGTGAGATTGTAAATTGAAACTTTGTGGAGGGAAATTTCAGAAATATAATTTAAAATTCTTCAAAATATGCGTTTTCTTCAACCCAGCAATTCTATTTCCAGGAATTGTTTTCTAAATAAATTGTCAAAATATATGCAATTACTTTGATTTAAAAATGATCTCAATTGAATATATTTTGCTCATATTATAAAACATTATAAAATTCACATTTTCAAGTAATGTTTAATGACATGGAAAGTTTATGATTACTGAATGGAAAAATGTTAGAATAAGTCCATATTGTCAGACATTGAAATTATGCCTAATATTTTATAAGTATTTACACTGAAGGTAAGCACAACAGTTGTCCTGTTTGAAAGAAAGAAATACGCATGTGTATATGTCTGAGTGATAGGATCTAAAACTGTTTATACCTTTTAACTCAGTAATTCTTTTTTTAAAAAAATATGTTTTTAGTTGTAGATGGACACAATATCTTTATTTTATTTATTTATTTTTATGTGGTGCTGAGCATCAAACCCAGTGACTCATGCATGTGAGGAAAGCACTCTACCACCGAGCTACAGCCCTAGCCCCTCAGTAATTCTTTTGAAGAGTGAAAGTAAATAAATATTTCTCTTTTTAAAACACTGAACTGATGATATGTAGGGAGAACAGAGTAATTCTGTGAGAGTTATATATTTAATATTTTAATATAGAAAATTTATTTCTATAAATTTAAATATACTTTAAAATTATAGTATTGTTAAGTGAATGATTAGGATTTCTGATTGATGTTTACATCCAGGCTTTCAGAACTTCCAAATCATAAGCAAGTAAAGGGAAGAAAAATAAATAGTATTAAGGTAGACTAAAAAAGCTACTCAAAATGATAGATGATAGGGGGATT
Organism: Xerus rutilus; assembly: GCA_028644305.1. Taxonomy (NCBI): domain Eukaryota; kingdom Metazoa; phylum Chordata; class Mammalia; order Rodentia; family Sciuridae; genus Xerus; species Xerus rutilus. The sequence continues at coordinate 52,430,941 of CM053402.1, forward strand.
TGAGTCCTGATATTCTAGAGGAGGGAAAATCTCTTCAATTTCCTGTTGCTATTTTCCAGTTATCAAATGCAATTTACATGTCTACGTTGATCTTGCATGTCCTTCAAGAAATTGCCAATATTCATGATTTTTCTTTACATGCAGATTTAGGTCAGTATTCAGAGAGTTTTGTGATTCTAGCAAAGCTCTTAATTCCAAATGTTCTTGAATGGCAGAGGCAGTTCAGTTTTTTTTTTCTTTTTTTTTTATGAATTTCTAAAACCTAATTATCTTCTTAAACTAATGTAAACTAGATTGTAATACTCTGATTATGATTCTTTTAAATATTTCATAAAGTGGTGATCATTACAGAGATACACATGAATAAATTTTTTTACGAAAGGAATGGCATCACTCAGCCATAATATACTGGCTTAAAGCTCTTGATCTTTTTCAGTACACCCACAAGTAGACATAATACAGTATATAACACAGTCGATCTGTTTTTATTTTCCTTTTAATGTCAAATAAAGAACTTCAAGGTCATTAAAAATTTACTCTGTAAAGGTTTTTTTTTTTTTTTTTTTTTTTTTTTTGGTACTAGAGATTGAACTTAGGGGCACTCGACCACTGAGCCACATCCCAGCCCTATTTTGTGTGTTATGTAGAGACAGGGTCTCACTGAGTTGCTTAGCACCTCGCCATTGCTGAGGCTGGCTTTGAACTCGCGATTCTCCTGCCTCAGCCTCCCTAAGTGCTGGGATTACAGGCTTGAACCACCGCGCCCGGCTCTGTAAAGGTTTTTAAAATGTTACATATTGTGCCATTTTATAGATGAAACCAAATTTACATTAACCAAGTCTGTATTGTCAGACATTGAAATTATGTCTAATATTTTATAAGTGATTCCACTGAAGTTAAACACAACAGTTCTTTTTGAAAAGAATAAAATTGTTTGGAACATTTTCTCTACAGTTGTTGAACTCCTCAAGTGTTCCATGCTCAAGTGCCCCATGGGCCAAATTTTGGATGTTCCAGCATCAAGAATCACGATCTGCACTTCTCCTGAACATATTATTGGCAATTGTTATTTTAGTTTCTGTGGATTTTATTGTACTTTGTTTTATTTTTTCATAAATAACTGTCTTATCTCCTGAGCTAGTCTATGTAAGCTGAAGCCAGGGTTCTTTTTCTATGTGGCACTTGTCACTTGCTCAAGTGTAGGGTGCTGTGTGGGGTGCATAGAGTAGTGATTAAGTACAGAGACTGAAATAAGACTGCCTAGGGTCAAATCTAAGCTGTTTGACTTCGGTCAGTTGCTTTATTTGTCTGGACCTCATTTCATCTTTAAAATGAAGATAATGACAATACCAAATGGGACTGCAGAAAGGGTTACATGAGATAAAGCACCAAAGAACTTATTAGCCCATACATGGCAGTATTAAATGCTAGGTAAGTAATAACTAATAACAGTAAATTATTCCTAATTTAAAAAGAAATAAATCAGCGCCTTGCTGTAGCCTTATTAGTATAAAAGAGGCACTGCCTCATTGGCACTTTTTATGTCACTTACTATTACATTCATTCAGTTATTAAACTAACTAAATCTTCACCAGCCTTGGTAAAGTTGTGAACGATTATCATAGGAAACCTACATTTTAATTAACCCTCACAGTGTTAGTATCTATCTAATGAATTGTTTATTAATAAAAAATTGCTCATTTATTCAAAGAATTTATAGTTCCTTAATCACGAAATCCACACCTGAGAATGTACATGATGTGCAAGTGGATAGTTGATAAAAATAAGCGAGTTTTTAAATTTTATTATTGAAATTTGCTTAAGAAAGTTTCAAGTGAAATAACCTCAGCTCATTTTTTTTTTAAATATTTATTTTTTTTAGTTGTAGGTGGACAGAATATCTTTGTTTTTATGTGGTGCTGAGGATCGAACCCAGTGCCTCACGCGTGCTAGGCGAGCACGCTCCCACTGCGCTACAATCCCAGCCCCTCAGCTCATTTTTTTATACCTAAATTGGCAAATGGGATTTCTTGGCAATAAAATTAAGTCATTGAAGATATAAAACTTGTATAGTGATTATAAACTTTGACATTTCTTTCATTCATAAGCATCACAGCTTTAGGTAGGAAAAAAACAGATTGCACACTTTGAAGCCTTATTCTTAGGAGAATCTCTGTATTGCCTCTAATACTGAGAATCACCAACTGTTTCAGTACACACTGTTTATTGGATTGCCTCCTGTCTTCCTGTTCTAAATGTCTGTTTCTTCGTGAACAAATTATAGTATAATAATAATGGAAATGAAGGAAAAGTTCCGAGTAACATAGGTATAGATAGCTACAGTAAACAAACATAGACATAAACAAAGCCTTAGAAAATGACATTTTGAGAAGAGCTCTCAAAAGTTAAGGTACCTTTTACAACACAAGCTTCTGTAAGTATATTTGAGGCAATGTCTTTATAAGGACCTTCCTTCCTTAAACTAACCTTCAAAAGAACTTGTGAGAAAATTTTGACATTTCTAATGTGTTTTGGAAAACTTAAAATATTTAATTCCATTTGGAAACTGTTATGTAACATTTAATGTTTTAAAAATTTGCAAACCAAACCATGTACAAATTTTTTTAAAAAACATATAGCCACATCTATTTGTATTATTTACTCTTTTTATGATTTCTCTCCCTTTTATTATAATAAAAGAAAAATTTTAAAAGGGAGCAACAACAACAACAAAAAAAGCCTATAGACCTACCACTTTTATCCAAAAATTAAAGTAGAAATTATAATAGTAGTTTGAAGAAATTTTCCAGATTATTAGTCTTCTTATAACTATTAATATCTGCCTAAGATGCCATCAAATCATTTTACCACATTTTAACCATTCATCTGGTTTTCCTTCCAATTTTTATCTGTTAAAAGCAGTATTATAGGGCTGGGTTTGTAGAGTACTTACCTAGCATGCATGAGGCCCTAGGTTCAATTCCAAGTATCACAAAAACAAACAAAAGCAATATTATATTAGACACTTTTTGAAGTGAGCATATTATTTCCTCCTGTACTTCTGTATTATGTCCTTAATGTGTAGTTTTAGAGGTGGAAGTGTTTAAAAATGAACTTAACTCATTAAATTTAGAGTTCTTTTTTTGTCCTTTATGTGTATTTTTCCTTTTCATTCATAAATGATATTGACACAGTATACGCTTACTTTCCTATTCCTTTTTATTTTTAACTTGTAAGCATTTTATATTTTTAATAGCCATCTCATTGACCTGTTAGGAAGCAATACAAATTTGAGATTATAAAATATCATGTAATATGTTTGATCAGTAACCTTCAGCCACTAATCTTCAGTGAGCCTGTTCTTTATTTAATTGCAGTGTTGCATCTGATTTCTTGGTTGCATAGCTTTCAGAATGTTGACTTGTGGTGGTAATTTTCTCTTCTTATTTTTAAAGGTTTATTTTTAACTGACAAATAATGTTTGTAGGTGGGGCATAACTGGTGTTTCAATAGATGTGTACATTGTGGAATGACTGGATCAGAGTAATTAACACATTTATCATGTCAAATAATTATTATTTCTTTATGGTTAGACCACTTAAAATCCACTCTTAGCTTTTTTGTAGTATATCATACATTATTAATTATAGTCATCATGCTGTGTAATATATCATGTGGTGGTAATTTTCATGTAAAAAAAACTTTTAACAGAATTAATGTCATCACATTATGATAAATATGATAAAGGAAATGATGCCTCAAACAAATTAATTATTAGGTTACATTAGTATAAACTAGATTTTCTGTTATTGCAGTTACTCATATAGTCTTTCAAAAATTTATACATGAAATCTGTCTAGGATTTTTTAGTCTAAATATAAAATTTACTATTAGTTATACTGCATTAGATCACACTTGTATCTGAAACAGTTTCAAAATAATTATTATAAAATGTCAGTTGAAATTTGTATTTACCTATAAAGATTGCCTTTTATAAGAGTGGGGGCTATTTTAGTCTGTTCTCATTATGAAATAAAAGTCACTGTAATTTGGATAAATATAGTAATTGTTAGATAATTCAACATCACCAACTATTCACTTAGAAAGACATTATGTAACATTGTTTTGTAGCATTATAGATTTAATTTATTTAAAGGATCTGTTTACCTTTTCTTTTTCTGTGGATTTTGTGGTTGTAACAATGTTTATCATTATTTAATGTTCTATCCTGGCACACATGAATTAGAATGTCACTGCCTCACATAGGAGAAGCAATACATGATCTGGAGAGTTTGTTTTTTTGTTTTTTTTTTTTTTAAATACAAGATTCTGTTAAAATGATAATTGTAGTTCATGTGATGTAATCTAAAGTAAAATATCTGATTATAGGTATACCTGCCTAAGGTTTAAAATGTCTGATCTGTAAAATTGGACATTCAGTATTGTTCAGAGGTTAGCTTGGGATCAGTTCTTCATCTTCTATTGTTTCAACATACCTGTTGATATGAAATTTTTCTTCTACTTCAGTGTCTCTACTCACGCAAATGAAAAGAGAGAGTAAGGGCATCTCTGTTAGAAAAGCTGTCTACCCATCTGCCTAAACCTAGTATTCTAAACTCAAAAGAAATCTGGGTAGTGAAGTTAAAACCTTTTCTATTTGGAAGTGTTTCATCAAGACATTAATGTTCTTTCTTTAACTTACATTTATCAGAAAATTAGATTGTAAAGTTGCATAATTGTACTAATAAAGTTGTAGTCACACATTAATTACTGTAATTTGCATTTAAAAATGTTAGTTCACTTTCTGGGGTTAAATTAGTATTTGGTAGAAAAGTTAGAAATAAATTCCCTTTTTGTCATTTTTACTTAGTTAAATTAAAACTGTTCCCATTTAAAAATAAGCAACTATTGAAAAACTCGGAATGAACCTTTGAGTCCTTTTCTAGAAACACCTAATCTTTTAAAATTTTCATCTACATATCTAAGAAAAGCAAGTATTCCTTCCCAGTTTACTGTAAAAAAAGGGCTAAATATTTTGTGTGTATTAAAGCTTTTCTTTCATAGATTAACCACTTTGCTGTTTGGGGGTCATTCTTTAGGGTGGTAAGTGCATGTATTGCTCTCTTAGAACATAGTAACTTTCAGCTTCTCAGCAAAGGAGCTATATACCTAAAGTTTTAAGGGTTCTGTAAATAACACAGATCCTATGAAACATTCATGGCAAATGTCTTTCCCTACTATAAGAATTTTCAGCCTTTTCATATCTTTCAGTAAAAGAACTGTAGGCCCCCCTCTATCATATGCATGGTCCAACTCTACACTTAGATATGTATTCAGAGCACATCACATACAGTATTAAGGCATTTTTAGTCATCAGCTTGAAAGAAAGGCAGTGAGTTTTAAAAACAGAAACAGTTGTGAAAAGCTGCCAGGAATATTCCATACAACTTCTGTTTATTGCCTGTGTTGCCTTTTCAAGACCTTTGAAAATGTCTTAGTATATTTCATGCATTGTTTTTATCCTTTAGTGAAAGAATTATTTTTACTATAATTTATCATTATTTTATTGGAATATTCATTGCTTTTATTCATCATTCACATTTTCTCCATTTAGATTAATAATGAAGTACATTTTGTAGTATACTCTTGAAAATATATACTCTTTAAACATGAGATTTTTAAAAAATTTTTTTAGTTGTAGATGGACACAATATCTCTATTTATTTTTATGTTGTGCTGAGGATCAAACCCAGTGCTTCACACATGCGAGGCAAGCACTTAACCACTGAGCCACGATCTCAGCTCCAAAACATGAGATTTTTTAAAAAGGTTATTTTTAAACTTTTTTAGGAAATTGGTAAGAAAATATTACATTAGTATTGTGGAGAAGTTGGCAGCAGAGAAATTTTGTGGAAATTGAAAGGCACTGTAATTGTAGCATCTCAGAAATGGAAAGGACAGGTTCATAATGAGAAGTTTCAAGTCTCTTTGCTTAGGGAATATAGTAGAAAGTTGGTGTCTCCTAATAACCACGTCACTTCCCTTTTCAGCTATGTAAGCTCTATAGTTCAAAAGTGCACTGTGATATTATGGGAAATGTGTTAACCTGTCAATGTGTTATTGAAAATTTACAGAAAGCATATGTACCTGTTTTGAAAGGTGTTTGTTATATTCTCTGATAAGCAAAATGAATGAGACATATATTTTTCTCTACTCCCTTTGACCTCCTTGTCTCTGGTTCTCCTCTCCCTTTCTCTCTGTTGTATAGAGTAATCCTTTTGCTGATGATTAGACCAACAGGTGCCAGGAGGGCTAAAGCAAGCTGGCTTTGTGCCCACATGTGTACAGTGGAGATATTGTGTCACTCCACGTTTTGGTGTATTGCCATGTCCTTCCGAGGGAAGGGATAACCCAGTTGAAATACATACTGCAACTCCTGAGGGATTAAGTGTGTTTCCTCTGCTTTATAGTTCAGAATTTTACAGTTTCTTTGTTTGGGAGTTCTCAGATTGCTTAATGATTTCTCTAGCCTTCAGCCCCCCACCCCATTGTGACCAGATGTATATTATAGCAGCATTTGAAGCTCTGTAGATTTGCCAATTTTATTGCTCAACATATGGTATAACTTTTTTGTTTTTTAATGATGGCATTTAAACTCTTCATAGTATTTTAGGGAACTGGTTCAGAGGTCAAACTATCGTTACTGTTAATGATTTCAGAAAGCTTACCTATTTTGTGTTAGGGCTGTGGAGAGATCTGTGAAGATTTATTAATTATGATAGTCTTATGTCCATATTAAATTATGATGAAGTAGCACTATTGGAGGATATTTTAAATCCCTTAAGCCCTAGTTTTAAAGGTGTTTTTTAAAATTTTACAATCTAGTCTGTTCTTACTAGTAACCTCTAGTAGGCTTTAATGCATTTTGTTGTTCTTCAAACTGGCCTTCAGAATTAACTATTTTTAAAATACTTTTTTTGCAGAGAGAGAATTACAGCCCTTGACAGCTGTTAGAGTAGAAATTCCTTTGAGCTTATTTGGAGATTTTAGAAGGCTCTTTATCCCACCCTGGATACCCCCTGTTAATAGACACGCTGACTGAGATGTGAGCCCCAGTCTTCATGCATATTGGGAGAGGAGACCACTTTTCTCCCTTTCTCAAATGCTAACATTGGCCAAAGTCAGATAGTGCTGTTGGGACATGTGTGGGGTTTGGGGAGGAATTGGAGTGGGGGAAGTTGAGCACAGTTAAGTGGAGAAAAGAGCAGACCAGCTGAAAGATACAGGAATAATTAACTGATGGAGAACATTACCTCAAAAGTGGAGGGGACAGAATTGCCAGCTCAGGCAAAGAGACTTAACCTAGGTTAGTAGCATTAGGAGAGGAGAGGTTGCACAGGCCCTATATAGGGGTGATAGTAGGAAAAGGAGGGAATGTCCTATTAAGGAGACTTCAGTGTTCAACAAAGTAGAAGACTGTGAAGGTGGAAGTGGTAGAAAAAATCAGAGCTTGAGAGTGGGCTGGATTTGAAAGCCTCTATGTAGAGAGGAGCAAATGGAGTTGACTAGAGAAGTGTATAGTAAGATTGCCAGAGAGTGGTAAGAACCCACTAGAAGTTGGTGATCATGCATTTAGTGTAGTGAATCCCCTGCTCATGTAAGGCAGTTTTTCCAGCATAGCTCTGCTGCTGAGCTACAGAGAAAAGAACCTAGAACAACCCAGTAAACCTGAGACAGTTATAAAAGTGGTTCAGTCCTGTGCTGGGTCTCTACAGACAGGGGATAACTACCAAGAACTGAAGGTATTTTGTTTTTGAGGAACTCAAAAGTTGTTCAGGAAGCATAGAATATAGCATGAAAGAGACAAGCACAAGGAGAGCCCACAGAGGTTAAAAAAAAAAAAGTGGGGGGCAAGAGCTTTTTGAAGAACTTTATGTTAGAGCATTTAACTTTATGCTTGGACAGCAAGTAGCCATGGAAGAGTTTTGTACTGGAATGTAACATGACCAGGCTTGCATGGAAAGATCACGTGGACCTGTGACTTAAAAAATTGAAAAGAGAAGATCAATATGTGAAATAGAGGAAGTAGTTAGAAGGCTATGTTATCTGTAAAATAAAGTAGCCTGGATTTAAGAAGTAGCACTGAGGGTGGGGGAAATGTATTAGAGAAATACTTGAAAACAATATTTTGTCTTCCTATCACTCTTTTTAGGGGGAAAAAAGGTTATAATTGACTAAGGCTTCACTATTGCTGATATTTGTACTAGATCATTTAGCAAGGCACTTATTGGTTATCAAAAAATGGACTGTCTAGATTCTATATCAGAATTTATTACCATTTTTCTCCTAAGCAAAGAACACATGGTCTTTATAGATAATTGAAAAATACAAAAAGATAACGAATAATAAATCACCCTACCTCTCACAACCCTGAAACAAGTATTGTAAATATTTTGATTTTTTTCTTCCATCTCTTTTCAGAAAGCAGTGTTTACATATTGAGATCTGTGGCAGGAGAGAAGGGTCAATTTCATAGTAGTGATTCCTGAAGTTAGGCAAAACCAGTATTGCTTTCTGACTTTTTTTTTTAAGTGGTAAGATGTGGTATTTTGCCATTAACAATCGCTAGGTGACCTTTTAGACTTTTTTGTTTTTTTCTTATAAGTATGAAGCCCTAAAGTATGGCTTAACGAGAGGTAGCTTGAGTAACCTATTTAGAGGAGAACATTATACAAGTCACCAAGTTGGGTGAAAAGCCACTTCTGATGAATGCCAGAGTACATACACGGAGTGCCTCATGGGAGCAAAAATCAATGAGAAGGAGTCTTAATTTGTTTATTCTAGGTAAGGCAATAGGACATTGGTAACAATGAAAGAGTGATGGCTGACTGGGGAGCTTAGCTGATTTGAAAGCTGAAAGTAATGGTATGTGCAATCCTGCCCGATAAGATACCTCTAAATTCCCTGTGCTTTATTTTATTTTTTTAACATCCCTTTTAACTTGGTGAGATTGATTGAGATATTATCTTAAACCTTGGAAGCTGTGAGTCAAATTGGAATGACAAATACTTGTTGATATGTTGAAGAAGACAGATGGAGAAGCAAACTCTGACAAGGTTCATATGTTTGTTTTTCTATTGAGTCTTTAGAAGAATGTTGCTCATTATTTAATATAGGGGTAGAATACTTTGCACCTCATTGTCAGGTTTTGTATTTTCTGATCGTGACTTACAAACATCTCTAGAACAAATACATCTCCTTTTTGCCTAAGATATGGTTTTCTCTTTGTAGAAATAGGAAGCTTATCACTTGAGCCCACTTATATTTCTGTCTGTTTTTTGTATCTATGCCATTTCAGCATATACAGTTTAGTAGCATCATAAACATATATTGTATTTTAGAAAGATTAAGAAGCACATTTTGTCTTTGAGTTTCAAACTGTTTGCATTAATATTATTCACTAATGCAAAATTATGGTATAATAGATAAGTACAAACCTCATAATAGGCATAGATACTCAACCATTCATGTAATAATAGTACCTTGTGTCTCCATCATGTAACTGTGGAAAAAAACTGATCCATTTACTACTCTATTAAATAGAACTGTTAAATTGATTCCCAAAGTGATTATGAGACAAGGATTAATATAAATTTTTCTTCAGAGAAAAATGATGTATGTGGTTTGAGTGGACATATTGTCTTTGTTTCTCTTTCCCAACATCTTGCCAGCACTCAGGGAATAGTCACCTCATTCCCTGGCCATGAGGATTCATGACCATGATTCTGGATTTTTTCTTGTAAAACTATCAAGAAATAAACATTCTGTTTGGGTTGAGAGCTGGGTGGAAGGCAGACACTGTTAGTGCCATTTTGTCTACTTCATAAAAGAGCATCCCTACAGGAATGAACCAAGTAGATCTGAGAGATGGAAAGAACCAGAATTTTTATTGCTATCATTTTAAACTGTGAATCTAATGATTCCTAAAGGCAGGTGCAACCCTGGAGTGAGAGTGCAAAGTCCCATTTTCCTTTGGGCTACTCTAAGTTGTGTTTCTACCATTTATAACCCCAAGAGCCTGAGTAATGTAACAGGTCACAGGATTGCTGGAGGGCAAGAAATGCAAAGGAGGATGTGACTGATTCAAAAGGAAAACAGTGAGGCAGTGAACCTGAATAAGGAAAAATTTTAAATGAAAGGAGTTCAAAGGATTGGTGGATTCTTGGGAAGAAAAGACTGAGAAAATTTTCTCTTGAAAATTGAAACTAGAAAATAAGTTGCTTGCTGAGGGAAAAAGCAAGTTATTATTCATTTCTTTGGAATATATTTATTGCTGTAATGTTTGAAATTTCCAGTCTTCATGTATTTGGACATCAAAGGTAAAAGGTGTAGACTCATGTGTGTTTGACTTAAAGTGGAAAGGACAGAGGTGAGGGCCTTGGAGATAAACTGATCCACAGAATCAATGTTGGGTCTCACCTCTATTTCCTTTGTATCCCATTCCATGGAACAGGCAACTAGGAGAAAGGAGGGCATATTTTCTTGGGCATTGGTTTGTAAGAGCCCGGGAAAAGACACTCAGTTGACCCAATTTAGATCAGATACCCGTTCACTGAACCAATCTCTGTATCCAGGAGCAGGGTAAATTACTGGTTATAGGCCATCTGAAACCATAAACAAAGCCCTCTACTAGAAGAAAGGCAAGCTTCAGCACAAGACTGGCCCCTAAGAGAATCAGTTTGACCTGGGCACTGTCCAAAGTGTGTTCACTGCAGCTTAATACTTAGAGCATTCTTTGAAGTAATGAAGGTACAGTTAGCCCTCTTTATCTTTTGGCTCTTCTCACATAAATTGAACCATACAAATTGAAAATATCTGAAAACAAGAATTGTATCTGTACTGAAAATGTACACTTTTTTTCCTTGTTATTGTTTCTTAACCCATACAGTATAACAAGCATTTACATAACATTTACATTGCACTAGATATTATAAGTAACCTAAAGATGATATGAAGTATTTGGGAGGATATGTGTGCATTATATGCAAATACTTCACCATTTTATATAAGGGACTTGAACATCTGCAGATCTTGGTAGCCGCAGGGAACCTGGAACCAGTCCCTCTTGGATACCAAGGGATGACTGTATATGAAGAAGGGGCAAAACATTCTAAGAGTTGGTATTATAACATTTGTCTTTTATTTTCAACACAAGTTGCAAGAATTTTACTTGACTGCTTTAGAAGTAGTTAGAGCCAACTGAAATGATAACATTATGGAACAAAATGATTATAAAGCACAGGGAAAAATATGAGTAGACTAAAAGCCAGCTATATATAAGTTCTAAAATAACTGTTAAAGTGTTTAAATTTCTCATCTAAATAGACTGTGTTTTATGTTTTGGAAATGTGGTTTAAATATTTAAACCAAAGCAGTAAACCTAACTGAAACACATTATAGAAAATACATAAAAACCAGAATCAAGTGGTATAATGAGCTCGGATCCCTTAGTGCTAGAAAGAATTGTCTGGCCCTCACTGAAATGAACCATAAGTCTTGGTTTGCATGGTATTTCTACCCAGATGTTGCTTGTCTTGATAAATTTAAGCATTCATAGGAGTCCAGAGCTGCTGCCAATTTATGGCACCCTGGAGTTCAGCTGCTACATTCTGGACCTCAGTTGCCATCTTTGGATGACTGTTTTGCCAGAAACATAGAAAAGATAATATCTTTTTTATCCAGATGAAATGAGTCATTAGAATTCCTGAGTTATGAACATGTGTGCATGTGTGTGCTTTTTCTCATAGACTTTATAACCACATATTCTCATCCTATATACATTGCACATGTATTTATATTTGCGTGTGTTTGTTTTATCTAAACACAGGCTTTGTCATTTATTTCTGATAAATTTCCTCTTATTCTTTTCAACCTAATGTTTCCCTGGGTATGGAATTTATAAAATTTCATGTTATTTTCTAATACATTTTTGTACCCAACAGGTTTAATAAGCCTGCATTTTCTTTTTTCACCCAAAATACTTAAAATATTGAAGCAGACCAGGCTTTATGTAGTTCCTGTGTCAAACTACTAAGGAATGTCATTTAGTTAAGCACTGATGGATTCATGAATCACCTGTATATCATTCAGCCACCTTTTTTTCTTGATTTTTCATACCATCTCTGTGTTCATCTGTTTTTAGACCTACTTTAGTTCACCAGTATACTTCTCCAAAATCAGTGCCTAAACTTCAAAACAATGCCCAACTAGAAATCCAGCAGCACAATACCTCATACTCAGAATCCAGAAAGCAAATTTCTTAATGAAGCTTATACCTGTACCAATCAGAGTGTAACAGTAGTACATGTATACCAATGTTTAAAGCCGCATAATTCACAATAGCCAAGTTAGGGAACCAGCCTAGATGTCCATCAGCAGACAAATGTATAAAGAAAATGTGATATGTACACACAGTGGAGTTTCACTCATTCATGAAGAAGAATAAAATTATGTCATCTGCTGATAAATGGAAAACATCAGACTAAGTGACAGAAAGTCATGGGTTGAATGTTTTCTTTCACATATGGAGGCTAGCTGGATGAAGGGAGATAAAAAAGGGATGCCATGAAAATAGAAATGAAGGAGATTTAGAGGGAGAAAGGGAGGGCATAGGAAAGTACTAAGAAACAAAATCTACTAAATTATGTTATGTCCATTTGAGACTATACTACAATGAAATCTTTTTTATATAATTATAATGTACTAATTAAAGTAATAATAATAAATGGGAGATCAGCAGAATCAAGTAGGTAGATCAGGAGAAGGGAAGAAGGGAGCAAAAGGAAGGGTTCTGGCAAAAGAGATTGATCAAATTTTGTGCATATATGAGGGGCATAATAAGTCTCACTATTATGTATAATTACCGTGCACCAATAAAAAAATAAATAAATGCAATCTTAAAAAGAGCAAGTCAAGTCTACACACATAGTGATTTTATTTAAAGGTAGATTGAATACCAGGGCTTGGGGTGTACATTTTAGACAGTGTTCATTGTGCTGGGGACAAAGGAAAATCCTGGTTCCTGTTCCTCTCCACTGTCACAGCCCTTGTTCAGGCTCTTATCCTGATAGTATTCCTATCAAAACCATCCTCTAAGTGGCAGTCATAGAGGTCTCATGCACAGTAGAATCTTAGTACCTTAGCATGGTGTGAGGCGCTACATGATCTGGTTCCTTGCCTACTTCCAGAGCTTCATCACCAGCCATCCAGCAACACTAACAGGAGTGGCAGTTAACTTAATCATTATCAGGTACCTCCTATGTGCCAGGCTTATGCTGTACATACATTATCTTAATCCTTACGTCAACCTTGCATGTTATACATTATTGTTTTACAGATAAGGAAACTGAATTAATACAAGTTACACAGATGCTATTAAGTGGTAAAGCTGAAAATTAACCCCTGATCTCTGTGACCACAAAAGCCTAGTGTCTTAACCTCTCCACTGTCCTAGCCACTCAAGCACATCATCAGATTTCTGCCTCCTACACCTTTGTTAGTGCTTCCCTTTGTGTACAGAAGGCACTTCCCTCTTTTATCCCTTTAACCATCTAATTCCTGTTGGGTCTTGAAGCCTCAGTTTAAGAGCATTTGAAGGAAATTTCCCCTGCCCATACCTGACTCCCCAGCTGGCCTCAAAGCTCATTCTTTAGGCTCCCATAATCCTTTGCAGGTATCTCTTATTATTTCATATGTGTTGCTATAATTAATCAGGTTCTTGTATTTCATTCTTTCTAGTGGGCTAAGGATTTGCAAACTTTCTTTGTAAAGAGCCAGTAAATATTTTAGGCTTTGTGGGCCATGCAGTCTCCTGCAACTACCCAACTGCTGTTATGGTGTGAAAGCAACAGCTATGGCAATACAAAGACAAATAAGTGTAGTGAATTACAATAAAACCCTGTTTGTGGACCCTAACATTTGACTTTCATGTAATTTTCTCATGACAGAAATTCTTTTAATTTGTTTTTTCTAATCATTAAAAAAAATATAACACCTGTTTTTGACCCTGGGCCTTACAAAAACAAATGTGGTATGGATCTGACCCATGAGCTGTAGTTTGCAGACCCTTGTACTTTTCTGTGAATTTCTTGAAAGCAAGTACTGAATCTAATTGGTCTTTATATTCCTATTATATGGCATGTAGTAGGTGCTGAGGAAAATACATTGAGTGAATGATAGGACTAAAGAAGAGTACTGAGAGAATGTAGAATCAGGAGAACCCCTACTAAGTAGTGTATCCAGTCAAGAGAGGATTATTTCAAAAGGAGGGGAACATTCTAGGGATGTATCCTATTGGAATAATTACATACACTTTACAGTACCTGTGTCTAGTAGAATGATTGTTTCAAAAATCCTAAATTTCCACCTGTATGGCATTGGTTTATGATATAACCATCACGTGTAATACTCAGGGCTTGATAAAAACAGCTACTGCCACAGTTGCTAGCAACAGAAGCCAGTTCAAAGAAACTACCAGATAATGAGCATTGTCATCTTTTCTGGGATCTTCTGCAGCTGTGGCTGTGGTAGAACAGGTAAGGCAATGCAGGTTCCCCAGCATTTGATTTCTTTTTTTAATTCAATTTTTATGAATGTGTATTAATTGTACCTACTAATGGGGTTCACTGTAGCCTACAGCATGCACTGATCAAATTAGGGTAATTAGCATTTCCTTCTCTGTATCATTTCTTTATGTTGGGAGCCTTCTAGCACCTCTCTTGGGTCTTCATAAAATAAATAATCAGTTTTTGTGAACTGCACTCATCCCACTGTGCTGTGGAAAACTAGAACTTATTCTTTCTATCTAACTGTTTTTGACCCATTGTCACCCTCACCTCCAACCTATTCCAGCCTCTTGTCATCAGTATTCCAAATTTAAGCTAACTCTTTTAGCTTCCATGAATGAGAGAGAACACATTTCTGTGTCTGGCTTATTTCACTTAACATTAATTTCTTGCTCTGACTACTGCCACATTGTTATGCTGCAGTAGTACCCAAGAAGCTCTGAAAACAGACCCAGCTTGCACTTTCTAAAATGCTTAACATGCATAACCCATCCATCATAAAGGTTAGCCATCAGGAGAAGAATATCTGTTAGTCTTATAATTATATATAATATATGCTGTCTTAATGTTGGTGGAATGGTGGTAGTTATTATTGGTATGTGGTGGTTTTATTTTAAAGGTCTCAGAATCCCCGATACCTGACCATTTGCTAAGTGAGCTGTGACTGGATAGTCATTAACCAAGTGCCAAGGACTAGGGCTACTAGAAACTAAGTAACAGGGAATCTTCACCATGGATAACTATACAGAGTGTCGTGAGTAAAATGAGTACAGTAACCTGAAAGAAATAAAAGAGTAAAAAAATAATTATGTTGGAAGATAGCATAAGGGGAACAGAAATGTCACATTTTTTAGAACATTAAAGTGAACACAAATGGCAAGATATTTTAACCTATAAGGATAAATTCTAAATTTCTTAAGTAATTCAGAATAAAATTTTCTTTCATTTTTACATTTACTTGTTAGTAGCTAATAATAAATGAAATAAAATATTACTTATTTCTAGACTATGTCCTTTTAGCAGTAATATTTTTTCTAATACTTACAGAATTCATACTGAGTACAATGTACTATACAAAGAGCTATGATTTGATAGACACAAGTAAGAATGATTCCTATCAGTTGAATATAATCAGAACAAACATTTCTGAAATCTGTTAAACATGTTTTTCTTGAGAAAAGATTTCATGGTCAAATAATTTTGGGAAACCCTGGCTAGGCAATGTTAATTAGATTTCTTCACTCTGGGATTTCTCAGAGCCCTTATCATACTATGATTTGACCATCAAGTCATTCTTTCTGGGAACAACTCCAGGGACTATTAGGGAACATAGTTGGGGAAATATTGACTTAAACCTTCCATTGAATTTTTATTTCTTCTACTGATTAGCCTCAAGACCATTTAGTTCAAGATATTCTCAAATAACCTGGTTAGATTTTTGAGCACTCTGTCATACCAAAAGAAGTAAGAAGTAGACGACACTGAAAACAAACTTAAGATAATATTGTGTAGTTTTTTAGGGCTTTGAAAAATAAGTTTTGCTAATTCCTTGGACCTTGTCTTTTAATAGATAAACAACAAAAACTGCTACCTGTCATTGTTAGACTGCTCAGGCCAATCTGTTGTCCAAGTTGGGAAAGATAATTCTGATACTGATGCTGGCACTGCAATATAAACTAGAATTGTCCCAGGCAGAAAGGATGGTTACCTTAATCATAGTCTCACCTCAACAGTTGTATACACTTTCATTGGGAATTTTAATTACTTTAGTCCTGGTTCTTGACTTCAATAACCCAGTGGATCCTGGTTGATTCCCAGGCTTTGAGATGTGTGAAGCATTCTGAAATCATTTAATAACTAATGCTTTAAAGCTGAAAGCTTTGAAGAATGTATCAATTTTCAAATAATATTCCTGATCATTGATGCACATTGGTTTTTAAGATGTGTCTCTCCCAGAGAATTTTTCTTCAAGAAGGGCCAAGATGCTATCAAAATGAAGTTTACTGTAAAAATTTTTCAATCCTAAAGTGAAAGCAAAGGATCGTTTCATATTATATTTAATCTTTTCTTTCTTTGTTCTTTTTACAGTATTTTGAGGTGCCCTTTGACTCAAACATGAATAGAACAAAAAACAGACCTCTGGTTCGTGGACAGATCAGGTAAAATCATGAACATAATTCTCTTTCCCATTCTAGAATATTCCTTTGCTTTTTCCGTCCTGAAGGATTTCCCAGATTTTTGCCTTGAGCTTGAAGTAAAGATAACACACTTGCAAAGGGACAAACTGATATGGATATGTAGTACTTTTCACTTGTTACCAAAAGGTAGCAGAAAACACTTAAGATAAATCTAAGATTTAAAGGAGTTTTTGTGGGAATAACTTATACTATAGATTTTTTTTATTAAATTCAGTTTTGAGACATGGTCTTTGTCTTATAGTAGCTGAAGATAAAAACACTGCATTAACACAAGTGATTTTCAGACAGATCTATATAGGATCTCCAAAGAAGGATGTGTCTAAAACCTTTTTTTTTTTTCAAATAAACTAATAATGCAGTTATATGCCAAGTAAAGTACCACCTCCATTACTCTCCTTTCCACCAAATTCAATTAAGTAGAACTAAAAGGTATATAAATATTTTAATATCACTAATGGTTAATAATTAAACATTTGACTTCCTGGAGACCTCTAAACCAATATTTTAAAATATTTTTTGAATCTAATTGTGTGTGCGTGTGTGTTTCTGTGTGTAACACACACATAGATGTCAATCCTAGAAGAATAAAATGGGCCAAGTAGTTCATACTGACTTTAATTCAGTGAATCCTCTCTTCATATGTTTAGGCAATGCCCTCCTGGAGCTTAAAATTTATTACGATAACACTTATGGATCAAATAACCACGTGTTAAATAAAACAATAAAGGAAACAAATGTAAAGTCTATGTAAAATGATTTTAAATATTAGCTATTTTTATCAATTCTTAATGAATTTACAATATCGTTTTATTAAAAAGGACAAAAAAAGCACAAAATATATAAGCACAAAACCCTCAGGCCTACTGATATTTTACTTCTTTTTGTTGAATTATAAACAAAGATATATGTTATTTGTAGATTTAGAAATCATCAGAAGTGCTTTTATTTGGGTGAAGGTGTTTTGGAGGGGAGAGTGCAGTCTCCATAACCCATCCCAAGAGCTAAAAGCTGCTCTTGTCTATGGGCATATCAGAGTTCTTAATGATTTGGAATTTCTGTCTATTCATTTTTTCTCAGTGAAATTGTCGCCTGTCTTTAGAACCAGGAGAAGTATGGGAAGAGGCCCAGCAAGTAATCAGTAAGCATAGAATATTCATCAGAAAAAGGCCCATCCTTTGAACTAGTAGCCCATCTTACTTTGTCCTGTGTGATCAACATAAAATCTATCAGTATATCAAAGAGGGAGCATTGTGGCCTTAGGGACTATAATTAATGGTACCCTTCTTTTAAATGAGTGAGGCTAGAGTGTAATTATTAGTCTTATTTAAATTTGCAGTATTTTGTTTGCAAAATGGTCCACAGAATCTCACTTCTGAAAATAAATCTAAATGGCTACTCTGGAGGGAAAATTATAGTCCTGAAAAAATATATACAATTTTTTTGGGGGGCGTGCTATGGATTGAACCCAGAGCCTCATGCTAGCTAAGCACACACTGTATACTGACCTATATTCACAGCCCCCTACACAAACCTATTTTTATAGCTAGGATATGTTTTACTATGTAAATGAAAACACTGAACACAGTTTTTAAACTGAAGACTTCATAACTTGCCATACATATTTATCATAATTCAGTAAAATATCTATTATGTAGAAATACAAGTGGGTAGTCATGAGGGTATACTAATTATAGACTATCCATTCACTTTTATTTCCCACCTTTGATGGTTCTCATGCTCATCACTATTGACCATTTAAGTTATAAAGCTTAGTTTATTTTTAAAATTTTCTTCTTGGTACTTACTACCTCATTTGATTTGAGATAATATACCTTGATGAATCTATGCAGATTCATAGACTTAATTTACAGTTTAGCATATAAAGTGTGGATCCCTGTCATTATTCAGGACAGCAGAATAACCAGTCTGGGCGGAAGAAATCCTTTGAAACACTTTTACTGATGACAGCTGTTTCAGCCTTTGTACATAGACTGTTTCCTATCTATTTGAGAGACATACTATAAAAATTCATGAAAATAAAATAATATTAACTTTTCAAAAGATTAGTGTGTTTTGAAAAATTTTTATTTAGGTGAACAAAATTCAGTGGTAAAGAGTAAAAGTAATATAGTCATACCCAAGAAAGGACACATGCTTAAACTATTTCTGATTTTTTTTTTTTTTTCCCTTGAGGATCTGGGAAAATCCTCCAAGGGAGCCCTTTGCTGTGTGACTCGGTCAGTGCATCATGCATGTGCATAGCTGCCATCCTCTTGCTTTAGTCTCATCCAGAAAAACATGACAGGGAAGAGTAGGCACTGAACACTTTACAGAATCCATGTGAAAGAAAGTGGGTTATTTTTCTTTTTTTAATTTTTTTATTCCAGAAAAGATCAGAGATATCACAAGAATATTTGGAAAAAATGAAAGTCAGGGTTATAGAAAGTAGAATATGAGACAAATGGCAAGGTAATAAGAAAAACTTACAAATTTATATATTAGTAAAATTGAACTATAAATTTCATTCTATGTTTTCTGAAATCATAGTTACATAATGACATCTAGATTTCTCATAATAGTACCATGAAGTATATACTGTCAAATTCCCCCCAATACTCAGATGAAGATTGAGAACTAAGTACTGAGGCTCCAAGCAACAAGCAGCAGAACCAAAATTTCCCTGAATTACTACTGCCATCTGCCCGTAACTGTCTCTGAAAGTCTTGATTGTCCGCAAGAAGAAAGCACCACTCTAAGCAGACCAAACTTCTTCTTAGTTCTTAATAAGTAAGAGCAGACCCTTAGTGATGTTAGAAGAATGTCCTCAGCAACTTCTGTAGAGGAAGGCAAATAGCAGGTTTCTAAGGCATCCCTTGGTGCAAGCCAGAGACAGAATACCAAAGAACAGCTCCCAATGAGAACCATTTAGAGTATATGGCCTTGAATCAAGTGAAGATGGGGAAGCTCTTTGGCAGACATGATAGCCCAAGGATGCCTCTCTATCAGTTCAGCTAGATCAAGGGATTGAACTGAGACTATGAAAGGAGGAGGAGAGCAGGTATCAGTGTTATATGTGTACAAGGTGATGACTGGGATTTCAGAGAGAACATGCTCTGCCACATGATTTTATTGAACAGTGGCTACGGATTCAGTGGGTTTACCAGGACCATCCATGCTTATACCTGTTGTGGCAATGGAATCCTTGATAATGGCCTCTCTCACTTTCAACATATGCACTTTGTGTAACTATATACCCCCCTATGTAAAAGGAATTATGGCAATGAGTTTGATGCTCACAGAATCTCTTTATTTTTAAGGCTATTTTTCACAAATTCCCAATGCTTATCTTAACTAGAACACAAAAAAGCATATAAATTCAAAGTGTAATATTTCTAAATCACATAGGTACACATTGTAGTGTAGACCCATTTAATTAGCTTTTCTTTAATGGTATTTTATATCTTACTTTTTCCTATAATTTGGAAAAGATAAACTTGTTTGGACATTTCTTGCAAAAATATCAAGGCTACAAATGACTACTGTGAGCAGGGAGTTGAACTTAGAGCTTCCTTTTGTTACATATGAGAAACTCACATTGAAGGGTGAGTAAACCCATGTTACAAGTTGAACCTGCAAAGTTGTTTTCACATAATGAAGGTAAGTGTCAGAGAGCTTTGCCATATTTGAAAGCCAAATTCAGTATCATCCAGTTTTGACTTGGTAACTGGAAAAAGATAGTTATCAAATTATTTAAAGTTTATATAAAGTATCTTAGGCTTTAGATAGTCTTCACATGATAATCATGGACTAACAAAAAATGTCATCTGACTCTGAGCTTGACAAGTCATTTAATCTTTCCATACTACTGCTTCCTTGTGTATAAAATGAGATCATATATCCTAACCTGTTTATCTCATAACATTATTGTGAAGATAATAATTATAAGATGAATAAAATCATGCAAAAAAAGGTTTTGTTAGGGAAGGGGTTTGAAACTCGAGAGAAATGTAGAGTTTACTGAACTTTCATTTATTTTCATAATTAGCTTTAATATATAAATATCTCAATACTTACCAGACAAAACAATAAAAAAATGAAATCCATGTTACTTTCAAAGGATAGGAGAAGAAAGCAGTAACAATTGGTGAAGAAAGTGAAAATTGTGTTATCACAGTAAAGTCAGTGGGCATAAACTACTCAGTGTAAAGTAGTGGCATGTTGTTGAATTCCGTGCTGTCACCATCAGGGCACTTTTATAGAGATTGTCTGTGTGGAGAAGTGCACTAGTGTTACTAAACGGTTCCTAATAGATGGCAACATACATGCATAAAAAGGACATTAAGTGATATCAGAGGTACAGTTAACTCAAATATATTGTTTTCATGCCCCTACCAGCCAGGCACTTTTGTAGACCCTGGAGTTACAGAGATGACCAAGACATACTTTTATCTCCCACATGCTGACCAGTTAAGCATTTTATGTATACTGTGGTAGAGACTACCATGGGGACCGCCCCTAGATGATACAGGGGAACAAAGAAGAGTACCTGATTTAAACTGAGGAGATCAAGGATGACTTATCCAAAGGAATGAAGTCTTGAAGCTGAAAACCAAAGAAATAAGCCACTCAGGCCAATCCTTACTAAGCCCTTCTTTCTGTTGCTTCCTTGTCTTAGTTCCTTGGTTGATAATCATTAGCCTTCTTCCCATGTCCCTCTTTCCCTGCATATGCATATCCTTTTCTCCCCAAACTGCCCTTTTCCTTACATATCTGCATTAATATTCCACAGCCAGACACTTGTAAGTCATTCTAGACTTTCTTCTTATCCCCTTCATGTTATTCAACAAATGTTTTCAGCTTCCTAAAGTATCCTGGAATCTGTGCCCTCTGATTCTACTGCTGTTGTAGCTTCAGCAGCTTTTTAGAACAGCAGCCCAGCTGATCTCTCTACCTTCTCTTCCACTCAGCTAGAAGATGGGTCTTCCTTAAATGATCACATTGCATTCTAGCTTGATACCCTTTCACAAAACATATTTAAGGCAAAATATTTGTTTTTAATTCTTTTTTTAATAACATTGTATTTTCTTTTTTTTGAAGTATTTTTTAGTTGTAGATGGACACAGTACCTTTATTTTATTTTTATGGGGTGCTGAGGATCAAACCCAGTGCCTCACACATGCTAGGCAAGCACTGTACCACTGAGTTACAACCCCAGCCCTGTTTTTAATTCTCGACTGAGCCATACTTACCCTCCTTCTTGCCTCCTCTGGTGCTGTGTCTGCTTGTTTTCATTCACTCTTTTTCGCTACACTGCAGTTAAATTGAACTGCTTGTTCTTTCACCAAAGTGCCACACTTTCTCTCATTTCTGCTGGGTTGCCTTTGCCTTTTCATTGCCTGGGAATTTTTATACCTAGCAGTACTTCCTCTGGAAGTGATAAGTACTCCAGTAAGGTAGTGATGTGTTTTGTTTTGGTGTTTCTTATTTTCTTAGTGTGTGTCCCTGTCATAGCGCTATTCATTTACCGTATACTTTTCTTATCCTTGTGTCTCTTTCTCCTTTATAAGTTCTTCCAAGAAAAGCATTAAGTCTTCTGTTTATCCCAATGCTGAGGATCATCTATATTATCACGTATTTCTGAGTGCTTATTGTGTTATCAGCACCATTTTTAATTAGAAAGTAGTGAACAGAACAGACAAAACTTCCTGATGTTATGGAAGCATATATGATACCCATCCTATGTGGCAGATGGATGATGCTTAAGGGAGGATCAATGGATGGATGGACAGACAGGTGATAGAGTAGAAATGACCTTCTGGGTGAGAGAAACACAGTAGAAATATTTCTTGGTTTGTCTTTTGAGGCAGGCTGGCTGGGGAAGCAATGATAAGGCCATTCTGACAGGAGGAAAGAGTAACTGGAGAGAGAAGGTAAGCATGAAGACTACAGGCTGTGCACCTAACAGATGCATAGACTGTGGATGGGTGGAGAAGAAAGCAAAGACCAGGCCAGTAAGGTGAACTTTGTAACTAGAACCCAGTGAACACGGAGGAGAGTGGTGTAAGATGCAGTCAGAAGTAGACTGTGATAAGAGGTCTGGCATGAATTTTGTGTGCAGTGGGAAGCCAGAAATGAATTACAGGGATGAGACTGCTGTGGCCAGATTTAGGCTAAGAGGATCCCTCTGTTGCCCTGCGGAAAATATGTCATAGGGTTATAGGAGGGAAACGAGAAGACCTGTTACAGGTCCTGGTGAAAGTTCACAATAGCTTAGACCAAGATGATCCAGTGGAGTTGAGTTCTGCTGTTGCTTAACTCAGAATTAAAGGCGGTTCCATTGCCAACAAAGCCAATTAGACTGTCTGCTTTTGAAGCCTTTCCCTGCTCTTCTGTGTACCGCTGGTCTCCCACAAGATAACTGCACATCTCTGCCTCCACCCTTTTGCCTTTCAACCTGCTTCCCGCCTTTCCCCCTCTACAACTTTGGTTGTTCTTTAAGGAATATCAGTCTTCTCACTGAAATGTTCCCTTCTGCTGTCTCCATGTATTTCCACCCTTATTAAATTCTACAGCACTTTGTATAGGTGTCAGGTGATTCATTTTAAGGTGGAGTAGCAAAGGAAAGAGTAGAACATAATTCCAGAGAGGTTGCAGCTTCATGGTTGGATTGAATCCTAACAGCTACCACCAGTAAAAAGACATTACTGTTCAGTCATGCTGCCCATGCTTGCAATTAAGGTAGAATAGAACAAACCTTGCAGGGAAATAGCCCTTAGAACTCTCCAGCTCTCCTCTACTGAGAATTTCCTTATGGCACAGTGGTTTGAATGCCCAGCCATCTAAAGACAACCTTTTCTTTTGTTCCCTCTTTTAATTTAACTCTGTGTTTCTCAAACATTAATGAACACAGTCATTATTTTCCATACTTGGATGTACATAACCGTGCACAGTGTACTTTATGGATGACTTCAGGGGATTTTAAAGGATAATTTTGAGTATAATACATTTTCACCTTAGGGCTGACCTACATAAATGGAATAAACTGCAGCTCTACTGTGTTTCAAGGAAATGAAAATGCATCTGGTCCTATTACAGTCTTGATTACTAGCCCTGTTGCTGCTTGCCTGCTTTTTCTTCTGAGCTGCCTTTTTGTTGTTACAGATGATGGAGAAAGTGACTTTGAGTGTACTGAATAAATAAGATGATTATTTTGAGAAGACTCAATTACATTAAAAATATATAATACTTTCTATTTTAAGCAATGTAGAAATCTTTGTAATTTTTTTAGAATTAAAAAGGAAAAGGCTTCAGAGCTAAAAGATAACTTAATGAAAATAAAACCTATGTTGTTATAGTATTATTTGTTTCATTTTCCTGAGGAGAATTCAGAGAACTGTACTTATGTTTTAATTCCCCGTCAATTGCCTATATAAAATGCCAGTTCTAAGGCTAGAGGAGTGTAACTCTGTAGTAGAGCATGTGCTTATTAGCATTTGTGAGGCCTAAGTTCAATGTCTAGCAGGAAGGAAGGAAGGAAGGAAGGGAGGGAGGGAGGGAGGGAGGGGAAAAGAAAAGAAAGAAAGAAGAGAGAGAGAAGGAAAGAGAGGAAAGGAAGGAAAGAGAGGAAAGGAAAGAAGAGGGGGAAAGGAAAGGAAAGAAGGGAAAGGAGAAAGAAGGAAGGCAGGGAGGGAGGGAGGAAGGAAGGGAGGGAGGGAGGGAGGGAGGGAAGGAGGAAGGAAGAAAGAAAAGGGAAGGGAAGGGAAAGGAAGGGAAAGGAGGAGAGTGTAGCTCAGTGGTAGAGCATTGCCAAGCATCCACAAGGCCCTGGGTTCAATCGCCAGTAGTGAGCATGCATATGCCCACACACACAAGCCCGTTCCATATGTCTGAAGTATCAGTTATCATTAAAAATAAAAAATATTGTTTGTTTTACCATACTTGGGAAAATACTGCTCTTCCTACTTTCCTTACTTATAGAAAGACAATCTTTAAAGTGACATGTCTAAATTAATCCCAAAACTTTTGGAGACACAAGAAGTTATTAGCTATTTCGGTTGTGTTTTCCACTGTTGCCTCATAATAATTGCAGCTGGTTAATAGAAAAATCCTTTTGCAACTTCTGTTTACCAAATATAATTCCTGTGGAAACAATTGACCCCATGGCTTTCTGCTCTTTGCTTCAGCTCTGAGGCCGTATGGTAGAATTATTTATCAGAGGTTTTAATGGCTTGGGGGCCACTTGATGAATCTGAGTATACTGTTCATCACATCACTCAGGAAGTATCCCAGATGCACATGGATAAACCTGGAGCCATGGTGCATTTGGCTAAAGAGCGCTTGCATTTGCAAGAGGAAGTCTGGAGAGCATGCTCCAGAGGGGTCATAATGGAGCCATCTTAACCTTTGCTATCAGATCCTCACCACAGAGTTTATCCCTATTAACTTGGAGCCAGACCACCACATCTGTGCCCCTAGAGCACAGCCACATCCCACCCAGAGGGGTCTGCAGCTTTTGTTAGTCTGGCCACAAGTGGGACTTGTCAGAGGCAAAATCAAGAAGTGGTTTAATTCTGAGGTCCCTGAGCCTCCTATTTCTCTGTTGTTTTGTATCCTCACTAGTAACTCCCTTTCCTCTACTCTTTATATGTTACAGGTATCCAGCATCCTTGAACTCCTTTTACCTAAAGGGACTCATGTCTCCTTGCAGTACTGATCCTAATTTGGATTAAATGGATATAATAGTTTTAGCATGGCCAAGAGGGGGAGTCAGAAGGAGAGGAGTAGTTAAAAGTGAATATATCTTGCTCTATGTATGTATGATATGTCAAAATACATTCTATTGTCATGTATAACTAAAAAGAACAAATTTTAACAAAGAAAACAAAAAAATTGAATATACCCAATATTTCTTCCTAAGTTATGCCTGGGTTCTTAGGAATTTCTTTCTAACATCTATTTGGAAGTTGTCAAAGCCCCTTGAGACTCCTTTTCCACCTTATGTTCTGGCTCCCATGAAACCAGCTTGCCTGAGAGGAGGTTGTGCAGCTCGGATTCTTCCTGAGGCCTCTGTCAGGACTGCTTTCAACTATGTTGCCACGTTGTGTCCTTTTCTTCTGACTTAATATTTGGACAGATGAGTCTTCCTTCTCAGACATGAGTCTGTTAAATAGATTCTGCCATCCAGTTTTTTTTTTCTTTTTCCTCTACTGGAAAGAGTGGCCCACTTACTACTTCCTAGTTGTAGTTTAGCCTTCACCTTCACTCTTCTTTGCTTTTCTCTACTTTGTTTTCTCTCTCTGAACATTGATCCTCTCATCCCTCTTCACTTAGATTGACCCATCACCAAAATGGCAGCTTCAGCCTTTGTTCCCAAGGTCTTCCAGTTGGGTTCTCTGTTCATTTCCAAAGGTTTGGGAGAGAAAATTTGATTACCCAAACATGGGCCTGATATTTCATCCCTGGTCCAAGACTCCAGGTCTAGGAAAAAGTGCAGGGAACAATTAAGCAATGGAGGTAGGAATGAGGGCACCTAAGGCTACTCCTTCTAGGGCAGCTTTCTCATAACTTTAGCTTATTTTAGGTCTGCTCTCCATCCCAAGCTCTGATTCCACTTTGTAACTTTGTAGCTATAATTCATCCCTCCTACCTTCAACACATACACTTGTGTTATCTTTCTGCATTTTGTAGTCAAAGTTTAAAGAAGAGATTCTTAATTGTAGTATTGACCAAGTCTTCTCTTTTAATTGGCCATCTTTATCAAACTTGAAATCCTTCTGAATTAAATTTCAAACATACCTTACACATGTATTTTTTAACTGATTCCCCTTTTCCTAGTATTCTAATTAAAATTCATCTTTCTTAAGAATGTCAAGGTTTAATGTTTCTTCTAAATCTTCTAGAATTCAGTAAATCTCTCTTTTATCCAACTCATTGAGAATTTTTTATCATTATAATGTTACCCACACTGTCAATTTCTTTTGTAATGCTTAAAGCTTTATAATCTGGATGAAAAAAAAAATGCCAGATGCACATAGTGCTTAGCAGACAGGACAAGGCAATCCATAAATATATATTGAATGAAATGAACAAATTGGTAGAAATAAGAAGGTCTCTGAGGGATCAGACAAAGAAGATATGGATGAGGACAGAGTGAACACTGAACAACTCCTGCAAGAGAAGGCTGGTCTGGACCCTTCTATTATTTTGAAAGACATCTATATTTTGATTATATCTCTTTTGAATTCTCCATTTTCCAGCTTGGCAGTTTTGACAAGGAAATCCGTGTCAGCATTGGTTTTTCCAACTTAATAGATCAGATGAGAGTGATCCACAACATGCAAGCTGTAGGTGTGGGCTGTAAGCAGGACGGATTGCACGATAAGAGCAGAGCAAAAGGTTATTTAGAGAGGATAAATTAAAACACTTGGAATTGGGGTCAACCAATACCTGGTTTTAAAATGAATGATGAAGATTGAGTTTTCGAAATGAAATGAATGGATTGTTTAGTTGGCATTATTAACTTAAAGAACAGGATTTAGCTTAAGTATTATAGGGATTTACAGGAGACATTTTTCAAATTTACTGAAGGTTTTACCAGTAAGCACTTAAGCAAATGTAAACATTTTGTGGGCTGCAGGGGAGCTGTGAATATTATTCATCACCCAGTCACACTAGTCTAGTAGACATGTGCCTGGACCAGGCTAAAGCTCTGCACAGTTTCTAAAGATTGTTATGATTAGTCTCTTGGTGTGTATATATTGCTAATGTAATAAGAACATAAACATTTTATAAGCATAGGAATTTTTCTCTCTTTTTTTCTTTGGTGTTAACCAGTGATTTCAAGTGGCAGGAAGAATAAATTTGGTCTCAACTTAGTAATAGTGATGTTAATATATAGAAGTTTGTTCTTAAAATCATTTAATATTATGAACGCTGGTATGAAGAGTCAAGAAAATGTCTTTGTACATACCGTCAAGCTTAGTCATTAGTCTGGATGAATGAATGAAACACGAGAGTTCTCTGAAACTTGGATTCGTTTATTGTCATGAGAATAAAGAAATCACTTATGACTAAGTTGTAAAGATTTGTTGACAGCAATCCTACCAGTGGGGGATTCTTCAGTTCCCATGTACCTTTTTTTCTTTTTCTTTCTTTCTTTTTTCTTTTTCTTTTTTTTGGTAGCAAGTATTGAACCCAAAGGCACTTAACCACTGAGCCACATCCCCACTTCTTTTTTTTTATTTTATTTAAAGACAGAGTCTCACTGAGTTGCTTAGGACTTAACTAAGTTGCTGAGTCTGGCTTTGAACTCGTGATCCTCCTACCTCAGCCTCCTGAGCCACTGGGATTACAGGTGTGTGCCACCTCACCCAGCCCATGTACCTTCTTATATCCAGTTATTCCAATAAATATGCATATGAAGAGTTAACTATCATAGTAACTTAGTCTATTACTTTTTTGTAGCCACCTGAAAAATATGTCACAGAAGTATACACCTTTTATTAGTAATCTAGGTTCATATAGTCTTAACGCCCCTTCTTCAAATAAGATGATGTGAAAATATAGGACATGATCAAATGCTGTTCCCATCGGGTGGTGTTATAAGTGGTAGTTTTAGGATAATGTTATTCACATGGTTTGTGAGAGCTCATTTGGGCATCATTTTTAGGTACAGAGAATATAAAGATGAATAGCATGGAGTCATCACATATAAAAATAAATAAATATATGGCATAGGGAATGGGCAAGCAAGGCAGCTTGTTATAGCATAAGGACTAAGAAATGCTGTGAGAGCCCAGAACAGACATGGAGGCCAAGTGAGAAAGTTGAAGTAAAATGTTCTTGGAGGAGTTCTGTTGTTGTTTGGCAGTGCTGGGGATCCAACCCAGGACCTCGTGTATGCTAGGTAAGCTCTCTTACACTGAGCTACAGCCCTAGCCCCTGTTGTTTTCTAATGTCCAGGCTGAATCTTAGAGGATAAGTAAGAATTGGCCATACATGAGATAGAAGTATTAGGGAGGGGCAGGGGAGTGGCATGTACAAAGTTAAGTAGACACATCCTTCCTGGAAGACGTCTTTTACCTAGACCCAAGAGAACAGAGCAGCAGCCCGAAAAGGCAATTTTTTGTTTGGCCTGCTGTGCTTTCCTACAATTTGCAGCAGTTGCCAACATGTAAACATAGAAAATGTTTATATCAAGCCCCAGATTTCTGGGCTTCTTTTGTGCATTCCCACAAGGTTATCTGCTAGCCAAACCTGTGTAGCATTTCCCGCAGCCCTCACCATTTCATTTTTAAGTAGTCTCACTTCACTCTTTTATTGCCAGCCTGCTCCCTATAGATGTCGGCATTTGCAAACACTGTCCATTGACCAAAGGCTCAGTCCCAAAGGGAAGATGAGGCGGTGCAGTCAGAGGTAAGGAGCCACCTCTCCCAGCAGCTGCACACACACACAACTCCTGGATAGTCTCCAAAACTGCAGGGATGGATAATTTTATGTCTTAAACCTCACTTTTTATAAGTTGTGTTTTATTAAACATTCAAAGACTCTTGAAAATTCATTGACTCTATTTTGTGTAGGTGAACAAAGTTGCTTTTTTTTATAGGACTCTATAAATTAAAAATTGGGAGGAGGGTCAGAAAATTAAACCATCTGGTTCAACTGGGAAAAAGGAAAAGTATGTGTCTCCCGTGTGGCAGGCACTGGGTGTTTTGGGAGGGAGGACTCGTGGAAGCATTCAGTAGGTGGTCTTTGCTTTCAAGTGGTTTGAGAAATAGATTAAGAGATTGGACAACTCCACTAGAAACTCTCATTTTCATGGATGGGATCAAAGGATGGGAATCACCTCTCTGAAAATTCCAGTCTTTGTACAAATATCTTTTCCTTAATTTAAACTGAACTGATGTAGCATAATTCCAGGATTAGCATTTGCTTCTCCCTGAATAACAAAGCAGCATTTCAGAGGTCAACAATAGGGTAATGTTCATTTTGGTGTTTTGTTTTATATTCTATAATTATTTTTTGCAGCCATTCTTTTTTATCTTCTTCCCAGATTAATAAGATTCTTTCAGCTGATTTTCAAAAATTCATTTAGCTCATGTCTTTTATTTTTTTCCCTGAAAAAAATTTTTAGTATAATACCACAGCCTCCATGTCCTGAATATAATCACTAACAAATAATAAAATCTTTATTTTTACATTTGTTACTTTTTTTAAAAATGTTTTTGCTTTTGTATCTTCATTTTTTTAAAGTTCTTAACTTGCATTAGCCCTCTGCTGCCTGACAGTATCTATAACTTGAAACTTGTTCAGAAATAGAAAACTCCTAGGAAGATTCTAGGGAGATATCTTTAGAATAGTTATCTGTAGAAACATCCTCCAAAAACTCATTTCAAAGCTCAAATGTAAGATTTTTGCATGAAATAAAAATTAAATTGATTGAGGCTTTGAGTTTTCTTTTGTTTTTGAAAAAAGGAAATTTTATTTTGCAATAAATTAAGATCATTTATTCTGGAAGAATGACCAGGAGAATGAGAGTAATTTTTGTATGAACCAATTACCTGCAGAACTTCTCAAAATATAGTATAACATTTCATAGCTCTCCTGACGCATTACTTAAGCAGAAAGGCTGTATTTTCTCCAGGAAGTTGTTTAAAAGTCAGGTAATTTAAATTACATTTATTAAGTGCAATAAATAGGCATAAAATTGAAGTTTGTGTTTCTCTTGTTTGTTCCTAATATTTATAGAGAATTCTTTGTTACAATTGCATAAGAACTAGTGCTTAGTAAACAAAGCAATGTTATGCTTTAAGGGAGGAAAAAATAATTTATAGAAATGTATTGACAGAATCCCCCACTGTTAAGTCTATTAGTTTCTTTTTTACAGTAGCCTTGGGTGGGAAAGGCCCAAGTAGAAAGATCCCATGTAATGATGCTCAGTGGAAAGATATCTCAATTTAAAATGTAATTTAGTTTTACATACAAGTTTTGAAATAAATCATCATTCAGTCCTCACCATGAACTATGAACCTATTTGCATGAGTAATGCATAAATATGAAAGAATTTTTTGACTTCAGGAAAATCACTGGGTCTTTTCTTGCCCATCCCCAATCAAATAGTGTTATTTTCCTTTTTCATACATTTATTCTTGAAGGGTGCATTTCTGATCCTTCACTCTAGTGAGACCCACTCACAGAGATGTTAGTTCCCTGATCTCTCTTTCTCCCTTTTTTTTTTTTTTTTTTTTTGGTACCGAGGATTGAACCCAGGGGCTCTTCATCACTGAGCCACATCCACAACCTTTTTTATTTTTTATTTTGAGACAAGGTCTCACTAAGTTGCTTGGGACCTAACTAGGTTGCTGGCACTGGCTTTGAACTTGCAATCCTCCTCTCGAGCCGCTGGGATCACAGGCATGTGTCACCACCACCGCAGCTAGTTCCTCTAAACTTGATAAAGGCCATGACAGCTACTGTCACAGGGGGCAGAAACATCGATATTTTAAAAAGAGATTTTGCATATGAACAATCTAGTTTGTCCAGTTTATTTTTGTAATTTGGTAAAGTGAAATTCTTAATCAAGTTAGAATTATATTAAAGAGAGTTTTATATCCACAAGCTTTAATATATACCCATATTGTTTCAAGTCTGAAAAAATAAATTAGGGAAAACAATTCATTATGATTTTTATCAGGCCCCACCTCCAGTTGCACAAAGGTCTTCCTGTTTAGATTCTGTCTTATTCTGTCTCTTTCATTTATTCTTTTTCTTTTGGCTATTTTCACACTTTGAGAGTTCATAGTACTTCTGTTAATGTGTTTAAAGTCTGCCATCCTTTCTAAACTGTACTTTCCCATTTTGTTCACTGCCATATTGCCCCATTTGGCAAGGTGGTTGACGTAGGCAATGAGAAATTTGGATGAATAAGTGAATAAATGAAAAAGTAAACACTGTGCTTATTTATGAATACTCTGCTAAGTGCTTTATTTGCATCATCATTACATTTAATTCTTAAGACACACTCTGTTAAGTATCTCCCATTTTACAGCTAAAGAAACAAATGCTACAGGTTACTTTTTTCATCAAATTCAAACAGCTAAATCTACAGTCTCTGCCTTTCTTATTGTCTTGTTATTGAGTCTGTTTTACCTAAAGCAAGTTTGACTTGAGTTCCACTCTTGGCCACTGAATGATCCCTTAAATACCTCTTACTTTATAGTTGAGAAAACTAAGGACCAGAGGGGTTAAGTAAGTTGCCCCTTTTTTCAAAGCTAGTTAACATGATGGCCAGAACTGGATCTCAGACCACCTGATTCCTGGTCAGTATGCTTAGTTATACTGTCATCAGGAAACCAGAATATGATAACAATAACAATAAAGCATTTTAAAAACATTTTTACTACATTTTCTAAATGTTCCAAGCTAGTACAACAAGCTTCAGTGTACCTATGGCCTAGAATTGAGTTATCAATACTTCCACCACACTTGCTTCAGCTCATCATTAAGGCACTGTTCATGGTCCAAACACTTGTAGCTGTGTGGCTAAATTAAATCCAGGTATAAGGTACAGAGGAGTTGAGGGGTATTCCCACAGTACCTCTACTACTTGATAACAAAACTAATTTCACAGCACTAGGTTCTTTTCACTGGCACATGTCAAGATACATATCAAAAGACAACTGAAAGTGGATGACTTACCTGGGTCAGCCACAGTCAGTACTGGAGCAGAGTAGCTTCTGTAGGCTTAGCACATGAGGCTTGGCCAAATGGGGACCAGCGTCACATTGGTAGTGGTGTAGCTTTGCTTATCAAGCTTAAACAAGCCTCTGGATCACCTGAACTCCTAACAAGTTCCCAGGTAATGCTGATGCTACTGGTCCAGGAACCACACTTAGGTAGAACCACAGTTTGGAGGATCTACCCAGAAGTTTCAATGGGGCCTCTCCCTTAGAGTGACTCTGAGCCCTTAGACTTTCTCTTCTCCCTCTTCCTTCTGAAAGCCAGATAACAACATAGCACTCGAAATGGAAGCAAACTGCTAAGGAATTCAAAGGATAAAATGTTCAAAAAGACTAATGAAAGAATAAATTTTAAATGAAGAATAAATGATAAAAGGAGAAATAGCTGTATGTGTCTCTAGGTTTGGGACACTTCCAAAGCACATCTAAGAATAGGAAAAGCAGATGGGTTTTCTGATTAAGCACTGAACAATATGATTAGGAGAAGGAGTATATGGAACAATTGCCCTGAAATAATAAGAAACCAGTCATTCAGAGATTTGCTCTTTAGGTCTTTGTAATTTAGTTCTGATCACATTTTATTAGCAAAACGTCATAGTATTTAAGGGATAAGAATGGAAGTCTTTTCTAATCTTCTATCTCAAAAATAGATCTGTTTATTTAAATGAGTAAACTTCAACAACTTCAGTATTACCATAAAGATTTCATGGTAAACTTCAAAATATAACCCAGATACTGCTTGTTCTCTTTTCTGTCTTAGAGTTTTTATTTTTGCTTGTCCTTTTCCTACGTACAGTTTCATAGAGTTCTCCCTTCTTCCACCAGTATATTTTCATTATATACAAAGATCCTAATCAAAATCCTGTAGATACCCCTTTGTTTACTTAACTTTTTACTCTGCCTTATTTTATACAAGACTTCAGGTAACTTGAAAAGATATACAAAACTTAACAAAATGTCCCCCCCCCCAAAAAAAGACCCCGAAAAGACAAAGAGCCAAGAATAATAGAGCTGCAAATGCAAACCATATTCACCCTGGTGTCATTAGACCAAAAAGCCACTGAGTGAGAGAGGAGGATCTGCTCTGTGCTCTGACTTGCTTCATCAGTATATTTTGGAAAGTCTGCAAGATAGATTAAACATACAAGCTATCTGAAGGCTGTTCATTCCAACTGAGCATTTGATAAAAATTATGTGTCAATGTGTTTATGATGCTGCTTCCTCCAAAATGCCTAATGTGAGCCTCTCTCATAAAGAGAATAAATATCTGCTTGTCTCTGTTTG
Organism: Xerus rutilus; assembly: GCA_028644305.1. Taxonomy (NCBI): domain Eukaryota; kingdom Metazoa; phylum Chordata; class Mammalia; order Rodentia; family Sciuridae; genus Xerus; species Xerus rutilus. Next base: position 52,464,784 of record CM053402.1, read on the forward strand.
TTGACTTCATATGGCAGCAGAGTGATCCTAGTTCTAAAAAGCAGATCTTGATCATTTTTTTTCACCTCCTTAAAACACAGAGAAATCCTCCTTGATTCTTCATCTGCCAAAAAGCAATGTGTAGTGGCTGTGGTGGTAGCTCAGTATTAGAGCACTTGCCTAGCATGTGTGAGGCATTGGGTTCAATCCTCAGCACCACATTAAAATAAAGGTATTGTGTCCATCTACAACTAAGAAGCAGCAGCAGCAATGTGTAGACACTTCACTGTGGTCCTCAACCTTTCTGTCCCCTTGATAACTTCCCACCCACTGTCTGCACTCCAGATAAGTGGAACTTTCTTCCATCACTTAAAACTTGCCATGTTTCTTACCCTTGCCATGCAGCATGCTGTCCACCACCTGGAATACTCCACTTGGCGCTTTTTGCCTATGTCTCACCTGTCCATCCATCCTATCTCAGTTTAAACATCACTTCTTCCTAGCAACATTCCCCTTCCATGACCCCAGCACATACATTAGGTTGGGTGCTCCCTCTTTGCCACATGTTCAGTGTATTGAACCACAGTTGATTGCTATTGCTAATCTAACATTTGCTCATCCATAAAATGAAGTTAATACGATCTCAGTAAACTTGATTTACTCTGTTAAAAATCTTTTTAGAGCCAGGCATGTTGGTGCACACCTACAATCCCAGTGGCTCAGGAGGCTGAGGCAGGAGGATCACAAGTTTGAGTCTAGCCTTAGGAAGACCCTAAGCAACTTAGTGAGCCCTTCCTCAAAATAAAAATAAGAAGGGCTGGGGATGTGGCTCAGTGGTTAAGCATCCTTGGTTCAGTCTCTGATACCAAAAAATAGATAGATAGATAGATAGATAGATAGATAGATAGATAGATAGATAGCAAAAGATTATTTTAGAGACCCACAATACTGTTTCTCAACTGTGTTATTGGCAAATTTTGGTTTTGTTTTGTTTTCATTTTACTAGCATACCCACTGTTGATACAGGTTCTGGAAGTGTGTTCATTACTTTTAAAATGAAATTTTAGAAAAAGTAAAACATCACAAATAAACCACACAGTTTGCAAGCTGGAATGAATACCTTTGCCCTTTTACTGTGAGAAAGCTCTGATGTCCCCTGATTCAGAGCTTTCTCCCCCCTACTTCCACCCCCAGATGCTGAGAATAATCATGCTGTCCTGGGTAAATATCTTCATTTTTGTTTACGTGGCTATTCAACTTACTCAGTTTTCATTCATGCCCCTGAGCACATTGATTTAAATGCCAAAATTGAGACTCAAGATTTTCTGTGATTTCAACACAGGTCAGAAATTAAACTTCCACATAAAATTGCCTATCTCAATAAATTAAATTCATGTGTGCTTTTCTAAAAGGGCTTTTCATAGCACTAATACCTTTGAATCCAACTGGTTTCCACAGACCTTGGAGAAAGAGGGAACAACATTTTTTTTTTTTTTAACACAAGGGCTGATTCAGGAAAAGTAAAACTGTTTATGAGCCACAGTTTTCTCCCACCCAGAATAAAGCTAGCTTTTTAAAGTCCCATGGGGTGGGGGAGATCTGTTCTTATAAGCTATAAACTACCTTATGAACGAACAGCAGTTATAATATTTGCATTGCTTTTTAGCCTTCTAAATTCTTCTCTCTGGGCATATTTGAGATTACAACACAGAGGCATCTTCTTAATCTTTCATCTGGAAAATTACACTGTGTACAAGTTGGGAAGCCAGGTGGTCCCAGCTCACATGATGCATATCACTACCTTAGAGAAATCTATTTCCAGAATAGAGGTAAGGGACAAAGAGGTTGCAGCATAAAGGAAACAGATAATGTGTGTATCGCACTCCAGGATATTTGGCTTTGAAGAGTGTCAGGTCTAGAGGGCTCTTACCTCGGGGGAAATATGAACAAAGTAATTTATTTGAGGATGCATGAGGCCAATAGTCAGTAGATCAAAGATAAAAAAACAGATTAGGGAGGAAATTAAATAAGAGCAAAAGTGGAGAGTTTATCTTTAAAAACAAGGAAGACAGCCTCTTCTAAAATGAGAGAAAGGGAGGGAATAAATCTTAGGGCGTTTGACACTATTGTGTAAGAAAGGATATATGTTGAGGGTATTAGGAACTAGAGTAAAGGTGGGAGATGAATAGCCATCCTCCCAAAATGGGGTGATTGGTATGTCAGTCTTTGGGCTTTCTCCAGCAGGAGCAGAGACAGTAAGTAGTTCATGGAGCAGATTCTGAAATGGGGGTTGTCAGGGTTGGAATAATGGGATAAAAGATGGAGGCATCAAAGTGAGTATTGTGGAAGTAGTTAACCACAGGGCTCAGAACAGGTGGGTAGAAATTCACCCTCAGGGTTGAGCATGCACTCAGAAGTCTCGGCTATAGTTCATGGTTCTATCACAAGCACCTTGACAGTAGCATATCCATTGTGTGATCCATTTTTTCATTGAAATTCCCATTCTGTTGGATTCCATCTTCTAGACAGGGTGGCCACAGGCTTGTGGAGGAAAGAGTCAGTACTGGCCCATAAGAGTGGGAGCTGAAATTCTCCATCAAACCCCTTCCAGTTCTCATCATCTATCACTCTGACTTCACTTGGTATTTCAGCTGCTGGCCTGCCCTATTCTTCCAGTCCTCCTCCCAGCTGAGTTCAAACTTGTCATTATTCTCTAAGTTACTTTTTTCCTAGAGAAACTGTCTCATAACACACAGGGCATTTCTCCTCCATGGGAATGCTGCAGCCCTGTAAATAGGAGGGTACTGTCTCGTGTTTGCATGTGAGGTATAGATTGCCTCCCTCTGGGAACTGGCCATTGCTAAAACCAGAGCACACTGTGAAATCTAATTGAGTGGGACACAGTGGAGCACACTGTGGAATCTATAATCCATTGGACAACTGAACACCATAAACTCAGGTGGAATAATGGTTTCTGCAGAGAAAGCAATCTTTTTTTTTTTTTAGTTGTATATGGATGCAATGTCTTTATTTTATTGCTTTGGAGAAAGCAATCTTGAGGAACCTCCTTAGTCTCTTAAGAAAAAATAAATCCCTGTGCACGTAAATAGGAACTAGTAGATCCAATTTATCTAGACTCAAGTCTTTCACAGGAGTCCATACAAAGTCTACTATTAAAACTGTTTCTGTTGAGCAGCAGGCTTCAGTCATCATCATTGTATAATTTTAGTTGATAGTTTCCTTATACATACATAACATTGTGTGGCATTGTTATGGCCAGTTATGGCATTGGCACTACACAACAGTTACCTGGCATTCACTGTTGTTCTAGAACTGGCACCATATTGAGGCCCCTAATTTATTACAGAAAGTATAGTCATGGTCCTCACCAAGGTCAGTCATTCTTATTCTGTATTGCTAACTAGTTGATGTTTTAAAACAAAGTATAAATGAGTAGAACTGCTTCCAGAATTGATAATATTTTTTTTGTCCAAATCATGCAACATTTTATTCTAAGTGGCTTGTTCCCAGCTGTCCCTTCTTTATATTGAGCACTGACATTAGAATGGAATACCAGGCAAAGTAGGCGTTGTCTTGTAGTCCTCACTTTAACCATGTCAGGAGGACATAATGTCTCCTATAGAGACTAATAAAGTAAAGCCAGGAAGGGACAAAACCAATACTCGAACCCAGAGTGCTCTCCCCGGGACTCTTGACTGTTTTGCTCCCAGCTGGCAAACCAAGAGAAGCAATTGGCTATCCCACAAAGACTGTCCTTCCTTACTTTAAAGTTCCTTAAAGAAGATTCCCTAAACCAGTGCTACCTCCTGGAACACTTCATTGGATACATGGATTATTTGTTCTTAGCTTGAATTCTATAAAATGTGATAGAGTTGAGCTGAAAATGATCACTTGGTATCTTCTCTCTTCTAGCCCATTGCTAGCCGTGTCCTTTGCCACTTGTTGTGCTGTTCCAGGAGTTGCCCTTCTGACTTGGGGAGTGAATCCACTTACAGGAGCCCTGGGCATCTTCAACATTTTCCTGTATACCTGCTGTTATACACCACTGAAGAGGATCAGCATTGCCAACACATGGGTCGGAGCTGTTGTTGGGGCTATCCCACCTGTCATGGGTTGGACAGCAGCGACTGGCAGCCTCGATGCTGGTAAGTGTCTCTCAATGCAAAGTCTCAGCTTCTTTCTATAGACCTGAGGTGCAGGTACCAGAAGCAGGAGCTCATGGGTGTTCTGAGCAAGCATGAGCACCCACCCTCAGAGATTTCCCTCCTCTGGGCAGCAAAACTTGATTAGATTCCATTTTAATCAGTACTGATTCTGTTGGCATGTTGGCTGATGTAGGCATTCTAAAATATTAAGAATGCAGAACTAAAAGGAGACTGTGTCATCGTGGCTCGTGCATAAATATGACACATGCTTTCTTTTGAAAGGAAGATCTAAGAGAAAACACAGTAGAGGATCCTGCCTTAACGTATAACTACAGGTGAAGTGAAAAGAAAGTTCCTGGAAATTATGGTAAAAAATCGCAATCCAATTTAGGATTAGCTGATGGATTTAAAATGGCCCGGTCCACAGAAAAGGTATATGGAACTGGCTTCTGGTTCCCTGTCAAAGGGGTGTTAAACCTCCTTTATTTCTGTGTAACAGGGTTATTTATTATCCCCTTTTTTGAAAGAATAGATTATTTTTATATGATTTGCTTAAATTGTTCATGCTGTCTACAATAAAACCATTGAAACATTTTTACTTTTTTTTTTTTTTTGGTGGTATGTCATAACAAAATTTGTGGGGTGAAAATAGCTCATTTTTACCATCTGTAAGGGAAGTTTTGCAGTCTAATTAGTCAAGTAATTAGTGTTTTTGACCAACACTTAGGAAGGAAGTGGTGAGGTTTCCTGCAATATATGTAAGTACATATTTTTCACATGAGAGATCAAAAGGCAGCTGACCATAAACCGTTACCCTTTAAGCCACATTTCTGAAACTTTTCATAAAAGCTCGTACACTCCGATTTGGCAAGCTTACAAATACAATTACACCTTTACCATGATCGTTTCTTAGAACACTTTTAATATCCTGTAAATGGTGGGTTTTAATGAATCTACGGATATAATATTCTAAAACGTACGTGCTTGTTTGCTCTGTGATAAGCCTTAAACCAGGGTCTCCTCCATGAGGGAAACAATAGCAGCAAAGTGCTTAAGAGCAGGGATGCTGCCACTGGGCCACCTGGGGTTGGAACCTGACTCTCCCACTCATTAGCTGTATGACCTTTGGAACTGAGCTTGGCTTCTTTCTGCGACAGTCTCCTCTTCTCCCACATGGGGCTAATGATGGTCTCTCCTCATATTGCTGTTGAGGATGAAATGAGTTGTTGCCTTACTCCATTCTGTGCTACTGTAACAGAAGACTACACAGAGGGTGATTTTTAAAGAAAAGAAGTATATTTCATATACTTCTGGAAGCTGGGAAATCCAGGGTTGAGGGCCCACTAGTAAGGATATCCATGCACATCTTCTGTGGTGGAAAAGCAAGACAGAGACAGAAAGCACACACTGACATGAGATCGAACCCGCAGACTCAAAGCTTTTTATAATTGGCATTAATCCATTTGTGAGGGTGGAGCCCTCCAGGCCTAAATATCTGGTGGCTCACCTTCCAGTCATGTTGCACTAGGGATTAAGTTCCCAGCACATGCTGTCCAGAGGACACAAACAGTCCTTAGTGATTGTTAAATGTAAAGGCTAGTAAGGGCACACACATAATAGCTAATGCTGCTGTTATTATTCACTTGTCCTCCTTCATACAGCAAGTGAGTTTAACACAGATGAGAAAAGATCATGAGATTTTATTTGGTTTGCAAACTGAGTAATTTATCATTGTTCCCTCACTGGGGTATTAAAGACTGGGAGATGCATCCAGGCTTGGTGGGGAAGAGCAGTAGGAACCTTAGGGCATCTTTCTTGGGTGAGGGAGGAGAGGGGAAAAGCATTGGATTGGCATTCCTGGACTACATGGTATATGAATTTTCACCTTGGTTTACCATTTATATTCAAAGAGCACACCCACATACTACCAGCCCTCCCACTCCTACTCACATCCCTCCTCCTTATTTCTGCTTGGAGCACCAACTCTAATTTGACCCAAATTCTCTGTCTCTCCCCTAACTCTTCTATCCTCACCGTTCTGATCCCCCTCTAAGCCTTTGTAGTGCTTGCCCAGACATTCAAGGTGGAGGGAATAGAAGAAAGTGAATAACTCCCTGGAGTCTGTATCTTCTGGTTTCCTCCCTTCCCATTGGAGGAGTAGCTCCATTTCAGTATTTGCATCCCTACTGGGAGACACCCCTGTGCCCAGACAGGAGCACCTGAACACTATTCAGTTTCTTCAAAACAGGCATCAAAAACTACCTTTCTATATGAAAAGTCCCAGACAAGGCTAGGGTCAGGGCCAGCCTTGAAGGGTCACAGCCTTAGAAAGAGGTATCATGGGAGATTGGGGAAGGCAGTCAAATTCAGGACTATGGAAAACTCGATCACCACTGTTGTACAGAGTTCTTGTGCAGAGCCCTCACTGGGGTCTAGGGACCTTTTTCACACTCTCAACAATTTCCTCAAGAAGAGTTTGAGCCTCAGGAAATAGAGGCTTTTAGTGTTTCCCCAGATGCCAGAAAGGTAAAATTGGCAAAATTCGTCACTTAGGAATCCACATGCAGACGGGAACCCTTTTTTGTTGAGAGACTTTGGATTTGACTAAACTGCTAATAGTCGTATTTAAAATGATTTTTTTAGAAAAAATAGCCCTTCTATAAGCCAATCAATTATTTTTATGCAAACTTAGTGGTGATGGATAGCTAATAGCCAGGCCATACCTTTTTAGGTATCAAGTTGAAAATGCATAATTGTTTTAAAAAATGAGACCCTTTATTATGGTTTGGACCTGAACTGTCCCCACAAAACCTCATGTGGTAAGCAACACAGCAGTGTTCAAAGGTAGAATGATTAACTCATGAGGGCCTTGACTTTATTAGTGGATTAATTCATTTGACAGATTAATAATTTGAATGCACTACTGGAGGTGGGGCATGACTGGAGGAAATAGATCACTGGGAATATGACCTGAGGGACTACATCTGTCCCTGGCCCCTTCTTGTCTCCTGTCTCCATTTACCTCTGCCATGTCCTTCTGACATGAAATTTCTGCCTCAAAGCCAACTGACTATGGATTGAATCCTCTGAAACTCTGAGCCAAAATAAACCTTTCCTCTAAGTTGTTCTTGTCAGGTATTTTTGTCCCAGCAACAAAAGCTAACTAACATGGCCATTATCACTTAGGATGGAACTGGTATAAAGCAAAGCAGTCTGAAAGATTTGTATGACCACAGAGAGAGTTCCTTTGGCAATTTTTTACACTGATTTCTGTTATGTACGTTTTCTATAAATCCTAAAGATGCATTGTGGGTCACACAGTAACAACATAATTTACTGGCCCCAGAATTCTAATTTGTCACAAATCAAAACATTTCTCTAAAGCCATATGATGTTTGTGCAAAAAAAAATAGAATACTACTTCACATAATGCTTTCAACTGCTTCAAAAACGTTTCATTCCAATGGCTCAGGAGGTTGAGGCGGGAGGATCACAAGTTCAAAGCAAGCTTCAACAACTTGGGAGACCTTGTCTCAAAATAAAAAATAAAATATAAAGCAGGTGGTTAAGTGTCTCTGGGTTCAATTCCCCATGTCCCCCTCCCCCTCAAAAAATTCACAATACTAATTTGATAGAACAAATGACATAAGCCATAAATAAATATCTGAACTAAACAAGTCCATGATTGTGTATCTTCCATTTTATAGATGACAGAATCTAAAAAATATGTTTTAAAGGGTTTTTTTTTTTTGGTACTGGGGGTGGAACTTCAGGGATACTTGACCACTGAGCCACATCCCCAGCCCTATTTTGTGTTTTTTGTAGAGACAGGGTCTCACTGAGTTGCTTAGCGCCTCGCCATTGCTGAGGCTGGCTTTGAACTCACGATTCTCCTGTCTCAGCCTCCCAGAGTGCTGGGATTATAGGTGTGTGCCACTGCACCTGGCTGTTTTAGAAGTTTTTATTGCTGGAATCTTTGGAGCTGAGTTGAATGTGTTTAAATAGTTCAGTCATCTTCTAGAACTACCCTGTCTAGGATAGTGGCTACTAGCTAGTGGTGGCTTTTTAAATTTAAGCCAAATCAACTTAAAAATTCAGTTCCTCAGTCCCATATTTCAAATGCTCAGAGCCACATGTGATGGTAGGTAGCCACATGTATGGACAGCTCAGTAGAACATTTCTGTAGATCATTGCGGAAATTTCCCTTAGACAGTACTACCTAGAAACCAAGATTGATATCCCTCTGAATCTGTGTTCCATCTGCCTTGCATGAGTATGCACTTTAAATAATGGGGCATTGTATAAGATTGTACCTGTGGTCTCGCTAAATCAGAAACAAAGTTCACAAACTTCAGTGCACATCCAAATAGCCTGGAGTGCTACAAACACAGATTCATGGGCCCTGTGCCTAGGATTTCTGACTCAGTATGTCTTGAGTGGAGTTCTGAGAATTTTCATTTCCAGCAAGTTCCCAGGTGATGCTGATGCCTCTAGTCCAGGGATCTTACTTTAAGAATGAACAATCTGGGGGCTGGGGCTGTAGCTCAGTGGTAGAACGTTTGCCTAGCATGCGTGAGGCACTGGGTTCGATCCTCAGCACCACATATAAATAATAAATGAACAAAAAATAAAGATACATCAACATCTAAAAAATATTAAAAAAAAAAAAAAAAAAGAATGAACAATCTGCATAGACAGAACCAGATAGTACTCCAGCCATTAGAAGAATTCCATGGAAATGCCTAGGATTTGGTGAAGAGGGCATAGACAGTATTATTCAAGATAAAATGGTATTGTTTGTATTTTCTATGGAAGTTTTATCTCATGTGGATTTTGTTTTGTTTTGTTTTTTCACATGGGGGATTAAACTCAGGGCCTCATACATGCTAGGCAGGTGCTCTACCACTGAACTACATCCCCAGGCCTTTTTAAGTTTTCTTTTGAGACCTGTCTTGATAAATTGCTCATGCTGGTGTCAAACTTGTAATCCTCCTTCCTTAGCCTCCCAAGGAGCTGGCATTACAATCATCTGGGTTCTTACCTTTGGGAACACATATGGTTAGAAAGAGCCCTTCTGAAAAACAGATGGCAAAAGAAGCTTCCTTTAAAATGTTACCTCCAAACCATTTAATCTTTGAACTATACTGACAATAAGGAAAAGAAGAGTTGGAAGCTGAGGTGGGTACGCATAAAAGGAAGCAAGAGCTGCTGGGAGATCACCCATTCCCTAGACTGGGTACTGCCACGTTCACCAACTTAACAAAGTAATCCCCATAATAGCTTCATTGTATAAGTATTGGATGAGGACCTACTGTGTGCTAGACATTGAAAAATATGAAAATGACTACCTGTCCTCATGAAAATCCTATCTTGGTGTCTTCTGGAAGAGGCAGGCCAGCAGTGACATTGAGTGATCTAAAAGCTTTGGGGCATTCTTAAGAAGGCTGTGGACTCTCTTAACATCCCAGATTGGTCCAAAAAGACTAGAGAATGACTCCTGAATCAAGTCACAACCAGTTTACTTGAGGAGGGAGTGTGCTTTCCAGGAACAGAAGAGCATGCACAATTCCTGCTTATTGGCCTGAGAACCAGAGCCCTAGAATGTGGAGCAGGGACATGACCTAAGATGAGCTGCCTACTGAGGAATTGGTACTGTATTCAAAGCAGAAACAGCGGGGTTGCACTTTGGGGATTATTTAACTGGGGATATACAACAGGATCTCCTGTAGAACTGGAAAATCAGTAAGTTTTGAAGCCTGCCATTAATTCTCCTCCCAAACCTATGTGCCTCCTCTTGCCTGCCAGCTTCCCTCCTCCACACTCCTGCCCCTCTCACTAGGATTCTACCTGTCCCTAAACCTGCTGTCTGCCCCCCATTCCCTCTTTGCCTTCCTTAATCAACATTTCATCTTTTAAGTATTTAATGAAAATGTCAGTCTAATCATCTTTTGAAAGAGCAACTTAACATAGCAAACTTCCAAGTGGGCAAATGGATGAAGGTTACATGTTTGAAGGACGGCATATTGAACTGAACACACTCCATTCCTCTGCCACCCGAGCGACCAGTATGTAAAATAACCACCAGCACCAACATTTTAGTGATCCTTATTTTGCACAAGCCCTCACTCAGGCTAAGTGTATGGCGGTCAGGAGTGGAGAGGAAGCAGCTCTGGTTAATATTTGAAATGGAAATCCTGTAGCCTAACATATTAAAGGCCCTAACTTTATGGAACTGTCTAGTTGTGAGGGAAGATTTATAAAGAAGATAAATAGCTGTAGAAAATGGTGTGCCTCCAAGGTACATTATAGGTCAGAGTGATTCTCAAAAAGAGGAGATGTTATTGTGATCAGAAGTACCTTTTCCTCTTTCTTGGTGTCTGGATCTTTTTGTGGTTTTTGTGATGGCTACAGACCTCCAGAGGGCTTTGAGCACTGAAGAGATTATACTGCCCTCTCTTTTCCTATAAAGACATAAATGAATATCACATGGGATTTGGTTTTTTCCCCTCAAAACTATTCTGATTTTTGAAAATCAGATGGTGAAAAAGAACTTCAGTTAGTTTAGATGCCCCAATGTGGTGGGTCTAATGAGGGCACTTGATCTTCCCTTCAGTTTATCCAGCACCAGGTGAATGAGGTAGGATGGGAAGGTGCTGGAGTGCAGAAAATTAAACAGATAGGCACACTAAAATTATGAAAGCTAACCAAATGTAAATTGTTCTTGATATTTGCTAATCTGTCACTGCACAGAGATCTGAAAACAGCTCAGCTTTTCTCCCATCCTGCAGTGCCAACAACTTCATCTGTGGCTGTCACATTAAGGCACCAGGGGCTCTACGGCCAGCTGCTTTATGCATGGGAAGTAGTTGCTTCATTTCACAAAGCTCGTCTGTTTATAAAGGTAGCCATTATAATAGGATTTTAGCTATGCATTTTCTCTGAGCCTCAGAGGTAAGCCTTTTCCTCCCACCTACCTAATTATCCTACCTTTTATTTTATTATTTCTTTAATGTAACTGTTAACAGGAAACATTATAAATGGTTTCCAGCTCAAACTCAGGAGGGCAGAGTGAGAGGGCTGCTTTCTGGCCCCCAGTGTAGCCAGCTTGTTGCCTTAGGAACTGAAGCACTTGGTTTGATTCCTTGCACAGGGAGGCAGTGACAGAAGTGACCTGCTGGAGCCCTCATGAAGGAGTCCAATCTAAGGGCAGGGGCCAGAGGTGGGGGTTGAGGGGGTGACATCCCAGATAAGTGCCTGGAAGCTGACATTCCAGCCCCAAGCGGGCCTGGAGCCACACGCATTAGGCCTCTCAACAATGTTTATCTCCAGAGACTGTTTTGTTTATCTCAGAGGCTTCAGGTTAAATCTCCTTCCTTCTCTTTGCCACAGCCACCTCTCTTTCCATTACCCCCACTTCTGAGAAAAGCTCATATACTTTTTTTTTTGTCATTTTCCTAAATTTGAATAAATCCCATGTCTTAGGAATTGATGGAATGATCCTTTCTGATGACCATTGTATAGAGCTGATTTGTCAGTTGTCTTTGGCTTATGATTCAGATGTTGTATGGTAAACATTAATTATGTCAGCCAACATTCAGTTACAAATGAGGGCTTAGAAATGGGTTCTTATCAGGAAGTGGCATTTGGCAGATGGATGGTTTTGGTAACAAAAAGAGAATGAGTTTTTTTAACCTCAGCTGGTAAACTGCAAAATGTTAAATACTGTTTGACTTTATTTACCTTCTTTAGGTCCAAATGAGAAAATAGAATTTATTCACCTCATTCATTTAACAAATATTTATGGAGGGTGTAACTAAGTACCAGGTACTGTTTAACTCAAGTACTTTTTAAAGATTTCCTTTAAAATATTGTCTCCATTTGAAGTCAAACTCAAAATTCATGTATGAATTTTACCGTAACTACCTTAGAGCTCCAGCTTAAAATAAATGACATTTTTAAATACAAAAAACAAGGAACACTTTCATGAAAATATTAGCAAACAAACAATATTCGGATCCCTAATATTTTATCCAAAGACAAAAAGGAATAGCTGTGAAAGAACATGCTAGAGATATGTTGAGAGACTCAAGAGGCAAACTTTGGATATAAGTGCACTCATGTCTTGTCATTCATGCTGTGTTGACTGTGTGATTGCTCACAAGCTTTTCGAGTGCTGAGCCAGTGCCTCCTGAATGAAATGATAGATGATGCCTGGAAGGGTAGATTCAGGGCCTGGTGAATTAAGGGAGTAGGGAACATTTGAATTTTTGAGAGAATAATACAGGTGCTTGAAATTTCTTTCCAGGCAAATGGTAAGATGGGGAAAGAAAAAAAAAATCTCCCCCGACCAGAATCAGAGCTTTGTCCTTCTCTTTTCCCATCTTTCCCTTCAAATAAAACCAACCCCCGTGACACTGGTGGAGTCAACAAGGTGAGGGGAGCTTCCAGCTCTGCCACTGGGCCTCTTCATTATTCCCAAGTCATGTTTCCAAAGAATCCTTCAAGGACAAGCAGCTATTGCCCACTCTATTTCCTATATTCAGAGGACTTTTAATCTTCTCTTTTGTCTCCTATGTAGTTGATAAACTGGCCCCACATCCTCTTCCCTTTATCTGAGCCACCATAGAAGTCTATTGCACTGTTGAGGCTGATCTGTTTCACAAGCTCCTTTGTGTTTACCCTCAAAAGAAAGGCTTTGAAATCTGTGACCATGAAGCTCTGGGTTTGGCTTTGCTTCCCCAGCTAGTGTTTAGTTTACATAACCATATAACCCTGAAGGCACAAATATAAGCAGTCATGGAACAAATGGGCCACATTTAGAGTGGAGCCTATTGTACTGGGGAGGGAGGACCCCCTCAACCCAACACTGAGGTTCACTGGAGCTGGCTTTCTTTATCCTTTGCAAGGCCATGCGTGGATGGTGAATGACAATGATGGGTTTGGGTGGGGGTGGGAAGGTGCCTACTACGCAGTGAGAGAAAGCAAGCTGAAACCATTGAACTCCATTCCAAAAGGATTTTCCTTGGAAGAGCACATAAAGTCAGAGCTCCAACTTGAAGATTTTTGTTTCCCTCCTATTAGGGTACCGTTTAGCTGGAATTGCCTTGGTTTTGTTTGTCAGCAGAGTGATGAAAGTATACTGTAGACAAGAGCATTTTGGAGTTGGCAGTGGTAGAAATGAGTGAGATTCTCCCTCAGTCTGTGTGCTATAGAAATGATTCATAGATGTTTTGAAAAGAGTTGAAAAATGATCAGGAATTATAGTTCAGTGGTAAATGCTTGCCTAGCATGCACAAGGCCCTGGGTTTAATCCCCATGACTGGGGGTGGGGAAGAGTTGAGAAATATGTGTATCTTTAAAGTGTCACCAGGAAAATCTTGGTCAGCCCTTGCCCCACCTACTATTTCCCCCATCTGATCAGAGTAATGTGCTCTGGGGTAAAAGTTCTCTCCAGCTGTTCATACACAGCACAGTAGATGTGCTCTTCATTTTCCATTTAAGAAAAGAAATCAATAATGCCTGGGACACCTGGATATTCCCTGGAGTTAGCCATGAGCTGGGATTAGAGCATGATGATGTTAGTAGGTTGCTGTGCTCTGAAGAACCATACCCACAGACATGCCACCTGCTGGATGTCCAATATTTATATATTCACCCACTAACAATTATTTGATAAAGGAAAGGAAGCAGAGATTTCTTCCAGATAGGACTAAACCAAAGATACACAAAGATTCTGCTGCATTAGGAGGAAGATGAGAAGATACATTTAAAGGCAGCAGAAAAGGCATTGATGTGTGTCAGTGGATTGAAATTCAGAGATCATCTTCAGATCTGTTTACAAATCACAGGATGCCTTCCTTGATCCCTTCGAGGCTAAATGAGGTGTTCCTGCTGCATACCACCAAGCCCTGTACCCAAGGAAACATTCCCCACCAGCCTGTAATTCCACTGGTGGTGTCTTCCTGGCCAGACCCTAGCCAGAAGCAGATGCTGCCTGTCAGGTAGTAGGCAGGCAGTCAATATTGCTATCATTGAAGATGGGCCCAATAAAAATGGACTGCTTAGAAGGAGTGCCATGGAGGGGATGAGTGGAGCATGTAATCTGAAGGAAAGGCAAGGCCTTTGAATTCACAGACAGAGTGCTTTGTTTACCCCTTATGTGTGTTCCCACCACAGCCCCAGACTAAATCAAACCTTCCTGTTCTAGTTCACCTTATCTGATGAAGAGAGTAATTTGTTTTACATCTTTTATAGGAGCAGAGGCAGTTGAAGCATATCAAGTAGAACTGTGTGTGGGTGGTGGTTTTCTGATTACAATCCATTAAGGCTAAGCTGTGATTTCTAAAGCGCTTTCATTTGTGTCATGAGCCAAACCCATACCCAATTTCCTCTCACAGAGACAGCAGCATGCCACTCTTCAGAAATGATTTTTTTCCAAATTATGTTATTTTAAACAGAAGCATAATCGAAAATGTGTATTGAGCAACACAGAATACTTGAGTTGGCACACAAAAAGGAAAGCTTTTGAGAAAGACAAGAAAGGTTCCACATGTGAGTTTGCTATTTTAACCATTTCAGGTTTGGCTGAGATTGCTCTTTCCCCGCTATTTCTAGAGCAAAACACACAGAGCTCTGAATTAGCCTTTCCCTCCCCCACATCTCAGTCATCACGGATGTTTTTCTTGACAAGACACTCCTTGGTCCTGTCACCTTCCCCCTGTGCTTGTGGCTGTCATAACTCGAACTGTAATCAATTAAAACCCTGTGGAGGGCTGGGGTTGTGGCTTAATGGTAGAGTGCTCGCCTAGCACATGTGAGGCACTGGGTTCGATCCTCAGCACCACATAAAAATGAATAAAAAAAAAATAAAGATATTGTGTCCATCTACAACTAAAAAAAAAATTAAAAAAAAAAAAAAGCAAACCCTGTGGATATGAGCAGCTCATGGGCTGCTCTGCATGTCATGCTCAGGAGACTCCGTGTTACCCTGTGCCCTGAAAATATCTAACAACACCCCTCTTGCCATCTTACAACCAGAGATTGATTTATTTTTCCATCAAAATATGAAGTCTAATTCCATTACCTGTTTGTTCCTCCAGTTATACCTGGGTGGCCCAACCTTCCTCTGTCCTTTTCTGTTCCCCGAGAGGACTCACTGTCAAGTTAAATATCATCTGTCATTGAAACAGTATGATTCTTGTCTCAGTAAACTGGGAAAATGTCTCTTCAGCTTATCCTTCCAACAGGCATCCTTCTACGCAGCTCCTCTGGCATTTGAATTACCACCCAGCAGTCCACTGGTGTGGGGATGCTACTAGTTGGGGATCCATGTGGCACGTCTTTCTGAAAGAAGGTGCTAGTATACTGTGCCAATACTGCCAAATACTCTTAGACAATACTATTACGGTAGTCCTCCCTGATCCTCAGGAAATATGGTCCAAGATCCCCCCAGTGCCTGAAGCCACTGCTAGTACCAAATCCCATATATAAACAATAGATAAGCACTGCAGTACCATGACAAGAGACCTAATAACCAAGACTAACTACTAAGTGCCTACCAGTCTATTAACTGGAGTGCAGCATAGACAACGTGGATGTGTGGGACAAAGAGATGATTGACATCCTGGGTGAGGGACTGTAAGATTTCATCATATTGCCCAAAACAGTATGCAATTTAAAACTTATGAATTGTTTATTTCTGGAATTTCCCCTTTAATCTTTTTGGATTGCAGATGACCAGGAGAACAATTTCTTTTGGCAAAGGGGTTACTGGGGATTGAACCCAGGGGTGATTAACTACTGAGCTACATTCCCAGCCCATTTTTTTCATTGTTTTTATTTTGAGACAGGGTCTCCCTTAGTTGCTTATGGCCTCACTAAATTGCTGAGGCTGGCTTTGAACTTGCAGTCCTCCTGCCTCAGCCTCCCAAGTTGCTGGGATCACAGGTGAGCACCACCTCACCCAGCAAAACTAAAGTCTTGAATAAGGGGAACTATTTAATCTTTCTCAATTGTAAGATAATAATAATTACTATAGGTGAGTTGGTGTAAGAATTAGAAAGCACATGTCCAGTTCCTCCACACAGTGCCTGGAGTATGACAGCCATAAGACATTCAAACTGTGATGCTTAATAGGACTTCAAATTTAAAATGGCCAAGAATAAAACTCTTCATGCCTCCATTATGAACACAGTCCCTAGTGTCTGTCACCAGTGTTCCCTATCTGTGTAAGACAGCAGTGTCTGGCACCCTGCTTTCTCCCTGACCCCCTGCCTCCTTCCCATCTCCTCAGTCTTTCTTCCTCACTGCTCCAAATCCTGGTTTCCAGATTCCTGGTCAGCCCCCTCTTGCAACTCTCCTCCCTTGCTCTAGACCTCATGCCATCCCAGAAATACTGGAACTGTTCCCAGGACTTGATGGAATTCTACTTCCAGTTAGTTGGGTCATGGCCTAAATGGCACTTATGGAAAGGCCTTCCCTGAGCAATCTCAAGTCACCAGTGCTACATTGCCCTATTTTGAATCTAAGTAGCACCCATCAGTGCTGTTTTGTTTGTATCTGTCTCTCCCTCTAGACTTTAAGGATTTTGTCTTATTTGCTACTGCCTTTCTGTTACTCAGAATTGTACCTGGCATGTGAAACACATGTTGTCTCTCAGATAATATCTGTTTCCCAAGTGAAAGCATTTAATGAAAAATAGCAGTTTCCATTATTACCACTCAAATTGGAAAGTGTTTTCTTGAATTAACATATATCATATTTATAATATATTTATATGTATATACCTTATGGATTGAATAAGAATTGAAAGTTAAAAATTAATTTAGGAAATTTGACATTAACTTCTGATGTATGGACCCTAAATTCAGGTGATTGTTATATTCCTTCCCCACGGGAAGACTGATAAGGAGGTGCCCGACTTATGGAAGCTGAAGGAAGCCATTAATGGATATCAAAGTAGGCCCTCATCCCTCTTAAGTCTTCTGTACCCTCACAAGTTCTACTTGATGTATGACAACTGTCCTACTCTCACTCCACAGTCTATACAGGGATCTGTATCTTGCCCCCACCTCTAGACTGTGAGAACACTTTTCCCTCCACTTCATGAGCTCCCTTCTCCCTTGAGCTCAGCTCAATCATCCCTTCCTGAGAGGAAGGGCCTCATTGTACTACATACTTTTCCTTCACAGCATTTGGAGAAATGGTTTTGGTTCACTAGTGTGACTCTTGCTTCTTGTCCCCCTTTTGGACTTGACTCAAGAGGAAACAACTCTAGCAGAGTCACATGGATTTTTTGCTCACTGTTTGTGCCCAGTGCCTAGCTCAGTGCTTGCCACTTCGTGGGTGTCCAGTAAATGAATAATAAATCACCTGCGCAGATAAAACTACCCCCGCCCTCCAGCCTCCACTTTGCTGCCTGGCTTTATGGGAGTATCTTAGTATAGTGGAAGGAGCCTAGTTTGAAAATCCGACGTACTTACTTTGAATTCTTCCTTTGCCTCTTTGTGGAGAACTTATCATCAACCTACATTTTTTTACAGGAGGATTATAAAATCTGCCTACAGTCTATACAATTCTACAGTCCAGATTAAATGGTGCAATTTCTGTGAAAGTATCTGTCACATAGTAGATGCTCAGGAAATGACAGCCTACATTCCACGGTCCACCCATGTGGGTAGTGGGAAGACCCTGTGCTAAATGGTGCTCATATTAGGTCCTTGTTAAAATTACAAAGCCATAGACAAATTGTAATTCTACTTTGGGACCATGTTCCTATATACCAAAGCAGAGTTACTCCACTTCTCTAGCACACACCATCTTAGTACCTACCTGCTACTTGCGCTATTGCCGCAGGCTCTAGGGAATCGTGAGAGGCAGGCACTCACCCTGGAAGCCCTGGCAGTCCACTGGTGAAACATGCAAACAGATAGAAGCCAGAGTGTTCAGCACTGGCTCAGAGGTGCACTCAGTTCTGTTTCACTACTGAGCAAGGAGCCACTAACTTCCCTGTATGAGAGCAACGCTCCCAGAAGTCAGGTGGATTGGAGTGGCCTCCAAGTTGCAGCAGTGCTTCCAGATCCCTGAAGCCCCTCATGCCCCAAGCCAGCTGTGAAAATGGAGCTGGAAGCTTTTAGCACAAAGGCTCCCACCAAGAGGCAGTACTGAGCTCAGTACCAGATTTCCGTAAAGTGATGGTAAATGCATAGGGGCCTGTGTTGTGAAGCACAAGGAGTGTTGAATGGACAGGATCCACAGATGCTAAGCATCTAGCAGCTTGGGGAAGCCCTCTTCTTGAGCAGGGTCTCACCCAAAAGACCTCTCTCTAGGTGAAAAGGCAGAACATCCAGCTCCCCCACCCAGCCTGCCTCTCCTGCAAGGCTGATCTGCAGAAGCAGAGGTGACAGCAGAGACTGGCAGAGAATCTGAGATGCTAGTCCAATCTGGAAACAGAGCTCTGAGGGCCAGACAACAGGGCATAGAGCATAGAGACCTGTTCCTTTGGAAATCTCTGATGATGACCTGACCTTGTTTCCCTCTTTTCCCCTGAATCTCCATACAGGAGCCTTTCTTCTGGGAGGAATCCTCTACTCCTGGCAGTTTCCTCATTTCAACGCCCTGAGCTGGGGCCTCCGTGAAGACTACTCCCGGGGAGGATACTGCATGATGTCAGTCACTCACCCAGGCCTGTGCAGGCGCGTGGCACTGCGCCACTGCCTGGCCTTGACCGGACTGTCGGTGGCCGCCCCAGTCCTGGACATCACCACGTGGGCCTTCCCCGTCATCTCCCTCCCCATCAACCTGTACATTGCCTACCTCGGCTTCCGGTTCTATGTGGATGCAGACCGGAAGAGCTCTCGGAGACTGTTCTTCTGCAGCCTGTGGCACCTGCCCCTCCTCCTGCTGCTCATGCTCACCTGTAAGCAGCAGCCAGGCAGGAAGGGGGACAAGGGAGATGCTCAGAGTTGAAAACAAGTGGGCATTTGGGGAAAAAACAAGGCATACAGGGAGACGCACAATTCTTTCCCCTTTGCTGTTAGGCAAGAATAATTCTGGAGTGTGAGAAATCACTGGTTTTAGTACGAGATTGTAAAATAATTTGGTGCTCAGTGATCACTTAACAGTTTTTTAATTATAACATCCAAAAATGCCCCCACATAAGAAATGAGTTGGCTCAATTAACATAGAGAAAGATTATTTTTCTTTTTAAAGGTCTTTGTACATCTTTTCCCTCAGCCTTACCACGTGTTTTCTTCTTCTCCCTCACAGAGAGGTACACAGGGGCATTTTCGTTTTCTAGCTCCTCCCACACACGCACAAACACTCCTCACCTGCTGGCCAAAGTGGCAGTTGGTAGTTAGAGGAGATGGGCAATTGTAACCTGATCTCTCTAATTCTGGGCTCTGCAGGGCCACCTCAAAGGAAATATCCACTGTGGTCATAGCGTCCCCTTTCCTGCATATGAGCCAAGTCCTCATTCTTTCTCTCTTTACCCCACACATACTTTCAACTGCATAGTCTATCAAACAACTCACAGGATAGGCTGCCGTCCAACATCAGGAGGGAAGATTCCAACGGTTGCACAGGAAATTGCAACCCCTGCCCCGCCTCCCACCACCACTACTACTATCATTACTTACCAGAAACTTCAGGGAATCAAAGACATCTTTATAGTTCACTTTAAAATACCGGCACCATCAGAAGCACTTTTTTCTAGAAGGGTAGCACTCCATTTAATTCCAGAAATCCCTCTGGTTCTGATCCCATGACTGTATCTCTTTAGTCCCTACTGTGGATCATCAGCTCCTCTTTGCTGCACAGCATTCTCAAGGCTATGTCAGAAAGGAAAGTGGAACAAAGGATAAGCTGGGCTAACGGCCCACATAGCTCACATTCTTTTCCTTTTTGTGGAAACCACATCTCCATCCTGGTACCTCTCGAGTTCAGAAATTAGCCTTCACATGTACAATGGCTTTGAGAGCGGGAAGCCCATCTGGGCTGCCAGTGGGGATGGTTCCAGTTCTGGGATTTTTGTGAGTTAACCTGTAGCCAGGTGTGGCCTCAGGTACTAACCACAGTCACCTGTAAATCTTTAGTCCTTCACATGCTCCCCTAGTCCTCATAGAGCCCCAATTGCCCAAATCATGGGCCATGGCAGGATATTTGAATTACTCCGTCTCCCAGGGCACTGTTGCCCTAGAGAGATTCATTCAAGGGGTTAAAGCAGCATTTTAAAAGTCATTACAATAGGACCTTTCTCTTGGGCTGGGGATGTAGCTCAGTGGTAGAGCACTTGCTTAGCATGCACAAAGTCCAGGGTTCAAATCATAACACTGCAAAAATAAAAAAAGAAAATGTCTAAAGTGATGCAAGTAGCATCCAAATCCTGTTTCTACTTATCTGAAATATTACCTCTTGACTATATCCAGGTTATTTGAGTATGGGGAATATGGCATAGGAATGTCTGGAAAGAGCATCTACAATAAAACAGTATATAAGAAGAGGAGCGTGTGTGCTCTAATGTTATTTAATCATCTCATACCAGGTTTGCCCAGTTCCTTATAGACTGCTGAACTCACTCCCCTGTGAACTAGGAGAAGGTTACACAACATATAGATACTTCTTCCCTCCTTCCTTCCTTCCTTCCTTCCTTATTGTAAATATTTATGGAGTACAAAGTGATATTATGGTTTATGAATACAGTATTGAGTAACTAGGTTAAACATACTACAAATACTTACTTTTTGTGATAAGAACCTTGAAACTCAGTGATTTTCAAGTCTACATTATTGTTTACTGTATTTACCACACTACAATATATTACAAAGAAAAGAAAGTATTCCTCCTGTGTAATTGAAGCTCTGTATACTGGCCACTGTCTCCCTATGCCCTTCATCCTTTAACCCCATTCTACTCTGCTTTTTTGAGTTTGATTGTTTGAATTCCACAAGTAAGTGAGAGCACGTGGTATTGGCCTTTCCTTATCTGGCATATTTTATTTAGCATAATCTCTAATTCTGAAATCCATATTGTTGAAAATGACAGGATTTCAATTTTTGTGGCTGAATAGTATTCCATTGCATTTTCTATGTCCATTCATCCTTTGATGGATACTGCTATAGTTTGAATCTATAATGCCCCCGAAAGGCCCAAATGTTAAGGGATTGGTGCCTAGAGTGACGCTGTTGAGAGATGGTAGAAACCTTTAAGAGATAGGGTCACTTGGGCCTCTTCTAGTCACTGAGGGCATGTCCTCAAAGGGAGTAGTGAAACCCAGCTCCTTCCTATGTCTTTTTTGCTTCCCTGGCCATGAGATGAGCAGGTGTGTTCTGCCTCAAACTCCCCTCATGTGCTGTCTCACCACAGGCCCAAAAGCAGCAGAGCCAAGCAGCCATGGACTGAAACCTCCAAAACTGAGCCAAAATAAACCATTTTTCTGAAATAAAGTTCATTATTCCTGAATAAGGTTGGTTATTTTAGGTATTTGTTACAGTAACAGAAAGCTGACAAACTCACCACATACATACACACCCTGCTGTTTTGCTTAAAAACCATCCATTCTCTCCTGCTCCTCTTTTCAAACCATCACCAAGAAATTTTCTGTAGAACTTCTTGAACCTGTCATTCTGCTCAAAAAATCCCAGGGGCATGCCGTGCGTAAGCCAAATGAAGTGTAGACTTCTCAATACTCAAAGCTGAACATCACTTTCAGTTTTCTTTCTTGGCATCTTCCATATGAATCTATGCTACTGACCGCCCTACCACTCCTCACTCCCCATCACCTCCCACGCCCTCGTCTGTATGTCCTCCTACAAAATTGGCCCCCCAGAGACACAGACAGTCCCAGTGTTAGTCAGGTTTTCATCACTCTAACCAAAATACCTAAGAGGAAAAGGTAATTTTGTCTCGTGGTTTCAGAGGTGTAGTCCATGATCAGCCAACTTAATTGGTTGGGCCAAAGGTGAGCCAAAACAGCATGGCAGAAGGGCCTGGTGGAGGGAAGCTGCTCCACTCATGGAATTCAGGAGGCAGAAAGAGCCAGGAGGACAAGATGTAATTCCCAAGGGCACACCCCCAGCAGCCCACCTCCTCCAGTCGTTCCCCACCTGCCTACAGTTACCACCCAGTTAGTCCTAGTCAAATTAGAATGGACTGGTTAGGTTGCAGCTCATAATCAAATAATTTCACCTCTGAACATCATTGATTTAACAGGAATTTGGGGAGATGCCTCATATCCAAACCATAACAGTCTGCTCAAGGGCAGTTGCCTGCTCACATCAACTCCTATGGCTCTTTTCCACACCCACCATAAAGCTCTTAACTCCACTGCCTTCATCAGGAGTCTACCAGCATGCCCCAGTTGGGCGAAGCATCTGTCTGTCTTTCAAGTGTTCTTCAACCAAATATCCTTAAGAAATATGGCCTACAGCGCTGTCTTATGAGTCCCAAAGCATGTGCACACAGACTGAGGGCTCAAACAAAAAAATGTAACATCTCCTATCCTTGAATAGCATTAGTGTTCAGGTCACAGGCTGCCTAGACCAGTAAGGGTTTTCATTTGGGTCCTCAGGCCAGTCCATGGGGATCATAAATGTAGGAGTAGGCCAGGTAGATAGATGCTACAACACAGTGTGAGAGAAGGGACTTGGGTCTGAAACAGGATAGCACTTGTCATTTTGATACTGCAGACTAATGGAAAGAAAATGGCTTTAACAAGCTTTCTAAAGACAATTTTAAAAAGGGTGCGTGCCAGTCGAGCAGTGAGGCACGCTATAATCTCAGTGACTCAGGACGCTGAGGCAGGAAGACCACAAGTTAAAGGCTAGCCTAGGCAACTTAGCAAGACCCTGTCTCAAAATGAAAAATCAACAATACAGAAGTCTAGGGATGTAGCTCAGTGGAGGGGTGCCCCTGAGTTTCAATCTCTGGTACCACAAAACCAAACAAAAACAATGAATAGGTCCTTGACTTGCAATGGTTGGAATCATTTTTTTAACTTCACTATAGTGTGAAAGTGATACACATTCAGTAGAAACTATGCTTTGAAGTTTGAATTTTGATCTTTTCCAGGACTAGTAATATGTGCCCTGATCCTTCTGTGATGCTGGGCAGTGGTGTGGGCTGTAGCTCCAAGTCAGCCATGCAGTCACGAGGGGGAACCACTGACACTCCACAATGTACTGTGCTGCTAAGCTGGGATGTCTGGTAGTTGGGGTACTAATGCATCCACTTAGTGAGAAGGTAGGATGGGCTAACTCACAAGCCATTTATTCTATTAGCCACTAAGCAAGTAATTATCCAAGGTGCTGTGGGCTGGGCCTTGTGTGGGAGGGATAGATGAACCAAGATGCAGCCCTAATTCCCAGGAGTTTGCTCTCCAAACACTTCTCAGAGAGAAGGAGTACAACCTGAGGGCAGTGGAGTAGAAGGGCCCTCCAGTTTCTCTCCCAGAGTCCTTGGAGCATTCCCACTATTTCCTGCTGCCTGGCTTAGGGTTGCCTCTGCTCAGCTTGCCTGGAGTCTTCTCAGTATTTGCTTCTCCATGATCCAGGTTCTTGTGACTCTTGATATGATTCTTTTTCTGGGCTCCATACCTGTCACAGGGTTGGTCTGGCTGTGTGCTCTCACTCTACTAAAGGGATATGAGCCAAATTGAGAATTCAACCCAGCCTACAATTATTTTTTTCTTTATGAGATAATCCTGTATTGATGTTTCAATTGTGTTTCTGTGTTCAAAGGAAAGAATCCAGTGTAAGTAATGATCAGATCAAACACTGGGGGCAGATAGGAGGTGGAAAGAAGGCATTTTAGGCAGAGAGACCAGGGTGAGCAAAAGTCCAGATGAAGGAACATTGAGCGATTGGGAAGCATAAGCACTTCTGCATGGGTGGAGAAGGAGCAATAGGCAGGGATGAAGGATGAGATTGAAGAAGGAGCAGAGGAACCATATTTGGTAAGCTTCATATCTGCCTAAGTAGTTTGTACTTTACCTTCAGGCAATAGGGAGTCATTGAAGTGTCAAGCTGGAAAGTAGCATTTTCAAGTTTGTGCTTTAGAAAGAAAATGCAGGCCATAGAGTGGAAGGTAGATGGAAACAATTCATGGAAACAAGGTGAGCAATAATAGGACTGAACATGGGCAAACGAAGGGAGGGAAATCCAAAGTGGTGATTGATGGAAAGACAATCCTGGTATATTCCTGGGGTCCCAGTTTGGGAGACCAGACAGTGCAGTTCACAAAAGAAGTCCTTCTTCCATTGCTCCTGTCTCCCTCTTTTCCTTAGCCCGTGGTCACTGATGCCTTCAATTGCTGGGGTCACCTCAGGAAGACTCAGCTGCCCCAGCCTGTCCCCCACCCCCTCAGGAACACAGTTCTGGATTGCCCAACACATGTAGACTAGTGGCAACTTGAGCATCTACCTGGAATCTCCCCACTGGCTGGCACTGAAGGAAAGGGTTCATTGGCTAATGCCAGCTGCAGTCTCCTGATAGAGTGCAGTATCCTTCGAAGAAACAGCTTGCTAAGGTCAAAGTGCTTTGCCTTTAGGCTAACAACATGGCCTTAGGGGTCTCCCCAAAGTGCCTGTACCTGACAGTTTCCTGGGACGTGAACTCCTCCTCATCTTTCTCCCATCCTTCTTCCTGTCCACCTAAGTCTCTCCAACCTGAATAAATCTACTCAATAAGAGGATCTGAATTCATTTCCCAAACAAAAAAACAGGATTGTACACTTTAAACCTGATCCAACAAATGATCTGAACTGACACTTGTCAAAGGATGAAATACAAATGGCCAATAAAGACATGAAAAAATGCTCAATATCATTAGCCATCAAGGAAATGCAAATCAAAACCAAAGTTATATTCTTACCTCACTTCAGTTGGAATGGCTGTAATCAAACAAATAAAATAAAAATGCTAGCAAGGATGTGAAGACTAAGGAACACTTATATACTGTTTGGGTAAATGTAAATTAGAATAGCCAGTATGGAAACCAGTATGGAGATTTTCCAAAAAAACTAAAAAGATCTACAATATGATCCAGCTATGTCACTCCTGCGATACCTGAAGGAAACAAAGTCAGCATACAAAAGAGACCTGCAAACCCATGTTTATTACATCACTATTCACAATATCTAACATATAAAATCAGCCTAGATGCTCATCAACAAATAAACAGATAAAGAAAATATAGCATATATACATAATGGAGTAAAAAGAAATGTAAAACATTGCCATTTACAAAATGGCTAGAAGTGAAGGACATCATGTTAAGTGAAATAAGCCACGCACCAAAAGACAATTTATTATGTGTCCTTTCTCATATGTAGTAACAACAACAACAACAACAAAAATCGAAAATAAAGACCAATTTAAAAAGACTGGGAAAGACACTGAGGGGAAGAGCAAAAGGTAGAAGGGTGGGTGGATATGATTGATGCATGCTGTATGCATGTATGGAAATATAACAGCAAATGCCATTGACTTGTACAATCAATATATATAACAACAATAATAATAAAAACCCTGAGCCAAATCATGTCTGAGGCCCAGATCCCTCATGCTGCCATTTGGCATTTGCTTACCTTAAAAATATAGATGATCTACCCAGAACCAGACTAGGAGAAAAATCCCTCTCTACTAAGCTCACTGTCTAATTGTATACAGATAATCCAATAGCAGAGTGTGTCCTCATGAGCTAACCATTAACCAACCTTCCTGTTTCATTTGAACTCATAATCGCATGAGAGGAAATTCAGTTGAAACTGACATAATCAAGAAAAGGAATTAGTTCACATAGAGGAAAGGTAAAGAAGCACGCCAACTTGAGGCAGGGCTTAATCCAGGGAAGATGGTTTCTCCATCTCTTGTCAGCACTATTTTGGCAAACCTCCCTTCAAGATGTCCAGACTCCTTAAACAATTATTTATTTCTTGATTTTCATACATTTGCCTACCTTGAACCAGGGCCTGATCCAGGTACTGGGGATGCAGCAGTGAACAAAACAGTCCAATGTCCCTGCCCCTGTGACTGAAGTATCTAGAAGAAAACACAAAGAACCCAGTAACTATGGTTGCCTCTGGGGTGGAGGATGGGTTGGCTGAAAGACAACTTATTCAGATCTTGTGAGAAAGAACTCTTGGAATTGAGACACAGGTATCAATCCGCCTGATTTAAGGTTGATTCCCTTTTTAGCTCATTTAGCAGATCAGAGCCCAATTGCTGTCATCTTTTTTCATGACCAAAGGTTTGGGAAATGCTATAGGAAGAGGGTAGAGAATGGGAAATACCTGGTAGTTTGGTCCTCAGAGAGACTTTGGGGTTCAGATCTCTGAGGAAGTGATCCTATATGGGAGCCCCAGAGACAGCCCCCAAGGCCTTGGGAAGGAGTGCCAACCAAGGTGGGCCCAGCTGCTCTAAAGCCCTTCAGACTCTCCCACCCAATGCCACAACAGAAAGATGAAAGTTTTTCTCCTGGCAAAGCTGTTCTGGCCCCCTTTTACACCTGTGGTCCCAAGCTCATTGTAAAGAAAGACATATATATATATGCACCCAGATTAAGGCCAGCCTATTGCAAAGCCACTAACATGATGACAACCCTGCCACCTCCTGGGATTTCCCAAGCCAGCATCCTGTTCAGTAAAAACAGCCACAGTCAAGGCTAAGCCAGATCACATCAAGAGCCCTTGAACTGGCACCTTTAAACTTCACGGGCTTTCTCCTCTAAATGTGTTACTCAAAAGCCACTTCCACTTTCTTAGAAATTGTTTAGGGAAAACTCTTCTGGATTGAAGAACCAGAAATGAACCAGCAATGTCCATTTGCACAGTTGCCCCATAGCCTGAGTTTCTGTGATGAGCAACAGGCAAGGTGACTGTTCTCCTCCAGCCACTAGCCTGCAGGGACCCCTCTCATGCCCAGACAATCCAGCAAGGAGGAAAACATCTGTGGCAAACAAGGCTCCTGCACTCCAGGAAGTGGTCTTCTCCCTCAGAATTGTCCCTGCTCCCTCATCTAGAAAGGGACACTTGGCATTCTCCACAAGGTATTTTAATGCTAATGTGTTTAGTCAAAAAGAGGAGTCCAAACAGATGTGGGCCATTTGGCAGGGATGTAGTTCATTTGTTAGCAAGTGCAAAAGGCTCCTTGGCAGGATATTAAATATTACCTTGGCTATTCACAAACACTTCATATTTCAAGAAAGGCAGGGAGGCAAGGGCTGCGTCCAATAAATCAGCCTTTGTCAAAGAGGCAGAAAGAGGCAAACATTTGATAAATTTATGTCATTGTGCTCAGAGATCAAAGGCCCTAACATATGTATTTGTGCAAATGGCATTCCAGCAGACAGATAGAACAAACCGAGGTCTGGGACAGCTGGAGAAAGAAAGAATTAGCCAATTCTAATCTGTAATTAGCTGGTTCTCCAAACAGTAGTCGTCAGTGACTGAGTCCTGAAGCTGGCTGTACCGGCAGGAGGGAGGGGTAGAGGGTGAGTGGCAGGGTGGGAAGGAGCTCCTTCCAGGCCTTCCATTGAGTAGATGATACCATCTGGTCCCTGAACCTGCTCCAAGATGAAGGCCACTTTCAGAAAAACATGATTAGTGATAGGCACACAGCCCCCAATGTCAAAAGGCAAAATGCATCCACTGTTGAGCACAGCAGGAGGCTGAGGTGACCAGCTGATTTTGTGGAAGCTACCAGGCCAGATCAGGACTCTCTCACTGTGTCACATGTCACCCTTCACCATTACATTCTCTTCCTGCCTTTTTTCCCCCTTACTCTTGCATTTTCTTTGTATCCTCCTCCTGTATTGTAGATGGTGCTAGAAAAGCCTGGACAACCCTATCCAATAGCTCCTGTCACTGTGTCTAAAGCATCCACCATTGCAGTCAGGATTTCAGCACAGATCTGCCCCCTTCAGGCAGCCTCAGTGAAAGAGCTCACATGCTTTTGTGCACAGTGATCCCTTCAGGTTTTAGTGATGAGCTGAGGATGGAGAGTCAGGTGGCACCTAGAGCTGAGAAGTTGGGGAAGAATCACCTCAAACGCAAGCAAACCTTACAGAGGGAGAAAGTGTGGGTATGGGGGTGAGCTGGACTTTGTTTCCAAAAAGAGTGCACGGCACTCCCTCCTTACCTGGCATACACTCTAGCATAACCTACTCTAGCATCACGACTTGGCCTGCATTCAGACTCTTTTGTCCCTTACACTCATCATTCGAACTTCTCAATAATCTCATCTCTGGGGAAAGCTGACTTTCTGTTTTACTCACATCTACCTTGACCAGCTGAAGGTGCTGAAGAAACATACCCAGCCACACAAACCAGCTTTTCTGCAACTCATGGTCAAAGGCTTGAGCCCAGACCTGATGCTCCTGAATCACAGTCCAGGACCCCTCACTCCTTCCTCAGCTGTATGTACATTCCACACACCCTCTTCCCTCCTTAGCCCTCATCTCCGCCGCATTCCCTCTCTCTCATTACTTCAATGAGCTATCCCTGTGCCTATGTAAAGCCAGCCCTCTCTTTGGATACTTCATCCTATCCGCTCTATGTACTCAAAGACATTGCTCCAGAAATCCTCCTCCTATCTTTCTTACAACACTGATTCCTTATTTTCTATTGGATCTTTCCCGCAAACATACAAAAATGTTATTTTTTCCGTTTTAAGAGCAAAGACAAAACAAAAACCCTGTTAATTCCACTTGCTCTGCTTATCATTGCCCTATTTCTTTGCTCTTTTTTTGCAACAAACTTCACAAGAGATGTCTATACTTGCTATTTTCAGCCATGCTGTGTTAGTCAGCTTGGGCTTCCATAACAAACTACCATAGACTAGATGGCTTAAAAAGAAATGCATTTTCTTCCTGAGTGTGGTGGTGCTTACCTGTTGTTCTAGCCACTTGGGGGGGCTGAGGCAGGAGGATTGCAAATTTGAGACCAGCCTGGGCAATTTAGCAAGAAAGACCCTGCCTCAAAATAAAAAGAACTGTGGGTGTAGCTTTGTGGTAGAGTAGCCTCGGGTTTAACTCCCAGCCTTATTTCACAGCTCTAAGGGCTGGAAGTCTAAGATCAAGGCTCCAGTCAGTATTGTTTGTGATGAGGGCTACTTCCTACTTCAGAAAAAAACATCTCACTAAGTCTTCACATGACCCTTCCTCAGTGAACACTCCTGGAGAGAGACAGCCATGCTACCTTCCTGGTGTTTCTTTTTCTTCTTCTTCTTCTTTATTTACAATTGTTTTGTTTTTGTTTTTGTTGTAGATGGACACAATACCTTTATTTTATTTATTTATTTTTATGTAGTGCTGAGGATCTAACCCAATGCCTCACACGTGCTAGGCAAGTGCTCTACCACTGAGCCACAACCCCAGCCCCTGGTATCTCTTCTTACAAGGATATTAATGCAGTCAGATCAGGGCCCCAGCATTATGACCTCACTGAATCTTTTTTTTTTTTTTTTTGGTACCGGGAATTGAACTCAAGGGTACTTGACCACTGAGCCACATTCCCAGCCCTATTTTGTGTTTTATGTAGAGACAGGGTCTCACTGAGTTGATTAGCACCTCGCCATTACTGAGGCTGGCTTTGAACTCCCGATTCTCCTGTCTCAGCCTCCCTAAGTGCTGAGATTGCAGGCTTGAGCCACCGCTCCCGGCTTGAATCTTTTTTTTTTTTAATATTTTGAGATGTAGATGGACACAATGCCTTTATTTTATTTTATTTTTTATATATTTTTATGTGGTGCTGAGGATCCAACCCAGTGCCTCATATGTGCTAGGCAAGTGCTCTACCAGTGAGCTACAACCCCAGCCCTCATTTAATCTTAATTACTTCCTTACTCCTAATATGCCTGGGGTTAAGGTTTTAAAGAATGCCTTTTGGGGAAAATGCAAACATTTAGTCTTTAGCAATCTCCACCCATGCTCCCTTAGAAAATACCAACCAAGCTTCTGCCCCACCACTGTCCTGTAACCTCACTTATCAAGGTTACCCATGATCTCCATGCTGCTAAATCCAAAGGCCAAGTCTCCACCTTCATCCTACTTGACCTTTTATGAGCATTTGACCTAGCTGAGCACTCTCTCTTTTCTAACCATTTTTCTTCTTTTGGCTTCCAGCAAGCACACTCCTTAATTTCCTTTCAACTTCACTGGTTGCTCCTCGGCACAACTATTGGCACCCTATTGTTATTGATAAAGTCATGGAGCCCCCATGATAGTGACTTTATAGAAGAGGAAAAGAGACCTGAGCTAGCATGCTTGCTTTCTCCCTGATGCCCTCCTCCATGTTATGATGTATTAAGAAAGCCCTCCCCAGATGCTGTCACTATGCTCTTGGACTTCCCATCCTCCAGAACCATGAGCTAAATAAATATCTTTTTTTAAAAAATTATCCAGTTTCTAGTATTTAGTTCCTTTCAAACTCTGATATTCTTAAATGTTCTAGTTATGCCCACTATTGAGGAACTCTTTCAGACATCACCATCAAGAGAAATGCTTAATTACCTTATAACATTATCCTTGTGAATTGCTTTGAGTTTTTTAACCATAACCACATGTTGCTCCAATCCCATTGTAACTTAGACTAAATTGTTGAATATATATTCAACAGTAACAACAGACATGATTATGATACTAGGTAGGACCCTAATTCTGCAACTGACATGTCAGGGAAGGCAACTTTGGTTACACAAGAATAAGCATCTACTTTCTACTAGGGTACAGTGGTTATTAGGTGATACCCTGTATCCATTCTGTTCCAAGCGATTAGGCTCCTAAACCAACCACTGTGAGCCCATTTCATTTGCAAGGAATTAGTTTAGGGACACATATATATGTCTTGGCCATTACCACCTGAGGGGAGGGTGCTAGATGGCTTCTGGGAATTCTCTTGGCCTGGGCCTGGGGCACCTAGGCAGGATGCCTGTAACTATTGCAGGGGAGAAGAGAGGAAAACAGAATGTCTGGACTTATATTCTTTGAAAGAATACATCATTGTTTTATTGTTTAAAACAATTTGAGTAGAGCTTTCAGTTCTTGGCATCCAGAAGCATCCTAATTGACACCATGAAGGAGAATCACAGGGTCCTTTACCTGTCTTCCCACAATACACATTGTTTGCACAGGAGTATCATTGGAAGCCCCAAGGAATGTGATTCAGAAGCTCTGATACAGGTGCCACTTTTATTGCCAATACAGACAGAAGGACAATAAGTACAGATGGGTAGGCAGCTTCTCCCAAGCACTGCATAGTGGAATAGGCTGAGCCATTTGGCTCATCTTCACTGAGGCGATCATAGACCCATGCCCACCATCTGTTGTATTAACTATTGCCCATAACCTTGATTTATACAAAGTCCACTAGGATTTTCCCACCTAATTGCATTGGATCTGAAATGGTCACTTTGATATTCACAATTCCTGATATCCAGATGGATAGGACTATAAGTTTAGTTCAAGAGTCCAAACAAGTAGGAATGGATCTAGGGCCTCTTCCTCAATTAGAAGTGCAAACAGGTTTTTGCACAGTGTAAGGACATGAATATGTTCAGTACAACTGGACAGAATTCTCTTTCTCCTTTCTGATGACACGAGTCACAGCTTCCTTGGAATAGAGTTTCTTTTCCCACTAGGTGCCCAAGGCACCACCTACTTGTGAGAATCAAAAAAGTTTCCACACATCGCCAAGTGTCCCCTGGGAACAAAATTGTCTCCCAGTGAGAACCACTATCTTAGAACTGCTTGTAAATATCTGCAGATTTTTTTAAAATTTGTTAAGTGAGCACCCTTTATTTTCACCATCAAGCAATCTCTTTATATTTATTCTGTTAAGGGCAACCTGACTTCCTGTGCAGAACTACCTCTCCTCCCCTCAGTTCACAGGATTTAGAGCTAACACTAACTGGTACCCCAGGACTGATCAAGAAGTGTACACAGCATCCTGTGTGCCATAGCAGTCTGCTCTGGACTAGTCATAAACCCCAGGTCATGATCTCAGAGATGTTTAGGATGTTCACTTAAACTGTTAGACTTGCACCTGTGAGAACATAATCCCAGAATTGCTGACTACATCTTGCCACCCCAAAAGAGAGATCCTCTGTGGGAATGTAGCCAATGCAGAGGAAAGTATAGCAGAGAAGGGATAGACTAGATCCTCATAACATTCTCTGAGCTTCTGAGTCCAGCAATGTCTAATGCTAGGATTCACCACTGAACTTTTCATTCATATGAGCCAATCAATTCATTTAGGGCTTATGTGATTTGGGGTGGAAAAAAATCACCTTTTCTCTAATTTGCAAATATCTCTGAATTTGCAATATTCACTTAGGTTTGATCTGCTTGCCAACTATAATATCCACAGCCTTTTCTGCATGAGGGTTTTAGATTACCTGGAAGATAGCACATTTTGTCTTTGCTGGTTTTCCCACTGCTATGGTTTGTATCTTAAATGTCCCCTAAAAGCCATGTATTGATGGTTTTTTCCAGAGTGACTATTGGGAGGTGGTGGAAATTTTAAGTGGCGGACCTAGTGGGAAGTCTTCCAGTCACTGGAGGTGTGTACCTCTGAAGGGGACAGTGGAACAGCAGCTCCTTCCTCTTCCTCTCTTGCTTTTATATCCTGGTTAAGAAGTAAGCAGCTTGGCTTTGCCACATTCTGCCTGCCATGATGTGCTGTCTCACAACAGGCCCAAAAGCAACAGGGGCAATCACCAATGGACTGAAACCTCCCAAACTGTGAACCAAAATAAATCTTTCCTCTTTATAACTTGGTGAGCTCAAAAAACAAATAAGTTGATGAGCTCAGGCATTTTGATACAGCGACAGACTACTGACGAACACACCTACTTTTAAGTAATTCTCTGTAATGCTTAGGGGTTGAAGGATGAGGCTGAGGACAGGTGGAGGAGAAAGTGGGAAACTTCTTCCTGTGGGCCAAGAGAATGAACACATTTTATGTGTCAACCTGAGTCCTGATTGAGTTGTGGGTGCCCAGAATTTTGGTTCAACATTATTCTAAGTATGCATTTAAGAGTGTTTCTGGGTGAGATTAATATCTGAATCAGAAGCAAAGCAGAGGCTGGACATGGTGGTGCATGCCTGCTGAGACAGGAGGATCACAAGTTTGAGGCCAGCCTGGGAAACTTAGTGAGACCCTATCTCAAAATAAAAAATTAAAAAAGCTGGGAATGTAACTCAGTGATAGCACACTTGCCTCGCACGTGTAAGGCCCTGGGTTCCAGAAAGAAAGAGAAAGAGAGAGGGGGCAAGAGGCAAATAAGTTGCCCTCTCCAGTGTGTGTGGCCTTGTCCAATCCATTGAAGGCCTGAGTAGAACAAAAATATGAAGTAGAAGGGAACCTTGCTTGTTCCAGGGCTTGGGTTGAATATCAATCTTCTCCTGCTGTTGGACTTGGATTCAAATTGGAATTTATACTATCAGCTCACCTGCTTCTCTTGTCTTCAGACTTAGATGAGAACTATACCATCAGCTCTCTGGGTCTCCAACTTTCAAACTGCAGATCTTGGGACTTTTCAGCCTAAATAACCACATGAGCGAATTCCTTGTAATGAATCGCTGGGTGTGTGTGTGTGTGTGTGTGTGTGTGTGTGTGTGTGTG
>CM053402.1:52499044-52526721 GCA_028644305.1 Xerus rutilus
GGTCTTTTACTCTATTACTCAGAGACATAACTTCTGGACCCTAAATACATAGGTGTTTTAATTCTGCTAAACAATTCTCAGCAGACACCACCTGGGTATCCTACAATTCAATTCAATTCTGACACTATTACCTGGAGCTAGTACAGACTCTACAGGTACAGAGCTAAGTCCCACAAGACTGTTCCCGAGTTGCTACCTGTACTTCTTACTAAGAAGTTATAAATTGGAGGTTCCCACAGCCCCCTCCAGGAGTTTGAAAATTTGCTAAAACAGCACACAAAGCTCAGGAAAACAGGTTATACACCAGATTCCTGGTTTATTATAGACAGATACAATCTAGGAACCACCAAATGGAAGGATACTTAGGGCAAGGTAAGGGAAACCGGTGAAAGGATGCAGAGATTCCATGCTCCCTCTGAGTATGCCACCTCTGGCACCTCCTGTGTTCAACAATCTGGAAGCTCTCTGAAACATGTTCCACTGTCCCTTGGGGTTTTTATGGAGGGCCCACTACATAAGCATGCTGATAACATCATGGGCCACTGGTGATTAAGTTGATCTCCAGCCCCTCCCTCATCCCTGGAAGACAGGCATGTATGAAGAGGTGGCTGAAAAGTTCCAACCCTCTGACCTCAAGGCTGGTTCCCCTGGCAACCAGACCCCATACTGAGGGACTTTCCAAAAGTCACTTCATTAACATAACTCGATTGTGTTTGAGAAGAACTTGGTTTGAAAGAGGAGAGATGCTCCTTTCACCTTTAGGTCTCTATCACTTAGGAAATTCTGAGAGTCCGAGGAATTCTGTCCCGGGAATAGGGACAAAGGCCAAATACATATTTCTTCCTATAAATCTCAATATGACACCTCTGTAGTGTGTTGCCTCCATGAACTTTTAGTTTGACTAATGATTCTGCTGAATTGCCCAATTGTTTTGGCTTCATGCATACACAGCCAGAGGCTATGATGTAGAACAAGATATTTTTAAAAAGTCATTATGATGCCCTAAGTGTAGGGTGTAGGCGTATGTGTATGTTTGCGTGTCAAAGTGTCTGGTTGGGTTTTCTGGTTTGCATTACCTACTCATGCAGGCATCTGGCCATTTCTATTTCTATTGAGGTGCTAAGTTCACAGTTAGCCTATTTCTACCGTTATAAAACAGTGCTTCCTTCCTAAAGACCCAAATCTTCTACTCATGCTATCTTCTCTTAAAACCTTTATTGCAGCATTTACTACACCACATCTCTGTCCTTTTCCAAAGGAAAGTGTTTGCATTTCAGGGCATCAAACAATACCTGCTTTAGAACATGCTTATTAAATTGAATCCTCAGTCTTTACAAACTTCAGTCCTCCATGTGTACCCCTAAATTATCTTGGCTCTTCCTTCTTGAAAGAGTCATGGTTTAGGTTACCTGAACAGCCCTTACTTTCTCCCCATATGGACAGACGGTCCCTGACTTAGGATGGTTTGACCTAAGATTTGTCTACTTTATAATGATAGAAAAGCAAGAGGCATTCAGTGGAAACTACTTTGGATTTTGACCTTTTTTCGGGATAGTGATATATGATACAATCCTTTTTCACAACTCTGGACAGTAGCAATGAGCTGTGACTCCCAAGGCAGCTATGAGAACACAAGAGGAGACAACCGACACTTGCCGGTGTACCATATCGCTAAGCTATGATGTTCTGTAGCTTAAATGTACGTTATGGTTTGGATCTGAAATGTCTCCCAAAAGCTCATGTGTGAAAGGCTTACTTCCTAATGCAGCAGTATTTAGAGGTAGGGCTTTAGGAGGTGATTGGTTCATGAGGGCTCTGATCTCATCAGTGGATTAATCTTTCTGTGCTTCTCAGCCTCGATGAGGTGAGCAGCCTTGCTCCACCACACCCTCTCTGCCATGATATTCTGCCTTATCACAGGCTCAGAAATAATGGAATCCAACCAAGTGACTATAGACCGAAACTACTGAAACCATGAGCCAAGATAAATCTTTCCTCCTTTGAGTTGATTTTGTCAGGTATTTTGTTACAATAATGGAAACCTGACTAACACTCTATATTAAATGCATTTTTGACCAATGATATTTTCAGTATATGACAGGTTTATTGGGATATAACTCCCCATAAGCTGAGGGGCATCTGTATTAGTTTTCTATAACTGCTGTAACAAATTATCAAAACTGCGAGGCTTAAAACAACATACATTTGTTCTCTCAGCACTGAAACTCACAAGTCCAAAATCAGTATCACTGAGTCAAAATCAAAATGCTGATAAAGGTGAGCTCCCTCCAGAGGCTCTAGAGGAGAATACTTCCTTGCTTCTTCCAGCTTCTGGTGGCCCCAGCATTCCTTGGCTTGTGACCATATCACTATAGTCTCTGCCTCCTTTGCAATATTACCTTCTCCTTTGTGTGTGTGTGTGTGTGTGTGTCTGTGTGTGAGAGAGAGAGAGAACATTCCTTCTACCTCTCCATGTAAAGAGATATGTCCTCAATTAGAAACCATTCAGATAACCCAAGGTAATCCAACCCATCTCAAGATCCTTAACTCAATCACATTTTTTGCCATAAAATGTAGTACTCACTGTGTTTGGGATTCAAGCTTTATATCTTTGGGGGACATTTTTCAGCCTGCTACACCATAGCACAACTGAATGAGCATGTCCAGGTAGCTGTGACTGTTCCATGGAAATTACCTACCTGGCCACATTTGAAAGGATCAGCAATAGACACTTGCCTCAGTAGAAGCATCTTCAGACTGGATGGAACCAATAAGATAGTGCATCAGGGACCCAGTTTCAAATTGCTAAAACAAAAAGTCCATTAGCAGTTAGGAGCTGGGCAGTAACTCCTAACTGGTTGGAGGAAGCATGGCACCACGTGGGTACAACATAAGGGAAAGAGACAGCACTGGAGCTGGCAGGGGCTGGTCTGCCGAAGAATGGAGAAAATGAGATAGGCTCACATGGGGAGACCTTTCTGTCCCATGGGAGAGGAAACATTTCTCCTTGGTTCTGGGTTTTCTGACTATAGTTCCTTCTTTGAACTTTATTCTGGCTATTCATGATATTAGCTCTGCATCTTAAAAAACAAAACAATTCTGCAATATTTAAAGTAGTTTAAGTTAGCTGCTATTTCTTCCATGTGAAGACTAACCTAAACACTCCTGTCCCTATTTCACATGGCACTGATGGAGGCCCCTGTTCCACTGAAGGCAAACTGCCTTTTACCTTAAAGTTCTCTCTGCCTTTTCAGCTTCTTACCCTAACTGAAACATCCTCAGTACATCCTCCTGACACAGGCATGCTTACAGTCTTACAGCACCCTCACAGAAGAGAATGAAGAGAAAGACTCAGTCTTCCACACCCAGGTCAGTTCCTCCCACCAGCTTCCCATTACTGTCCACTGAAATTCAAGCCATTTGCCCATTTGGATCTTGCCAAATAATCACTGCTACCATTCCCTTCCTACCAAAACACATCTCTGCCTCTTAGATAATTTCAATCATGTATTTATCCTTTTTCTCCTTACATCTCCAGCCATAATCCTCATTGACAACAGCATCCATTTTTAATGAATCAGTGACTCCCTTTGATCACACAGCGCTCAGCCTCCCAGCCTTATTTGATTTCCAGCTCCACTTCCCATCCGCCTCCCACAAGGAGGGCATCATCCTTAGATCTGGTTTTTGCCATCACCCTGGGATGGAGGAGGAGTTATATGGAACACAAGTGTTGCTCACTTCAAATTTTCTCTACTGCTTTCTTCCTTCTTTGTATTTTTGACATCTGTCCCTCATCACCCCCTTTTATTAGTTTTCTTATGACCGCTGTAACAAATTTCCACAAACGTGATGGCTTAAACAATGAAATTTCATTCTCTTGCAGTTGTGGAGGTTGGAAGTTTGAAAGCAAGGTGTGGACAGGGTCATGCTCATTCTGGAGGCTCTAGGGGAGAATCCATTCCTAGTGTCCTTCAGTTGCCCGTGGCTCCAGGTGTTGCTTGGTTTGTGGGAATATCATTTCAATCTCTGCCTCTCCTTTCACATGACTTCTCCTGTTTCTCCTCCCTTTCTCTTATAAAGACATTTGCCATTAAATTTAGAGTTCATCTGAATCCCAGATGATGTCATCTCAAGGTCCTTCACTTCTTATATCTGCAAAGACCCTTTTTTTCACAGGTTGTTGGTAGCCACATGTTTTGGAAACCACCATTCAAATCACTGTATGTATTTCATATTTGAATGACCCTCCACCCTGTAGGGCAATGTATTGGCTTCCTGTCTTTGGCCCTCCAGTTAGTGCCATTTTTGGTGTGTTTTTGTCATTCTGGTGATGGAGCCCAGAGCCTTGCACATGCTAGGCAAGTGCTTTACCACTGAGCCACATCCCCAGCCCATGCATTGACTTCCTGAGGAGCCAACAAGAAGGAAGAAAGTGCGATCTGGAGGTGCGAAGAAGTAACTCTAGTCTGATGAACAATGACCAATAAGAAACAAGAGAAGAAGGAAACTGAATAGATAAATCCTCCTGTCCTCTTCCATGAACCTCCTTCAGAACTCCTTGACAAGGCTCACATGCTATGTAAACTAGCCTGCCAGACAACCTGCCAGGTCCCTTTCAACCTATTAATGAAGGGAACACCTACAGAGTAACACCTCTCACTCCTTCACCTCTGTGGGCTTGTGCTTCTCAAATAAATGTTTAGGCCTCCCTCCTTGCCTAAGCTGTGCTTATTAGAGGGGTCAGGATGACTTAGAACCCAAGTTTCCAGTGAAAGGGAAGTGACACGGGCCATCTCCCCTGCATAAGGCACATGTTTTTTGTATCCCTTGACTTGCTGTACAGACCACAGCTGATTCAATGAGAGATCTGTAAGCTACCTAGTGCCCTGTGGGTGTCTGGGATGAAAGAGCTGCCCAGCACAGGACTTGCTGAACCAGACAATGAATAACTACAGCAGTTGGATTTGCTGTCCAAAGCTGTAGGGAAAGAGAGCACTCGTGAGAGGTCAGACAGCAGAGTAAAAAGAAGCTGAAAGATGGAGAAAGGAAGCAGATACAGAAACAGGGAGCAGTGGACATACACATGCCAGAGGAAAAAGCACCAGATGTTCACTACTGGAGGTGTGAGAGAAGTAGGGCAGCTGTTGTTTATGAGGTCTGGTTGGGGAACTGTGGTTAGGTGTTGGGCGGTACTAGGGTGGCTGAAGACTGCTTCCCGTGCCTCCTCTGACCTCAAGTCAGAGTCTTCATGATAATCTCCTTTCACTTGAGATAATGAGGTCATTTCTCATTGTTTGCACCTCAGGGGAGCTTCATTAACACAACCTCCTTGGTCCTTAGCCAACCTGGAGCCCCCACTAACCATGGCATCACCAGACATTTAATTATTAGTCCACGGTAGCTTTCCACAGAAGAGCCACTTTCATTTTACATGACTGACTACTTCATGCCTACCAACACTGCCACCCTCAGCTTTCACACCCTCTCAATCTTTAACCATGTCATTCCCCAGTATCAGACCCAGACATCTTCTTTGTTATATTTTTTATTGTAATAAAACATACGTAAGATTCATCATTGTAACCATTTTAAAGTGGATGATTCAGTGGCATTGAGTATATTTACAGTTTATATTCCCAATGATGTATAACTATCACTATTATTTCCAAAACTCTCTCATCTCAAATAAGAGATCTGTATCCATTAAATAATGACTCCCCATTCCCCCCTATCCCCACATCCTAGTAACCTCCATTCTACTTTCCATAGATTTGAAGTACTGCATAGAAGGAGCCTCATAACATTATTTGTCATTTTGGCTTGGTTTATTATACTTAGTGTGATGTTTGCAAGAGACAGATAGAGATAGAGATACATGATTTTATTTACTATTCCTCTGTTGACAGACACTTGGGTTCCTTTCACCCTTGGCTACTGTGAATAATGCCACTATGAAAATTGGCATATGCATATACAAGTATCTCTTTGAGAGTCTAATTTCAATGCTTTGGGGTATATAACTAGCAGTGGAATTGCTGAATCATATGGTAATTCCATGTTTAACTCTGTAAGGAACTATCAACATATTTCTCCAGCAACTCTATTCCCACCAGCAATGCATGAGGATTACAATTTTTCCCCATCTTTGCCAACACTTAATGTTTTCCAGTTTCTTGAGATTCTTGGATTTGTAGGTCCTTGTATCTCATCAATAGTGGGCTACTTTTAGTCTCTATTTTTTTTTAATCGTAATGTCCCTTTCTCTCTCCTCATTCTTGGAGTCTCATGGGTGATGTTGGTCCACTTCATGGTGTCCCGCAGGTCCCTTTGGTTCATGTTACTTCATTCTTTTTTATTTCTGTTTCATACTTGGTAATTTCAATTATCCTTTCTTTAAGTTAGATGATTTTTTTCTTTATGTTTGTTCAAATCTGCCTTTTAAAAACTGTTATTTTGCATTAGTGCATTGTAATTATACATACATAATATTGAGGTTAATTTTGACATGTACAAACATGGAATATAATTTATTACAATTCAGTCCCCAGGACTTCCCCTTTCCCTCTTTTCCTCTCTCCTCCTATTCTCTATCCTCTACTCTGCTAGTCTTCCTGCTATTTATTTATAGTTTTTTTTAAATTAGTGCTTTATAATTCTACACAAAAGTGAAATTTGCTGTAGTACATTCATATATGTACATAGAATAGTTTGGCCAATTTCATTCCAACATTTCTCTCTTTTCTCATTCCTCCTCTTTCCCCCTAAATGATATTCTTCCTCTACTCCACTAGTCTCTCTTCTATTTTAATGAAAAAAGTCCCACTCTGACTTTTTCCCCCTTATTTTGGTCTAGCTTCCACATATGAAAGAAAACATTCAACCCTTAACAAATGGAAAAAGAAATAGGTAGACACTTATCAAAAGAAGACATACAAATGGTCAACAGATATATGAAAACATGTTGAACATCTCTAGCAATCAAGGAGCTACAAATCAAAACTGCACTGATATTTCACCTCACTCCAGCCAGAATGACAATTGTCAAGAGTACAAATAATAATATAAATGCTGACAAGGATGTGGGGGGAAAAGTAACAATCATACATTGTCAGTGGGACTGCAAATTAGTACAACCACTCTGGAAAGCAGTATAGAGATTCCT
Source organism: Xerus rutilus (assembly GCA_028644305.1). Lineage (NCBI taxonomy): Eukaryota > Metazoa > Chordata > Mammalia > Rodentia > Sciuridae > Xerus > Xerus rutilus. The sequence goes on from CM053402.1 coordinate 52,506,210, forward strand.
CAAAAAACTAGGAATAGACCCATCATATGACCCAACTGTCTCACAGCATTGTGTTAATCCAACAGATCAAAATCACCATGCTGTAGGGATGCAACCACATCAATGTTTATAATAGAACAATTCACAATAGCCAGCTTATGGAACCTGCCCAGAAGATGTCCATCAACAGATGAATGGGTAGAGAAAATGTGATATATATGTACAATGAAGTTTTACTGAGCCATAAAAATGGATGAAAATATAGCATTTACTGGTAAATAGATGGAACTGGAGAACATCATGCTGAGTCAAATCAGCTTTTGAACCTCTTTTCATTTTAGTTCATGTACTTTTCTTCTCCAAAATTTTTTAAACCATATTTTCTTTCTTGTTAATTATATGTACATTTGATTTATACATTATTTTCCTGATTCTCTTTAGTTCTATGCTCTTTCAACATATTTAAGATAGGTGTTTTAAAGTCCTTGTCAAGCAGCTTGGTGGTGCATGCCTGTAATCCCAGCAGCTTGGAAGGTTGAGGCAGGAGGATCACAAGTTCAAAGCCAGCCTAAGCAACTTAGCAAGGCCCTGCATAACTTAGACCCTGTCTCAAAATAAAAAATAAAAAAGGGGTGGGGATGTGGCTCAGTGGTTAATTGCCCCTGGGTTCAATCCTTGATATTGATAAATAAATAAATGAAGTCCTTGTCAAATAAATCTAATTTCTGTGATTACTCAGGGACAGTTTCTGTTAGTTTGTTTCTCTGAGTAAACCATATTTTGCTGTTCCTTTGTATGCCTTGTGATTTGTTGTTGTTGTTGTTGTTGAAAAGTAGATGATGATGATGATGATGAAGAAGAAGAAATTGTAGCTCTCTCCCTTCCCTGGGGTTTTCTGGAGGGTTGGTTTGCTTATGTGATTTGGCTTTTTTTTATTTGTATTGATTGTTGAAGGCTATAATTGTCCCTTTTTATTTTTGTAACTCTCCCAAACCAATATTTGCAAAGATTATTATTTTTCATGTGTGATCATTGAAATCTGTATTCCTTTTTCTGTGTTCAGCTAATGCTTAATAAAGATTTCCTTGAATTCCAGAGGGTAAAACAAACAAACAAAACCACAAGAAGCACACAAACACAAAGAGAAGGTGGGGAAAACAACTCTCTCAGCCTTTGCATACTGGCTTTGTTCTGGGTGCTCTGTCAACACTCGGCAAGGCTTGCACCACAAGCCTAGGGATTAGCCTGAAGCAAAATCTTAAGATCTTTTTATTCTTTTCCAAGCATGCAATTTGCTCTGGGCACATGCAAAGCTCTCTAACTTTATATTCATATATATGTGTATATGTACAGGTTCTCCTCCAGGTCTCAGGGGGTCTATTGTATATACTGACCCATCATTTCTGTCCCTAGGCATCCATGGGTCTTTATTTAGTCCATGTTGCAACTTTATGAGCAACTCTTCTTCTCACTTGAGTTTCATGTTAGGTGAGACAGAGACGAATGTCTTGCATCGGTTCTTCATGTATCCCCTACACAGATTAGCACAGACATACATAATAATTTGCAAATGAGATCTACTCTGCTCCCTCTAGTTCAGAGGACTAGGGTTCCAAAATGGAAACACAGGGCTCCTTCTACTTCAAGGTCAAGAGGGACACTGTGCTGGGGAGGGCTCAGGTGGGAGCAAGTGAAATACCACGATACTTCCTTACCATTTTAAAGATGGCTTGATAACGATGATGATGATGATGATTTTATTATTATTTGGCATTCTGTGGATTAATGTAAACCTTTGACTTTTTTCCAAATTAGTGACAAGTTGACCGTGTCCATTTCTACTTGTTTTTCAATGTTTCTGTGAAGAAAGGAGAGCTCAAAGCATCTTAGTCTGCCATTTTACTCTGCCCTTCCCTTTATTTTTGCCACATTTTCCTGTGAAGAAGATAAATGTCACCTTATAGTACCTCCTACGTGACTCTAAGCATGAGGGATATTAGCATGACACAATCCTTGACTTCATACAGCTTCTTTTCCAGCGGAAGAGACCTGCAAATATACGGCGGCTATCTGCAAGTTCTAATAGATGTCATGAAGGGAGGAAAGGCTAATGTTTGTGGGAATGGCTGAATCATGGCGTGAGACCTGGTGGCTAGAAAGGACTGGGGACCAAGGATGCCAGGTGTAATGGGCAGCACTGACAAAGGCTGTGATGTGCACACATGCTTGTTAGACTGAAAGGCAAGTATCAGAACTGCAGGGCTGATTAAGGAGAGGCGGGCACAAGATGAAGGAGGAGATCTGGACAGTGACTGAAGGGCACTTGAACTTCTTTGGTTAGGCTATATGCGAAGCAAGGGAGTGACCCTGTGTAATTGATCCTTTAACATTACCTGTTGCTGAGTGGAAAACTGGAAGGTGGTGCTGTGGAAGCAGGGAGGATATTGAAGAGTGTGTTTAATAGTCCAAGACAGAAGATGTGGTAGCTTGGACCGTGATGGCAGCAATAAAGCCACAGATTTCTCTAGAACTACCTATAAAACCTCCAAATAGAGATATTGGGACAGGAGAGCAGAGCACAGAAATCTGTGATTCAGAGATGATACAGCTGGGCAGGAGATGTACAATGGGAAGCCATCAAAACAGAGATAATATTCACCTCCATAGGATTTGAGACCACCTAGGAACAGTGTGTAAAAAGAGAAGGCCCTCAAACCCAACCTTTCAAGACCAAGCAGAGGAGGAAAAGCTACAAAAGAACTGCCAAGCAAGCATTAGTTAGGCCTAAAAGGTATCCAGATCAGACCCAGATCAGACCCCCTGAGGCTGGATTCACTAAAACAAACTTTCTCAGGAATTGCCCAATGGGATCTAATTGCTTGAATCATTACTTAGATAGTATCTGTGTTTATACTCGGGAGTCACTGAAGCCAAGGGCAGATGGAAGGTCATGAAATGCTGCTTTAAAAGGTTGGTAAATCCTTTCTGGTTGGGCAAAGAGATCCCCAAGGCCTCTTCCAGATCTGTGCTCTTACACCGCTAACTCACTGTGCAGGAATTATTCAGGCTCCTCACTCGCCTCAGGAAATATCTATTTGTTTCTGAGTCTCCAAAAAAGGAAAGGAGGACAGGTGGAGGGAGTGAGATTCCTTATTTATAGCTGCCTTGATTTCTACCTGCGTTTTCTTTTTGCATTCATGTATTAAATTAATGTGTTGTTTCCCGTTTTATGAGAAGATGTACCTTTATAATATCTATACTGAATGATATCAAGATTATTCTGGGGATTGAGAACTGTAAGAAAGCAAGGATTTTGTCTCTTTTGTTTCCAGTTATGTCTCTGTTGTTAGCACAATGTCCAGCCCAGGATTAGTTCCATAAAGGTCAAATGAATGAATGAATCAATGAACAAATATATGAAGGCTTTGAGCTAGTGGGTCCAGAAACTCATTTACTTTAGAATCTCTGGGTCTGGAGCAGACAGTAAACTGACATTAGCCATCTTAGTATTTCAATGGGCATTAAGTTATTACTCTAATGGAAATATCTAAGGTGCTTAATTGCTTTAATGACTTTGAGTAACAGCAATTTGTTGGCCACTTATTACATGTCTAGGACTGTTCCAGGCAGTAGGGGCAGGAGTGGAGGAGAGTTTTACAAAAAAACAGAAGAGTTAGTCACTGGGTGGGGAACTGAGACACACAGGAAAACAAGGAAGGAAATCAACCATGCAGAGGAGGAGTGCTCCCTGAGGACAGTCTGTTCATATCCCTAAGGAGAGATTCCCAGATCCAGAGGCTTTCTTGGGGTGGAACAGAGACCCTGCTGCAATTTAGATTACCTTCAGCAAGTCACTTCCCTACATTGAAATTAGTGTTCTATTAAAAAAAAGAGAGAGAGACATGTTTAGATTCTGCACGCTCAGAAGTCCTTTCTATTCTACCATGGTTATTTTTCTCTTTCGCCTTTAGGCACTATTTGGAAAGAAGGAACTGTGCAGGGCAGAGATTGGACGTTGGGTCACACAGGGCTTCTTTATCATGCAGACTTGTTTGGCTCAAATATTAATGCCCCTCAAGGCTCTTTGCAAATTTTATTTCAGGTTTCTAACATTTAAAAACAGCTGATGGTAAAAGTGCAGGTGATTTTACATAAAAATCAAGTTTTCCAGCTTTGCTTGGAAAATCAGAAGGTCTAACACCAGGCAACACCCTCCTGTAGGTGGTAAGCAGCACCTTCCCATTTATCTCAGGCCTCACTAATGGTTTCTTACCTGGCCCGTCCAAGTCTGTAGACAAAGTTTCTAAACAGGTATAGGGAGCAGGAGTTGTGTAACACTTATCCTGCAGGCAAGTGATTCTTATGGGGTAGGACTGCAGGGGTTGGGGCCTGGAAAGTCCTCTACAGTGGTTATTAGTGGACTTTTTCAAACCCAGACATTCTGATGGCACCTTCTCCCCACTTCCTCGGCTGAGAATTACTGGGCACCATAAATGACAGTACAGAGCATCTCATTAGGGCTGGTGAGAGATGTGCAGAGGTCATGTAGGTAATGATAAGAAGAGCCATGTCCACTGAACACCCACATGGGCCTGGCCCTGCTCCAAGCCCTTTACAAGCACATGAACCCCATTTTATAGATAGAAACTGAGGCACAGAGAGATTAATAGTTTTCCAAAGAGCTCAGGGAGGGCAAGTGATAGAGCTAGATAGATAGTCTCATTCCAGGTGAAATCAAGTACCAGAGTCATAGGTGTGTACAACCAAGAAATCTTGAAGGTCTTTGAGTGGGAAAGTAATGAGCAGAGATAGGTGTTGGTGAGCAAGAGTAATCTGGATGGACAGAGAGAAGCCTGGGGGCTTTCTTTGTACCAGTTGAATGGATGATAATGGCTGGAAAAGCAATTTCCAGAAAAGCACTTTACTGCTAACCTCCTCATGACAAATTTTTAAGGAAACCAAGTAAGAGGCAGTTCTGAGTTTTAAAAGCCAACCTCATTTTTTGGTAGATTCATATTTGGAATTTTGTGCCTACACAACAGAAACAGAGTTAAATGTCTGATCACAGCCTGTGAACGTTTAAAAGCTGGGCTGAGCGCAATGAGACAAAGCCTGCCATTCAGTAAGGTCACTGATTTTCATGGGCGGCTTATGAAAGTCCACATTATTTTTTCATACTCACACACTTACCTCACAAAAGGTACCAAGCATCCCTGTGTCAAATGGGTCTCCCAAAAGCTCAGAGTTAAGGAATTCAGAAAGTGCTAATGGAAGGCAACAGGAGAGTCATATTCCTAGTGTGGCCAATGTTTCCACGATGCACTTAGCAAAGTGAGGGAGACGGGTCTAGCATTTATGACGACAGGAAACTCACTTATCTATTACTCCAGCCTGTTTGGTGACTGCTGGGAATTGGAAATGAGGACTAGGTTACAAAGGTGATTTCCAGAGGGAGAAAGAGTCAAAAATGGAAAAGAATAGTCAGAAATGAAAGAGGAGAACACGTCAGCAGTGAGTGATATTAGCAGCGGAAATAAAGAGACAATGACATATAACATGGAGAGAATTCTGGATTCAGTGATTCTGGATGAGAAAAGGAAAAGGGATGGTGGACATTTGCACTTACTAACATTGGGTTATGGAAACTGGTGGCTATTTGTGAAGGCAATCTGGCAAACACCTGGCTGCAGGAGATTTTTCAGGGTTCACATGTCTCAAGATTCAGAAGGAATCTCAAGTTATATTTCAATGATTAGGTTTGAGAAAAATCTCTATATGACTTAAGTAAGGCTCTGGCTATTAGTGAGCAGAATGCATTGGCCAATAACTTCTTACCACTTGACAAAGAATCAGATTGAAATATCTGATGCATGTCTGCAGACCTGGGGGAGATGTGCTATGGGAATCACTGATGCCCCAGATACCTCTGAGAATTTTCTCTTCGATTAAAAAACCAAGATTCCTTTTTAGCCAATAAGTAAATAGAATCTGGTTCAAAGACTATCAAACTGCCACCTGCTACTTCAAAAGCTCTTTCAATTCCCTGAGCAATTTGCTGAAGGGCATTTGAATTCCTGGGTGTGGCTCTACTATTTTCTAACCAAATGCTTTCTTTGTGCAAAGGAAGAATTTGTCTCTGAAGTCAGGTTTTCAGTACAGATCTGTCAGCCTTTATGGCTGGATGGTATAAATAGGGTAAAAAATCTAGTTTGTATGTATGTATATATTTATTTATTTATTCATTCATTCATTCATTCATTCATTCATATGGTACCCAGGACTGAATCCAGGGGTGCTTAACCACTGAGCCATATTTCCAGCCCTTTTTCTTTTTGATCCTGAGACAAGGTCTAAGTTGTTTAGGGGCTCACTAAGTTGCTGAGGCTGGCTTTGAACTTGCAATCCTTCTGCCTCAGCTTCCCACATTGCTGGGATTTCAGGCGTGTGTCACCACGCCTTTAAAGTCTAATTTTGATGGCTGACAGATACAGAGGACAGTGAGTATTTTTCAGTATTCAAAATTTAATGTTAAAGTGATTTAAAATTACTTACCAAGGGTATTTCAGATGAGTCTGCTAGTCTGTAAACTAGGTCCAGGCATGCCAGGTGCAGTGGTGCACCCGTGTAATCCCAGTGACTTAGGAGGCTGAGCAAGAGGATCACAAGTTTGAGGCCAGACAGAGCATCTTAGCAATATCTTGTCTCAAAATAAAAAATCAAAAGGGTTGGAGATGTGGCTCACTGGTACAATGCCCCTGGGTTCAATTCTTAGTACCAAAAAATAAACTAGGCCTTGGTATAAGTAGAAAATCCCATAAGGCACAATAATTATTCAGGAAATGCAAATAAAAGCCACAGTGAAGTATCTTTGTACCCATTAACATGCTGCTATCAAAGAAATGAACAACAACTGTTGATGCGGATGTGCAGAAATTGGAACATTTGCACACTGCAACTGGGGTTGTAAAATTATATATCCACTGTGGAAAAGAGTAGGCAGTTCCCCCAGTAAATTTAGAATAGAATTACTATCTAATTCAGCAATTCTAGTCCTAGGTATATAACCCCAAACATTGAAATCAGAATTTCAATGAGATATTTGTATCTATGTTCATAGCAATTTATTCATAGTAGGTAAAAAGTGGAAGCAATCCAAGTGTCCATCAGTCCATAATGGATAAATAATATGTGAGCCAGTCACATGGCACATGTCTGTAATGCCAGTGACTCAGGTGGCTAAGGCAAGAGGATTTTAAGTTCAAGGCGAGCTGGGGCAACTTAGCAAAAGTCTGTCTCGAAATAAAAAATAAAAAGGGCTCGGGATGAAATTCAGTGGTAGAACATCCCTGGGTTCAATGCCCAGTACCTTCACCCCCCACACATAAAAAAAGAAAAAACCAGTGTGATATAGGGGCTGGGGCATAGCTGAGTGGTAGAATACATTCTTAGCATGTATGAGGCCCTGTGTTCAACCCCTAGCTCCAAAATAAATAAATAAGCTTGTCACAAAAAGACAAAAACTGTAGAATTGCAATTGTAGGAGGTACCTAGAGGAGTCAAATTCATAGTGACAGGAAGTAAAATGGTAATTGCCAGGAACTGGGGGAAGGGAATGGAAAATTATTATTTAATGGGAATAAAGTTTCAGTTTTTCAAGATGAGCAGAATTCTGGAGATTGCTCGGCAATGTGAATGCTCTTAATACTACTAAACTATATATTTTATTTATTTTTTTAAGTCTTTTTTTCTAGTTGTAGATGGACATAATATCTTTATTTGTTTTTTTGTGGTGCTGAGGATCGAACCCAGTGCCTCACGCATGCGAGGCAAGCGCTCTACCACTGAGCCACAATCTATATATTTTAAAATGTTGAAATGGTAAATTTTAGAGCTAGAGATGTAGTTCAGTGGTAGACTACTTGCCTGGCATGAGCAAGACCCTTGGTTCAATCCCCAGGACAAAACAAAACAAAACAAAACAAAACAAAAAGGTAAATTTTATGTTATATACTTTTTTTTATAACAATTAATACTAAAAACTAAAATATAAAAAAAATCCCAAGCCAATGTCTCTCACACTTTAGCACAGAAGCTGTCTGGAAATCTCATTACAACAGACTGCTGGGCCCTGTACAGTTTCTAGCTGTTTTTATAACAGGCTTCTGAGTGATTCTAATGCTTCTGGTTCTAGGACCACACTTTGAGAACCACTGTTACAAGGCTTTCATAAAGTATATTTATTTTTTCTCTTACAAGCAATGGGGATTTTCTGGCATTTTCATAAGCAATCTATAGTACCTTTATGGACATAGCCGCAATCTCAATGAAATGGAATTTAATTCTTTCTGAACTTATACAAAGTTGGCATTTTATAACTTATACAAAGTTTGGCATTTTATGTACATTTTAATTTAATCCCTCCAGATGAACTTATTCAAGTCATATACATTGAGATCATGTGCTTTTCAGGGAACTCTGTCAGGTGTTCAATGATAAACAAAGCAAGTACGTTCTTTGTGGTGTAGAAAGATAATAAAATGAGGGAACAAAACAAAATAACAACATCATTAGAAATTGCCAAAAGTAGTACTGGGAAGAAAAAAGAAATAGAGTCAAGCTTGATAGCGAAGGCCCACTTTTGGCTAGAAAAAAAGACTCTGAAGAAGTGACATTTAAACTGAAAACGAAAGATCAAGAAGGAAGCTGGGCACAGTGGTGCACACCTGTAATCCCAGCACTTTGAGAGGCTGAGACAGGAAAATCGCGAGTTCAAAGCCAGCCTCAGCAGTGGTGAGGCACTAAGCAACTCAGTGAGACCCTGTCTCTAAATAAAACACAAAACAGGGCTGGAGATGTGGCTCAGTGGTTGAGCACCCCTGAGTTCAATCCTGGGTACCAAAAAAAAGAATAAGAAGGAACCTTATCCACACAAGAAAGAATTACAAGGAAATGAATCAACTGCAAAATCGTAGTGATTGTGGTGAGGTTTGGGGGATTGGGGACATGTACAGAGTTGAAAAAACCCAGTGTAGCTAGACTGTAGTGATCAACTGGAGTTAGGACAAGCTGAGCTGGAAGGTACCTAGGATGTGCAGAGGTTTGTAAACCGGGACACAAACCTAGGATATCCCTTTTGGTGGGGAAGATACTGGTGGCTTGTGTAGAGCAAAGGTAGAGATTCAGGAAGTTCTTACTGGTTGTACTGGAGAAAAGATTGGAGGTAGGGAAAGGGCAGAAGTAAGGAGAGCCATTGGGAGGCTGGAACACAAGTGCAGGGAAGGGAAAAGGGAGGTGTGGGTTAGGGCTATGTGTTCTTGTACAAGTCACAAGACTTGCCATTAGATTGAATATGGAAAGTGAAGGGGAAGAAGACATAAATGATTTTCCCCAGGCGTTTAGCTTGAATTAGGTGAGATAGGGAAAAAGTGAGCAAAATTGGAGTGAAATTGATTCTTATCCTGAATATGTAAGGCTTGGTATTTCTATGAGCCATCCAAGTAGAACTGTTAATCATTCAGAGGGATGGATGAATCCAAACCTCAGAAATCAAGTCAGGATGCCAAGTGTAGTGAATGCCTGTAATCCCAGAGACCAGGAAGGCCAAGGCAGGAAGATCGCAAGCTCAAAGCCAGCTTCAGCAATTTAGGAGACCCTGTCTGAAAATTAAATAAAAAGGGATGAGGATGTAGTTCCATGGTAATTTACCCCTAGGTTAAATGCCCAGTACACGCCCCCCTCCAAAAAAGGAAAGAAATCAGGTCAGGGATGGAAATGCACATTTGGGGTTCCTCAGATTATGGAAAGTGTTTTTCAAGCCATTGTACTAGGCAAGATCATCTAAGTTCTCAACCTTGGCACTACTGACATTTGGCGCCAGATAATCCTTTGTTGGGCTGGGGCGGGGGTGGGGGTGGGATAGGAGGTGCTATGCATTGTACATGTTTAGCAGCATTCTTGGACTCCACCAAGTAGATGCTACCTCCCCTAGTTTTAACAACCAAAAATGTCTCTGAACATCATCAGGTGTCCTCTGTGGAAGATAAAGTCAGCCCTGGTTGAGAAGCACTGAGTTAGGGAAAGTATGGAGAAGGAAGACAAGAAAGAACAGGATGAGCCCTGAACAACACTAACATACAGATATTTAACAAAAGAGCAGGAACAAGAAAAGAAGAGGAGAAATAGCAAATAGTGAGGTAGGAGGGGGGCAAAAGAGAGAATTGTGTGATATCTTTGAAGGCAAAACTGGCAAGTGGCAAGGAAGACAGGTCAATTGAATCTGATGCTGCTTGGGGCTTATGTGAAAAGGGCAGGAAAGTGTCCACTGGCTTCCTAAGGGAATCAGGATTCTGGCATCTTCCCAGATATATGCAGCCTCCTTACTCTTCCTACCTGAACTGTAAACTCCTTCCTTCCAAGAGACAACAGGGCTGGAGATGTAGCTCAGTGGTAGAGCACTTACCTAGCATTCACAAGGCCCTGTGTGTTGAGACCCAAAACAAAACAAAAATTAAAGAAAAAAAATTTTAAGAGAGACAAGCAACAACCAAAGGCAAGTAACTGGATTGTGCTAGTAGAAATTCATAGACCCTTTGGAGGAAAGTACCATCTGGTCATATGAATTCCTGATTTTTATGGCCCCAGAAAATGTAAGCAGGTGGCCCAGTCCCTCTCTATCCATGTCAATGGGAGTCAAAGGACAGATTCTTCTTTTTGTGCTTCTATAAGAGGTTGACAATACTGCCTCCCTGTAGGCTCATAGAGACACAGTTTGCTGTCCCTTTCACCAGCCAGGACTGTCTATTTCTAGTACTACAGCTATATCAGCAGACACTGGTTCTCCCTGAGTGGACCTGGGGAAAAGGGCAACACACCAAGGGGACCCACCAGCCAGAGAGATGATGGGCAAGCAGGACTCTCATAAGGATCCCTGAATATTAGAAAATCTCTAGGAAGACAAGCAGACTTAAATCAAAAAGAAGAGCAGTTGGGGGACTGAGATTGTAGCTTAGTGGTAGAGCGCTTGCTTCGCATGCGTGAGGCACTGGGTTCGATCCTCAGCACCACATAAAAATAAATAAAGATATTGTGTTAAAAATAAAAGCTTTAAAAAAAATTAAAAAAAAAAGAAAAGAAGAGCAGTTGGGGACATCTGAGTACAGAACAGATGAATGTAGCCACCTAAATGGGACCAGTAAAAAGAACTATCCAGCTAACCAACAGAACCCCAAGAAGCAGGGGTTCCAATAGGATTAGAATAAATGGAAGAAGAAGCAGTAATTCAACCAATGAAAGATTTTACACGCTGGACTGAATGGTTTTACAAGCATCTTGATAAGATAGTTTCACAAAAGAAAAAAAAAAGAATTAGAGTAACCTATAAGATGGTGCAAACACATCTACACACAACCAACTTTTTGAAAAATCATGACTGTCTTGCATATTTCTATAACAAATGTAAGGATATGCACTATTCCTATTATCTATTGTTTTATGAAAAGCCACCTCAAAACTTAGTGACTTCAAATGAAAATTTATTATTTCTTTCTTTGTTAAGAAGGCGGTGGCAGACGCCTGTAATCCCAGCACTTTGGGAGGCTAAGACAGGAGAATTAAGAGTTCAAAGCCAGCCTCAGCAATGGCGAGGCGCTGAGCAACTTAGTGAGACGCTGTCTCTAAATAAAACACAAAATAGGGCTGGAGATGTGGCTCTGTGGTCAAGTGCCCCTGAGTTCAATCCCTAGTACCACAAAAGAGAGAGAGAAAGAGAGAGGGGAAGAGAGAGAGAGAGAGAGAGAGAGAGCGAGAGAGAGAGCAAGAGAGAGAGAGAAGATGGTGGTGACATTACAAGGTCTAGATGCTGGTAAGTATCTGATGAGGGCTGCTCTCTGCTTCTACAATAATGCCTTGCTGCTGCATCCTCTGGAAGAAGGGATGTGTCCTCACCTGGCAGAAGGGATGGAAGGGGTGGAAAAGGATGAAACCTTGTGTCAAGACCTTTCCTAAGGGCACTGAATCTTTTCATAGGCCAGAGCCCTCATGGGTCAATCATCTCCTAAAGGGCTCACCACTTAACATATCACATTGGCAGTTATGTTTCAACACATAAATTTGGGGAAAACATTCAAGCCATAGCAGTGACATTCTGGAAAAGGCAAAAATATGGAGACATTTTAAAAGATCAGTGGTTAGTTAGTGGGAAAGGGGGGGTGAATAGTCAGAGTACACATGGTTTTTAGGGCAGTAAAATTATTCTGAAGGTTACAATGGTGGGCATATCATTATGCATTTGTCAAAAACCATAGAACGAAGCCGGGCGTGGTGGCTCAAGCCTGTAATCCCAGCACTTAGGGAGGCTGAGACAGGAGAATCGCGAGTTCAAAGCCAGCCTCAGCAAGGGTGAGGCGCTAAAGCAACTCAGTGAGACCCTGTCTCTACATAAAACACAAAATAGGGCTGGGGACCTGGCTCAGGGGTCGAGTACCCCTGAGTTCAATCCCTGGTACCAAAAAAAAAGAAAAACCATAGAACGTACAATACCAAGGCTGAACTATGGACTTTGGTTAATAATGAGTATTGGCTCATTAATTGTAGCCAATTAATGCAATAAGTTAAAAATTGGAGAAACTGTGTGTGTGTGTGTGTGTGTGTGTGTGTGTGTGTGTTTGTGTGTGTGTTAGGAGAAAATATAGAGAGCTCTACACTTTCCACTCAATTTTTCTGTGAACTGCTCTAAACAGTGAAACTTACTAATTGAAAAAAGTTAGGCATAAGAATAATTTCCTAAATTCTCAGTGAATTACAAATAACATGATCCTTCTGAAAAACAAATAAAATCAAAGAATAGATTCAGTGTTTCAAATAAAATGTGATAAAACAACAGAAGACAATTATAAGTGAGCTGCTGACAGACGTCAGGAAAGAATGAAAGAAAAGAACAAAATGAAACTAAAAATAAGAAGGAAAACAATTGAATTTTTCAGGGATTAACTGGATAGGCTGAAGGAAACCAAACACACATTAAAAACAATAGAACAACTAAGATTTAAAATTATTATAGAGAAAGGAGTAAGTATAAAGGACACATGAGATATTATGTGTACATAATTGGTATTCTGAAGAGCACAAGAAAGCATCAATGTATAATCAATATCAGTATATAAACAAGTGAAGTTATTTAAACTTAAAAGAAGCAAGTAATTTGAGTTAAAGTTTTGGACAAGTACATGTTGCAAAGTTGAATTTAAACCTGAATATCTTGCAGAAACACAAAATCTCAGACTTTAGGGAGGAGGAAACATAAGAAAGCCTTAGGAAGGTAGAAGTTTTTTTATGATTCATTATGGGGAGTATCTTAGTCCATTTTTGCTACTATAAAAGAATAACTGAAACTAGGTAACTTATAAAAACAGACATTGATTTTTTTTACAGTTCTGGAGGCTGGGATCCAAGATCAAGTGGTCGTATCTGGTGGGTGCCTTTGTGCCACATCATCCCATGGTGGAAGGCAGAAAGGCAAGAGATCACACACACACAAAATAGGGAAAAGATTCAAACTCATCCTTTTATTAAGAACCCATTCCTACAATAAAGTTATTAATCCATGTATGAGCCTCATGATCTTATCTCCTCTTGATGTTTACACCTCTCAACCCTACTGCATTAGAGATTTTAGTTTTTCTAACACATGAACTTTGTGGGGGAAGGGGGCATTCACACCATAGCAAGGAGGGAAATGGTAGCCTAGAGTAGAAGAGGAGTAGTTGCTACAATAGGAAATAATAGGTCCAGAGGAGCTCCCCCCCTGGTATCTGTCCACCACCACTTTCCTTGATGTGCAATTACAATGTAGGCAAGCAGCACCTAAAAATCATAGCACCCTAAGCTCAGGTACTCGGAGTTTTCCTGAGAAGTGGGGTCATCTGAAGATGAGAGACCAGGAAGCTATACAAGTAGTAATTGAGCCTTCTCTATAACCTCAGAGTTTTATTCACCCTAGAAAACACATGGAGTGGTACAGGCTAGGGCCTGGGGTTTTGTCCTTCCCCAGCTATACATTATCAAGTAAGAACTGATAGCCTCCAGGAGCATGAGTTCATTGACAAAAATTAAACAAATGATGCATGCAAATAAACATAAAAAATTAGAGATGCTGGATATAACATCTGCATTGGTTATATACCATAATAGGATAATTGATGTATGTGTTAAGATGCAAAATAGATACAATCAAAGAATGTACTTGCAACATTCTATGACATCTGCATACGGATACAGATAGAACATATACAGTGGTAGTATATCAAATACAGTAATCAATGATGTGTCAAATTGCAGAATGGATACAATGCACTAGCATTCTGTGCCAATAGAGAAAGGAACAAGTTTCACAAAATTCTGTTTAAAAAATACAAGAACGTAGCCGGGCACGGTGGCGCATGCCTGTAATCCCAGCACTTTGGGGGGCTGAGACAGGAGAATCGCGAGTTCAAAGCCAGCCTCAGCAACAGCGAGGCACTAAGCAACTCAGTGAGACCCTGTCTCTACATAAAACACAAAATAGGGCTGGGGATGTGGCTCAGTGGTTGAGTGTCCCTGAGTTCAATCCTCAGTACCAAAAAAAAAAAAAAAAATACAAGAACTTTCTACTAATTCAAAATTTTCATCAAGTATAAAAAGGCAAAAACACTCAAGCAGCTTAGACTTTAAGAAGTACAGCATCCATGAATACTTCTCAAAACAACCATGATGAGCAACAATAACCACTTATTCCATGAATTCCTGTCAACTCTAATGTATAAATAAGGAAACTCAGATTTCTTATCTCCCTTGAATCACGTAAAAATAAAACTAAGATAAAGAGAGCCCATCGAGTTAAAATTGAGTGCAAATATTATCAACCTTGATAAAATAAAGCATACATTAATGTCTTAAAACTTGAAGAGGTGAAAGCAAGTATTAATGTACTCCTTTACCCATTTTTCAAAACAAGGAGTGAATAAGTACTGTATAGTATCTAATTTTTAAAAATGACTCAAGACACTTGTTATTTTTCTTTTCTTTTCTTTTTAACCTTAGAGGTATTTTTAGAAAACCATATCCCAGGGACAAAGAGATGATTATAATTTGAATCATTAATTTATTTTTAAATTAAATTATCTATAGTTAGCATTCTAAATATATACACACTGATTAGAAATGGATACCTATGGCATGGTGTTTAATGTTCCCATTTGGGAAAAAAATGAAGGGTAATATACACCTTTTTGCTTTTATTTGCATGCCATATTTAGCAACAATGGTTTCCTCTGGAGAGAGAGATTTACAATTTGGGCTCCTAGAGAGCCATACTCTATCTTACAAGATTTTTTTTAGAGCCTTATTTTCTTTCTATCATTAAAGAATGAAAGTAAACTGGGTGTGGTGGCACATGCCTGTAATCCTAGTGACTTGGGAGGCTGAGACAGGAGGACTGCAAATTCAAGGTTAGCCTTAGCAACTTGTGAGACTCTGTCTCAAAATTTTAAAAAAAGGGCCAGGAATGTAGTTCAGTGGTAGAGTAGCCCTGGATTTAATCCCCAGTACCAAAACAAACAAAAACAGAAAGTAAGAATAAAAGTAATTTAATTTGTGTATGTACAAGAATATTACAATGAATCCCAATTTATATATAATTATAATGCAACAATTTGAAAATATTTCAAAATATAGAAGGAAGATCAACAGAGGAAGGGAATCAGGGAGAGGGAAAAGAGGGAAAGGGGAAGTACTGATAAAATTCATGAACTTTATCAAGTTATGTGTATGTACAAATATGGCAATCAATTTCACTATTATTTGTAATTGTAATAAATCAATAAAACATACAAAGAATAAAAGTGGCTTAATAAAGAGAAAATAGGTGAAAAGACAAACTATACATAGAAATTGCTATGAAGAACAAAATGGGAGTGTGTTTAGATGCTAACTGGGGTCCCACCACAGAGGGGGAAGGACACAAGTTGGAGTTCTAGGGAAGATGTACAGGGTACACATTAAGGAATGCCCTTGGGATCAACACCTATAGAAGGGACAAGGAGGAAGCAGGTGTGGGCAGAAGGAGAAGCCCAGATGTGATGCAGCCCCAGCATCCTTTGCTAAACCCACAGGAAGCTCTGGAGCTGACAGCCCTTCACAGATAGAGTTGGGCTGAGATGACCAGGCCATGAGACATTGTCTAGGGCTACTTTGGAAAGTGGCATGCCCTTCAGCCCAGCTACACTCTGCAGCAACTCTCTGTAATCACATAGGGACAGACAGTTACAGGCTAAGTAACGATAGTATGTATGCCAGCACTTGGGACACCAAGTCCTTTGCTGACAGGGTCAGTATCCACCACAAGGAAAGACTGATGACTCAGGGGCAAGGAGTGTGGAGGACACATCCTTGAGGGGAGAAAGGCCTAGAAGAGGTCACTTTCTGTCCAGGTTAGGTTTCAGCTTCCTCTACTATGACCTGAAGGAAGTAGGAGTTGGGGCAGGTGCCTGTTAGTGTGGAGGGTTGGTGGTAGAAAGTGTACACAACACTCCACCAGCATACATGTTCTTAAAGCTTTGAGAAATGCTTTGAGAGTAGGTTAAAAAATACTTGTTTCAAGCAGGGCACAGTGGAGCATGCCTGTAATCCCAGCTCCTCAGGAGGATCCAAAGTTCAAGGCCAGCCTGGGAACTTAGCAAGACCCTGTCTCACAACATAAAAAGGTCTGGGGATGTAGTTCAGTTGTACACACCCCTGAATTCAATCCCTCAGTATGGGGGTGGGGGTAGGGGAAGGAAGGAAAGAAAAAACAAAAAGAAATAAAAGAAATGTTTGTCTCAGACCCTGAGCAGGAGGGCATCCTAGAGACAATAGGATTGTAGCACATTTTTATATGTCCATAGAAAGTTTGTCATGGGAAAATTAAAGTAGGATCAGTCATCTCCTGAACGTATTTTTCTCCATCCCAACTCAGCAGGTCAGGCCAGGTAACCTGAAGACAGAATTGGCCTGGAGGATTTCTGTTGCTAGGAAAATACAATGGAGGAAGAGAGAGTCTAAAGGTATTTGTAGGAGAGAAAGACAAATGGAGGACTACTGCTGGACAGTAGTACTGAGGTTCAGAAGAGTTGTGTAACTTGTCCAAAGTCACACAGTCAAGGTTTGAGAGTCAGATTAGGAAAAATCAATGCAGCTCTGTTTTAGTGTATGTTAGGGTCCTGTCAGGAAAGGGATAGCAACTTCCATTTGGATAATTTGAGGAGAATATAATAAAAAGGGTACTTACAAAAGTGCAAGAGGAAGACAGAACACACAAGAGCAGAGCCACAGCACCTTGGCTCTGGCAAGGGGAGGCTGTCTTTCCACCCCAGGCCTGAACCTTCTATCAGAACCTGGTGACAACTAGGCAGCAGGGAGAGGTCTTCCTGACAGGAATTGTGATTTCCAGGGAAGGAAAACAGCCAGCTGTGAGGACCCTGCCAGAAGGGCATGGGGCGCAAATGTTTTCTCATTGCCCCATCTTCCCAATCCCTGCCCTATTCTCCAGTGGGTAAAGGAACCTCCTGGGAAAACATGGAGGAAGGATCTGGAATCTGTGTAAATCCTTACTCCTCTAACACTTAAGTCACCAAGCCAATCTGGACATCGAACTTCTTTTACTTACAACGGTAAGCATCTTGTGTGGTTGGCAGAGGATTTCTCATTAATAACAGCGCTTACTGTGACAATGCCCTACATTTAGCCCCAGAATCGTGGCTGAGGCGCCCACTGGATGGATGTGAGATTTCCAGGGTGCAGTGGAAGGTCACGCTGAGAAGATTCTTTACTTTCGGTGAAGCTCTCAGGCCACTAGTCCCTGATGTCTGACTAACTGCAGGCTCAGGGCTAGGCAAATGCCCACCTCTGGTCAGTGATTCCTCGAATACTAAGGGGTGCGCTTGGCCTTCAGAAAAGGAGGTACTGAGGCGCCCACGACATCCTGGAAGCTATGGCTGTTACAGGGGCAGGAGTCCAAGCCGAGGGAAAAGTCCCCTTCCCTGTACGCTAGTGAAACGCAGGTCGAAGCCCTCCCCCAAGTCCTGTACTGGTAGCGACCAGGCGAGAACAGAGCGCTCCCTTGCGGGCGGGTATTGGAGCGGCGGCCGCGCGGTGGAGACCAGGACGCAAGGAGCTTGAAGCTGGTAACCTTAAGGGGACCGCCTGGCTGGCGGCAGGAGCCGCAAGAGGGTACGGATTCCGGTGGCAGGAACTGGGGCTCTGAGCCACGGGTTCAGGCAGCCCCAGGAAATTCCTGCTTTGCGGTTCCGCAAGGACCAGGAAGGCTGCTAGTCGTGAGGTGGGGCTGGTCGGAGGGCTCCAGCAGCTGCTTTGTCCAACTATCCCCAGCCTAGAATCTAAGAAACCTCAGGGCAAAAGTATTGTAGGAATATTTTGGCTCAAATTCGCTATTTTACACACGTGAAATTTTAGAACCAGAGAATGACCCGATTGGGGTCACACAACAGGTTGTTAGCAACGGGACCTGGGGGAAGAGGGAAAGAAGAGCGACTGCTTCTTGGATTAGAACCCTCAGAGATCCTAGGTGCGCAATCCGGAATAAACAAACCAAAAATAAAACGATCCTGACAAGTATGAGAGAAATTGAATTCTCTCCTTTCCGTAGTTTCCGAGTGCAAAGTTTTTAATAAGTTCATTAAGGATAAACGTTTCTTTCGGTTTTGGTAGTGCTGCTTTGCTGATGCCCAGACTCCAAGGCTGGGGAAACGCCACACTGCTGAGCAAAAGTTAAAAGTAGAGGCTCAAACTGGTCTCACAGCTTGGCTACCAGCTCTACCCAGGTAAAGCCTCAGGTTCCCCATCTGATGAACGGGACCGTGGGTGAAATGGCGTTTGCCAAGGGTAGACGCAGAGCGGCCGGCGCACGTGAGGACTTAAGGGCACAGCCTGGAACTTCGGAGCGCCGTAGGAGGCTCTGCGGTTGGGCGAAAGGACCAAAGTGTTGGGTCGGGGGCCAGGTCCTGCTCTGACACCGCTGTCCAGGGTCGGGCTCATCAGCCGACCTTAGACTGCAGAGGCCCCAAGGCGTTGCACTCACCACCAACCACCTCGTAGTAGTTGGTACCGAGGCTGCGAGGATTGAATGGGCGCCGGATGGGCCCAGGCGGAGACAGCTCTGGGGCGCTCAGCTCTGGCCAGCACTCCGCGCAATTTCCGACGCCCACGTCTTTGCTTCCACTTGCTGCCTTCCTCCCTCCACCCCCGGAAAAAAGAAACCCCAAATATATCCGGCGGCCTCGATTTGTAATCACTCAAAGGGTTTGGCTTAACCCACGCGACAGAGAACATTTTTATTTACACCCAGTCAGGCCTGAAGCTAGCCACATGGGAGCTACAACTCCCTGAATACACACAAATGAGTAGCTTTATTTGAGCCTAAATAATGTTAATCTGAAGATACATCCTGCGGAGGCACGAACATTTCCCACCTCACATTTCAAAATAGAGTAGTGCTAAGAAATATATTTGAGTTAATGTTTAGAAGTTGAAAATAAACTAATAATAAATTAATTAAGTTAAAAATTAAGGGCGACTAAATCACTTCCAAAAAAAAAAAAAAAGTCCCAGGGAGAAGGGGAAAGAAAATTGTGAAGTTCTCCCTGCGGATATACAGGGTGGAGGGTAGACGCAGAGCGGCCGCCGCACGTGAGGACTTAAGGGCACAGCCTGGATCTTCGGAGCGCCTTAGGAGCTATCCTCTAACCTATTCTCTAAATTATTTCTCCTTCAACAATTTTGCAGGAAAATGTCTTGGGCTCAAGGTAGTTACAAAGAGATCATGTGGAGCCCAACAGGGACTCGTGGGTCGTGTGGTCTGAATCCTCCTCTGGTCACAGCTGTGGCTCATGCACGTTTTCGAACCTGAAATGCTAAAGTCAAACTGGCTTTCTCGGCTTGCTCCTGACCGCTGGGAACCCGACCGGAGATGGGCTGCAGCTACTTGGGATGCTTGGAGACGTTTACTCCGGGAGGGACTGTGTCAGCCGCAGGCTGCCAGCGGCTGGTCGGGTATAGAGCTGTAGAGGGACCAGGGTTAGGTCAGTTCAGTTGTGCCCACCTGCGCGAACCGTGAAATCCAGTGTGGGCGGCGGCTCTCGGTAGGTCATCTAGTGGGCAACACTCAGCCACTGGGCCACGCTGGTGTCGGAGTCAGAAGGAGCATTCTGTCCCGGAACTGCGCGCAGCCGGGTGTTGGAGGCCAGCTGGCCTCGAAGAGGGAAAGTTGCAGGCATCAAAAACTTCCTGAACACCACAGGGATGAACTTGAGTATCTCGAATTTCCTAATTCCAAATGCCTGTGCAAGAATTTAGCAAGAGTGAGGCACCTCCCGCCTGCGCTTCCCTCCAGGGAGCGGGTACATTGCCTTGAAAGACCCACTTCTTAGTCCCCGAAGAGAACGTGGAATAGAGTGGCTTCCAGTAGACTATGGCTGTTTAATACCTGCGACTCATTTAATAGTCA
>CM053402.1:52527221-52555812 GCA_028644305.1 Xerus rutilus
CAACATTCACCACCAGAGTGGTACATTTGTTAGAATTGTGATACCAGCCAAAGTCCTAAGTTGACATTGGGGTTCCCTGCTGGTGTTATACTCTGTGGGTTTGGAAAAATTCATAATGACTTGTATCCTTTAGTAAAGTATCATATTGATTTAAGTCCACCTCCCTAAAAATCCCACTTGAGTATTTGCTTTTATCAAGTGGTATACAAAACAGCATTTGAGGTGCTGAAGAAGTACAGGAATCAAAAAGTTGATTGAAATTTACAGGCTCAAAGATATCTCAAAGCAATTTAAGCACTGAGTTAAAAAAAAAAAAAAGATCATTAGTCCTGCCAAATTACTAACAAATCTAAAAGCATTTTAGGAAAAAGAGGAAGCATGAATGAGATAATATAATATGAATTTTTAAATATGATTTTTTATTTTTCTTTTCCAGGAGCTTTCCATGTAAGGAGGTAAGAATAAGTTATCAGTTACTTTGGGATACAATAGGGGGAAGAAGTCTCAGGTTCAGTTAGTGGGGCTTGCCATGTGCAAGCAAGTGGGGCAGGCACTTATTTAATCCTAACAGTGATACTTTGATGTGATTTGCCTTATTTTGCACAGAAGGAAGCTCACATAGGTTGCCTAAGATCAACCAGCTGTATCTATAGGTGGTTCTGCCTCTTGAATCCAAAGAAAATAAGGCTTCCCTGGGGACTCGTCAAACTCCACAACCTGAAGGTTTTGTGCATTGCTGAAATTCAACATGCTGTTCCTTCTGGACCAGTTCAAGCTATCTCTTCTATTTTCCTCCCACTCCCAAAGACAAAGACTTTGCCATATAAAATTCTCCCCTAGATTACATTTTCCTTCTCTTTTTCTGTCTCTGTACTTACATTTTCTTCTAATCCCCACACTCACTTCTCAGCCCATCTTTGCAGCTTCCATACCCATGTTGTTGGTGGCAGTCTTCATCCATGTCATCCATGCACCAACCTGTCATTTGCACATCATCCTGTAGACCTTTCTCCAGCTATACCATCTGTGCCCTGACCCTTCTTGACTGCAGCTTCTTTCTATCCCCATCTCTTCCCTCTTACCTGTTCCTTTTTATTGCTGGCCACTTCCACACTGCTTGGATTCGTAGGATCCAAGCTTGGCACTAGCTTTTATCTAAGCTTGAATCCTTGGATCAGGATCACAGTGAAATGCTCCCCACTTTACACTTTGTGGCCTGTTGCTTCCCTACAGTGTTGTTTAAAACCCTAAGCATCCTTACCCTCATCTGTTGGATACGCTTTATTTTATACTGTCCCCAGCAGCTGTGCACAAGAAGGTCTGATCAAAGCAGTCCCAGTCCATGCTGAGCTTATGCCCTTTTAACCAGGAGGTTGGCCCTTCTGCAGTTTCCTGGCCCTGCCAGGGGCCACCTCTTACTCACACCAAGACCCTCTGTGTGCACTCTTTCTTCCACATAGGGTCCCTTTTCTTCAGGCACCACTCAGTTGAACTCTTTCTTCACCTGGGGGTAAACTTCTGAGAGATTGCAGCATTTATATGAATTTTACTCCAGTAGCCACTTTTTCTCAACGTGGTAATATTTGATAACTTTCTCAAGGATTCCCTCCATCATTTCTAAGGAAATGTGTTCTCTCTTTTAGATATAATTTGAAGGAAATCTCAGATTTCATACTATTTTGTTTATAAACCTGGTTTGTGGGTTCCTTTTAAACAAAATTTTATTCACATGCCAATAGAAAAGTATACAAATCAGAAGTGCACAGTCTGATGTATTTTCTCAAAGTGAACATATTGGTATTTGATAATAAGCAATAAAATCAAGAACTCCTAAAGCTACTCCATCTGGTTACTGTCCCCATCCTGAGGACAGCCACTATCCTGCCTCTTCCCACTGCAGATTAGTTTTACTTGTTGTCCAATTTAATGTAATGAAATCCTACAATGAGACCCTATTGGACTGTAAAAGCATGTAAATTTATTGGGACTACTGACAGATTAGGAGATTTCACATACAGATCCAGATTTGCTGCTTCTTTTATAAAGAGTCTGATAGTACTAACCCTGTCTTTCTTATGGTAGCAACTGGCTGGGGAAAGCTGCTGTACCTGAGAATGGGCACACATTCTTGTTTGCCACAGCTCCCCTCACTGCCCCCTGTCATCTCATTTGTGAGATGCAGTGACCCACAGTGAAACAGGTATCTAAGCTTTCTTGGCTCCCTTCACTCATTTGTTACCAGGCAGACTGAGGAGCTACAAACTCTCTTCCCACTTTTTTCAGGTATACACCTTTCAGGATTGCATTTCCTCAATCCAGTTCATTATGGACATTCTTATTAGATTTTGGCATTAGATTTTATCTGTCTAACTTCATTTCATACCTTCGTAGGACTCTCAGGAGAGGCTTTGCGGGGTCTGCCTAGCTGGGTGCTATTTATAATTAGAATCATTATCATAAATTCATTTTCAGTAACAAGCTTCTATTTTCACCATGCTGGGGATGGAACCTGGGCCCTTGTGCATGCTAGGCAAGCACTCTCCCACTGAGCTGCCTCCCTAGCTCCCCTCCTATTTTTAATTCTTTTAGTTCCCTAATTGGCTCTTGTTCCATCTACCCCTCCTCTCCCTCCAATCTGCAATCCTTAGGTCAGCCCTTTGCTACAGACACTTGATGACCTTGAGCAAGTCAGGTTTTATATTTATCTCCTTGAGGACACTTTGTGGATAGTCTGTGGGCCATACTTTAAGGAGCACTGTCCCCATTCTTTTCAGAAAACAGAAAGTTCTGGAAAGATTATTAGGCAGTATAAAGAAAAAAAATGATTACATGTTAGCATCTTAAAGGCTCTGAAAAGTACTGTAGCTAAAAAGAAAAAAATGTTTAATTTTTTTTTCAACTAGAATTTTCCCTTGTGTATCAAATCCTCTTTTCATCCATACCTACCATTATCCAGTGGAGAGGTGTTTGTCTGGATGCCGATTTGGGGGGCAGTGGACCTGCAATGGAGCAGGTCTTCAAGGTTTCTTGTAGTTCTAAGAATTTGATCCCTAAGCCTTTGGTTGTGTATATTTGTGCCATTTTTCTCCCTCTCTCTCTCTCTCTCTTTCTCTCCACTTTTACTCTCGGAACAGGCTGTCCCTTCTTGTTGCTTGTTTTAGAATCCACACATCTCCCTCATGGGATGTCATCTCAAACCTAGTGGGTCCACACCTCCCTTCCTTCCTCCCCAAGACAATTGCTGCAAAGTGAATGCATCAAGAACAAGAGGTGGAATTGCAGTAAATCAAAGACCCTGGTTAGAAAGTTGCTGAGGCCAGGCCAGGAGAAACAGGCTTGCTGATGAAAATTTCAAGTCCAAGCTTGCTGGGAGCTTCTTTCTAGCCTTCCACTTGCTGTTATTCTGTAAGCAGGCTAATTGCAGGTTCTGTTTTCCTCCAAACAGCTGTGTCTATTTTCAAAGGTAGGTTAAGTGCTCTGTGTCGGTGGTATTTACAGAGCAAGATGTTTGATAGTGTTGTAAAAGGTGAAGGTCTTTTCCACCCTGCCTGGCAGAGAGTACTCTTGTGGTCTGTATATGTTTTATCCTAGCACCAAGATGATTGCTCACCCTGGATATAATGTTGAGGTCTTTGTTAAATAATGTGAATGCTGCGTATAAGCATTGGCAGCCTTGGGCTGAAAAAAAAAAGTTAGAAAAAATAATTGCATGTTAATGTGTCTGGAGCCAAAGGGAATACTTAAAAGTGTTCTATAGTCACAGCACCGGAAACAAAGGAAACTTTCAGATTAGGTGTCACTGGGAAAGGAGGTAAGTGGAACCTTTTAACAGAGGGAGATGGGGATCGATTTACCTGTTTGTGTAAAACTTAAGTTGCAGGAGTATCTGGATTCCCCTGGAGCACTCTAAGCCTGATACAATGATCCTATTATCTCCTGATGCACTAACCATAGACTTCACCTATTTGGGGAAATTTTAACACCTGCTTGGATCGCCCTCCTCACCTGTACCTCTGCTGTGGGTCAGGGGAAGGCTTTGCCAAGGTCATTGCACATAGTCTAGGTGAACAGTCTCACACTGGGTAGGATCCTCTATGGCATGTACCCACTAGTTTTTTTGTTCTTATCACACTTCCCTTCCTATAAAGTTACGTACCTTTTAAAGGGATATTTGATCCCTTCCTTCTCTTTCTGCAGGGCCTTGTGAAAATCAGGTAATAACAAGGCAGCCTTATTGCCAGTCATGACCAGAGCATCTAGAAGGTACTACTGATGAAATGATGTGGTGTCTGCCATTCATTCATTTATCCATTCATTCATGATTTTCCTCACCAGGCAATTCTTGAGCATTTAGAACGGGTTGAACAGTAAGCAAGTGCTTGAGAAAACAAGCTGTTAAGCCATTGTCTGAATTCTCAGGGAGCTCACATTCTTGGTAGAGGGGCCATGGTAAGCAGTATATAGAATAAAGTGAGAAATGCTATGGGATCAAAGAGGAGAGGATCCCAAAGTAGAGGCTACTAGTGAGTTGGGCTCTGAAGGATGGATAGGAGTTTTCTGGTTGATCATCCAAAAAGTTCATAAAAGCATTAAGGGCAGGAAAAAGGCTCAGAGAGGCATGGTAGAGCAATGAAGAGCTCTGCTCTGGTAGATCTCTCATTGCATGGAGGAGAGAGGACATCAGAGTTTGGGGAGAAAAGGGGGCAGAGGTGGAGGGGCTGAAATGCCATGTTCCTAACATGGCATTCATCCCACATACCAGAGGAAGGTTTTCAGACCAGCAGAGCCTCCCATACTAAAGACATTGGCAAGCTCTACCCAAGTTGTGCACATGTGTACGTCTTTGAATTTTTTTCTCATGTATTTTTGAGGAAAATGAAATAATTTGATACTGCAAGACAGAGAAAGCAAGAAAACACATAGAAGGCTTCCTAAGAGGAACCACCCTCAGCCCTGCTAGATGATGTCAATGGGGCTCTCAGAACTACCAGGACAAGTGTTTGTTCCCGATGCTGCTCGTGAGAATGGACAGGACATGTGTCCTCAGTCCAACGCCTTCTCACTGAAGAATCCTTATACCTCTTTCCTAGGCACCTTGGATGACTCTCCCAAAGGGCCTTTGTTCTGTGCCTGGAAGTTTTCAGGGGGAAGAGAGCTGTTCTTCTGTTACCCCCAGTTTTGTTCCACAGGCTAGTTTCTTCAGCCTGGTGTGGAGCAGTAGATGGTTCACAAGCTGCTGCAAGCTGGGCCCTGCCCACCTCTGGCTTTCCCTAACCACTTCTGCAGAGGGAGGATCCCTGTCATTCCTCAGGAGGGGCTTCTGAGCCAGGAGAGTGAAGGGGGTGGGGCAGGGAACATCACATGGTCAGCTCTCACTGGTCCAGCCAGGGATTGGGGGCAGCCAGGGTGAGCCTTCTTTCTTAGGTCTCAGAATCCTGAGTAGGTCAGCAAAAGCTGCATTGGTGTCTCAAAAGCCAGCAGTCCCAGAACCTTTGAGTCTCATTCCCATCCCTCATTGTGGAGGAATTAAATTAAGTTTGGGAATCTTCCACCTTAGCATATAAAAATAAATGATCACATCTTGTTTAGAATCATGTTCCCCTGATCCAGAGTCTATTTCTACTTGTAGGAGACCAAGAAGAGAGGCCTAGTGGGGGATTCAGGAGTGCCCAGCCCAGGGCTCCTGGGTGCAGGCCTGTTGACTTGAGCTAGCCCATCTGTCTCCTCCTCAGAGAATGTTCATTCATTCAGTTATTTTTAGGGTTGTGTTTTCTTCCATTTGCAGCTGGAAACAGAAATACAGAACAGGCTCTTGAGTATTTTGTGTTCTGTAAAAACAGCATTTGCAGGGAACAGATGTACCAGCTTCCTCAAAACTTAGGCTTTCATTCGTTTTGAGGACTTTGAGCAAAGTCACCTCATCTTACCCAGATGGTGTCTTTCTTGGGTGGTGTGGGCAAGAACATGTCACCAAGGAGGGAAAGTTCTTTGTAGTTGATTATGAACTTTATCAGCCTCCAGGTGTGGCAAATGAATGGTAGGTCCCAGAAACATGTGTATGTGTTGTGTGGGGGCAGGGGAGCTCTTAGCAGACAGCAGTGGTCTGTCTGTAAGTAGAGAGAATTCCTGTAAGATCAACTGGATTTAGGAGCTGAACATTGATCTCACGCAACTCATAATTAACACATGACCTTCATAAAGAATTTTCTAGCTTCTGCTTATCAGTTCCATTCTGGTTTGGATTTAGTGCTTGTTTGTCTGTCAATTATAAAATCCTTCGGCTTTTCTTCACCCAGTAAAGTATATTGAGAGGACAGGTGCCATGACTGGCATTAGAGGAAAGAATGGTTAAAGATCATTCCTAAGTTTAGGTGGGGGATGACCTAAACTGGGAAGGCTTCAGAGGAGGTGTCTCCAGAGTGAGGTTTTCATGGATGAATAGGAGTTCATGAACAGACCAAATGAGGAAGATCTTCCTTGGCAGAAGATCTTTATGTAAGTGAAAAGACAAGGAGGTTTCCATGAAAAAAGTATGGAAGATACAGGGAAGGATCAACAGAGAGGAGTGAAAATGTGTGGGGTAGGAGAGCATGAAGGTGATCGAGGTTGGTTGTGCATAAGCTTTAATTAATCATGACTTCGAAGAGTAACTAGTACAGGTTATCCTGCACTTCCTTTGTCCTTCAAATATTTTAACTTGGAAATGGGAATTACAAGATGCTGTGTTGAATTGTATTCAGTGGGAATTGCTTTTGCTGGTAATTAGAAAAGATGCCACTCAGAATAAAAGGCCAGTGCTGGAGATCCTTTTAGGATGGGTTGTGGGATGCAGGTCCTCGAAGCCATTTGCCTTTTGCTTGTCTGGATGGAGCCTTTCATTAAGAGAAAGCCAGTAATTAGAAATTCCACTTCTCTGTGCTTTGGACCTACAACAGAAACAGCCCCTGTGGACGCTCAGTTCCAGCATTCTTAGATGCTAAAGAGGGCTCTGCTGCCAGAGCCAAAATGCCCAAGCTGGTAATTACTAGGTGGCTTTGCAGGCACATACCTGTTCTGAATGTGCAATTAGTGTCTGCTGCCCTTCTTACTGAGGTTGTGGCTCTGCATCTGCATGCGCATCCGTCTGTTGTGGGGTAGAAGGGGGTGGATGCGCATTTATCCTTCCCTCACCTCTCCTTCTCATTCTCTCTCCATATCCCGCAACTCCTTTTCCTTTTTTCAAATATGAATATTTCTTATTCCGCTTATATTTTTATCAAAGCCAGATTTCTGATCACTGCACTTCCTTAAGAAGCCACCTCTTGTTATTTTAACAGGAGCAACTTCAGTTTACTGAGCTCTTATCTGACCACTAAAGTAAGAAAATGCCACCCCTGACATTGTTGGTTGTTCAGAGGAGAGACTGCAAAGGAGGGGGGGCTTGGGGCAACTGGAGGATGGAGTTGGGAGAGCATTTGGGGGAGGAGTTTTTCCCCAGGATGGCCGGCTCATCAGGCACTTTCCACTCCACATTCCTGGTTTATAGCTAGGCTAATTTAATTTCCAGCTGAGAGGCCACTCCCCATATGATGGTAATCTCAGATAGTTAATGAGCTAGAAGAGAAGACAGCCTATTGGATTGATTCTTGCTCCTCGGCTCAGTGGTTTAGCCGGCTAATTTATTAGCCTGTTTGTTCCATGGTTTGAGAGGCTTGGTCAGCCTGACATAGCATCCTGTATCTCCCTCTTCTAAAGATGGATTGAGCTGTGACTTCTGGCCTCTGAGAGCATTTAGAACAGGCTCTTTTCCTTACACCCTGGTTTCTTTAAAGGGAAGGAGGAGAGCAGAGGGGATAAGGCGAGATCAACTCATCTGCTGGATACCTGGAAAGCACATTGCGAAATTCCAGTTCTTACCTCTATTCCAACTGGGTCTGTACCACCAGCAGAGCCTTTTGGCTGAGCTACATTGAGCAATTCTGGCTTGCAAGGCTGGGAGTAGGATTTGGGCAAGTGTTGTTTTCCTTCTGTAGAACACTGACACACTTGAAAAAACCAAAAGCTGAACTCTGTACTACAGAGTAAGAATTGTGCCAGAGGAGTGAGGGCTATGTCTGGGGAAGGCCAGTCTGACTATTTTCAGCTTTGTGATGATTGGTTTCAGTAGGGTTGAGTGAAAAATGAATTCCTCCATGAAGGGTTAAGGGCAGAAGTATAAGAAGCTAGAGCTAGTAAGAGATTTAGCTTCTACTTCCTAAATCAATCGCCCTCTCACTCTCTCACTCTTTCTCTCTCTCTCTCTCTCATTCACACACACACACACACAAACAGTCACACAGCAATTAATGATGGAGATACATTCTGAGGAATGTCATTAGGTAATTTTGTTGTGTGAACCTTCTAGAGTGTACTTACACAAACCTAGATGGTGTAGCTTACTGCAGACCTGGGCTGTATAGAATCACTGTCAAATATGTGGTCCATCATTGACCAAAATGTACTTATCCAACACACCACTATAAATATATAAACATATATATATTTATATATATATATGAGAGATGATGTGTGTAGTCATGTATACATGACTATATATATAAAATATAAATATAGTATCTATATGTATGAATACAGTATCTATGTATGAATACATATGTGATATATAAATATATATAAACTACCATATATAAAAATATAAAGTGCTATATATATATTTCATTCATTTATATATTTATTTTTGGTACTGGGACTTAACCTAGGGGTGCTCTACCACGGAGCCACACCCCTGTCCTTTTTATTTTTTATTTTGAGATGGACCTCACTAAATTGCTGAACTGACCTCAAGTTTTTGATCCTCCTGCCTCAGCCTCGTGAATTGCTGGGATTACAGGTGCGTGCCCAGCTAAAGTGCTATATCTATCTATCTATACAATATAGATATAGATATATAGTATTATATATCTATAAAGTGCTGTTTAATTCATTATAGTTTATAGCCTACATAATTAAAAAACATTAATTTAAAACCAAACCATTTCATTTCTGATTGTCAGACAGGGAAGGAGGAAAGCTCTTTAGAAAGGAGGAGGGTGATTATGGATAGGTCAGAGGTGGGATGGTCAATGTCTTTGAACATTTTGATCTTATAGAACTGTATAGACTTAGAATAAACATGAGATTAAAAGTGTAACATTGTGGAGCCTGGTTTCCTGATTCACCATTTGAGTTGGGACCACTCAGCCTAGCTGCCCTCAGACTCATTCTCCCCACCTATAAAATTGAGGAGAGTACCCCTTGAGAAGCCCACCTATCCAGCCCCTTGTTGCAGATAAAGTGCTCTGCAGGTTTTAGAGATGACACAGTCATGGTCCAGGCAGAATGGGAGCCCAGGAGCTATCTTCTAATAAAAATAGAAGACTATTTATTCTTTACCACAGACAGACAATTTTCACATGGCATTAACTTCGAGTATTGTGACATTGAACTTCAAGTGTCTGTGATTTAATAAAACCATGAGGACTCATTTTTGCATCAGGTAATCTTTTCAATTTTTAATAAAATATAAAGGCAGAGCCCAAATTTAGGTGATTCATGCAAAGCATTGGATGGTGAGCAAATCTTAGGGGGCCCAAGTGTGATACCAGCCTCCCACATGGATACACTCTAGATAATCAGAAGAATCCATTTCTACCCTACCCATTCATTGACCCTGGCACAGACAATCTCAAGGAGGCTTTTGACCAGTGGCATAACTGACCAGTGGCCAGTGGCTAGCTGGTGGGCTGCATCAGGAGATCTTAACGTGGGCCCATGGGTGGGCCTGGAGTTTGTCAACATATGACATTGAGAATTGAGCTCCAACTATATGCTACATACATAAATTTTGCTGCAGAGGATTCATTTCCTTTCTCAGATTCTCTTTAGCTCCTAAGAGCTAAAGGTTCTGCTCCACAAGGTCATGGCTCCCTGGCTACCCAAGCACATACCCTGTTTGTATACCCTTTTTGCAACCAGCCAGGTGAACATTCTGTTGTGATATGTAACAAGCCCCATTTTTGAACGAGAAGATGAACCATCTATCTTCACAGAAAGCAGCAGCCCAGGAAAAGATGTTCTTCCTTGGATAGCCATCCTATTTGTTTCATAAAGAGAAAGTTCTTCGAATTCCAGGTTCTTGGAGATTTTACATGGGTACAAGAAAGTGTAGGCCAGAGAGTCAGGGTGTCTTCACATAGTTGACTCCAGGCTTCAGTTTGTGACTTTGTAGTCCTGACTGCCTCCAAGTGACAAGTGACTCTGCACATCTAGCAAACTCAGGAAAACATCATCCTTGGAGAGGTTTGAGCTTGATTAGTTTCCAACACGTGCTAATGGGGCCATAGAGAGCACATCTCTTATTGGCTCCTTTAGGTAGTGTTTGCTTGTGGGCTTAGTGCCCTGTGCTCCCAGCCCAGGGATGTGGAAGTGGATTTATCTGGGAAAGTAGCAGCTTAAAGGTCTTTATTTGGCTTTGTCAGCGAATAGACAACACCACTGAGCATTTCAGAGAGAGGCAGCCATTGATCTCAGAGCCCTGGCTCTGGCTGACCTCCAGAGACTAGCCTACCCCAAGCCAAAATGATCCATCCTCACAGAACTGGCCTTCCAGGGAATATTTTCTAGCCTACAATCCGGGGTGATACTCACTTTCTCTAATTTTCTATCTGTATCAATAAATGAACCCAAGAACCCAAATCTTCCCTTGTTTAGTATATGTCTTGAGTGGACACATAAATTCTGCCAATGTCCCCCACCCTAAAACTTCTTGGAAAGCTGCTACTTAAGTGGATGAATTTAGAATACATGGGTGTCACACTCTCTGTCAGCCTCGCTTACTTACAAAGGCAGGGTCCTCCTTGTCCCTACTTCTTTCCTCATAGGGAGCTGTTACTAGTTTTTATTTTCTTTTTCTTTCAAAACTCTTTTTTTAATGAGCTTCTCTTTTCTTTATCACTCCCCCCATCCAGAGCTACATAATTTTATTTATTTTTATCTATCTTACTAGTAAAGTACTTAAGGTGTTTGTTTTTTTAATGAAGAACAACAACCACATAAAGTATGAGAATAAAAGAAGAAATTCAGTGGTAGGGATATAAAATGGAGACAGGAAAGATATCAAAGAATGATGGCACCATCTGCAGCTTCCTAGAAGTCTTTACAAAGGTAGACCTCTATGACAGGAATCACAATAACGAGGTATTTGCTCAAATCAAGTGTGACTTTTTTTTTTTTTGTACTAGGGATTGAATCCAAGAGTGCTTTGCCACTGAGCTACATCCCCAGCCCTTTTTATTTATTTACTTTGAGACAAAGTCTTTCTAAAGTTTTCACTAAATTGCAGAGACTGGCCTCAAACTTGTGATCCTCCTGCCTCAGCCTCCTGAGTAGCTGGGATTACAAGTGTGTGCCACCATACTTGCTCAGCAATGTGACTGTTCTTGACATTAATATACTGGCATAGAAGGAGCCACTACAAGAAGCACATAGTTAATTTAGTTTTTTATTAAGGGATAATTTTCCTTAAAAAAAAAGATGAAATCATGATTCATATTCACATATACAGTGATGGTGTTAAGGATTTTATTTCACTTATTACTTAATGAAGGAACCAGGCAAATGTTACCATTGGTTCAAAGGAAAAGTCAAAAAAATTTATAAGTTTACTTGGAATAAGGACATATATTTGCAAGTAAACGAGAAATGGACTTTTTCAAAGAATGAGAAATGGAAAGGAAAGTTTATAAAACCTGGTCCAGAAATAATTTATTCATAAGTTTATGGTTTTGAATTATATATAGGCTGGGGTATAGCTCAGTGGTAGAGTCCTTGCCTACCCAAGCACATTCTAAGTCCTGGGTTCAATCCCCAGCACCAGAAAAAAAAAAAAGAAAACAAAAAAAAAGGAAAAGAGTTATATTACATTGCTATCTTATTATCTATAACTTATAGCTTTGCAAAATATCTCAAGGCAATAAAGGGCAGAGTCAGACAATCTGAAGGTCATGCTCTTAGCAATGTACAGCTATTAACCACAGACACCCATTAATCTTTCTTTTTATTATTCCAAATTTCTATTTTCTTATGTCAGTCTTCAGCAGGCTCATGGAATTTATAATCAGCTAAAAGCCTAAATCTATTTAAGACATGCTATTGGTAAGCACTGCCCGCCCCCCACCCAATCCCAAGACAATATTTCCATTCTACTTATACCTATGTTTTATGTGGCTTCCCATCACCTCTAAGGTCAAATGCAGATTCTGCCTGCATGTATTTATTCATTCCTTGACCAATCATTTATTTTTGCTACAGTGCAATTAAGGCCCACTCCAGTTGTCAGACCTCTTGAGAAGAGCTATAGCAGGTAGATACAGGTAGATGAAGGTTATAATAATATTGTATGTGTGTGTGTGGTCAGGGAGGATGTTGAGAGGGAACAAGGACTTCATAGAGATTTATTATTTGAAATAATATTCCAGAAGAAGAAAGTCCATGAGGGACAAGAAATGTCATAACTCATTAGAGAAATAGCAGGTACTTGCCCCAGTTAGGATGAGACAGAGATGGGAGGGACAGTTGGAAAGGGAGCCATGAAAAACTTAGAATTCACTTGGAGAAAGACCATGTACCTTGTGAGACTTTGAAGGTCATTTTCAACACCAAGATACTGTGACGGTTTCTAGATTTGTCTCTTGGGAAGATGTGTGAGTTAGTGGGTGGAGGGATGGGCAGGGTGGGTGAGGTCTTTAGAATCTTATTTCCCAACATTTCTCAAATAAATATTCTTTAGTATGGGCTAAGTAGCTCAGTTGCTGTTGCACTGAGTATGTTTTGTTAATGCTTCTGAATTTGGAAATCTTTTGACCCTCGTTCCTCTACTTCCAACGCCCTGTTCTAGCTCAGGGAAACTTCACTTGTCACCATGGAAACGACTTCTGGGTGCTTTTCTTCATTTCTCTTTTGGAGCCATGTGTACAATATGTACTGGTAAACTTCCTGTACGTGAAATTTCTCTCAAATCATGGGTAAGTCTTTGGAGGGCAAGAGTCACCCTATAAACAATACATAACGGGGCTGGGGTTATGGCGCAGTGGTAGTGTGCTCGCTTAGCACACGTGAGGCACTGGGTTCGATCCTCAGCACCACATAAAAAATAAAATAAAGATATTCTGTCCACCTACAACTAAAAAATAAATATTTAAAAAAAATAGAAAACAATACATAATGGCATTTCACTGATTCCTCCAGCAATCATGATGAGCATTAGGTTTAAATTCCAGGCTGCTTTCCTCTTGCTGCTACTTAGGAGACACTTGGTGTATCTCCACCTGCCATCACTTGCTGGAATGCAAGTTAATTTTAATAATAACTAATTTTAATAATAATTAAAACAAAAGAATAATTAATAGAAATCTGCTCATTAGAGTCACTTTCTCATTGAAATTAACTTGTAATCATGTATTAGTTTGAACACCAGAAGACATGGTTTATTACTGACCACCAGAGGTAGAACATCCAAAGTTCAGTGGTGAGATTTACACCTAGTTTGATTTGCACACAGTTTGCTTATATCTCATGTGTAAAATAAGGAATTCTGATTTTTTATTTATTTTTTATTTTGAGACAGTGTCTCATTAAATTGCCGAGGCTGGCCTCAAACTTGTAATTCTCCTACTTTAGTCTCCTGAGTTCCTGGGATTACAGGTGTGCGCCTGGCTAGGAACTCTGATCTTACAGCATACTTGCTCTTTGCTTTTGCTTATTAGCATTCAAGTTCCAGACCTTTTTATGTTGATGGCCTCTTAATGTAATTGTGTCACTTAATGTAATGAGGATGGCGATACATAAATGTATCATCACTGAGACCATCACCATTTTCAAACCTAGCCCATATGGTGATTTATGATTCCAGGTTGCCCCCAATTCCCTTTGCACATATGCCTCGTGACTTCCTGTCGTTAGCTTTAAGCATAGTTAGTTGATTCCTTTTCATTCATTCTTCATTTGTCCATTCAACAAATATTTTCAAGTGTTTCATATGCCGGAAGTCTTGCTATTTTCTTGTATTTTTATTTTGAAAATAGAAATATTCAAGATTCACGGTCAAGCTGGGCCCAGTGGCACACACCTGTAATCCCAGCAACCCAGGAAGCTGAGACAGGAGGTTCACAAATTCAAGGCTACCCTGGGCAACTTAGTGACTCCATCTCAATATTGCAACTAAAAAGGGCTGGGGATGTAGCTCAGTGGTACACCCCTGGGTTTAATCTCCAGTATGAAAAAAATATAAAATAAAAAGAAATTCACAAAATAATATTAAGCAAAACATGGAAGGAAATAAAATTCAATTGAATATTTTGTTCTTAGAAATAGTCCTTAGGCTTGAAAATAGTTACTGGGTTAGTTTTTCACTGGGGCTAATGCAGGATAAAAGGCTAATCTCACTTGTAATTCTTAGCAGCTCTCTCAGTAACCATTTAGTTATTTGATCTCGTTGGTGCTTACAGTTTTGCTCCCTTGGAGTTGGGGGTGGGGGACCAGGATGGGGATGCTTTGTTTAAGACACAGAAAAGTTGCTAAAAATTGTATTTGAAGACTCACCAGTTAGGCAACATCACTTACCAAAAAGTTTTCATAGAAGGTCACAAATAATGATGGGACTCATTGGAACCATACAGAATATTTGTGAACATATTCTGCCTCCAGTACTTCTCTGTTTTATCTTTGGATATGAAACACACAGGCAAGTTAGCCTGTCTATAGTAATCCATTGCAAATTGACGGAGCTTTTGGAATAAATGGTTAACCATGACAATGAAAAGATAAGAATTTGGGGGTGTTAGCCATTTTCTCCCACTGAAGGTTGACTCTGGGAAGCTTCCAAACTTTGCAAGGCTAAGAATTTCAAAAATGGCAGAATTTCATTGATAGAATCCAGTTAGGGTGGCATTGCCATGCCACTTATGTTCCTGAGAGCTTCAAGCACACCAACCAGCAAGAAGTAGATATTGACAAAGAGTGCAAGATAAGAAACAGCAGCGTTTTATCAGCAGTGTCTCCAAGTTTTACACCCTCTTGATTGTTCTCTCTGGTTAGAAAGTACTTCTTTTTTTCTCTAAAATGTTCTCGAGCTATTTAAAGCATGTGATAGGGGAAGTTTATTTGCATTCATTTCCCCTCATTTTAGTTTAACTCAAGCTTACAGTCTTAAGATTTTTTTATTGACCTAATTTACTTAGTACTGTTTTCAGTTGATAACCATAAAATGGGGTTCTGTTTATTGAGCAGAAGGGAAGCAGAGAGTGAATGAAGCCATTATCTTGGCCTTAAGTCTAGTGCTAACTGGGATTCCACACCCCACCCCCCTGCCCCCAGGAGTTAGAGAGGGTAACTAGGGTATCAAGTCTTTGCCAGGTGGGTCTGGTTGCAGCCCTTGGGTTGTCCTTTCACCGGCCTCAGATGTGAAATTGAGGTTGTTTCAGTCAACCACATCTCTACCACGTTAAAAGAAAAATAGATTGTGTGTGTTTTAAGAGCCGCATCATTTCTCATTTTTCTTTGGCTTAAATTATCTTCAGTAATGTCAACCAAAGAAGGGAAGTTCAGTTTTCTCTTGTCTCCAACATACGTTAGGGAGACTAAAACGGGGGTGGGCAGGTGGGGACACAAAATGAGATTCTTCATAGAACAAGGGAAGACTTACAGGAAATCAGAACCCTTTCAAATATTTGTTTTTATATGAGCGTTTGAATTTCAAACCCATTTGGTTTCTCTTTTTCTTTACCAGTATTTCCTTCATCTAGGGCTATGTGCTAAGTGAGAAATCAAGAGGGGATGTTAGTGAGATCCACTCCACCTTTCCTTTGTACAGAGTTTTGCTGCTTTTTGAGCTCATTAACCTACAAGCTGCATTAGATCTTAAAAAAAAGGTTGAGGGGAGAGTAGCAGGACAAATGTTTCCATTTTACAGATGAGGAAAAATAGCACAGAGACATTAGACAACCTGCCAAAAGCCTCAAAGCCCTTTTCTTTTTTTCTTACTATTGACCAGGCTGCTTTAACAAGTAAGTGCCTAATTTGGGGGTACAATTGACATTGACCTCCACTTGAATTACACCACCTGGAGATCTATGCCTATGCCCCTGAAGTACATTTTGTACCAAGTATATGTAGATGTTCTCATTATCTCCTGCCAACCTGTGCCAATCTACTTACTGCTTGCATAGGAGAAGGTAGGGTGGGGAGATGCTGACTGTAATGATTGCCTCATAGAATTTTAGACCCTTTTAAACCAATTCATTAGGTTTTTTTTGGGGGGTGGGGTGCTAGGGATTGAACCCAGAAGTGCTTTTCCACTAAGCTACATCCCCACTACTTTTTTTTTTTTTTTTTTAAGGCAAGATATCCCTAAATTGCTTAAGGCCTCACTAAATTACTGAGGCTAGCCTGAAATTCGCAATCCTCCTGCTTCAGCCTCCTGAACCATTGGGATTGCAGGGATGTGCCATCGTGCCCGGCCTCAATCCATTAATTTTTATACGCACAGGAATTAAGCCCAAGCTTGGAGTGCCTTGTCCAAGGTCTTAGCTTCCTGTCTACCTGAGGCAGGGCAGGAAGGAACCCAGAGGTTTCAATCTCCCAGAGCCCAGTCTGCTGGACTGGACCCCTCTCCTGGTCCAGTTATATGTAGAGGTGGGGTGCGGGCGGGTAGTGATTTTCATCCCTTGACTGAGGTGGCGCGTTTCTAAAGCTCCGGAGTGAGGGCGTGTTTACAGACATGTGCTCGGCGTTCCCAAGGGCAGGCAGCTCTAACTGGGGATGAAGCTGGAGTCAGGGAGAGGGTATACCCCAGCGTGTGAAAAATAGGAGTGAACGCAAACTGCCCGGGACGGCCCTTTTTTGGCAGGGAACTAACCCATAAGGGAGAGTGACTGCACTCAGCCAGGGAAAGCAAGACGAGCGCGTTACAGACCCGAACGCCAAACTCATCGGAGACAAAACGTGGGCCAGGTGTGTGCGGAGAACCCGTCTAAGCTAGGAGGGAGGGGACGAAGGCCAAGGCGCCTTGGATCCTAGTACCTTCCTACCCGCCTCCTTTCTGTGTGCTCAGTTCCGCTCCCCCGCAGTGGCAGGACTGATATTACTTTCTAAAAAGTCTGCTTCCCAGAAACTCTTTTTTTCTTTCTTTGTAATGATTTTTTTTTAAGTTTCTTGTTCTTCTTTTTTTTTTTTTCCAGGAAATGGGATGCAGAACCCTCAGATTTCACATGATTTGTCCCTCCCAGCACACAGCGAAGCCCAATAAACACCAGCAATACCCGAGAGAGCTCCTACACAAAAGGCTATTAGCTTTTAATTGAAACCCGTCCCCCTCCCCCAGCCCCAACCCCTTCCCGGAACAGGAACTCCGGGCCTTTGTGAAGCAGGGCCTATAACCGCGGATTCTGCCCAAATGAAAGAGGTCTCGAGCTGACCCAGGGCCCCGGGATGCTCTTTTGCTCCCCACCCCCTCTTGGCATACAAAGGCTTTTCATTTTCTGAGCAGTATTGAAATTGGAGGACAATGGAGGCCAAATCCTTGCGGTGGGGGTTGAGAGCCCGGGGTGGACAAAGGAGAGCCGATTTGGAAGAGGAGGAGGGCTGGGGAGTCCATCCTTTGTTGTGTTTCTCTTTCCAACCCCATTACCTTAAAAAAAAAAAAAAAGATAGCAAAAATTGGCCCATAAACTTTTTGAAGGAATCATGACATCACTTCCGGGCAGCCCCAAGGATTCAGGCAGCCAGAGAGCTGAAAATTGAGAACCACTATTTACAGTTTCATTTAGAATTATTTTAAACCCTCCCAAAGGAGTGCTTTGATATGCAAACATCTCTCCCAAATGGAGATAATTATTTATGGAGATGTGGCCCTTTGAAGGGGAAGCTTGGAGCTGGAGCTGGTGGACTTTAAGGCTTCCAAGGAAAGGAAGCAGGGCCCAGATAAAGAGAGGCTGCATTGATAGCATCTTCCTCCCCACCAAACTGAGCCCCCTGGGAAGAAAACTGCTTTAAAGAAGAAACCTCCTGAGTTACAGCTTACAGTTCAGGTTACACCTCTCTGCTGTCATTGTCCCCACGACTGTATTAAGTTTCCAGGACAATCTCCTTTTCTCATCCCTGGCTGGGTGTCTTATCTTTCTGTAGGAGAAGAAAAGAAAGAGGAGAGACTTAACTAGACTTAATTTCTGTCTTCTTACTTCTGAGGTCCTCTGTGATGTGTATTGTCATGAGGCAGAAAGGTACCTGGGAGTTTTCGTGGTGCATACTTAGTGTTGGTAGATTGATCTTCAGAGATCATAATTAAAGTTAGCCCATGTGTACTGATATAGAAGATCCTGTGATTAGGACTGTAATGACCTAGGATCCTACTCCTTCTCTTCATAGGTTTTCTTTGAACAAGGTTTTAGCACTTTGGCCTAGAGTGCCAAATGCCCTTCCCCCAAACCTGCAAGCCGCTTTCACCTCTAGGACTTGTCTGACAGCTTCAAGCATGCTTCTGGGAAGCCGTGTCCCCTCCCTTCCTCTTACCCTAAATTGATCTCAACTTATGCAGCAGTCCTCTCTGTTCTTTCAAGTTGACCAAGTGAGTAGGTTTCATGGGCCTCCCTGTGATGGGGAGATTGAGGCCTCTGGTCCAGAGAACACTGACCCTAACTAATATAAAGCCCCCAGCTTCTGTTGCACCAGTTCCTGGGTTCTAAGTTTCCCTTACCCGGAGCACTTCTTTCACCAGGGAACAGACAGAATGGGAGCGGAGGCTTCTTCCCTTGGAGAAGAAGCTAGGTGAAGGACATGGGCAGCTCAAATTCAGCACAAGGTCTCTGGCAACCTAGTTGAAAAATTCAAGGGCCTGATTAGAATTTGATCAGGGAGAGAAACTTTGCCAGATCTGTGTTTTCTTTTCTTCTTCTTTTTAATTGAATTTGCTTTTTAAAGCAATTTTAGGTTCATGGCAAAACTAAGCAAAAGTATAGGGATTTTCCATATACCCCCGGCCCCACCCCAGAAAGAACCTCTCCATTATCAACATCTCCCACCAGAGTGGGATGTTTGTTACAACTTGTGAACATATATTGCATATTGTCATGACCCAGAATTCACAGTTTACATTCAGGTTCACTCTTGGTACATCCCTTGGGTTTGGACAAAGGTGTGACACCAGTATCTATCATTATAGTATCCTAAGGAGAAGTTTACTGCCCTGAAATATCTGTTCCACCTATTCACCCCACCCAGAAGTGTTTTTGAGTTTGGCTGCTGATGTGGGTTTGTGAGGCACTCAGAAATGACACTATTCGTTTTACCTTTTCAGAGGCAACACTCTCATTTCCTAGATTGATTTATGACTAGATACTAGGAACTCATTTTTATTTATTTTTGTCCTAGGAAGGGGCTTGGAACACAACTTTCCTAGAAACCTCAATTCTATTTGTAAGAATTTCTCTTTGTTATGTTTTGGTTTTCTGGATTGTCAGAGGCTGGGTGTGGGCTTCTTAAAAAAGCTAAAGTTGATAGGACATTATGATTTCTTGGCCTGGGCCCTTGGGATTCTTATCAGAACCTTTTATCCAAATGAGTAGAACCACTTCAGCCTCTGTGCAAAGCTAATTTTACAGATGAAAAAGCTGAGAGCCAGAAATTTGGAAACATGGTCAAGGGGACATGCCAATAAGAAGCTGAGACCCTCACAAAAATAACTAGTCTTTTTTTTTTAAATCAACAATAAATATATCTGTTATATCAAAATTTATAAGCCCCTGTTGACCATTTTCTCATTTCAATAGTATTTTTTCCAAAGAATAGTATCAAAACAAGGATTTGGATAGCCTCAGCCCTTTATTAGCAGACTTGTTAAATTTCTGTTGGAAAGGGAAGCACAAGGGAATTTTAGGGTCTGGTTGAACTGTTCTATATTGCAGTGATAGTTACATAATGACATGCATTTATCAAATTCTTAGAAATGGACATCAAGAATAATTTTTATGGGCTGGGGTTGTGGCTCAGTGGTAGAGCACTTGCTTAGCATGTGTGAGGCACTGGGTTCGATTCTCAGCACCACATATAAATAAATAAAGGTCCATTGACAACTAAAAATATTTTAAAAAAAGAATAATTTTTACTATCTGTAAGTTAAAACATTAAGTTTTAAAAAGAAGGGAAAGAAAACTTTGTTGCAATTCAAAAAGTATGGGGTATTTCTACAACTAAGTAAGGAAGTCTTTCACTCAGTGGAAGAGGAAAAAGTGAGCTGAACAGTCCCCTTTCCCTTCCCAGTTCCTCTCACTTGGGTTGGAAGACTGGACCTACCCCAGTTCAGTGTGGGTTTACAGCCTCTTCTCCCTGAAGTTCATTAACTTACATCATCTGTTTTGCGTAAATGTCTGGGCATCTGTTTGACTGTAGTGAATTAGGTTACGCCCATTTCAATAATCTCCCCTTTTATTGTTGTGTAATTTACCAGTTCAAACAATAAGTTCAATTGCTGGGCTATAGGAGTGGGCGTGTCACTCAAGGAAAAAAGGAAGCCAGTAAAGAAAATCAGAGCAGCATTTGGAACTAGAAAATATCAGAATTAGAGGACTCTTTGGAACTTCTCTGGTTCATTCTTATTCTCTCCTCCTTAAGGCTTAAGGTTTGTTTTAAATAGTCTGCTTCAAAGCAGCAGCTTGTAGGAGCCCCACCAAGACCTGGTAAACTCTATGCTTCTGAAAGCCTTAGACAAGCATTCCTAGGAAAACGGACCTAGCTTCTGGGCTGATTTCTCTAGTCCTGAGACAGATAGCCCATACCAAGTTGTCTCTGAATGGAGGCTGGAAATTTTAATCCTCAAATATGATTAGACCACTTTTTTTACCTTCCTGGCCTCAAGATTATAAAGAAAACAACAACAACAACAAAAACAACCTGGTAGTCATTTTTGACATTAATACTTAGTTTCATGAGATTTTTTTTTCTTTATCCTTTTTGGTGCTCAGCATTGAACTCAGAGCCTTATACAAACTAGGCAGGCAAGCACTGTACCACTGAGCCCTTATGAGATTTTTTTAAAAGACAATTTAATTTAATTTTAATCCACAAGCTTTGACAAAAGCATAAGGGAGATAATCTAATATTAGCATTATTCTTCACCTGTTTGACTTTGTTCTGCTTATGATGATATGGTCTAAATTTGATGATGAAAGGATTAGATGCAGCTGTTAGTGTTTCTTTATTACCTGAGTAGAGGTGGGCTTATCCTGCTTCTAGTTTCTTTCAGTTTGTCTTGTGTGTATGTGTGTGTGTGTGTGTGTGTGTGTTTGTGTGGTACTAAGGCTTAAACCCAGGGACACTTTGCCATTGAGCTACAGGCCCTATCCCTTTTTATTTTATTTTGAGACACTTTCCAAGTTGCCTAGGCTGGCCTTGAATTCATGATCCTCTTGCCTCAGCCTCCCATATTGCTGGGATTATAGATGTGCACCACTGTGTACCTACTCATTTTGTTTTTCTGGTACCCTAATTGTGCTTGATAATTAACTGAGGTAAGCTTGTGTGTTCTTGCATGTGAATGTGTGAGTTTTTAGAGGCAAGAAACATCCTCTTATTCTCTTTGTGTTAAACCTGGTTGTGTATTATGTTCTTGTGTCTGCCGTTTGTAGACCATAGGGCCTATGCTCTCATTCCTTTGTGGTCTACTGTTAGATGAGAGTGTAATCCTTCTCTGGCCTTAACTCTGGGCCTTTGACTCAAAATAATTCCTGTATTAACTAAGCAAGTTTTAGTTGTGTTCACAGTATTGCCTTAGTAATGGCCCTCTATGACACACACGATGTCTCCACTTATGTGCATACAAATATCAGTGGAATAAATGCCCAAACAGCAGATTCCAGGCCCACAAAATAATGGTTCCCAGTCCTAGCTGCACATTAGAATCATGTAAAAGAGTCTAGTGCTGGGCCCCACCCACCGAGGGCCTGATTAAGTCTGTCTGGGGCAGGGCCCAGGACTTTACTTGTTGCAAGTGCCTTAGGTGGTTCCAGTATGCAACCAGGGTTGAAACCTTCTCTACTAGAGGGTGCATATGGCTTTCTTGTAAGTATCGTCAAACAGGTTGAAAGCCTGAAGTGCTTCTTCCAAACTCATCTAGCTGAGGATCCTGCTGTGGGGTTTCCTGGAAGTTCACTGTGCTTATCTTTCCTAGGCCTTGATGGGTCTGCCTCACCCTTTAGGTTTTAATGGAAGAAGTGGATCTTTTCTACTTTCTGTCACCCTACATTTAATGGTGGGCACACACACCTTCGTAGTGTCTCCTAGGCTGTCCTCGGAGACTCTTCTCTCTCTGTCTCTTTTTTTTTTTTTTGGCTAGCGGGGATTGAACTCGGGGGTACTTGACCACTGAGCCACATCCCCAGCCCTATTTTGTGTTTTATGTAGAGACAGGGTCTCACTGAGTTGCTTATTGCCTTGCTGTTGCTGAGGCTGGCTTTGAACTTACAATTCTCCTGTCTCAGCCTCCCAAAGTGCTGGGGTTATAGGCATGCGCCATAGCGCCTGGCTAGGGAACTTTTCTCATTATTTGTGAGCAATGTATCTTCCTTAGTCTTGGACTGGAGATGCTGTCCTTCCCCATGAGCTGGTGATAATGTGACAGGTTTCTGTCCTTGCAAAGAGGCATACCTTCTTGCCCACATGGCAAAGAGGAATTTTTCAGGCCCCATAAAATGCAGTTAACAGTGGGAATATGTGAACCTAAGAGGTATATTGTTTTGAAATATGACTCATATTTAAACAATTGGGATCAGCAGTGATATGATTAGCATTGAAATAACTACTAATAAGATTCTAATCTGTGAATGAGAGAAAAAAGATACTGGTGCCTATTTAAAGAAAGAATAGGTGTGTAGTTCTGCATGCCCTTGGTCATGCTGGGAAGAAAATAAGGACGGCTGAGAGGGAGACTGTCCTGATGGATGGAGATGCATCTGGAGAGCTGACTCCAAGTCCAACTCTTTAACTTACAGGCTGGTGACCCAGTTCCAAAAGAGTCACCCATTATACTTTAGCCTTAGTTCCTTCATTAGTCAATTGAGGATTACAGTACCCACCTCAAAGGTTTGTGGCAAAGGATTAAATCAGATAATGCATGTGAAAGTTTCTTTGTAAGCTCCAAAGTACTATATAATTATTAGCTATGACTATCCATTTGAGAAACTGGATTTTTTTTTTTTTTTTTAATGAGCAACTCAATTAACCTTCATGATGTGCTTATCCCACAGTCCAGCCCGGGGCTGGAGCAGCTGCTGGGATTTTGGGATGGGTGTGCAGGCCTGCCTGGTGGCCTTCACCACATCTCATCTTCAGCCACATCCTCATCCTTTCTCCTCTGAGCCACCATCGAACTTGATGAAGTTGCTAAGCTTGAGGACAGGGAAGTATGACCAGAGAAGGGGAAGGGAAGAAGGTGGGACCAGAAAGCAAATGGAAAGGACTTTGCTCTGGGATTTGCTGGTGGCTGTGGGGTTGAGCTGGGGAGAGAAGTAGCAGTTTAGGGGAAAAATAGGTAAGTGCTTATAACTCCTTGAAGGTTCTATGGCAGGAGCTTCTCAAGTCATGCTGTGTCCCCCAGTTGGTGCAACAAAGATTCTCCGCTTGACCAAACTTTCATCAGATTACTGAACCTTCTTCTAGCCCCATTTGTGCATTTCCTCATAAAATCCAGTTTTGGCAAAGAACCCTGCTAAATCCCTTTATCAAGAACCTTCCACCCTGGCTATCTGATCACCCTCCATATCTGATTGGTTCTTTGTCCTCCACCGTCCCCTGGGTGATGTCTGGGCACACTAGCTGGTCTTCAGCAAAAATCCCCCTTACCCTTGATGTTTCCTCCTACTAATTTTCCATCTATTGAGCCCCAGCCCTGCTCCTTGATTCCTACCTGTCTATGCAGTATTTGAAATTGAGCCTAATTTCTCTCCCTGTACTACCAGGCTCCATTTCAGGACTCCATTGCTGAACTCTGTTGCTGTGGTTTTTATTCTTATCATTATGGACCTGAATAAAGTCTTCCTTGCTAGTGTTTTAAGTAGTGCTATCAAGTAATTTTTAAAAAATATTTATTTTTTAGTTGTAGGTGGACAGAATA
This sequence comes from Xerus rutilus, assembly GCA_028644305.1. NCBI lineage: Eukaryota > Metazoa > Chordata > Mammalia > Rodentia > Sciuridae > Xerus > Xerus rutilus. The sequence goes on from CM053402.1 coordinate 52,551,397, forward strand.
TCTTTATTTTATTTTTATGTGATGCTGAGTATCGAACCCAGTGCCTCACGCATGCTAGGCATGCATGCTACCACTGCGCCATAAACCCAGCCCAGTAATTTTTTCTTTAACAGAAGGATTCCTAGGGATATGCTGGGAAGATGTTGGGCTCCATCTGATCCCAGTACCCACTACAGATGAGCCCTTGGAAGCCAGTGGAGAGGGCACAGGAGGCATTTGGTGATGGAGGAGCCAGTTGTGCATCTTTTTCATCTGCTCCTTATCGGCATCCAGGCTCCTGGATTCTCTGGGGAACCAAACCTCCCTGTTGTCTCCTCTGTGGGGCAGAACTGAATGAGGGACAGGTCCCCTCTGTGCAGTTCCTGCTTCCTTACACCCTTGCCAGGATGCTGTTAGCAGAACATGTTGATCACGTTTTCCTAGCACTGTCAAGCTACCAGGCTGGGTACCAATGTTAACTTCTCAGTCCTCTCAAAAAAACCTAGAAAAGGAGCTGGGCGCAGTGGTGCAAGCCTGTAATCCCAGCACTTAGGGAGGCTGAGACAGGAGAATCTTGAGTTCAAAGCTAGCCTCAGCAATGGCGAGGCGCTAAGCAACTCAGTGAGACTCTGTCTCTACATAAAACACAAAATAGGGCTGGGGATGTGGCTCAGTGGTTGAGTGCCCCTGAGTTCAATCCCCAGTACCAAAAAAAAAAAAAAAAAAAAAAAGCCTAGAAAAGGAACACCATCTCATTGTCCCAGATGAGAAAACTGTGGTATGAACAGGCTTAATGATCGGCCCAGGATCACAGGCCTGAGTAAATGGTGGTACCAAGAGCCACACCTGGAGGCCAGACTTCAGACTCCATAAGGTCAGACAGATTCACCCTTCCACAGTGGCCCTAGGGAACTTTAGGGGTTGAATTTCTTTCAAGCAAGAGGATAACATTTTAATTCTGAATATTAACCTCTCATAGACCATCTAATTGAAGATGGCTTAGCACAGGGAAGAAACCTGGCCTTTATCTGGGTTGACCTGCTTTTTAGACACATGCAAAATAGGTTGAGAGAGAGAACTCTTTAATCCTTGATCACATTAGCCTGATGACACTGCTTCATTAATCTAAGTGGCTAATGGACAAAGTGGGTCAATCCAGCTTTAATGTCTACCAGGGATGGCTGCAGAGCTGCGGTGATAGTCTCCCTTAAGGGCAAAGTGTTCTTCCTCTAAACTCACTGTTGGCAGTGTTCTGGAAGAAGGGACTCACTCTTTTCAGGGAATTGACCTTTCTGGCTCATATGATAAACAGTTTATATCATCATTTTTATAAGTGTCCTCAAACTACACTCTCGGTGAATTAGGATGGCTTGAAGCTAGAAGTTTAGAATGTTCTACTGAGAAGTAAATATTTGGTAAAATAATGTGTAAATTATGTGTGTGTGTGTGTGTGTGTGTGTGTGTGTGTGTGTGTCTGTGTGTGTTTTCCACTCCAGGGCCCAGGTGTGGGAATCAATCAGAAATCTCTGTCCAATAGCTAAAAGGTGATTTTAAGTCTGACCAAGGGATTGAACCCAGGGGTGCTTAGCACTGAACCACATCCCCAGCCCTTTTTATATTTCATTTAGAAACAGGGTTACTAACTTAGTTTACTAAGTAAACTGAGTTACTTAGAACCTTGCTAAGTTGCTGAGGCTGACTTTGAACTTGAATCCTCCTGCCTCAGCTTCCTGAGCCACTGGGATTGCAGGTGTGTACCACCTCACCCAGCCTGTGACCAAAATTTAGTGTCCAGTTAGTTATTGCACTTATTTTTTTGTACACTTATTTTTTATATAGACACATGGGCACATACGCGTTTATGTTTAATTTTGACTCTACCACATCCATGAATGGTGTATTGAGCAACTTAATGATAATAATAGTTCTAGCATCTGATATTTACCAAGCAGGTACCAAACATGGTAACATGTCAGATATGTTTTAAGCATATTATGGTTATTATTTAAATTCTCATTAAACTCCCTTGTGGTAGGTATTGTTATCTCCATTTTCACAAATGAGGAAAAGAGGCCCAGAAAAGATTAGTCATTCAAGGTAACAACTTATAAGTGGCAGAGCCAAGATTTGAGCCTGGACAGTCTGACTTCCAAGCTCACATTACTTAACTGTTAAACAAAACCACTTCAGCTCTCTAATCTTCATTTAATTTTCTTAACAACTGGATGAGGTAGACAAAATTATTCCCATTTTGCATGGTAGGATACCAATGCTCAGAGAGGTTAAATAACTGTCTCCTGGTCACACAGCTAATAAGTGGTAGAAAGGGAGGGATTCAAACCTCAGCCCATTTATACTGGTGTACTCTTAATCATTAATATTTTCAGGTGGGGCTTTCCAATAAGCCAGATCACTATCTGTCCATTATTTCAGCTTATTTTAATAGACACTTGCTTAATTCTAAGCATATTAGATGCTAGGGAAATAACAGGATGAGACCCAGTATGCACATAGCCCCCGCCTTCATGGAACTTTTGGAGACAAACATCTGGATGTCTCTTGTCAGAGGAGGACATCCAACCCAGTGTTCTCTTTTCTTTCTCCCTATCCTCCTCTGGATGAGAATGTCTTTTGATATAGACACACTGGCACATACACACATATGTATTCCACCTTCTGAGATGTAGCAGAAACTTCCAACTCAGAATGTGTCGTACTTCTCCTCAAGTGCCATCCTCCTCCCTACCTCAGAGTTTCCTGATTCCTTTTCTTCAATTCTTCCATTGTATCTTTGCTCACCTTGAGCCCCTTCCTCTAGATTTACTTGAAAATGTTCTACTAAAAGAATACCAGCATCCACAGACTCCTAAATTCTACATTCAGGACTCAGTCTATCCACTGTTTCACAGAAACCATTGCACAGTCATATAACAGCATTTATATAACAACAAAAATGTTGCAAACCATTATTTTATAGGATCAGCTATATTCAGGTGCCTTTTGACTTAATATCTTATAACCAGGGTCTGACACCAATGATTTGTGCAATCAATGTCATTGTGACTTGGTGCCACAAAACTGCTTTATGGCCTAAATCATGGCCTGTGTCTAGTGTACTGTTACAAGCTATATCAGTATTGTCTGCTGCTTGAGTTTGCTATGATAGATATCTTCCAAGATTTTTTTTTTTAACATGGTTTTGGAAGTTTCTAGAATTGTGCCTTGGGAATTTCCTCATAGGTATTTATATCAGTTTATACTTTCCTAATTTCTCCTGTTTCTTTCTTTTTATTTGTATTTATTTTTTAATTGTTGTTGCTTTGCTGATTTTTGGAGCAAAGGTATTTTTCTCCAAGGCCACCAGTACAACCTGGCCTGACCCCGGGATCTTTGTTTTCTAATACCCATGGAACATTTGCCTGGGCTTGGTGAAGGTGTTGTGCGGAGAACTCAAGGCTAAGGACATTTCTGAGACTCAGGTGCTATTTTTTAGGAAAGGCACATCCAGGCGCCAAAGGCCTTTTTGTTTTGACATCAACTATTTGGGGCAATCTGAAACCTGGGTACCCTGAAAAATAAGGGAGAGACGACACCCTAGGAAGATCTTAGAGAAACACATATCTTGCATGAGAATGTCTTCCCATTTCAGGCAGATGGTATCTAGCTTCCAAACTTCCTATGGGGCGTTGGTGGACCTTTGGTTCTAAAATGTTGCTTGCATTTTGCATTTGTATGACTCTACCATCATTCCCTTTAATAAGAGATTGGCAGGATTGGGAGAGTTGATCTTGAGAGGCGGGGCCCAAGAGGTGTGCATCACCTTCTGACCCTAGATTGCTATGTTTGCTTTCCTCAGGGACCTGATGCCTAGAACCCTGGATGGACAGATCACCATGGAGAAGACGCCCAGCTACTTTGTCACGCGGGAGGCGCCTGCGCGCATCTCCGCCATGTCCAAGGACACCAAGCTCATCGTGGTGGTGCGCGACCCAGTGACCAGGGCCATCTCGGACTACACGCAGACGCTCTCCAAGCGGCCCGACATCCCCACCTTCGAGAGCTTGACGTTCAAAAACAGGAGCACGGGTCTCATCGACACGTCGTGGAGTGCCATCCAGATCGGCATCTATGCCAAGCACCTGGAGCACTGGCTGCGCCACTTCCCCATCGGCCAGATGCTCTTCGTGAGCGGCGAGCGGCTCATCAGCGACCCCGCAGGCGAGCTGGGCCGCGTGCAGGACTTCCTGGGCCTCAAGCGCATCATCACGGACAAGCACTTCTACTTCAACAAGACCAAGGGCTTCCCTTGCCTGAAGAAGGCCGAGGGCAGCAGCAAACCCCACTGCCTGGGCAAAACCAAAGGCAGGACCCACCCCGAGATCGACCAAGAGGTGGTGCAGAGACTGCGCGAGTTCTACCGGCCCTTCAACTTGAAGT
>CM053402.1:52556312-52674614 GCA_028644305.1 Xerus rutilus
TCACGGACAAGCACTTCTACTTCAACAAGACCAAGGGCTTCCCTTGCCTGAAGAAGGCCGAGGGCAGCAGCAAACCCCACTGCCTGGGCAAAACCAAAGGCAGGACCCACCCCGAGATCGACCAAGAGGTGGTGCAGAGACTGCGCGAGTTCTACCGGCCCTTCAACTTGAAGTTCTACCAGATGACCGGGCACGACTTCGGCTGGGATTGAATGGACCCGGGCTGTCTAATTTACCATGTGGCTTATATATTGAGAGAGATTATATGTATGTAAAATGTACAGAAATCTATTTTATAATAATTTATTTTTAATTCATAAGCAATTAATTCACTAAGCTGCCTAGCCACACTCTTTAGAGAGTTAGCTTCATGATCTGTTAACATTCCAAAGTGTTTAACTCTGAGATTTTGTTCTAGTCCTCACTATTGATGGTGCTTCCATTTTTTTTCCCTCCTCTCCCTGTTATATTTAAAAAGAAGAAAAGCACAACTTGATTTTTGTTGTTACGGGTATTCAGCCTTCAATTGCTGTCCCCTTGTGTCTTGGGTTCCAGCTTCTGCGACTCATCCTGCCTGTGTACCTCCTAGGAGCACTGAGTTGCTTCCGCAGTGCTGCATTCTGAAGGTCAGACCTCACCTAGCAGCTTCCTCATTGATGTAGTTTTATTTCCAAGGATTCTAAAACCACCGCACTAGGGTTCCTCCTCACCACCACTCAGCACATGGGGGAATCGCTACCTTTACAGGGATATCACATCCTTTTAGAGTCTGAATGACAGGGACCATTTACTTTAACTTTTGATGTTGAAGGATGGCCCTGCATCCTCTTCTGCCCCATTCCTTAGTTCCTTAACCACCTTGAAGTGTATGCAAATGCTAGCCCTTCTTTCCCAGGTCACATGTGTGAGATGCTTGGGTGCTGCTTTAAAAAATAAAGATGATCTCTTCTAATTTGTATGAGAGTGCACCATGCTCCTTTCTCCAGGCAGATAGTTCTGCTGCGACACACCAAAGAATCCCATAGGCTTGAGAAGCCACTGGCACAAACCCAGGACCTGGGTGTCGAGACCCATGAGAGTCAAGTGCATCCATCACCATTAGCATCTACCAAGGTGTGGCAAGGTACAGGATCATCCAGTGTTGGATAATAAGATCAAAGCCTCGACAGGGCGAAAAGACAGAGACTCAAAATGACAGGCAACCTGGCAGAGGAAAGAAATCCCTAGCACTCCAGCTTGATATCTCTTTGGAATTCTTAGCTCATCCCAGTATGACAACAAGGTATGAAGATAATGACCAAACATCAGGAACCAAGGGTGTCTTTTATAAAGACAGTTTGGGAAAGCTGGCCCCGTGTTGCCTGGGGATTCTTGAGCTAGCCCTTGTTCAGCCATCTCTTGTTTTAGCCAGGTCTTGGCAGAAGGGTCAGGCCTTGTTACTATGGTGTAAAAGGCTTTTCCTATAACTCTGTGTGGGGACAATAGTTGGGGATCATTTGTTATGCCTAGCCAGTGGATAACCATATAGCAATATCACATAACAACATATGTAGTTCCTCCTTAATTTCCTAAATCCAGAGTCCTTCTACCACAAAGGAATGATTGTTATAGTTTCATCAAGAAATATGTAAGAAGACACTCAAATTGTCAAAATGGCTTGATATTTACGAAGGATTCTTTTGTATGTCTTATGGGATAACCTGCCTGATCCAAGTCAGAAAAGCTGTATGAAAAGACAATTCATTTTTGTAAACTAATCAGCGTTTTCACTGGACTTTAAGTGACATCTTGATCATCTGGCTTATATTTGTCCCTAAATTTTAGCCCATCTGTAACCTGCATTTAGAGTGACACCATAATCATAGCATAATCCTCCATTCTTGCTGTTTGAGTGTGAAAAACACCCGCATAAGGGTGCTAATTGGTTGTGCATTTTTCTGTTTGGAAGGCTTATTTGAAATCAAAGTGAGAACACCTCTTTTCAGTTACAGCATAATCGCACTCAACTTTAAAGGCAATATTCAAGTCCTTCACCTAGTCCTGCCCCGCCAGCCTTCTGGACACTCTTATGGTCTGACATGACTCATGGTGTAGATTGCAGAAAAGTTCAGAGAAAGGTACGCCACAAAACCGCAGGAAAATATGTATGAACTTTTCCTTCCCCTTCGGGTCCCTGCCCTCTTTCCAAACAGGACGATTTTTTATTAAGTTGTTTATTCCCTGCTTTAAAATAAGACTGAAACAGGAACTTTTCAGATAGGAGGGTCATTTAGTCATAAACACTGAAGTGGGTCAAAATTCTATTCTAGGTCAAGTCCTTGAATCCAAACAGATGTCAATAATTAGTAGTGATGGAGTAGGGCAAGTTTTTCTGTGTGAGACAAATAAATCAAATGTCATATGCATCTCTTCATAGGACTCTGATAGCTTGTAGTTCCTGGCTGATCTGGATGCAGCTTCTGCCCCAAGGTTACACCACATCACGTGATAGTTATTATAGGACCTGCATGTCTTCTTCTTAGGGAAGTTAGGCAACATGGAAAATTAAGCCTTGGGTTTCTTCCTGTTATGGCCATCTGCAAGGCCACTGAGCTTAACTTTTTAGCTGCTAGAAGAAAAATACCATTTCATGTTTAGGAAATTTGTCCCAACATATGTTTTGGGTTTCTTCCAGTTTACAGGAAAAGTTCTGGTATTCATCTGAGTATTTTATTTCTCTCAGTTTTGTTTCTTTCCTCATTAAAAAACAAACGAAAAAGATTAACAAAAAATTGGAGATTTAAAAAAAATTATTCCTACCTTTCCAATGTTTTCTTTGAAGTGTTTGTGTACAGTAGTCTGTTTACTTAATAGGTGGTACCTGGAATGATATTTTAGGTATAGGGATTATGGAATAAATTTTAATTGGATGATGAAAGAGCAGAAATTGTTTTTTTCATGGGATTCTTTTGGGGAGTCATTTTGAGTGACAAATACATTTTAGACCTTTGGAGAAATACAGTTGCAGATCCTACCGATATTCTCATAAGAAAGGAAAATAGAAGATTCTAATAATCTAGAATCACTTTAGTAAGTATCTGAAATGCTGATTCAGAAGTCCATGCCATTTCTTTTCCGTTTTTTCAGGAAGAATGGTTAATAAAACTTAAAGGTGTGGTTAGATTTTTTTCAGTTTTGTAACATTAATTTATGACTGAGTTTCATTCAGCCTAGTAATCTAAAATACTGTGCAAATTCTAGCAGTATGTCTTCTATAACCTGGATGTTAGAATAGCCAATATGTACAAAAAATTAAATCAAGTATTTTGTCCTATGTATAACACAAATTAATTTTACACAGAGAAAGATGTTTCTAGGAAAATGAAATTCTGGTAATTCATACTATTTCTTTGTATGAACAAATAAAATATATTTTACCAACTTGTGGGTACTTTCATGTTTTATGATGTGTTGAAAATGGAAAAGGTACAATATTTTATTCAATAGCTAATTACATGTGCATGCATACACATACACCAACACACAGTAATTCTCAGGTTGATTTTTTTTCAGATTATAAAAGGTTCAATTCAATAGATGATTAATCCACAAGTACTGGGGATGAAAATTTTTTTTCTTTCCATTTTTCTGCAAATGGCTCTGAACATAAGATAGGGTAAGAGGAGCCCTGCATCCTGGAGGAGCTTAAACCTGCCCTCTCCCCACTAAGTGGTGTCCTTTACATGGGATTTCAAGAATACTAAAGCAACTGTGTGTCAGGTTTTTCAGAGCCACATGTTCAGGCCAAGGTGAGTGCATGTAGGCAACCACATGTCACACAACAGGTGCGATGTGAGAAAGCACCTAAGCCTGGGTGGCATTATATAATTGCACCCCCTTCTCACATTTACGGTGTTCTCATGTTATATGGAGATCCTCTGTGAAGTAGAGACAGAAAGAGACTGGACAAGACAATCTGTATCTTAAGTTGGTCTCTAATAACCTGTTTTCTTTTGACACACCACCTGTACACCTGTATAATTATTGACTACTTTAAATGTCTGCTTCACTTTATTTATTTATTTATTTTTGTACCAGGGATTGAACCCAGGGATGCTTAATCTCTGAGCCACATTCTAGCCCTTTTTTTTTTTTTTTTGGTACTGAGGATTGAACTCAGGGGCACTCGACCACTGAGCCACATCCCCAGCCCTCACATCCTAGCCCTTTATATTTTTTATTTGGAGACAGGGTATCGTTAAGTTGCTTAGATCCTCACTAAGTTGCTGAGGTTTGCTTTGAAGTCACAATCTTCCTGCCTCAGCCTCCCGAGCCACTGGGATTACAGGTGTGTGCCATCATGCCTGGCTTTGCTTCACTCTTATTTGACTTAATTTCAAAAGGATGTGCCACAATTTTAGTGAAAAAACATGAACTCTTGCCATAAAAAGTAGGTGATCATAAAAAAAAATAAGGGCAGTGAAAATAAAGCTATGCTACAAATTTCTAGCTGGATAGAATAGCTAAAGCCACATTAGCCTTTGCCTTAGGTTCAATGCTGCTGGCAAGAATTGTGCTAAAGGAGAATCGCATCTTGTCCTAAAGAATGAAAGAATTGAAGAAGGCAAGACCTGCTCAATGTTGCTTAGGGTTGAGCCCATGCATGCATTAAACTTGAGCACCCACTTCCACCAATCATTTCCAGTGGCATTTAGAACTCACACTTTGGGAAGCACGGAGAATCCTAATAAGGGAACACCTTGTTAGAGTTGGAAATTAGACTAGCATTTTGAGAAAGCAGTGGAAAGAAATCCTGACTAATGTGAAGGAGGAGGCCAGCTGGTTAGCCCTGATTAAGGACTGGTTTTCAAAAAATCCCAGCACTCTATGAAGAGTTCCTTCAAACGTAGGAAAATATCACTAGGTGAAATATGTGTGTGCCTTAAATGTTGCTCTGACTTTTCTCCCCAACCCATCAGTTTGTGACTTTCTACAGAAAGATAGTAGAATGGACCTAAAATCTGCTTATTAACTTGATGGCAGAGTTTACAGGAGTGGTTCTCAAGCTTGGCCAAATAGCTGAATGATGTGGAGAGGCCTTGAAAAATTCTGAAGCCCAAATACAACTCTGACCATTTGTATTTGGAATCCTTTAGAGAGTGTGGGCCCAACATTGGTAGACAGGTTGGGCATCCCTAAATCCAAACATCTGAAATCCAAAATGATCCAAAATCTGGAATTTCCTGAGCACTGACATGATGTCACAAGTGGATAATTCCATATCTGGCCTTGGGATGGCTCACAGTCAGAATACAAGGGCACCGAAAATATTGTATAAAATTACCTTCAGGCTATGTGTGTAAGATATATATGGAACAAATGAACTTCTTGTATTGATCTGGGTTTTACCCCCAAGATATCTCATTATGTATGTGCAAATATTCCAAAATCTGAAACACACTTCTGGTCCTGAGCATTTTAGATGAGGGAGATTCAATCTGTACTATTTTATTTTATTTGTATATTTATTTGGGTACTGGGGATTGAAGCCAGATGTGCTTCACCACTGAGCTACATCCCCACCCCTAAGTGGGGAGGCTGACCTTGAACTTGTGACTGAACCTGTATTTTAAAAGAGCCTCCAGCTATTCTCCTGTGTAGTCAAGGCTGGGAATCACTGGTTTGCAGTGGTTCCTGGATCACATCAGTATCATGGGGAAACCTGATAGATACACAAATTCCTGGCCACTCCTCAGACCTACTGAATCATAAATACAGGGTTTAATAAACCCTCCAGGCAATTCTGATACACACTAAAGTTTGAGAACCACTGAGTTAGAAATATAGACTTTATACAATTTATAGAGAGCTGAGATTCTCAATCAGGTGTGTTTTCCTCTGTACCATGCTTTTCACCACAAAAAGTCAATCATCAGTCACCCTTGTAACTCTGAATCCCCTTTAAGGGAAACCGTCACATCATTGCCCTTGCAGCATTTCAAATGGTGCCAAGACTGCCTGGTCTCCCTGGTTCACCAGGGCTCTGTTTTATCAGGCAGTCCCCAAGCTGTCATCTACAACATATTCCTGGAACCACATGAAAGTAGAACCATAGACTTAGGTCTCATAAGGGATTTTTGAAAGAGAGTTAAAATCCTTTAAATCCTTAATTTAACCTTAGCTTCTAGAGCCTTCAATAATACATGCCCATCATTTTGTACATTTGATAATTATTTCTTCCTATCCTTTGCATGTGAACCCATGTGAACCCATGTCTATTCACTCTCTAACTTTCCCTGATGGGCCATTCAAGGTGACAGTATCTCCCAGGCCATCTAGCCATCTGGTTCTCCACAACAGTAAGTTCTTCTCTACCCACAGTTACTATAACTGGCATCTAGTTTCATTTTCCGGTTCTCATTCATTGTTATTATGTGCAAAAGATGAGGAACTAGTCACATAATTGCACCAAGCCAACTACGGTCACATACGTATCTGTGGGCTCACAGCTAACACTCTCCATCTGAGAGCTTCTAATGTTTTTGCTCACACCCAGAGTCTATGACTCTGTGGACTAAAAATGGTTTAATGACATTAATGTGTGAGGTGTAAGGTAAAAACAGCCCTCCCATACCGTTTCAGCCCCTCCCCTCTCTAAAGCCCAGGCAGTTCCCCAGCGGTTTCTCTCCTGAATTTCCCGCTGGAGAGGACAAAGCCTGGCCACTCAGCTTACTTTTCAGCTATATCAAAGAAGATCGCTGCTGAACTGCGAATGCTTATCTATCACGCCAGTTTGAAGTGACCAATCCATAGCCCACCATGCATTGGTAGTGGGCCCTATGAATTCCATGCCCCGGTCCTCTCTTTCCTTTTCTTCCTTCCTCCCCCTGGGCGCCCACCTGCACTGATCCCTGTGAATAAAGATCTCCTGGGGGCTGGGATTGTGGCTCAGTGGTAGAGCGCTTGCCTTGCATGCGTAAGGCACTGGGTTCAATCCTCAGCACCACATAAAAATAAATAAATAAAGATATTGCGTCCATCTACAACTTTAAAAAAAAAAAAAAAGATCTCCTGGCAGCATGAGGTGTGTTGTTTATGGCTAGTCAGAATCCTTACATAAGGTTTCCTAAGAAAGGTGAGTGTAAGAAATTAAAATTTCTCCCCATGGACCTACCTCTATACCTGTGGGGTGTTCAATGCTTTTTAAAATCTTCTGTTTCAACCCCCAGTACTTCCTGTTTAGTATCTCCCATGCCGTGTAGAAGCTGTTCATAATTCTTCCAAGGAATCCTGACCTCAAAACATTTAGGCCTTGCATACTTTCTCTTTTGATATATTCAACTAGAGAAGAGAGGATATAGATCCCCCTTTGGAAGCAGTAAATGACAGAAAGTCTCTGGAGCTTCTGGAAAAGGGAGGCACCAGAGAAGAAGGATGTTTAGAGTAGTGTGTGTTGGATGTTATAGTCTCTGTGAACAGAGCAGAACACAACAGGCTAGACTTGCAGATTGGTTAATTTATCCCATATTATTGACCAAGTGCTTACTGTTGCTAGGAGCTCAGTCCTTAAGCAAGGCACACTTCCTGGTTTCAGGAATTTGCATTCTTTGGTGAAGCTGAAGGATATGTAAATGTGACTGGAGCACAGCAGTGTGACTGGCCTTGATGGGGTGCTGTGATGTATTGGCCAGGGTTCTCCAGAGGTGGTCTGCAATTTGGGAAGCCAGAGAAGTCAGCATGCAGCTCAGTTCAAGATGCTGCATACCTTGGGTCCAGGGAGGAAGACTATGAATCCCAGAGTCCAAGTTCAATGGACCAAGAGTCTCTGGAGGACTGCTAGTCAAAAGTCAAAGAACCTGGAGTCTGATTTCCCAGGGTAGTGGCAGAAGTCCATCCCACTCTGAAAGGAAGAGCCAGAGAGTGAGTTTTCCTCTTAATGTATTTTCCTGTTCTATCTTGGCCATTAGCCAATTGGATGGTACCTGCCTGCATTTATAACCAGTCAGGTCTTTCCCATTGAGTTGCTGACCCACATGCCAATCTTCTCTGGAGACACCTTCTCAGACACATCCAGAAGTATGTTTTATTAGTTCTCTAGGCATCCCTCCATCCGGTCAATGGCTAATTGTTGGTTTCAACTTGACTGGATTGAGAGTCACAAATCAATCTAGGAAATAAGGATGCTGCCTTTAAAAGGGTAAAACAGAGAGTATCATTTCTGAGTGCCTGATCAACCTATAAACGTCAGCAGCCAAATTAAAAAATACTGGGGTTGCCAGGGGGAGGGAAGGGTAAACAGGTGGAGCAGATGGGGAATCAAGTCAGGAGCACCTAAACTTATTTGGGACAGGGTAGGAAGGGGCCAAACCTACAGTGTGGTAGGATGTAGCCCGGTGATTGGGTGGATGAGGGTTAGGGAGGCAAAGGGAGACCATCTTGTACAAGGAAGGATGTTAAAAAAAGATGGCCTGTTGGGAGCTATAGGACATTCAACAGGTTGTATTCTGGAGTGTATGGGACAAGGGGAGGATGGCTCTGGAGGAAACAAACATCAGAATGTGTTCAGAGAAACTCAGAGTCCAGCTGCTCTTGAGCTCCTGAGGTATCTCTCCACTTGCCTACCCAACATCTCTATTCAGATATTTCCATAGACTGAATTCTTGGTTCTCATTTCTAAATCTTCTCCCCTAATCTATCCTGCTCAGGAGTGCTCAAGGTAGAAAACTTGGAGTTGTTCTTAACATCTCTTTCTCCCATATTCCTCACATACAATTCATCGCTAAGCCCTGTCAAGATGACTTATGGAAAAATCTCATCAATCCATTCACTTCTGTCTCCTTGAAACCCCCACCTAGCACAAGCTTGGGTCCTGTATGCTGGGTCACTGTGGTAGCCTTCTACCAAGTCTACCATACAATTCCTTATCCTTTCTCCAATCTGTTCTTCCCACAGCAAATTGAGGGATCTTTTAAAACTCCATCTGGACTCCCACTCGCCCTCCTACGAGCACTTACGTAGTCTGCCATTACATTTCAGATGGCATGCACTTGTATTCCTAGGTACGCAGGAGGCTGAGGCAGGAGGCTCTCATGAGCCCAGGAGTTTAGGACCAGCCTGGGCAGCATAGCGAGACCTCTCCTCAAAAGGAAAAAAAAAATTTATAAATCACAGATAAATCTCAGCTGCTCAATTTGTCTTGGCAATCTCCACCTAGCCTTATTTTATACCCTCTCCTGCTGGATCTCCATGCTCTAACCAACCACAACAATCTTTCAGCTATTGGAAGGGGCCACATTTTAATGGTGAATGCACTTCTCCTAACTCTTTGCCTGGCTAAGTTACAGTCAGTCAGACCTTGACCTTCCCTCCACCCCATGACTGCCTCAGCGGGGACTCTCTCAACTCCCAGTGGTGGATGGCTATGCTAATGCATCATGCTTCTTGGTGTTCACACACTTGGTGTCCCTTTCCCAGCTGACCAGTGCTGGGCCTGTGACGGCTTGAACCAATACACTACAGCAAGAACATGGCTGTGCCTTATCTAGGACAAACCTTTACCTGGCCTGGCTACTTCTTCCTCTCTCTTGGAATTCTCACTCTTGGGAAGCTACCTTTAGGAACTCCGCTTCTGTGCCGTGAGAAGCCCAAATCATGCGAAGAGTCTACGTGAAGGCATTTTGGTCAAAAGTCTCAGCTGAGCTTCCAGCAGATAGCACCAGCTGCCAGCCATATAAATCAGCCCTTTTGGGGTTCCTGCCTGGCTGATCCCCCAGCAGACCACAGCCACACAGCCTCATGCGGAATGAAAACAAAACAAAACAAACAAACAAAGAAAAACATCCATGAGCTGAGTCCAGGCAACCAACAAAATTGAAAGAGATCATAATCATTTTTTTAGGCAACTAAGTTTTGGGGTGGTTGGATATTCAAATACAGTTCTATATAAGATAATGACGTTATAGTCAAAGCCAGATTGAATATGCATCCCATAAGATTGTACTGGAGCTGAAAAATTCCTGTTGCTTGGTGTTTTCATAGCCCTTATAATATTGTGGTGCAACATAGTATATATTGGTAGTGATGTCGGTGTAAATAAACCAACTGTCACTGCCGGTATATATAAAAGTACAACACTTGTAATTAAGGACAGTACAGAATACTTGATAATGGTAATAAATGATTCTGGTATTGGTTTATGTATTTACTATAGTGTACTTTTTCTTGTTATTATAGAGTATACTCCTTCTATTTATCAAAACAAGAAGTTTACTGCAAAGCGCTGTGTTTTATGTGGCCTGCAGCAGCCTCAAACACCTTGTGTTGATGGCATCTCTTGATTGCATCAAAAGGACACATCTAGGGATTGACATCCACCACCTAGGTTTGTGCAAGTAACCCTAGAATACTTACATAAAAATAAAATCATATAACCATCCATGGATCAGAAACATTCCCTGTCATTAATTGGCAGATGAGTATGATAGATAATAGGAGCATTGCTTGATTTTTTTTTTGTACTGGGGATTGAACCCAGGGGTACTCTACCGCTGAGTTACATCCTTATTCTTTTTTTAAAAAATGGTTTTGAAGGGGCTGAGGATGTGGCTCAGTGGTAGAATGCTTGCCTAGCACGTGCAAGGCCCTGGGTTCAATCCCCAGCACCATCCAAAACAAAAAAGTTAATTACAAAAATGAGTTTGTGAGACAGGACCTTACTAAATTGCTGGGTTTGGCCTTGAACTTGTGATCCTCCCGCCTCAGCTTCTCAAGTGCTCAGCCTCTCAAGTGACTGGGATTACAGGCATGCAATCTAAATTAGGTTCTCCTTTTATTCCAGTCCAGAGAATCCGTCCCCTTCCTTCATAGCACTTGCCACATTTTGTAGTTACATATGTATTTGTGTATTTGCTTTACTTTTTTTCAGCACTAGTCTATAATCTGCATTATAAAAAAGATCATGGCTACTTATTAATGAACATGGTATTTTTACTGGCATCTAAGAATTGCATAATTATCTGTTGACTGAAGAATAAGGGGGTTGAATTATATCCTGAGGGAAAAAGGGTAAGAGTTTTAAACAGATGAGTGACAAGATAGTTTTAAATGGAGGGAAATAAAGTGATATTTTAAAAGCTATTTTTAATGGGATATAGTACTTCTTAAGAGTTTTTCTTACGAGACAATAAGACGCTTGGATTTTGAAAAGAGAAGATTTGGGGCTTAAGTCTGGGTGAGAAACCATGAAACAAAGGTTAAAAGTGTACATACTAGGGACTGGGCATGTAGCTTAGTGACAGACTCTGGCCTAACATACATGAGGGCTTGTGTCTGATCCCCAGAACTTCAAGGAGAAAACAAAAAAGGATATATACTGAAAAATACGTAAAATGTGACTTCCTTGGGGAGAGAAACAATAAATGAAGGGACTTAAATGTTCTTAAAATAATAGTGGTAGGCCTTTAGGGAGACCTAGAGAAAAAGACAAGGAGACAAAGTTGGTTTTGAGAGTGTTCTCTGGGGACGGCCCAGTCACAATGGGAAGACAGGCATGTTCTCTATGGAGAAATGGGGAGTGCTTAGGAATATGTATCAGTTTCTGGTGGCTGCTGCAACAAAATATCTCAAATTGGGTGGCATACAACAACATAAATTTATTGTCTCATAGAAGACAGTATATTGTCTCATGGAAGCCAGACAACTGAAATCAAGGTGTTGGAAGGGCCATACTACCCCAAAGCTCCTAGAGTCTCTCCTTACCTTTTCCAGCTTCTGATATCCTCAGGTATTCATTGACTTGTGGCAGAAAAATTCCATTCTTGGCCTTTGCCTTCATATGACTGCTTCCATTCTGGTTGCATGACATTCTCTTCCCTGTATGTGCCTGTATCCAAATTTTCCATTTTTCATAAGGACATCAAATTTGTTGGATTTGGGTCCATCTTAATGACCTCATCTTAATTTGATCATATCTGCAAAGACTCCATTTCAAATAAGGTCACAAATATAGATATTGGGGGCTGGCACCTCAACATATTTTGAGGGGGTCACAATTCAACCTACACAGCAAGGCTGATACTCAGCGTAAGCAGTTATTTGGAGGTGCCCTAAATGCCTTCCACTGTGCAACCCCAAAGCATTTCTGAATTGCTATAGGCATGGTGACCATTTAGAAAGGGCGTATCAGAGACCTTAGCTCTGCCCCCGGGAATGAAGAAAGGTCTTGCAGAATGTGTGAGAGGAAAGTGAAACACCACAACAGACCCTCAGAAGATGCGAGTCTCAAAAGTGAAAGATAAGCATGGAGTCTCTGTGGTTATGTTCTAGTTATTTTATTTGGCTGTGACAGACAAGCAGGAACTGGAAAGGCTGTGGAACTTGGGAGACGCTCAAGTTACAGTGCAGATTAGCACTCTTGCTTTCACCTCCCACCACTTGAGAAAGATGATGCTGGCTGGTGCAGGGAATGGGCTAAAGAATTGAGTAGAGGCAAAGGGGTCCTTTAGAGACCTAACCAGATGAGGAGTGAGGGTGATCATGGCATGGAAGTGGGTTGGATATGGAGGCAAGTCCTTGGATTTGGGAACCACAGAGAGCACATTAAAGGAATTAGAGAATAATGAGGCACTAAGGAGGACAAACAGGTTTATGACTTAAACACTTGGGTGGATATTGAGGCTAAAGCTTATGAAAGTAACAAGGAGGAGGCTGTTGTTGCAGAAATACAGACGTTAAGAGTAAGAGCCTAGATGGGGTGGTGGCTAGGGTAGGGTTTTGACTTGCTGACTAACACTGGCTTTTCCAGTTGTCTTGCTTCCCCAAATGTCCCAATGTGGGTACCATCAGATAGTATGAGCTTCTTAGGTATCTGGGAACCAGGAAGGTCAGGTGAACTGTTGGAAGCCTGAGAAAATTAGCCTAGTGGGAATTTTGTTTTGTTTTGTTTTAAAGATAATGAGATATCATATTTCCTCTCTAATTAAAGACTATCCTGGACTTTAATCATTTTGGGGTCCGTGTTAGACAACTTTCCATTTCTATAACAAAATACTTGAAATGATAAATTTATAAAGAGGAAAGGTTCGTTCTGGCTCACAGTTTCAGTTCCTGATCAATTGACCCAATGCTTTTGGACCTATGGTAAGGCAGCACAGCATGGTGGCAGTGTGTGGCAGAGCACACACTGTTCACTTTATGGCTGGGATACAGAAGGCAAAAAGACCAGCATCCTACAATCTCCTTCCAAGATAAATGCCCCTTCCCTACATAAAAACTCCCACTAGGCCCCATATCTTAAAGGTTCTACTACTTCCCAATAGGGCCAAGCTGAGGACCAAGACTTTAACACATGGGCCTTCGGGATGCATTCTAGCTCTGAACTATAGCAAGCCCCCTGGAAAATGTACCCAGAGTTCTGGTCTCTGCTCTTCTCTAGCCATGGGCTTGAGCCAGCTCCGAATGGCCAGTTGGTACTACATAATGATCATCATGTTGCCTGGCAGCCTTGTGCACCCTGGGCCACATGGTCCCCACCCAGTGCTCCTCTTGGGGGTTTACTCCTTGATGGTTGGTGAGGCCCTGCCCCATGACACTGTGGGACTGGCTTCCAGTGAGTGAGCTTCCCCAGCTCCCTCCCCAAGAGCCTCTCCACATCTCTCACTCTTGCTTTCACTTCCCACCACTGAGGGGGCTATGGGAGTGCTGTGAACAGGAAGGTTGCAGTTGCCCCAGGTGTGAAGAGAAGATGCAAATGCGAGGCAAGCTGTGCCTGCAAAAGTGCAAAGTGCTAAACCAGGTCTCTGGGAGAAAGTAGGACCTCAGTCCCTATTGGGAAGCATTTCAGTCCTTCCCAAGTGGGCACCTTTGATTGACTCCCCCTTTACCCTGCAAAGGAGAAACTTCCAGCCAGCTTCTCCTTTACATGCAATTTCCTTCACCAGCCTCTGACTGAAGCCCTGACCTCTCCTCCCCTTTCTTCATGTTCCTTTATCATTTACAGGCCAGCTCAAATGCTATTTCTTTTTAGATTCATTTTGGAACATTAAAGTGTGTACACTTGTTTTTTAACATCTGCCGCATGTTTTTCCTATACTGTACTTTTCAGCATTTTGCAAATTAGTCAAAGTTGACCAGCAAATAAAAGAACCAGTAGTGTGTGTGTGTGTGTGTGTGTGTATACACAACACTGATCTGTATATACATATATCTGCATACACACACACCCCTTTTATGCATACCCAAACATCCATCCCTCAGTATCCATGAAGGCTTGGTTCCAGTTCACTTTGTGGATTTCAAAATCTATGAAGGTACAAGTCCCTCACATAAAGTGCTATAGTATTTGATTTAACCTATTCATATTCTTCCATATGCTTTAAATAATCTTTAGATTAATTATAGTACTTAATAAAATGTAAATGCTATTTACCATATTGTTTGGGGAATAATGACAAGAAAAACATCTGTATATGTTCAGTACAGATTTAATTTTCTAAAATACATTAAATCCACAGTTGTTTGAATCCTATGTGATCTGTAGATATGAAGGGGTGACTATATACAGAAAGAGATTTGTTATGAAGTATTGACTCGTGTGAGTATGGAGGCTGAGAAATCCTTTAATCTGCCATTTGTAAGCTGGAGGCCCAGGAAAGCCATTGGGTATACTTCCAGTCTAAACATGAAGGTCCAAGAACTTCCAGTTTGAATCTAAAATCCCAAGAACCAGCAAGATCAATGTCTAGGAGCAGAGGAGATGGATGGATTCAGCTCAAACAAAGAGCAAATTTGCCTTCTCTCCATCTTTTTCTTCTATTCAGGCCCTCAATGGATTGGATGATGCCTATTCACATTGATGAGGGTCAATCTTCTTTACTCAGTTTGCCAACTCAAGTACTAATGTCTTCTAGGAACAACCTTATAGACCCAGACAATGTTTTCCCAGCTATCTGGGCATTCCTTAGCCCAGTCTAGTTGAGAAGTAAACCTAACCATCACATTATGCAGTATACCTGCCTGTTCTCTAATTACATTCATTACTTTATTCTCTCAGACTATTTTATCTTACAGAGACCTCGTGGCCCTCTCAAACTCTCTCAGATACCTACATCATGTCACCTCCTTCCATCCCCTTTTCCTTCATCCCACTTTGCTACTATCCACCCTTCACAGCACAATTAGGATATTTCTCATCTGCTGTGAGAAATCTTCTTCAGTGGTTTGGGTCCTACCATTTGCAGGAGACTATCTACAGTTCCTCCTCATGTGATGCCATACAAGATTGTCCTGATCTGGTCCCTGCTTGTCTCTTTTTCCTCTTTCCTCTCTTCATTAACCTCTACCTCTGCTCATAATTTATGCTCCAACTACACTGAATATCTTTTGATACTCAGAAAACAGCACCTATCTTTACAGCTTCTCACCTTTGCAGGGATAATTCCTTCTTTCTGAAATTCTTTCCCTGTGAGCTTTCATCTTTTTTTCCCTTCTGATCTTTTCTTTTCCCACATTACAAAACTGTTAAAACATGCATGCAGACAAAAGCATAAAGCATCTGTTGATTATTAACAGACAGTTGTTAAACTAATTTATGTCTACCCAAGTGAGAAAATAGATCATTATTGGCACCAATGAAGCACTCTGCCTACCCCTCCCTGATGGCAACTGCCCTGTAGATGTCACAATTATCTTAGCCGTCATGATAAGCATTTCATAGCTTCCTTTAGTTTTTGCCCCTGTCAATGTGGATCCCTAAACCCTGAGGATTAGTTTTGCCTGTTTTTCAACTTCGAATGACTGGAATCATATTCTTTTGCATGTGTCCCTCACTCCACATGACACTCGAGCTTCGTCCACATTGTGTGCATAAC
Organism: Xerus rutilus; assembly: GCA_028644305.1. Classification (NCBI taxonomy): domain Eukaryota; kingdom Metazoa; phylum Chordata; class Mammalia; order Rodentia; family Sciuridae; genus Xerus; species Xerus rutilus. Next base: position 52,572,158 of record CM053402.1, read on the forward strand.
AGTATTTCTTTCCCATTCTCTCCTGTATAGTTTTCCATTCTGTGAATAGATTGTATGTGATTGATCCACATTATTATTCCTGGAAATTTGGGAGGTTTCTCTTACTTTATTTTTCTTAGTATTTATCAGGCACTAAGCATATCATTCAATGTACATCTTCCCCAACTGGATATGTCATGTGAGAGTAAAGACCTTATTTTGTTCAGTGGTGTATCCTTAGAACCTATGTAGTACCTGGAACATAGCAGTTACTTAAAAGTTTGTGCTATGTGTATGAAGGAATACCTGGTACTTTGAGATGTTCTTTAAGTGTTCCCTTCTCTGCTAGGCAATCATCAACTTCTCCATGCAGACATTCAACACCAACAATGATAATGACTATAGTTACAGAAAGTGCTTCCTCTGTATCAGGTAGTGTGCTGAGCACATGTGTCATCTTATTTAATCATCCAAAATTCTCACCAGGGGAGAAGTCTTATTGTCCCCATTCTATGGAGACAGATTCTGTTGGTAAGAAGGTGTTATTCAGAACAGCAATTGAGAGCCCTGGCCAGGTTCTTACTCCCAAGAACACATCTGTCCTTAGATGTGTTCACCTTGACCCACCATGGTTCTGGCATTTAAAAAAATCATTTGCCCATATTAAATACATTGGAGCTTTTTCACAGGGCTGTGTAGAATCCTTATTACCATATTATAGGCAAACTGAAGTCTGAGATGGGCAAAGTAGATACCTAAAGGGGTTACTCAGCTTCCAGGGAGCTGAGCAAGGATGTAGATCCCAGGCCCACTCTGAAGTCTATATTTTTTTCTAGTAGAACTCTTTGCCTCAACTTTAAAAATTATTTTTCAATAGAGGTCTTTTACTATGTAATTATAATACCACAAATTGCTTTTATAATCTGGGATCCAGTTTCTGGAGCTGGATTACTCTAAGATCTTACTATCAACCTGCTGAGCTGTCCTTTTCAGAGACATAAATACTCCCCTAAAATGTTCTGACATGCTTGCTTTTAACTATTGTGACTTGCTGAATCAAAGCAGCTGGAGTTAAACAAGGTCAATGTCCTTTCATTAAAGGTTAACTCATCTTTTTCTCCCTCCTTCCCTCCAGTACTGCAGATTTAACCTAGGGCTTGTATTTGCTAAACAAACACTCTACCAGTGAGCTACATCTGAGACAGAGGTTGATCTCCAATTTGTGACCCTCCAGTTTCAGCCTCTTTGAGTAAGTGCACCACCACGTCTGCTAGATTAATGATCTTTCTGGGTTTGAGATACTGAACAAGGAACACCTGACTCATCCAAACCCTGTGGATGTACTTTGGGCCAAAGAAATTTGAGATTTCAACAAGAGACCCATTCTCCTGGATAACAAAGTTGATGAGGGAAGTGTGTGCACTCAGATGTCATCTTGTAACCACAGCCCAGAGTAGCACCTGGACTGCATCTGAACATGTCTACAAGTAGTACAAGCATAAGCCAGTTCCTTTCTATTTACCCACCATTTGTCAACCCAGAGGCTCTTTTTCTTTTCAAGGATACTGAGTTGTCTGTCCATTGATGTGATTGAAGTCCCTCTGCATTTTTTTTTTCTTTTTTTTTGGTACCAGGGATTGAACTCTAGACCACAGAGCCACATCCTCAGACCTATTTTGTGTTTTATTTAGAGACAGGATCTCACTGAATTGCTGAGGCTGGCTTTGAACTTGTGATCCTCCTGTCTTAGCCTCCCCTCTGCATTATTTATGGCCCTTGGTAATAGCTGCATCCCTTCGGAGTGATGTCGACATTTTCTGGAATGCCAACAGCCAGAGATTGGTTTGCTGAGATTGCTAAGAGTAGTCTTCATTCCCTCAGCAGAGGTAGAGAATGATTCTGCCTCAAGTTTTAAAGCAAATGTGGACAAGAATGGTATATTCCTGGGGCCAAGGCCTCCAGTCCTCAGATGACTTGCTCCTTTGTGGGTGGCTCACCCCATCCTGTTGCTCTTTTCCTCTCCTCTCTGCCCTGGCCTTGTGGGCTGTACTGCTACTTTCTGGAGCAACACTATAGATTATAAAACCCACTTCAACTCTTCACAAGCCATTGCCATCTTTCCATTTTTGCCTGGTGTTCTGTGAATGGACTAGAAGGCATTATTTACAGGATGTAAATAAATAAGTCTCTGAAAAAATAAATTTTGATCTGAAGAGTTTGTAAAATTCAATTTTTCATCATCTTGATCATCTCCAGTTTCAAAGTTGGTGAAATAACATTTCAAGATGTCATTGGGAACTTGGCCTGGATACACAGTGATTGAACTAGAGAGACTGACAGATGAGTACTTAGCTTGGAATTTATGAATCCAAAGCATTAAAACTTAACCCAAGAAAGTTTTTTTAAGTACTACTATTTCCACCTAATTAAGAACTGTCACACAATTATGATTTATTTACAGCTATCCTTCATGTATAAAGTAGAATTATCCAAGTTTTTTTTTTAAAAAAACTAATGATTTTTGTGCATTAACTCAATCAATCAATGGCATTTCTAAAAATAATATCTTTTCCTTCTGGATTAAAAAAAATCTACTAATGATATGAAGTTCAGGAATTATAGAAAAATATAATGAGAACATAAAAATTACTTGATTCCTACTACCTGGAAATAATCATACAGAATAATATTTTCTTTCTTTTTTTGCATGTATAGTTGTATATATATTTACATACACAAATTATAAAACTGGAAAAATACAGTTTTGAATTCTGTTTTATTTATCATTTATCATGACATTGTGAATCATTATGCTTTTTTGATACACTTTCTTAGAAAATATATTTTTGTGACTTCTAGATAGTCCATTTTATGCATTTCTCATAAATTGTTTAATCTTTTCCCTATTATTGGAAATTCTAGATGTTCCCATATTTTCTATTAAAACCAATGTTTTAATGAAAATTTTGAACACAAATGCTGTTCCATTTTGGATTATTTTCTTAGTCTAGATATAAATAAATCAGTAGTATGAAAACAGATTCAAAGTTTGTCACCTCTATGGAGACATCAAATAATTACGTTGTTTTATAGCAATAGCTATATGAGAAAAAAAGTTCTATAGTATCAAGTGAAAAAAATTGGATGCAAAATTGTATTTTCATTGCTATCTCAATTATTTAAAATGCATAGGAAATTCTGGAAGGGTAAGTCTGTGATTGCCTCTGAGTGGTTAATGGTCTTTCTTTCTTCATTAGATTTTCAAACTTTTAAACTATAAGGATTCCTGTGGTCAGTCTTTCTGACTGAGGCCCTACATACTTTATATGCTACCACATAAATACATGAGTCTCATCTCTATCCATGCACCAGCTTCTTTTATTTTTAATTCTCAATTTACTCTTTTATTTCTTCTCTTGAGTTTTTTTTTTTTAAATCAAACTAATACATGCTAATTAATTCTTAAAGACTTCTAACCCAAATGGCATGGCCCTCTGCTACCTTCTCCCTTCCCTCCCCTCAGAAACCTTTGGTTTCAACTCATTTTTTGTGAACTGTTTTACATTTCAACTCCTTTAAATTCTTCTGATGACAAATTACCCTAAGATCCCATTTTATCAGAGTGAACACAAATTAGTGCTGAAGTCTCAATGGTTTCTTAACATTATTCATGTCAAAAAAAAATTTCAAGGTAAGTTAAAATGAGCTTTCAAGCTGAGTGGATGGCCAAGATTAGGTCAATCCATGATTAAGCACCATTTAACTTTAAAGGGAAAAGCACAGAGTTGTGCATAACTCCATCCAAGACTTGAAGCAATGCTACCTTCTAAAATGTTTTAATTAATGCATTTATGCAGGAAGTATGTTGGACCAACCATATTCTGGACAGTGGTTGTAGAAAAATGGAGAAACTGCTATATGGAGGAGAGCTATCACATAGTGAGATAGTATAAGCAAGAAGGATTCAGGGACCATGCTTAGCTTTTTAAATGAGTCTACTTTCATGAGAACTAACCTGGGTTCCATGATAACGACATTAATATTTTCTGAAGGCACCCCTGATGACCTAATACCCTTCATTCTTAAAGATTCCACTGCCTCAACACCATCACACTGGGTATCAAGCTTCCCACACAGGAAACTCTGGGGGACACAACCAAAACATATCCACACCATAGCAGCTACAATGGGATATCCTTCAGCCTTAAAAAGGAAGGAAATTTTAAATCATGCTGCAACATGGAAGGAATTTGAGGACATTATGAAAACTGAAATAAGCCAGTCACAAAAAGACAAACAGCCAGGCTCAGTGATGTACACTTATAATCACAGCCACTTGGGAGGCTGAGATGGGAGGATAGAAAATTTGAGGACAGCCTCAGAAAATTAGTGAGAGCCTAAGAAACATAGCAAGACTCTGTTTCGAAATAAAAAATAAATGAGGGTGGAGATGTGACTCAGTGGTAGAGCACTCCTGGATTCCAGTACTGAAAAAAAAAAAAAAAAGACAGACACTGTATGATTCTACTTATATGAGGTGGTTAGAACAATCAAATCCATAAAGACAGAAAAGAGAATGGTAGAAGTCAAGACCTGGAGGGAGGAGAAGGAGTGGAGATTTATTGTTTAATGAATATTGAGTTTCAGTTGTATAAGATGAAAAGGGTTCTGGAGATAGTTAGAGGTAATAGCTCTACAACTGTGTGAATGTACTTAATGCCACTGAAGTATTTGCTTAAAATTGTTGATGTAGTAATTTTTATGAATATTTTACCAAAATTTAAAAAATGATTATTTAAACACATACTTCCACACCAAGACTCACAAAGTCAATGCCACCAGGGACCAGGTGAGTATTGAAATGAGGAACCCAGAGGCCACTGTCTCCACTGGAGAGCAGACATGCCTGTTCTAAGGGAGGCAGATGCTGCTCAGCTCTGAGGCCCTCACTCCTGCACAGAGTATCCAATGGTCACTGTTTACAACCAGTGTGAGAACCATAGGTGACATAGAAAAAGAGTCACCAAAGGAGTAGTTTAAACCCTAGGCAATGGCAGCAAGGGCCAAAGGAAAAATGGACCAAAAACATAAATAGAAAGGAAAAAGTGCAAATGTGGAATTATTGTCAATAAGAGGACTTTGGAAGCCATGCTGGGGAGCTAGACTTGATGGGCAGGCACTGGGGAATCATACTGTACAACTCATATAATTATATTCTATGATTCATGAATGGCATGAAGACCATACCATCCAAAAAAAAGAATACTGAACAATAATCAAGAAGCTTTTCTAGCTGGGCATGGTGACATACACCTGTAATTTCAGTGACTGAAGAGGCTGAGGCAGGAGGATGGCAAGTTCCAGGCCAGTCTCAGCAACTTAGCAAGGCCTTATCTCAAGATCAAAAATCAAAAGGGCTGTGACTATAGTTCAGTGGTAGAGCACCCTTGAATTCAATTCTCAGGACCAAATAAATGAACAAATAAATTAAACTAAATTTTAAAAGAAGCTGTTCTAGGGTCCTGGGAGAGAGAGCAGGTAGGAAATCTACAAGAAACAGTGATGGGTCAATGAGTATCAGAAATGCAGAAGTTTCTTAGAGACCTCTGAAAGTTTCCAACCAGTTACACCTGGTTTCTTGTTGTTACTCTGATTCAGGATCCAACCAGTTCCTGGGAGCACAACCTTCCTGACCTGTCCAAGTCTCCTTCTTGGTCCCTGATATGGTACAGCACCGCCCTTCAACTTCCTGGCCCTCATCCTCTGTGCCTCTTGATTGGCAGTTGATTATGTACACATTGTGACATTGCTCCCACTATTGCACTGACTGTTAATTCTGCTTTGTGACTGCATTGTAGTGGAAGTTTCTTTGGACAATGAAACAAGATGCCTGGGTTTCAAAGTTCTGGTGTCACACCCCTGCCTCTACCTCTTTTCTGCAACTCTGGGCCTCAGTTATGCCATCTGCAAAATTAAAAAAAAAAAAATTGGTGGCTGGGGATATAGCTCAGTTGGTAGAGTGCTTGCCTTGTGTGCACAAGGCCCTGGGTTCTAATCCTCAGCACCACACACACACCACACACACACACACACACACACACACACACACACACATTTTTTTAAAAAAAAATCTAATAAATAATCAAATAAGATATTTGGACTCTGGGATCTCCAAATGCTCTTCAAATTGTAAGATCTCATCATCCCATTTGTTACTCTGGCAAATACACAAACACCCAAATGAATGATCAGAATCATGTGTAAAACTTCCCCTCCCCCCGGGAGCTTTGTATGATTGGCAACAACTAGCAGACTGGTGAGTTAATGTTGTCTCACAGAGCCCATTAATGCACATTCAAGGACTTTTAAATGACAGTATTCTCATAGGTGTGCCTCACTAAAGAGCAGCACTCCAGTTGCGGGTACTTAGTGCTAGCAACAAGTCAGCTCAGTCCATTCAAATTCCTCAATTCAGGGAGAAAATTGATGTTTTTATTAAATTCTAAATAAATCCCACCAGTGGATCATATGGTTCCACTAAGGAGATTAAATAGGAGACAGTGACACAAGGCATTTGATGCAAAGGTCAAGTAGCTGGTCGGTTGGACCCAATTGCTTGTTAGTTGTAGACATTCCTGCATATTCCCATGCCAGTTAATTCTAGCAGGCATTGAATTCCAAGTGGACACGCAAAGGTGTCTTGATGAATGAAGACTGCCTCGGCAGCCGAGACGTGAGGCATGTCTAGAAAACAAGCCGACATTTCTACTCTTTCCAGGACATTCAGTGAGTCCTCATCTGAGTCGTGTAAATGGCGAGTTCATTTGAAGGAAATAAAGTGGCGAGGGGCCTCTTTTGGATGGTGTGGTCAGGGGAGCCTCTTGGAGACCTAAAGAATGAAATACATCACTCTAGACAGAGCACAGAAGAGGTGCAGAATCTTGGGGACTAATAAAGACTTCACTTGCCCAAAGACCAAGAAGACGCATGTGGAAAGAGATTAGACAGCACAGAGGAAAGCGGCAGAAAGTGAAGCTGGGGAGACTGGTTGGGGGACCTGCCACACGGGGCCATCAAGGTCAACACCAGGTTTGATTTTTAAGTACAATGGGAAACCATCGAGACACTTAAGGTCAAAATGTGACATGATCCTACTTCTGTTTGAAAAGAAACAGAAGATGAATCCTACTTCATCACTGGCTATGAAGTGGTGGTTATATACATGCAAGCAGAGCAGAAGCTCTCAGAGACCTGTTTAACTCTTCTATCCTCAATGTTTCCTCAAACACTTTGATCATAGAATCCCCTTTCTCTCGGTGTGGAGTATTTTGAAATTTTATGATTCTATTCAGATAAGACTTGGTGTGGTATAGTACAGATAATTTCTCAAAGAATTTTTTTTAATGCTACAAAGTTTTGGGGGATCCAAACTGAAAATCTGAAGCCTTTCCAGGCGTTTGTAACAAGAAGAAAAACAATAATGCCTAATATTAAGTGAGTTCATACTTTATATCACCTGTTAAGGAGATAATTTTCATCATCATTTTTCAGATGAGCAAATGGGGGTTTTAAACATTGATTAATTTCTCCCAAATTATTTAGCTGGTAATTGATAGCACCAAGATTCTTAACTGTTGTATAATAAATGCATTCCTATTTCTTACCACAAGCACTTTCAAAACCCTGCCTTTCTCATCTCCTCCTACCATACTATATTAAATTTTCTTCTCTGAAAAGGCTCAATAGAACTTACATACATAAGAGTTTACTGCATTCTTTTTAGGCTGTTAGTTTTCATGAGAGCAGATTATAAAAAGAGCAAACCTGGACCTTAAACCTCCGTTGCTTCCTGTTTCAATATGTGTTAGCTCTTCTGCACATGGTAGTTTCCTTCCTTGCTTCTCTGCCATGTTGCGACACAGCCAGAAAACTCCTCACCAGAGGTCAAACAGATTGGTGTATTCTGATGTTGAACTTTCAGCTTCTAAAACGGAAAACTAAATAAACTACTTTTTCTTTATAAAGTATCCAGTCTCGGGTATTTTGTTATAGCTACAGAAAATGAACTAAGACATACATATACCACATTTTGTTTATTCATTCCTTTGTTGGTGGACACTTAGGTTTCTTCCACATTTTAACTGTGGTGAATAATGCTGCTATGAATGTGGATGTATAAATGTCAGTCTTTTCTTTTAATGATTTTGCCTCTCTACTCTTAAATATTCTTTTGTATGGTTTACACTGGGAAATGTTTCCCTGAAGGAGAGGCTCACAAGCATATTGTTCTCCCCTGATTCACAATATAGAGGTGAAAGTGTCTTACTTTGGGGTGGAAACTCTCTGGGGTTTCCTTGGGGTAAGGGGTTTTGCCTCTCCCTTGTAAGTACAGGCATCAGGAGGACCTTTTTCCTAATGACTCCCCAGGGTGCCTGCTGTTACAATAAACAGGGCAGTAATGGGGATTCTGGACTGAATGTTATGGCTGACCTCTGCCACCTCCCTCCTAAATGGTTGTAAAAATGGGGGAGTGTGTGGGTGAAGGATTATTGTTACCTTAATTATTTTCCAGTCTTGAGAAATTAATCAGTGTCCTGTTGATTGTTTACATTAGGCCATGCAAGAACGGATCCTAGCATAGCCAGCTTGTCCAGCTGTTCACAGATGTTGAAAGGGGCCATCCAGCAAATCAAGGCAGCTTGTGAAGAGTGAAGCTGAGGATATTTTCCTAATGATGTGTAACCAGTCAAAAATGAACTATTTGGTTTTTACCTCAAATTGAGTCTAATCCATGACCTTTATTTGCTTAGAAACAAGAGAGTTTGAAAAAGATGCTTTTACTACTGGACCCTTTTGAAAATGGTGACTTTCTTCCTGGATGAAGTGAATAGTTCCGTTACCTGAAGAATACAACCACATTGCAAGGCCTTGGAGACCTGCTTTATTTAGTTCTGTGAATAAATAGCATCAAACTGTTTTTATAAAAAGCAGGAGATACAAGTTTATCCTCAAATTTCTTTTTATTGATTCCTCTTACAGGCTTGCTTATGACCATGATTTCACACTATACATGAGAAAATGGTTTGCTGCACTCTCTTCCCAGACTAGTTATGGTGAGAAAGTATTCACTCGTCCATCTATTCAACAAATACCTGTCAAAAATTTATCAGTGTCTCCTTTGAGTTCACCCCTAAGCAGAGCATGGGGTGAGCAATGTGGATGTGGGTAGTTTATCTGTGAGGTGACTCCAGGAAGCAAGAGCAAGAGGAAATAAGTGAGATAAAGAAGGAAGGAGATCATATTAATGAGTGGGGCTCAGTCCTGATGTGAATGTTCTGAAAAAACATGTGGATCATCTAGCATTGACCAGGTAGGGAATGGGGGAGGGAGGCTGGGACATTTATCTGCACCCTCATAACTTGAGACTTGGTGCTGGAGACATTAATTTGCTTGCATCCCTCTAGTAAATGCCCAACTAAAACTAAGCAACTACTGAAGGTGGATGCTGCCAGCTGCAGGAGTGTTTCCATTGTAGGCGAACTCAGAGGTGGTCCACCGTGACATGGGGCTGGGTACTGTCAGCATCCGCTACTCCTTATGGTGCTTGTGCCTGGGATAATAGTGAAGCATAAAACAAATACTGTTATAGCAGAGAGATACCTGCACTCCTGTGTTCATGGTAGCATCATTCACAATAGCCAGGACAGAATCAGCCAAGGAGACCACTTGGATGAACAGCTCACGAGAAGATGGTACATATATACAATGGAATATTATTCATCCATAAAAGAATGAGGTCCTGTCATCTGCAGTAACAGGGATGAAACTGGAGGACATCATGTTAAGCGAAAGAAGCCAGGCACAGAAAGACAAAAACTGGGTGTTCTCATTCACTTTGGGAACCTAAAAACGTTGATCACACAAGAGTAGAGAGTAGAATTGTGGTCACTAGAGGCAAGGAAAGATAGGGAGGAAGGGGATAGATAAAAATAATGGGTAGCAAAATACAGATAGGAGAAATTAGTTCTAGTGTTCTATGTTACAGTGGAGTAATTATAGTCTATCACAATTGAAAATATATTTCAAAATATATTTCAAAATAACTAGAAGAGCCTGAAGGTTTCTAATACATAGAAATAATACATATTTGAGGGGGTGGAAATACTAATTACCCTGATTTGATCATGACACACTGTACACATGTATCAAAATATTGTACCCCATAGATACGTACAGTTATGCAACAACTGAAAAAATTTTAAAAACCCAGATACCAGCTCTGCTTTCATTTATGAAAGGAGATAGACTTTAAACAAAGAAACAAAAACAACTGTTACAATTGTGACAAATGCTATATAAGAGAAGTTCAGGGTAAATGCATGATGGGGGAGCTGAACTCATCCTGAGATTAAGGTTATTTCAAATTCCAAATAGTGGAGTATTAATTGGTATGATTTATTGAACATTTATGTGCTGGAAAAGAAGGTTGTTTTGTTTTTACTGAACCACATCCCCAGCCCTATTTTGTATTTTATTTAGAGACAGGGTCTCACTGAGTCCCCTTAGCATCTTGCTTTTGCTGAGGTTGGCTTTGAACTCACGATCCTCCTGTTTCAGCTTCCTGAGCTGCTGGAATTACAGGCATGCACCATGGCATTGTGACTAATGCATGTGAATTTTTGTGGTCACTTGTAAATGTCAGGATCATGTGTATACATGTGTGTGTACACATACGTATATAAATATATATTTCTCATAGTTGAAATTATGCCAAGTACACAGTTTTGCATCTTATTTTTATTTAGTATTACTTTCTCATATCTGGAGTATAATACTGGGTATGAATTTTTTGAAAATTCCTTGTTGTAAATTCGTAAAATTGCAACATCTGGATCAAAGGGATTGAATTTTTTTTGGCTTTTAATTAATGCTATCAAATTACTTTTTAGAAAAATTAAAGTATATATATATAAATTTTTAAAAAGCTATTCAAATGCTTAGGGTTATATTGATCAATCTGTTTCATTAAAATCAATTCTGTTGTATATTCAGATTTTATATTTTCACTATTGGGAAAAGAGAAAATGAAAAATGTCAGCTAAGATCTGCTGGATACAGCACCAATTTTTTTTTTTACATATGTTCAACTGGAAGAGTACAATATTATTTTCTCTCATCTTCTGGGCAAGTCTATATATATATATATATATATGCATATATTTTTTTTTTTGAGGTCACTGAAGTTGAACCTTGTCTGACTCTACCTGGGAAAACACACAAACCTGTGTGTACTTATGTCTACGTGGCCTCTGTCATGCTGGGCAAGCACATTCTCCACATTTTGCCTTTTACTCTTGGTATAGATAAATTTTTCTTTGATTTTTTTTAAACCAGAAATTTGAGAGTGCTTTACCTCATTCAGAATGACCCATTTATATCTTTGAGGAGATAATTTCTGAAGACATAATATACTCAAAGTGCAGATACCTTAGGGAGGCATTTGTTTTTGTTTTCTAAACAAAGTGTTAGAAAGCATTTGTTTTTGAAACGGAATGTTCTTAAACTCCAAAGAAGGTAAGTGAGGCATGAGGAGATATTTCTTCAAATGTAACTCTCTTTCATGAACTAAAAACTGCCATGAACTAAAAACCGCTATGAACCTCCCTTGTACAAGCTGGGAAGTCTGGTTTCTTTGGTGGCAATTTCTGTACTCTTAGATCAGAAGCAGAATGGAAAGACAGGAGGCCTTGAACCCCTCTGCTCGTCCTCATTTATTTACCTATTCCTGTTAGGTTGACTGTTGGAACTCATGAGTCAATGAGGTCGAAAGGTGAATCAATGCAAGTTAAACAAGTAACTTGCTTTAAGAAGAAAAAATAAATAAAAGCAACCTTTCTTTTTTCTTTCAAACTCTTCAGTTGACTCAATGAAATTCTCCCCTCTTCCTCTCATTCTGTGTTTGTGCCATGCTGATGGCCAGTTGAGGCAGCCAAGACAAAGTGGTGACGTGGACAAAAGAGCAAGATAACACTTGAAGTTTGGGTTGACAGTGGGGTCAGAGGCCAGAAAAGCAAATCAAGATCAAGGGACACAGATAACTGGGGACAAAGCCCACGCAAACATTCAGTCCCCAGGAGAATGGTTGGGAGCTAAGGAGTTGCCTAGGCAAGCTGGGAATATGACCACCAGTCCCTCCACTGCTCAGGTGGAGGCATCTGCTTGCCCAGCCCAGCTGTGCTCTCTCCTCTTTTACCCTGGTGAGAATCAGCTCTTCTTGGGCTTTGCCAGGGACTCTGAAGGTGCTGAAAATGGAATGCAGCTGGCAGGTGGAAGTGAGACAGCAAAACATCAGACCTTTGGCAAAGGCAGTGCCCTGACATTGCTTTGAGGAAAAAATGAGTTTCATTGCTTCTTGTCCAGCCCACATTGTTTAAGCAACAGGTGGGTTCTCCTGAAGAGGGTGCAGGTTGCTGGGGAGTAGTTTTCTCCACTTGTCAGAGCTCACTCATTCATATTTGGCTATACCTAAGCAGAACTGGCAAGAGAAAAATGACAAAACAAATTGAAGATTCAGCTTTGGACATGTGCTTCTTTATATTAAGTGCTGAACTTGAGTTTCCCAGAATCAGTCCCCAACAAAACCAATAACGTATGCCTTATTGAGGAGATTATCACCCTGGGAAACAAGGCTCAAAATCTTGGGGGAACTCCGAGGGACAATGTAGAGCAAATTCCAGACTTATCTCATCCAAGGGGAAAGGGAGCTGAGCCATTTGTCCATGAGCTGCTGTGAGTCATTGGTACAGGGATTTTCCCAGGAGGCATTACCTACCTTGTTTGTCCTCACTTTGGACAGGTGACTCCAGTGACCAGACAGAGCCCAAAGGCAAAGAGCCTGGGTGCAGGTGCAAGTGGCAGGAATCTTCTGGTTAGTGTGCAAGGCAGGGATGGGTGGAAGAGCACCAAGAATGTGCTGTAAAAAGGTAGGCATATGTGTTCTCAGTCATTAAGAAAACCTGACATCCTGCTCACAGAGGTATTCAAAATTCGGCCACAGAAGTCCTCCGCTCTGATGATCATCTCATCAATTTCATTGATCAAAAGACACAAGATATCAGCACTTTGGGAGGCTGAGAAAGGAGAATCTTGAGTTCAAAGCCAGCCTCAGCAAAGGCGAGGCTCTACATAAAACACAAAATAGGGCTGAGGAGATGTGACTGAGTGGTCAAGTACCCCTAAGTACTTGACCACTGGTACCAAAAAGAAAAGAAAAAGAAAAGAAAAAGAAAAAGAAAAAAAGAAAAGACACAAGAGACAAGAACATTCTTCCTCTGGTATCCTGGTCTCCAGTCCTTCCATCCGATTTTGTTGTAAATATCAGGAAGATGTCTCCTATAATGAGTTTATTTCCTTTTCTTAGTGTTAACCACTCCTTTGTACAAATCGCAATGCAATGTGAATCACAACTTCTGAGGCAGCAAAAAATCTGGAGAAAGCCATCACCGGAGAGGACTCAGTGGGCATCTGTGGAACCACATCTATCCATTTGCCAAGTTCATAATTTGTGAGGTTGCAGTCTTCTGACAATTTTGATTTATGCTTCACATAATCATCCATTATCTTAATTTGTAACATTTCTTTGAAACTCACCTGAGGGCATGTTCTTTCAGAAGCTCAATTATGTTCAGTTAGTTGTTTGACAGCACTTTTGGCAAATGGTTATTGAAAGAGTGGGATCTGAGGTTTTGACAGGCAGCAGGACCCAACGGATTTCTAACAGGTATCATGGGGAGGAGACTCTGGATAAGGGAAAATTGCAGATTTCTCAAGAAAATAAATGTATTGATTAGCATGGAGATTGAGAAGCCCTGATTAAGTTTTTTTGTTGAACTCAGGGGTACTTGACCACTGAGCCACATCCCCAGCCCTATTTTGTGTGTTATGTAGAGACAGGGTCTCACTGAGTTGCTTAGCACCTCACCGTTGCTGAGGCTGGCTTAGAACTCTTGATTCTCCTGTCAGCCTACCAAAGTGCAGGGATTACAGGTGTGCGCCACCGTGCCCAGCTCCCTGATTAAGTTTTTAAATATGTTTTTAATTGACACATAGTAATTGTAAAGCCAAAGGACCAGATGGAAGTAAAACAGGACCAGAACAGGCTTTATTCTGGGAGGAATGCTCCCGCCAACCCCCTCCACTGTCACCAGGCTTGAGCGGGCAGAAAATGGCGCTGGAGCCTCCTGGCATATAGAATTTCAAGGGTCCCCCAGTCCAGAAAAGGAAGGCTTAAGGCAAGAAGGGAAGGGCCTGGGGCAGGAAGAGGTGTTGGTCTAGAGTCCAGTGTCCTCTGAGATTGGTTAGGTGAGGCTGGTGAGGTCAGAGTCCTTCCGGGATGAGCTGGGAGTCATGGCGGCTTTCATGTCGGAGGTTGGCTACTGGGGGCTGCCATGTTGGCGTTCAGCCCACACAACTGACGGTGGTGCTCCCTGCGGTGGCCATGGACAAAAGGGGCGGGGGGAGGTGGCAGCGGGGAGCTGCGGAGAGAGTGAGGAGAAACTTTCAGAAAGTGCACCAGGGGCCTGGCGCTCCTGCAGGGCCAGCCTATGGCCGGACCAAGCGGGGCATGGCTGCGGGGCGCAGCGGAGCAAGGCGGCTGTTTTCCGCATCTGCCTCTGACCTAACAGTAATTATGCATATTTATGAAGTACATGTGACATTTCAATACATGTATCCAATGTGAAATGGTCAGGTTAGGGTAGTTCACCTATCTATCATCTCAGACATATATCATGTGTTTGTGTTGGGGACATTCAAGATTCTCTCTACTGGCTATTTTGAAATGTTCAATTGCTTTTTGTCAACTGAACAATAGAAGGTATTTCTCCTACCCACCTGCGCCTCATATCTGTTAACCATCTCTTCTTCATCCCTCTGTCTTCCATGCACTTCCTATACTCTAGTAAGGACTATTCTATTTGCTAAAAAGTCCTGACTTATTCAATGGGAAGAAGAGTGCCATTCATCAAATATTTATTGAGCACATGTTAATGTACTAAACCAGTGGTTGTTTTGGTCTCAAGAACCATTACACTCTTGAAAATTATTGAAGAGCACACAGTGCCTTTGTTTAAGCAGGTTCTATGCACTGATATTAATCGTACTAGAAATCAGAACTGGGAACTATGTTAAAATCTATTATAAATCCATTCAGAAATAACAAAAATAAGACCGTTATGTATTAACATAAAAACACATTTTAGGGAAAATTATTGTATTTTCCCAAACAAAAGAATACATAGCAGGAAGAGTGGCATTGCTTTACCTTTTCACAGATCTCTTATGCCTGGCAGCTGGATTTTCATCTCTGCTTCTGCATTTAATTTATTGTAGTATGTTGATGTGGTCGAAATACGTGAAGAAAATCTGGTCTCACACAGATAAATGGTTGGACAAAGGAAAAGTATTTTAGCAGGCTTCCTGACAATTATGGATATTCTCCTTTGATGTGGTACCCATCTTGACAAGGACTCCTTGTCTCCCTCCCTCCCTCTCTTCCATTTTAACCATGTTAAAGTGTACATTCACATTGTTGTACAACCATCACCCCATCCATCTCCAGAGCTCCACCATCTCGTAAAATGGAAACTACTCATTAAACACTAGCTCCCTACTCCACCCCAGAGCCCCTGGCAACCATCACTCCACTGTCTGTGTCTCTGAATTTGACAGCTCTACGTACTTGAAGTACATGACTTCTTGCAGCGTTTGTCATTGTGACTAGCTTACTTCACTTAGCATATTGTAGTCAGGGTTCGTCATGTTAGAGCAGGTGCCAGGATTTTCTCCTCTTCCCCCACATTTCCCAGTCCTGGAGATTTAAGCCTGGGGCACTCTACCAGTGAGCTACATCTCCAGCACTTTTCAGTTTTTATTTTGAGACAGAGTCTCTGTAAGTTGCTGAAGCTGGTCTTGAAATTGAGACACTCCTGCTTCAGCCTCCTGAGTCCACTGGAATTACAGGTGTGAGCCCCTAAACCAGGTGTTTTCCTTCCTTTTTAAAGCTAAGTGATAGTCCATTGCTTGTATACACCATGTTTTGTTATCTATTCATGAGTTGATGGATACTTGAGTTACTTTCATTTTTTGGCTATTGTAAATTTTGCTGCTATGGCTAGAGGATGATTGAGTCTCTGCTTTCAGTTCTTTTGGATATATACCCAGAAGCAGAATTGCTAGATTGTTCTATTTTTATTTTTTTGAGTAAATGTCACACTGTCAAGTAGTAGTTTTTAAAAAATGTATTAACAATATGAACTCAGAAATCATATCAATTAACTCTTGTGATCTGCTACATTAATATTTATTGGTCTGTCTTGCACTCTGAATAGATCTTTAACCCCACCATGATTCTTAAAATAGTATGCCTGGGTCATTTGGAAAATATTGGTTACCAAGTTATACAGATCTTTCAAAAAGATTCATTTTTAATACAGTATAAAACAATCGCACTCATTAATATCACTGCTGATATATTCAGCAGAAAAGTCTTTAAAGCATTGTGAAGCTGTCAAGTTCATGGGGATTGATACATTTTTTAAAATCCTAATTTTCACTTGAAAGCTTGTGTTTTATCATTGGCAACAAACACTGTCAATTGTCTCCCTTGAAGTGACAAGATTCCTCTGTTTGTTTTCAAGGACACGTCTACCAAATACCCAAGTCTGAAGCACATTTTATTTTTTTGTAGTTTTTCAGGTAATAAGAATATTGCATGGGGGAGGGGAGCTGCTAGTTCCATGTGAGATTCAAGCAGCTGCCTTAATACTTTTCCTGAAGACAGCACATTTTATTTTTTTGTAGTTTTTCAGGTAATAAGAATATTGTATGGGGGAGGGGAGCTGCTAGTTCCATGTGAGATTCAAGCAGCTGCCTTAATACTTTTCCTGAAGACAGCCACTATCCTTTGGTAAGCAGTAGAACTGTCTTGTGTGTGTCCTCAATTCATTATATACATAACTCAAAACACAGGTATTCAAGCATCAGACAGGATTGAATAAAATTAGTAATTGCTATTATTTTATCAAGTACACTCATAAGTCTGGAAGTGAAAAATGTAGTGTCTACCTGTCAAGTTTGGCCACTGTCTCTACCTGTGATGAGACATCAGCAGCTTTATCCATGGTTGCTTTTATACCATCAGTGAGAGTATTGCCATTGCAAAAAAGGCAAAAAAAAAAAAAATTAAAAATTAAACAACAACAACAACAAACCCAGTATTTTTGAGAATACTTTGGATTTCACAAACTTCTGGAAAGTTATCTTGGGGATGCCCAGGGTTTCATTTGAGAACCACTGCAAACACAATACTGCTTGGCTGAAAATTCAAATACATGTGGAACACGTATGTGTTTTCTCTACTTGTTTAAGAAAAGTTGATTGAGTTGGGCATGGTGGTGCATGCCTGTAATCCCAGCAGCTTGGGAAGCTGAAGCAGGAAGATGGTAAGTTCAAAGCCAGCCTCAGCAACTCAGTGAGGCTACAATTTAGCAAGATCCTGTCTCAAAATTAAAAAAAATAAAAATAAAAAGGGCTGGGGATGTGGCTCATTGGTAAAGTGCCCCTGGGTTCACTCCTCAATACCCCCTCCAAAAAAAAAGATTCATTGATTAATTGATTTGATGAAACAGGGCCTTGTCCTGTTTCCCAGGCTGATCTCTGACTCCTGGGCTCAAGTCTTCCTCTTGCCTTGACCTCCCAAGTAGCTGGGATTACTCCATGCCCAACTAAAAGTATTTATTTTTGCTGTTTAAAAATAACACAGACCTATAATACAAAATTCACTAAAGCAAATAAATGACAATAAAAATTACCAATAACTTCATTGTTTATTTAAAAAATTTTTTTTAGTTGTAGATGGACACAGTATCTTTATTTGATTTGTTTATTCTTATGTGGTGCTAAGGATCGAACCCAGTGCCTTAAACGTGCAAGACAAGCACTCTGCTACTGAGCTGCAACCCTAGCCCCAACTTCATTGTTTATAAAATATCTATTAGTAATATTTTGCTGTCTATGCCTTCAGGTAAATGCCTATGTCTGTATCTAACTATCTCCTTTTTTTTTTGCACTGGAGAGCTAACCATGTGCCTGGCACATGCTAAGCACATTTTCTCCCTCTGAGCTATGCTCCAGGCTTCATATTTACCTTTTAAAAAGCAGAATCATATTAAACAATGTATTGCATAACATACTTTTTTGTATACAATATGGGGTATTTCCATATCATTAAGCATTCTTATACAAATGTAAATAGTTTTTAAGCATGCACTTTGTATTGTGTCATATGGCGATATCAAAACTTATTTTAATCAAGCTTAATTGTTGCCTGTATTAGCTTTCCATCATTATAATTACTCAGCACAGGCTATTTATAAAGTAAAGACAGATTTATTTTGTCACAGTTCTGGAGTTTCCTGTCCAAGATGAGATGACTCCATTGGTTTCTGGAGGTAGTAGCACATCCTGGTCAGAGCTCATGGTGGACCAAACTGCTCACATGTGGAAATGGAGCAGAGAGAGATGGAGAGACTGGACTTCAATAATCCCCTTGGAGGGCACGCCCATTCCTACTAGGCCCCACCTCTGATAGCACCTTCCAGTACACCACCTGGGGAGCAAGTCTACATGGGGACCTTTCAGGGACACTATTCATATTCAAATCATTGCACAACCTATTATAAAATTCTGTACCCACTATTACTATACATTAATTATTAGTACATATTTGCATTTTCTTCCTTACTGTACATTCTTAGGAGTATATTTGGTAGATCACGAAATCTTTGTGTTTTAAAATAAATGTGTATGAGTCTAATTGTCCCCAAAATGTTGTATCTATCTACACCCCCATAGAAGTGTAGGAGAACTCCCAGTTGCCAGATACTGTTCTTTGATCTCTGATTTGGAGAAGTGTTGGAGTCCTTCTGTTGGGATGCTTATCTTAGCCTGTCTTCTGAGGAGGAGGATCTGTTCAGACTGAGTTTGTCCATGGCACATTCTCTGTCCAGTTGTGTAATACTCCATCTCTTTAGTACCAGGATGTGCTACTACCTCCAGAAACCAATGGAGTCATCTCATGTAGACAAGGTGAGAGCCAAATTGAAGAACATATCTCCCAGAGCAGCTCCAGCAGGAATTCACTTATTCAATCTGTGTTATTGAAATGCCATCATCTCCTTCCAAAGTCTGAGTTTCTGACACTCCAATCCGATGAAAGACACAGAAGACTAAAATTCCCCACAGGTATTATTTTAGATTCTCTTCCTCTCTCTACTCTGAGTACATTCCACAGGCCAGAGCCTTGCTTTTCAGCTCTCCATAGTCCTTGGGTTTTTCTGAGTAATAACTGGGTGTACAGGACAAATAAATGCATCCTACTTGAAGATAGATATTTGGGGGCCAATTTTCTCTCACTTCTTTAGGCTTTAACATTTCTTTGTATTCCAAAGTTGTAGAGAGGAAAATGGAGTACATTGTGGCTTGATGATTTTGTTTTCTAAATTACAGGTTGAACATCCCTGATCTGAAAATTCACAATCCAGACTGCTCCCAAATCTAAAGTTTTTGAACGTTCAAATGACACAAGTGAAAAAATCCCTACCATGGAACTTTTTTACCTGCATGAAATTATTTAAAATATTATACAAAATTACCTTCAGGCTATGTGTATAAGGTATAAATAAAACATAAATAAATTTTGTGTTTAGAATTGGGCCCCATCCCCAAGATATCTCATTATGTGTATGCATATACTCCAAAATCCGAAAAAAGTCTGAAATCTAAAGCACTTCTTGTCTAAGGCATGTCAGATGAGGGATGCTTAACCTGTATTATCATGTTTTAATTGGGGTAAAATATACATAGCATAAAGTTATTAACTCAACCATTTTAAAACATATAGTTCTACAATGTTAAGTACTCACAATGCTATGCAGCCACCACCACTATCATCTCCAGAAGCATTTCACCTGCAAAACAAACTATACCCATTAAACAGTAACTCCAATTGCCTCTTGCCCCAGTCCCTGGTAATCTCTAGTCTGCTTCCTCTCTTTACTTCTGGTACTTCACATAAGTGGAATCATACAGTATTTGTGTGTGTGTGTGTGTGTGTGTGTGTGTGTGTGTGTGTGTGTTGTGTGTGACTGGTGTACTTCACTAGCACAGAATGCTCACTTTCGACAGCCTGCTCTCAGGAGCCTCTGACTGACAGCACCGGGGTGGTTTGATTTGACTGTGTTTACAAATGGGTAACATCAGGATTTCCATGTTCCTGAGTAAATTTGGTCAGGAAAAAGAGATGTATAAACAGTGCTCTTACTCTCAAAAGGGATACTTTTTCTTAAGTTTTCAGAAGAAATGGTGTAGCAGAACTATTAATGAGGTTCTCAGTGGATGCTTATTCAAACAGCAACAAAGCCAGGATTTCATGCATGTGCTTTCTTGCCATTTCCATGATGAGGAGCACATCATCCTGGACCAGAAAGATTTTGAGTCTCTTAATTTCATGGTTTTGACATTTCTTCTAAAGCTGAGGGACTCCTCATTTTCTTTGGCTGGATAACGATTCTTGTTTGGGTAGAATGTTGGCATGACAGAGTCTAGAGAAATTCAAGTGTATACCAAGTATTCATGCCCTAGAGCACTGGGTCAATGGCATTCCACTTTATTATTAAAATTAATTTAAGCTCTGAACAGAGTCTAAAGAATTCAAATGCTCAGCATTTTCTGTGTAGAAGCTGAAACTGTCTGTTTAAGAGAGACTGCCTTCAGAGCAGGAGTAGCTGACTTCTATGGGGGCTCGTTTGATATCAGCCATATTTATTTAGTGTCTTAGTTCATTTCATCTTACAAAAATGTTGGCAGGTGTTTGTTATTAATCCTGTTGCCACAAGCAAAGAAATAGGGTCTGGAAGGGTTAAATAACTTCTTAAAATAACAGAGCTAGTCAGTGGTGGTACAAGATTTGAACTCATGCATTTTGATTTTAGACTTTAGAGGCTTACCAAACCCATCCTAACTTTCCTCATTTTTCAACAGATATCTGAGTGTTTATTAGACTGGCTTGTTGAAGAAAAATTATTTTAAGATTGATGTAATACAAGAAGATAATACACCATGATCAAATGGACTTCATCTCAAGGATGTAAGTTTGCTAGTCAATAAATGTAATTCATCACTTAAATAGAATAAAGAACAAGAATCATAAACTCATCTCAACAGATCCAGAAAAGGCCTTTGAGAAAATATAGCACATGTTAAAAATCCTGAAGAAACTAGGGATAAAAGGAACTTACCTCAACATTACAAAGGCAATATATAATAAACCCAAAGCCAACATCAGACTGAAGATAAAAGCTGAAAGCATTTCCTCTAAAATCAGGAACAAGACAAGGATATTTACTCTAACCACTTCTATTCAATATAATTTCTGAAACTCTAGCCATTGCAACCAGGTAAGAAAAGGAAATTAAAGGGATGAAAATAGGAAAGGAAGAAGTCAAGCTATCTCTGTTGATGACATGATCCGGTATCATGTAGATATTGGATCTTCTATATAAAAAACTCCAAAAAATACACCAGAAGACTTCTTAAGCTGATAAATGAATTCAGCAAAGTAGGAGGAAGATCAACACTCAAAAATCTGTATCTTTCCTATCCACCACCAGTGATTCTGCTGAGAAAGAAATCAGGGAAATCATCCTATTTACAATAACCTCAAAAATTACTTGTGAATTAATTCAAACAAAGATGTGAAAAAGTCTCACAAAGAAAATTATAGAATGCTGAAGAAAGAAATTTGAGAAGACCTTAGAAGATGGAAAGTCATCGCCAAGTACTTGGGTAAGCATAATTAATATCGCCAAGGCCAAATTACCAAAAGCAATATGCAGATCCAATGCAATCCGCATCAAAATACCAATGACATTCTTCACAGAATTAGAAAAAATGGTAATTAAATCCATTTGAAAGAATAAGAGACCCAGAGTAGCCAAAGCAATTCTGAGCAAGAACAGCTACATGGGAGTATCACATTACCTGATCTCAAATTATACTACAGAGTATAGTAGCAAAAACAGCATGATATTGGCATAAAAATAGATGTGAAGTTCAATGGAGCAGAATTGAAGACCCAGAGACAAACTCACGTACTTATGGCCATCTGATAGTTGACGAAAGTGTCAAAAATATATGTTGGAGAAAAGGCAGCCTTTTAAACAAATGGTGCTGGGAAAACGGGATATTCATATGTAGAAGAATGAAATTAGGTTTGTACCTCTCATCCTGCACAAAAGTCAAATCAAAATGGATCAAAGACCTAGGAATTTAGACCAGAAAACTTGCAACTGCTATAAGAATCATAGGACTAACACTCCATCATATAGGTACTGACACCAACTTCTTTAACAAGACCTCTGAAGGGCAAGAAAAAAATCAAGAATCAATAAATGGGATGCTGTCAAATTAAAAATCTTCTGCACTGCAAAGGCAATAATGATTAAGTGCGTTAAGAGAAAACCTACAGAATGGGAGAAGATCTTTTCTAGTTGTTCCTCTGACAGGGGATTAATATCCAGAATATATAAAGAACTCAAAACACATAATGCCAAAAAACCCAAAAAACCCAATCAGTAAATGGGCAAAAGAACTTAATAGACATTTCTTGAAAGAAGAAACAAAAATGGCTAACAAATGCATGAAAAATTGTTCAACATCTCTAGAAATCAGGGAAATTAAAACTACACTAAGATTGCATCTCACTCCAGTCAGAATGGCAGTTATCAAGAACACAAGTAATAATAAATGCTGGTGAGGATATGGGGAAAAAGGCACATCAATACATTGTTGGTGAGACAGTAAATTAATATAACCAATCTGGAAAGCAGTATGAAGATTTTTTAAAACATTATGAATGGAACCATCACATGACCCAACAATCCCACTCCTTAGAATTTATACAAAAGAACAAAAATCAGCATACTATAGTGATACAGCCACCTCAGTGTTTATAGCAACACAATTCTCAATAGCAAAATTATGGAATCAGCCCAGATGCCTGTCAATAGATGAATGGATCTAGAAAATATGGTGTATATACACAATGGAATATTACTTAGCTATAAAGAAGAATGAAATTATGAAAGTTGCTGATAAATGGATGGAAATAGAGAGTATCATGCTAAGTGAAATAAGCCAGACTCAGAAAATCAAGGGTGGAATGTTTTCTCTCATATGTGGAAGCTAGAGCAAGATAAAGGAAAGGAGATGTAAAGGTAGAGGATTGGGCTACAAAATATATAGGGAAGATCCATGGAAAAGAAGGATATCAAGAGGGAGGCAGGAAGAATGGGAAAGGGGAGGAAATATGGAACAATTTTAACATAATCTTGTTATATGCATATATAAATGTACCACAGAGAATTTCACCTTTATGTATGTGTAGAAAGTACCAATCAAAAGTAAATAAATAAATGAGCAAAAGGAAGATCAGTAGAGTAAGGGAAGGGCAATAGGGGGAGGGAGAAAGGCAGGGAAGAGGGGAAAAGGGAAATTGAAATCAAATCTATGCATGTATGATTTTGTCAAATGAACCCAGCTACTATGTATAACTATAATGTTGTAATAAAATGAAAAAATGCTAACACAGCTTTATTTTAAAATGAGTAAAATATAATGCTCTGGAAGTGATATTCATCGCTATATGTAAATGTATGATGGAAGTTTTTTAATAAATGGTTTTTGAAAATATTGTTTGAGGCTATGTAAGTAAAAATGTTTGAAAACCCTGTTTTTGTTTACAAATAATTTTGGAAGAAAATGATTCTAACAATCTAATTTGGCTCTAAATGAGAAATGATAAAAATTATTCCAAAAATTTTAATTTTTTTACACTTATTTATTCACTTAAAACATAACTTGGAAATCTATATTGTCATTGCTCTTTTTTAGAAGTTGTGTTAGTATTCCATTATGGTTATATTAATTGACTTTAAATTTTTATTAGATTTGGAATCATTTTCAAAGGAGCTCCAGTACACAAAATTAGAGGACTCATAAGACAATTCAAAATGTTCCTTCTCTGTACTTCCCCATTTTCAATGATAAAAAATTATTTAAATCTGATAGGTGAAAAACACTACTTTGGAAATCACTTTAATCACCTGGGATTAATGCAACGTTAACCAAAGACAAAATAAGAGACTATTTTCAATATATTAAATAAAAAATACTCCTTTATGGAACAGAATCAGGAATAACTATATTGTGAGAAAAAATGCTATTAAATAAAGTGAATATATAAATTAGGCAAGGTGACATGAGTGACCACAAAGCCAGCAAGTGTAAGTAGAAGAAATCCAGGGCCCTTCCTGCTATGACATGTGAAGCTATGTACCATTTTTTAAACTAAACAATCAAATTTAGCAGAATAACCCCATGCATTTCATCCAGCATTATGACAGTGGATTAGGCCAGGCCTGCTGGAGGGCATGACCAGTGATTTGGTTCCCAGGCACCCACTGCAAATTTAAAGGTGCTTTCTGCTTTTAGACTCCTATCACGTTCTCTACTTCACTTCTACTTCACAGGCAGATTATTACCATTCTGTGGGAGCCAATCAGAGGGGCCTCAGGGAAAAGAGGTTACTTGATTCAATTGCAAGAATAGTCGATGAATATCTGTCTACAAGGAGCTTGGAGCTGTGGTGCATGAGGACAGTTTGGGCATACAGAAATGATGAATAGAGTAATGTGCTCCATTTTAGGGAGAGGAGACAGAAGTACCTGTTATCAAGAGAAAGCAGGGAGTGAAAGAAACTGAGGAAATTGAGAAATGAGGACTGTATTCAGTAAGAGCTAGATAAATGAGATATGAGAGAGGTGGGTGGACATGGAGACAAGGGTGTTGTGTGGGTGAGTTTAACATCAGCACACCTGAGAACATCACATTCCTTCATTCAACAGGTATTTATTGAGTGATGGGCACCCAACATTTCCTCTTTTCTATCACAGAAAGCACAGAAAGGAGAGAAGGGCAGAAACTACTGGCCATTCAATGACACTCAGATAAACCAGACTGAACCCCCAAAAGCCAAGCAGTGGAATGGGACCAAGAACTACATTTCAAAACATGTGTCTTGAAATAAAGAAAAAATATATAGAAAACTACGTTGAAAGTTATCACATTCCTGAGTATATCAACTCAGAATGACCAACACTGGGATAATTCCAGGAAATTTTTTTGAACTTAGAAAAAGAAATCCCTTGGGCAAGAGGCAGAAACAGCCCAGGACCCAGAAAGTGAGTTCAATTATCAGATGTTTTCACAAGCTTTTTGCCAGAAGAAAATGGAGTCAGAAGACAGCTTCTTCCTGAGGACTGTTGTAGAGGAGAAGCCACAGACATGTGAAGTAATGGTTAGACACGGTGGCATGAGGGATGTGGTGAGCTTCCAACACACTGTTCCTCTAGAGCTAGAATCCAGTGAGGGATGATGAAGGGACAGGACAACGCCCGTGATGGTCCCATGATTAGATCATGCGGACTCAGAACAATCACAAACATAGGGGAGAGCAGGGAAATTCTATTAGATTTAAACAACTCCCAGAAATCACAGTTGTTGTTAGAGTGTGCTATTGCTGCTGTAAGACTGTTGCATGTAATATGAAGCCTTTTCACATTTTTGGCTTAACTCAGATGTCAATCTTTTATTTATTGCTACCAGTTTTGTTTTTTTTCCCCTGTCTTTCTTCTCTTTTGAAGCGCATTACTTCTCTGTGTGTTTTTTTTCTGGAGCTCTAGCATGTATAGGAAAGCAAATGCATAGATACATTTTACCTTTAAAAACAAATAATAGACTCTCTCTATACATATTGTTTTCATTTTGATTTTTAAAACTTTCATTTTATATCTAGAAGATTGTTCCATGTCAGCTCAGAGTTTCCTCATTTTTTATGACTGCATATTATTTCATCAAATAGATTTACAATATTATATGCTAACAGCCACCTGTGGATGGGCATTTAAATCATTTCCAATTTTCTGTTGTTAGAGCCAAAGCTGCACTGACTATGTATTTAGGTTGTTCTATCAATTTGAGAGATGTCTATCTGTGGGACAAAGTCCAAGAGATGAACTTTCTGAATAGAGGGCATATGTGTTTGTGAGTTTGAAAGGTTTTTGCCACATTGCCTACTATAGAAGTTGTATCAATTTACACACACTTCAAATTTATGAGAAGCCCCCATAACCACTTTTTAATGGGCACTTGGGAATCTTATTGGTGGTCAAGTCAGGATTGCCAAAGGGACTGAGCAATTAAATCCTTTCTGTGTTGAGGTGACCATAGTTTTGGAATGAAAAGATGAGGACCTGAGCTGGGCACAGTGGCACACACCTGTAACTCCAGCTACTCGGGAGGCTGAGGCAGGGGGATTCCAAGTTTGAAGCCGGCCTTAGCAACTTAGCGAGACTCTGTCTAAAACTAAAAAAGGATTGGAGATGTAGCTCAGTGGTCAAGTGCACCTGGGTTCAATCCTCAGTACCAATAAATAAGTTAAACAAATAAATGAAATAAAAATAAAAATATGAGGACCCAGGTAAGTATACTTGTGGGGAAACAGGACAGAGATTTTATACCTGTGAGTGCTAAGAATTTTCTGGAATGCATGGTCACATTGCTAGGCTGAGATAAGCACGTACGGAACCACAATCTACTGAGTTGGTGTCTATTGTCTAATGTCCATTTTGGCAGATTTTGTACTAAGGTGTTTTAGAGGCTGGGATCTGTTATACTCACAGCCTCAGGCCAGCGAGCTTCAGGTACTCTTTGGCCATTGGATCAATGGATTCTTACCTGATTATATTTTTTGAAAGGAGGTGGGGGAAACCACATATTAGGGAGTGATTTCCGTACAATCGATGAGCTCAGCAGCGGCACGGGTCCAATTTCATCATTAAGGTGGTGTGTGCATGATGTGAAAACAACCTGTGAATTCCATATGTTCAAATAGTTTGACCGTTGGGGATGGGGGCGGGGAGGGGAGATTCGTTAAATGGATTGTTAGATTTAATTGACTGGCTGCTTGAATTGATGAGACAGTTCCATTAAAATGGTCGATCCAATTAAACCTCATAAGATGATTGAAAATACAGGATCAATTGCTTCTGGTTTAGTTTTTCATTCAGCATACGCTTAGCTGTGGGAAAGCACTGCAGAGTCCTCCTGCCTGTCCCTCATTTTAGCACCTGGGTGGCCTAAGTGTGACTGGGGCTTCCAAAGTGTGTCATTTAATCCTGAGCAAAACCAGGCAATGCAAACAATATGTCCTCAATAATAATAGCAAGAAGGCAGGTTTACTATTGCTTTTATTGTATTTTGAATTGCAAAGGGATGGGGATACCATAATCTTTTAAAAAGTTTAGACTTTCTAAAGGTCTTAATCCAGTCCTATAAAAACAGTCTCTCTCTCTCCCCCTGCCTCCCCCATTTGTTGTTATTTTGTAGGCACTTTCTCCCAAGATCATTGTCCAAGAAACTCTTGGTTAGTTATCTTAACATTTAGTCACAAATAGCTACCAGGTGTAAGATAGAGCCTTGTCATTTGTCAGTGGTTAAATAACAGGCACCACAGAGTGATCTTAGATCTAGATCAGATCTGGTTTTAACACTGAAAGTTTCCAATTGGAAATATTGCCCTAAATCTAAACAGCCAATCTTAGCCATGCTCAACAACATATTATACATCACAGTAATACTTTTCCATTGTGGAAAAAAATAACCATGCCAAAATTGAAAAAATAAAGAAGAGAAAAAATAATATATATCTCTCCAGCCAAGTTATATTGTTATCCACTTTGAATTTCCTTTGGGAAGGGGTGGGTAAAAATAAATAAAAATAAACCTTGATTTTGGGATTATTTCTTCCCTGTCAAATAGGAAATTTAAGAGTAAGCTATCCATACAATATCTAGGTACAAGTAATTTGGAGCCTTTGCGATCGTAATTGTGTGGACCAATTTTACTAGGATCTTCTTTAATTCAGGGAAAAGCTTTTCCCTCACTTTGTATCTTCAAATCAAAATCCTCTGAGTACCTGGGTCTTCGTGTCTCTCCTAGGAGTGAGAGTTTGACTGATGACACTTTGTGCAGACCTGAGGGAAAATCCTAGTTTTCCTTGACAGTGATTCACATTAACTCCCCACAGCCAAGACATTCTGAAATCTGTCTCTATGTCACAGAGAAAGGCCCATATCCAATTTCAGTTCCAGGGCCTTTGTAGTGGCAATTGCCAATAAGCTTGACCTGTCTTAGGGAGTTGGGAAGACAAATGTTGATCTTTTGGTGCTACTTTTTTTTTCTATGTTCTTTTTCATTTTTGTCTTTCCTTTTTATTTTTCATAGTGCTAAGGACTGAATCCAGGGCCTAACTAGGCAAGGGTTCTACCACTGAGCTATGTCTCCAGCCTTTGGTGCTATTTCTTATAAACCGAAATCTATATGAACTCATTCTCCTAACAAGTAGCCCTTTAAAAACCTATCTCTACCACTGAATTTAGAGTTGAAATATCTCCATATAGGACAAAAAGTATTTTCTGAATGAATCAGACTCTCTTCGGATACATTTTTAAATGTCCTTTTTTAAAAAAAAAAAACCAACAAATTATCAAGACAAAAGAAGGGAGACACTGAATTTATATCACTAGATTAACATAGGGGAGAGAAGAATCATTTTATTGAGCATTTCCTATGAAACAGGCCCTTCAACTTATTTCACCTTATTTAGTCAGGGTGTAGGAAATTGAGTTACATGTGAAAGAAGGGGAATCATGAAGTGAGGGAAGAGGAAGAGAGATTCCTAAAGTTTGAGTTCCCCCTTTTTATTGTGGTAAAACATATAGCATAATATGTAAGATTTACCATTTTAACCATTTTTGGGGGAGTAGGTACTAGGGATTGAACTTGGGGGCACTCAGAGTATCACTGAGCCACATCCCCAGCCCTTGTTTGTATTTTATTTAGAGACAGGGTCTCACTGAGTTGCTTAGTGCCTTGCTAAATTGCTGAGGCTGGCTTTGAACTTGCGATCCTCCTTCCTCAGCCTCTGGAGCCTCTGGGATTACAGGCGTGCGCCACTGTGCCTGGCTTTTAACCCTTTTTACTCGTATAACTTAGTGGCATCAGTTATGTTCACAATGTTCCACAATCATTGCCACTATTTATTTCCAATATTTACACCTCAAACAGAAACTCTATTAAGCCTAATCCCCTCCTTCCCCCTTTAGCCCTTGGTATCCTCTTTTCTACCCATCTCTAAGAACTGGATGGCTCTAAGTCCCTCAGGTAGGTGGAATCACATGACTTGTCCTTTTGTGACTGGCTGTTTACTTAGTGCAATGTCCTCAAAGTTCATCCATGCTGTAGCTCAGATCAGAACTTCATTTATTTGCAAGGCTGAGAAATGTTCCACCGTACCTATAGACGGTATTTTGCTCATCCATTCATGGGTTGATGGGCGCTTGGGTTGTTTCCAACTTTTGGCCATTGCAAATAATGCTTCTAAGAACAGGAGCCTGCAAGCATCTGTTGGCATCTATTGGAGTCCCTTCTTTCCATTTCTTTGGAAAGATACCAAGGTGTGGCAATTTTGCTTTTAAACCTTAATTTCTTGGGCTATTTGTACGAGGCCTGGCTCTGTATCACAGAGATATGGGCAGCAGAGTCCACATTGGGAAAGTCAACCAGGTGTGAGCAAGGAAGGGTTTTTATTTTTTGTTTTAAGCTGGAGACATGCTCTATGGGAGAAAATGCAAATAAAAGAATTTCTTCCTCTCTTTTCCCACCCCCTTCTCATTCCTCTCTGTGTGTCTGTCTCTTCCCCTCCCCCAGTGCATCACAGCCGTCCCCCTCTCCTCCCAAGTATGTGAAGAGTGGCTGGCCTTCCGTGTTTATGAGGCTGCTCTGCAATGCGATTGCTCCTCCAGGACTTTATTAATGCCATTTACGATTCCCATAATAACTAAACCACGCTGTTCTCCAAACACCAGGCCTTGGAGAAGTCATTACCCTGGTGATCACAACAAAACTTAATTCTAACGGGTTGCCTGCTGGTGCAATCCACTGTGAGTAACTCCCTGTGTTCTGGCAGTAAAAACAAATTAAATTAAAGATCCCTGTTCACCAAAGGCCTAATTCTAATTTTTGCAAAGTTTCCATTAAACGATACTGTCTACAGAAAGTGCGCACTAACATTCTCCCCCTGGGAACTACATGGAAAGTCAATTCCAATAGGAGAATTATTAAATTTACTCATTAATTTTGAGTTACACCCTGTTAGCATTTATTAATAATATTAGAAAGAGTCAAAGATCTGTCCTTTTTGAATTCTGTAAAGCATTTATGGAAATTAGACTTTGTTGGGGAACATGAATTGCTGGAGATCAGAAATGAACAAAAGAGTAGGTTAAAAGGCAGAATGCTTTAGTAATAAATATGGTAATGGAGAGTTTCTTCCTTTTTAAATGGCATGGAAACATTTCAGGGAATATTTTAATATCTTTTTCCTTTGGAAAAAAAATCCAGTTTAAGTATTTTTTTTCTTTTGCTGTTTAATGACAGTGATTTTCACCTTGTCTTTGATTTAGCAGCCCTTGAAAGCAATATATGATGTCTGGGAAAAGCAGATGTGGTTTCTCTACAGGTGGGGATGTGGAGAAAATGGCACCTCTGGGAAGAGGTGTGTGGGTGGGCGTCCTACCCTGATTGTTTGGTTGGTTTATTGTTACTGCATGACTATGATGAACTGTTCAATTTCTTCCATGTCACTGTATTGGGAATGGATTCTAGGGTTCTCAGGCAGTATTTCCCAAGGACACACGAGCTGCTCTGTGCTTAAACACGATGGTGGAGAAATTGACAGAACAAGAGACCAACTCGTATTGAGCAACTATCAAGTGGTAGAGACTCGCAATGGATGCTTTTAGAGATATTTAAAACATTTAATCTTCACAGCAGGCCTTGAGAGCAGGTACTTTCATTATGGACAAGAAAACTTGCCCAAGCTATATGGTATAAGCTGATAAGTGGCAAAATTGTAATTCAATTGTTCATCTGTTTCGTAACACGATTTTTGAGCACCTATTTTTCACTAGGCACAGTGCTAAGCTGTGTTTTAAGCAATAGGGAGCAAGAGAGATATTTACTGTCTAGTGGGGGAGAAAAAAGAAGCAATTATCATGGGAAATGAGAGCCAGTTGTAAAGGAGTATGTGACACTGGAGGTTGGAAAGGCTCCCATGGGTGACAGGACGATGCTGAGAGCAAGCTGGCAATGGGAGCAGCCAGGGGAAGAGATACAGAGAGAGAAGTTGGGTCAAGGCAGTCACTTGGCAGTGAGGAATGGATGTGGTCACTTGAGGGACCTCAAAGTATGTCCATCTGGCTGGGGTGTAACTGAAACTCCAGGAGTGACTGATTCCACATCTCTGTCTCTTTCTTTTCTGCACTAGTGAAGATGAGAGAAGAGGTCATGAGTCTTGTGGGTACTGCAGCCCCAAACCATCCTGACCTACAATTTCTACCATTAAGGCTCAGAACATTGAGGGATACTCAGTGGGTGAAGTCTATGCAAATATTCTAAGATCTGAAAAACTGTGAAATCTGGAATACTTCTCATCCCGATCATTTTGGATAACCTGTTTCTGAGGTAAACACCAAGCTACAGTGCTTCAAGAAATTCTCTTGTCCACCTGACTTCTGGACCTGACAGCCCATTATTAAGTTCTTTAAGACATGTGTACATGCTGTTTCTGAGTTCATGGAAGAAGCATCATGCAGTCTCTGGAGTCTACAAATCTACAAAACCCAGGTTTTAGGTAAATGAGGATCTTTAGAGGTTGTGTGAGCTTGAATCCATCTGAGTATTGGAGGCAGCTCAGAGTCCTCTATAGTCTCCCTTGAGAAACCCACAATTTCTGGCAAAACAAGCATCATCTTTCCCAGTGTGTCTCTGTCTGGATCTGAAATGGGTCTGAATGAAAATGGAGCAAGCCATCATCCAGATATTTCTATTGATCTAAACCAAAACCTCTCTGGACCTTTCAGAATAAGATCTTAGTGATAACATATTAAGGCAAGTGAATAAGGTTACTCTGCCCAGTGAAATAGTTATGCGGAAAAATAACTCCCCAGTGGGATGCTAAAATAGGTCTAGAAGATTTGGAATCTGAGTCATGTGAAACTGGAAGAAATAGCTTATCAGTATCTTATCAGAATTTAATAATTGGCTGACAAGTCCAGACTTCAGAGGAAAGGAAGGTTTCAAGGAGCACTGTTGCTCGGTGCTCATGTCAGATACATGATGTGTACCCCTTTTCTGAAATGCTTGGGACTGGAAGTGTTTCAGGTTGTAGAGCTGTTTGGATTTTGGAATATTTGCATTGACTTTGTGAGTATCCTTAATCTGAAAATCTGAAATCCAAAATGCTCTGAAAATTGTCAACATGGCACACGATGCTCAGAATCTTTCAGGGTGTGGTGCATTTCAGATTTTGGATTCTTGGGTTAGAGTTGCTCAACCTGTGCTGCAGACTCTCGTCAGTCCTCTTTCTTCCTCTGTGTGTGTATCCCTCTGCTTCCCTGTCTGAGGATCTACCTGTGTGACTTCAATGTCTGATTCATGCTGGGCCTTGTTCCTTTCCTTGTGCCATTCATTCCTTTCTCTTAATCTAAATCAATATCTTTGGTTGGGTTTTCCCCAGAGCAGAAGCTAGGCCAAAGATTGGTGAGAACATACGTGGCTAAAAGTGAAAAGTTGTAGGGAACTAAAGAAATGGGGCCTTGGAAGGAAGAAAAGTGTCATTACCACCACACAGATGAAGAAACCGAGGCTTTGGAAAAGAGCATATTTTTCTTCCAAATTTAAAGTGTAAAAGCTAAAATTGAAGCATTTATTTACATGAACTAATAACCAAGGTTAACCCTTATGGGAATGCTTACCTTGTGCTAAGAACTGTGCTTAGCACAGTTGGTTAATCCTCTTAAGATCTCTGTGAGGCAGATGTCTTTGCAGATAAAGAGAAGCATAAAAGGTGAGTATTATGTTCACACTCACAGAGCAGCAGAGCCAGGAATTGACCCAGATTCCACATTTGGCCACTAAATTATACTCTCTTTCAGCATATATTAAGCAGGGAGCTGCATCTTCAGAATATGCATGATTCTTTGCAAGATTTCATGATTTATTGCAATTTTCTGGTCCTTTCCTAGAGAAACTATTGTAGTTCCTGACTCTATAAGCTTCTGGAAATTCCATTTCCCAAATTTCAGTTGCTTCAAAGAGTTGCATGTGTTTGCGATTCTTTACCTTTTCACATTTGGCACATGAAATTGCATTTATCCAGTCCAAATTCCATACTAATTGACTGATTGAAACAAGATTCTATTTCAAGCATGCTTTGTAATTGAGCACTCTCCTCTGGCTATAGCTTCAGGTCATCCATATAAAAGAAAAGACAAATCTTGAAGTCTTATCTCTTTCTGAGAGAGTAACCATAATTTGGCATATTTTGCATCCTAGTAGAGTGGGTTCAAAGCTAAGTTAAATTACAAAGGGCTCCAGCTGTCACTCTGGAAGATGGCTTTTTGTACTTCCGTCTGGAAAGGATTTGTTCCCATGGAGGTTTCTATACCTCACAGATATCAAATGCTGCTTGGGATGGGTGGGCTGGGACTTGGGAAGCCTTTCATCCCTTTAAGATTTTCTTTGTAATTGGGGTATCCTTTGAGAGTGTTTGACCTGTACCGACTTCTCCCAACACCTCTGGTTAACAGTCTTAGTCCTTCAGAATAAACGAGGATTCTGTGTGTTATGGGGAGATAGCCCAAGAGGCAGCAGAGCATAGTGGGCCAGCTGTGCTGCTCTAAGTGTGATCTGCTGACCAGAGTTGCTCTACAAAGGTTTGTTACAGGTTCCCAAGAGGAGATAAACTTGCACCAGAATGTAAAACAGCTATGAAACTAAGCGCACGGCTTAGCTCAGCTGATATTTTTCAAAGCAAGATTTTATTGAAGCAGGAAGTAGTGTGTAGATTAACAGTCGGGTGTGAATGCCTTATCTCCTCATAGACCAGAATTTAAAAAATTGAAGTCTAGTTACTTTGTGTAGCTAGGATTAGCACATAAACTCTGGAACCAAACTTCCTGGGTTCAAATGTAAGCTCTACCACTTATGAGCTAGATGATGTGGTGTAGGTTAAATTCTCTGTGACTCAGTTTTCTGACTCATTATTAGAGAACAGCATTACTCCCTACTACTAAAATGTGTGAATTTGTGTGTCTATATATACACACACAAACATACATACATGTGTATATGTACATATATAATCACAGCATCATGCAAGTGTTAATAATAACAATAATATCAATACAAGCAACCATAATTATATAAATGAAGCAGCCAGTTTGACACCACAGGGATAGCTCAGAGGTGTGTCTGTCCTTTGAACTGACATGGTTGTTGAATGTTTGAGCTGGTTAGCTAAAGAAAGGAGAAACTGGAGTTGAGCTTTATAATTGATAAGAATGTACTCTATGGAGTTTTTTTAAAAATTATTTCCTTTTAGTTATACATGACAGTAGAATCCATTTTGACATAATTATAAAAGCATGGAATATATCTTGTCCTTATTCAGTTCCCAGTACCTGTCCTTCCCCTCCCCTCTTATCGTTTTTCCAAATTGCCATCTCTGTTTTCATCTATCTTTGAAAAAAAAAATAAAACAAAACAGGGCTTTAAGTTAAGAAGTGACCAGGGTAGTCAAAAGGAAGGAAATGGTTTCTCCACATTCCCATTGATCTAATCAGTGAAGAGTAAGTGTCTTCTTTGTCATAAACTCCATGAAGACTGAACTTGTTGAGATGCAGGTGCTTTATAAATGTTTGTAAAATGAATGGCTACTAATGCAAACAGAAATGTAAAATTGCTCATGCTGTGGATGTCTATAAATTAACATGCTCTAAAGCAACATGAGTTTACTAAGGTGTTACTATGTATCACTCTCTTAGCGCTGGCTCAACACAGCTTTGCCAAGATTATCGCTGGATTTGTGGTTATGTTCGAAAGACTAGGTGAAAACTGAGCCCCAAGCAACTCATCCTTCATGCGCTACAGTTATACTTTCAATACTGTTCTGAATGACATCTGAAGTCTATTCTACTGGTTTTTCTTTGGGTCCTAGAATTAAATCTTCAAACATTTCTCCATACCACAGAATCTTGATGATTTGTAATGTTGGAATGTTGAGGCCTTCAAAACCCATGGAGATCAATTCCAAAGACCCCTAAAATGCAGAATTCCAGGAATATGGCATTTAATAAAGAAGGGCAAGAAGGCAAGCAGTCATTTTATTTTTATTTGTTTTTATTTCCTCCCGTTTCCCCAAGGTAAAAATAATAAGTGGAAGAAATATTGGACTAAACTAGAAACTGGATCCAGAGCTTAGACCAGAGGGAATCAAGCTATATTTCAGACAGCTCATTTTTAATATTTGTTAACTTTTAAAATTATTTTTAATTGCTATACAATACACACAATATAAATTTTACCATCTTATCCATTTTCAGGTATACAGTTCAATGTCATTAACTGTAGCCACCTTGTTATGTGACCATCACCACCCTCATCTTCAGAACTTTTTCATCTTCCCAAACTGAACCTCTGTCCC
The DNA here is from genome assembly GCA_028644305.1 of Xerus rutilus. Classification (NCBI taxonomy): domain Eukaryota; kingdom Metazoa; phylum Chordata; class Mammalia; order Rodentia; family Sciuridae; genus Xerus; species Xerus rutilus. Next base: position 52,607,919 of record CM053402.1, read on the forward strand.
CTTTCAACAATATATCCCATTTCTTTCTAACCCAGATCCTCGAAACCACCATTCCAGATTTTTTTCCCTTATGAATTTAAGTATTCTAGGTATCTCATATAAGTGCGTACAGTACTTATTTTTTTTGTCATTGTCACACTCCATCCATGGCATAGCACTTGTCAGAATTTCCTTAATCCTTAAGGCTGGATAACATCTTACTGTATGGATATACCACATTTTGTTTTTCCATTCATCTACTGATGGATGCTTCTGTGGCTTCCACATTTTGGCTATTGTAAAAAATACTGCTATGAATGTGGTGTTTTAGTCAACTTTTATATTGTTGTGACCAAAATACTCAACAAAAGCAACTTAGAGGGGGCAAGGTTGATTTGGGGCTTATGGTTTTAGGGGTCTCAGTCCATAGACGGCTACTCCCTTGCCATGGGTCCAAGCTGAGGCAGCACATCCTGTGGAAGGGGCCCAGTGGAAGAAAACTGCTCAGCTCCTAGTGGAATCAGGACACAGAGATAAGGAGAGGGTAGGGGGCCACAGGGAGGATGCACCCTTTTAGAGCAGCCCCCAGTGACCCACCCTCTGCAGCCATGATCCACCTGCCTATGATTACCACACAGTTAGTCCATTCAAACTAGGATAGATTGATTGGGGTATAGCTCTCACGATTCAATCATTTCACATTCTTGCATCAATACAGGAACTTTTGGGAATACCTCATATTCAAACCATAACACATGGGCTGGGGTTGTGGCGCAGTAGAAGAGAGCTTGCCTAGCATGTGTGAGGCACTGGGTTCGATTCTCAGCACTGCATATAAATAAATAAAAATAAAGGTCCATCAACAACTAAAAAATTATTTAAAAAAAACCTCCCATCACACATGAGTATACAAACATCTCTCTGAATCTTGATTTTAGTTATTTAAAAAACAAATCTTGAAATTGAAACCTGAGCACTAGTAGTCTGATGGTGGTGACCTTTAGTAGTTGTCCGGGTTTTTATAACAGGCAAATTTTTTGTCTTCCTGTTTTTCTCTCACTCTCTTTCTGTTTCTGTCCCTGTCTCTCTCTAGTGCATGCTTTTGTGGGTGTTCGGGTGTGCACTTTACCTTATACCTGTTTGCAAGGTGTTTAGGTTTTATCAAAGAACAAATACTACAGTTAATTACAGTTGTGGAAAAAGTGATCAAACAGACTAAGTGTTAGATTTGAGGTTGGTCTACTATAAAAGTTAATGACTTCCACATGAGTAAGCGGCCTGACTTAAAGATAGATCCCTGAACTTAATTGCTATTTTTATAAAATCAACTTATCATCATATGATGCAAATCTCCATTTACAAGCTAAAATTATTTGAAACAACATGTTGTCCAGCCAAAATAGGGAAAAAGATTTGGAATATGGAACATAATCCACCAAAGGCCTCAGTGCAGAGCTAAGGAATTTCAAACTATAACATTCTACTTCAAATTAAGAGGGAGAAAACTCATGCAGTAAAGCTGGCTGAAGAAAACAGAAGAGGGCATTTTCATGTTGCAGCTGCACAGCTGCCTACTGGTCTCCCAGGGCCTGGTTTGCTTTGGTTGCTGGGTGAGACCTGTGCCTTTTGGAGTGAGGTTAAAGTTCGGGCAAGGCTGACAAATTTCCAGAGCCTGTATTTAGGACTGTGCTGTCTCTTCTCCCCATGGGCAACTTGATTGATCTGCAAATCATGCGAGTCCCAACTCATGGGAGGGGCCTTGAAATAGAAATAGGCATGCTTATAATTATGAAAAAATACACAGAGGAAGAAAGACTAAAATGAAGTATACTACAAAGCATAAATATTGGTTTGGTAACTCTTTTTCATGTTTCTAGTAGTAAACTTTCTCTCTCTCTCTTTTCTCTTTTGAAATGGAAAACACTATATATTATGTGGAAAGGAAATGTCCATTTGACCATTTGACTTGGTAGTTTCTCTCTACTGCTGCAGTTATGATGAGTAAGAAAGCCCCTGCCCTTGGCTCTTGGCTTTCTGTGTTATCTCGTCTCTGGAAGGTCCCCGTTCTCCTGCTCTGCTTGTTGGTGGCTTGTGTTATAATTAGACACCTGACATTTTTTTTTCGCTTTTCTTAAAAGTGCTCAAGTTTCATTTTGGGGAAGCATTTGTCCATCTCTGGACACTCTCTTGGTGCAGTGATGAGAAAGTAGCTGCTTTCCCTTTTGGAAGAAAGAGAAGCCCTTGGAGTCTCCTACCATCATCTTCTCTGCCATTTGCTTCAGAGATGGGGCAGACTTAGGACTTAACACTGATCCATTCAGACCCATCTGCTACAGTTCTGGATGCTGAGTCAACATCACGGGATGGAAAAAAGTCCATGGGCACATTCATTCCAGAGGCCGCAAACTGAGAGTACTATTGAGTAGTGCTTTTCCCTGACACTCTCTGGAACTACCTCCGTCTAGCTTATTCTGCCTTCCCTTTGATCTGCACTTCCCTTTACTTTTCCAGTGAATTCCTTTTTTGCTTAACATAATGAAAATCAATTTCTGTTGCTTGCAACTGGAGTCTTCATTGAAATCTGGAACACTGAGATTCTGGATGTGGTTATTTCAAGTGTGGACCGAATTTTTAATGCCACACATGTTCTCACACCACTGCAAACTCACATGGTAAAGTAGGTTATCATACAAGAGGCAACTGGTACCCAGCACTCTGGTCCTAGCAGAGGACCAGAGGAGTTTCACCAAAGAGAATCTGAACATAGGGGCAGTTTTCACAAGTGTAGGCAGAGTTAAGAAAATGCCCAAAGAATATTGATCACACAGGGACTAACAAGAATGGGAAGCCTTTGCTACCTACCTCCAGGGCAGAAGAGAATGGTGTTAATGGTGCCTGGTAAAAGTTAAAGCCCTGGAGCCATGGAAGAGGGACTTTTTCGCTTGCTTGCTTCAGCTTTATTTGTAAATAATTCACATATCATACCATTGATGTACAATTGGTGGCTTTTTAATATATGTGCTTTTTAATATATATTGAACAACTATGTATGCTGAGGCATTCTCGTTACTCCAGCAGAAACCTTGTACTAATTAGCATTCACTCCCTATTTCCCTCCAATTTTCTTACCTCTCAACTCTTGTTAACTACTAATATACTTTCTTTCTCCATCCGTTTGCCTATTTTACACATTTCATACATAGGTGCAGTAGTCATATTCTATAAAGTTGCCATAAGCCCTGAATTAACAAATCCTGGATCATTGCTCTTCTAGAGGAAAAACTGGGCAAGGTTCATATGTATCTCTGGTCACAACATTTTGGCAATTGATCAGTATGTAACTTTGTTTTATGTCATGTTTTTGTTTAAAGACACCTTATTTAATATCTTTTATTGGTTTATTAACATTGAACTCCTGGCCAACAGCACTGTAACTCAGGCATGAACAAAGCTCATCTAACACATATATTTTTTCTCTGCAAGGCACATCACAGTCTTTTGCACTTAGGAACACTAGCCAGTGCTTTAAAAATATGCCTGAGGGTCACTGCAAGCAGTAAAATCACTAAATCACTAACAGAAAGTACAAAAATGTGAAAACATGGTACTGAACAGATAGCAAAAAAATACACTTTATGAAAGTCTGAGATGAAGGCGGCAGAGTGTTCTCTTGTTTGATCTCAGTTGGGAACACGTACATCAGACTTACATTTTTTCATTGTTCTGGGCACATCTATAAATGACCATGAAAGTGCTGAGTTTTTGTTTTGTGGTTGCTAATAAATTTCAGTGAGTGGATGAATTTCCCAAATATGGACTCCTTAAATAATGAGGATCTATTGTTCATGAAACTATACAACAAAGGGACCTTTTGAATATCTTCTTTCACCAAACACGTTTTCAAGTATCTTCCATGTTGTAGCATAGCAAAAGCATATTCATTCTTTTATTACCAAATAATATTTTATTGTATGATTGCACCACAATTCATGTATCTATTAATAAGTTGAGGGACATTTGGGCTATTTTCACTTTTTGGCTATTATGAATAATGAGGCTATAAACCTTTATGTGCAAGATTTTGTGTAGACAAATAGTTTTTCTTCAGACAGATACATAACTAGGAGTGAGATTGAATGGACTTTCTTCTCAGCAGCACATGGATCCGTCTCTAAAATAGACCACATCTTAGGCCACAAAGCAACTCTCAGCAAATATAAAAAAAAATAGAACACCTTGCATTTTATCAGATCATAATGGAATGAAATTAGAAATCAATGATAACATAAAAAATAGAGGCTACTCTAACACCTGGAGACTAAATAATACACTATTCCTGAAGAAATCAGGAATGAAATACAAAAATACTTAGAGGTAAATGAAAATAGTGACATAATATATCAAAATCTCTAGGATACTGTGAAGGCAGTTCTAAGAGGAAAGTTTATTGTATTGAGCTCATTCACTAAAAGAATAGAAAAATCACCAAGTAAATAACCTTACACCTCAAAGCCTTAGAAAAGGAATGAATGAACACCCAAAACAGCAGAAGACAGGAATTAATTAAAATCAGAGCTGAAATCAATGAAATTAAAACAAAAAATTTCAAAAAATTAACAAAACAAAAATTTGGTTCTTTGAAAAAAATAAATAAAATTGATAAATTCTTAGACAAGGTAATTAAGGGGAGGAGAGAGGGAGGGAGAAAACTCAAATTACTAAAATGCATAATAAAAAGGAAATATCACCAGGGACACTACTGAAATATAGATGATAAACTATTTTGAAAATCTATACTCTAATAAAATAGAAATAAAATCTAATAAAATCATGAAGACATATGACATACCGAAACTGAATAAGGAGGACATAGAAAATTTAAACAGATCACTTTCAAGCAATGGAATTGAAGATGCCAAAAAAAAGCCTACCAATAAAGAAAAGCCCAGGACCAGATGGATTCTCAGCCAACTTCTACCAGGCCTTCAAAAAAGAACTTGCACCAATACTTCTCAAATTATTCCATGATTAGAAAAGGAGGGAACCCTTCCAAACTCATTCTATGAAGCTAGTATCACCCTGATACCAAAACTAGACAAAGACACACCAAAGAAAGAAACTTCAGACCAATATCCCTGATGAACATAGATGCAAAAATTCTTAATAAAATACTGGCAAATTGCATACAAAAACATGTTAAAAACGTAGTGACCTGTGATCAAGTGGGGTTCATCCCGGGGATGCAGGGTTGGTTCAACATATTGAAATCAATAAACATCATTCGTCACATCAATAGGCTTAAGGACAAGAAACCCATAATATCTCAATAAATGCAGAAAAAGGATTTGACAAAATTCAGCATCAATTAGTGCTCAAAACACTAGAAAAACTAGGGATAGTAGAAACATACCTCAACGTTGTAAAAGCTATATTCACTAAACCCAAGGCTAACATCATTCTAAATGGAAAAAAATTAAAAACATTCCTTACAAAAACTTGAACAAGACAAAGATGCCCTCCTTCACCACTTCTATTCTGCATAGTCCTTGAAACTCTAGCCAGAGAAATTAGACAAAAGAAATAATTACAGGGATATGAATAGGAAAAGAACTCAAACCATTGCTATTTTTCTATAACATGATTCTACATTTAGAAGACCCCCAAAACTCCAGAAAGCTTCTAGAACTCATAAATTAATTAAGCAAAGTATCAGGATATAAAATTAACACCCATAAATCAACTGTGTTCCTATAAATCAATGATGAATCAGCTGAAAGAGAAATTAGGAAACTTCTATTCACAATACCCTCAAAAACCATCCAAACAAACAAACTTGGGAATCTATCTAACAAAAGAGTTGAAAGATCTCTACAATGAAAACTACAAAACACTAAAGAAAGAAATTGAAGATGAGCTTAGAAGATGAAAAGATCTCCCATGTTCTTGGATAAGCAGAATTAATATTGTCAAAATGGCCATACTTCCAAAAGTGCTATAGATATTTAATGTGATTCTTAATAGAAGACACAGAGACAAACCCACATGAATACAGTTATCTCATACTAGACGAAGGTGCCATAAACATACATTAAAGAAAAGATAGTCTCTTCAACAAACGATGCTGGGAAAACTGGAAATTCATATGTAGCAGAATGAAATTTAACCCTTATTTCTTACTCTGTATAAAACTCAACTCAAAGTGAATCAAGGACTAGGCATTAGACCAGAGATTCTGTGCCTAATAGAAGAAAATGTAGGCCCAATTCTCTGCCATGTTGGCTTAAGAATGGACTTCCTCAATGAGACTCCTAACTCAAAAGAAGTAAAATCAATAATCAATAAATGGGATGGTATCAAACCACAAAGCTTCTTTACAGCAAAGGAAATGATCAAGAATGTGAAGAGAGAGCCTAGAGAATGGGAGAAATTCTTTACCACCTGCACCTCAGTTAGAGCATTTATCTCTGAAAGAACTCAAAAATCTTAATACCATAAAAACAAATAACCCAATCAATAAATGGGCAAAGGAACTGAACAGGCACTTCACAGAAGAAATATGAATGGTCAACACATGTATGGAAAAAATGCTCAACATCTCTAGCAATTAGAGAAATGCAAATTAAAATTACACTGAGACTCCACCTCACTCCAGTCAGAATGGCGATTATCAAGAATAAAGTAACAATAAATGTTGGTGAGGATGTGAGGAAAAAGATTCACTCATACATTGCTGGTGGAACTGCAAATTGGTGTAACCACTGTGGAAAGAAGTATGGAGATTCCTCAGAAAATTTGAGATGTAACCACCATTTGACCCAATTAGCCCACTCCTTGGTATATATCCAAAGGACTTAAAATCCACATACTACAGTAATACAGCCACATCAATGTTTATAGCAGCTCAATTCACAATAGCTAAGGTGTGGAACCAAACTAGGTGCCCTTTAACTGATGAATGAATAAATAAAATGTGGTATTTGTACACAATGGAATATTATTCAGCCATAAAGAAGAATAAAATTATGGCATTTGCCAGTGAATGAATGGAACTGGAGACTATCATGCTAAGTGAAATAAGCAAATCCCCAAAAAACAAAGGCTGAATGTTCTCTCTGATATGTGGATGCTGACTCATAATAGGGGAGGTGAGGGGGAAGGAGAAGGGGAGGTTCACCAGATTAGACGGGGGGTGGGGGTGGGGAGTGAGGGGAATGGAAGGGGAATGGAGATAAGAAAGATAGCAGAGGGGCTGGGATTGTGGCTCAGCGGTTGAGCGCTTGCCTCGCATACGTGAGGCACTGGGTTCGATCCTCAGCACCACATAAAATAAATAAAGATATTGTGTTAAAAAAAAAAAGAAAGATAGTAGAATGAATTGGACATAGCTTTCCTATGTTTGTATGTGAATACATGACCAGTGAAACTCCACATCATGTACAACCACAAGAATGGGATCCTAATTAGAGTAAGTTATACTCCATATATGTAAATTTTGTCAAAATACACTCTACTATCAAGTATATCTAAAAATAACAAGTAAAAAATAACTAGCAGTAAAATTTCTGGGTCATAGAGCTATTCTAATTTTTGAGGAGCTATGAGACTGGCAAAGCAACTGCATCATTTACATTCCTACTGGAAGTATTAAAAGTGTTCTGGCTTCTTTACATTATTGCTAAAACTTCTTATTTTCTGACTTTTTGATTATAGTCATTCTGTTGAATGTGAGGTAGCATCTCATTGCAACATTAATCTGTTTCATTAATTGTCTCCAATGACCAATGATGTTAAATGCGTGTGTATGTAGGTGTGTGCATGCACATGTGCGTGATATGCATGAATGTTGCTGCTTATTGGCCATTTGTGTTTCTTCTTTTGAGAAATGTCTATTCAAATACTTTAAGCAGAAGGTCATAATTTTTTTCTGGTGTCACATACCCTGTAAGAAACCTGGTAAAATTTACGAATTCTTTCATCGATAAAAACTAATATGATTACAAAGATAGCTATTTACGTTGAAACAAAATTATTAGTAGTATTTTTGAAAATATGGTGGTGCACACCTCTAATCCCAGCCAGCCCGGGCAATTTAGTGAGACCCTTCCTCAAAAGAAAAAAAAAATCTAAAACAGATTTGTGGGGGAAAAAAAACCAACCATATTTGTAAGATAAACCTTATTTGCATGTTACATAACAAAATTGAAAGGGAGATCTCATGCCATAATCTGAAGAGTCATCATTATCAAAAATATTTAAAGATATCTGCAGCAAGTAAGAAATTACAAAATTTATTTAATTTTGATTGTTGACAGATTATGGACACTAATATTACTAAGGTTTTTATCTACATTCATAATCAAAGGAGATGCTAAATTTCTGTTGAAAGTTAACGAAAACATGGTGCAACTCCCGCCCTTCCAAGATACTCAGAATCCTATTTCTATCTGTCTTGGCTAAAGAGTCTGTTTATTCTAGATTAAGAATCTGCCCTAGAAGAATACAGCTTCTTCTAGAACCACGACAGCCATATGGGGAAGGCTCAGGGGAAGAAATGCCCACTCCTCTCCACTTTTACTGTTGCATCTTCTGCAGTGTCTTCCATTGATTGGACCTAGCTGGAAGCCAGAGGGCTGGGAGTCTGGTCCCTGGGGGTCAGAACCCTGTGGCACAGAACAGAGCAGAGAATGGTGGAGAATGGATGGGGGTAGGGTGGGTGGGGTGCAGTAGAGGCGGCACACTGAGAAAAACCAACGTAGCAACCAAAGGATGTGTGATGCTGGCTCTCTATTGAGCTTCTGTGCAAGAAAATGAAATGAGGGAGGATCTTACCTTCCAAATGGAATTGCACTGAGAAGAACATATCCTGAAGTGACCTTCTTTAAATCATACTGGGAATCATTGCAACATCTATCCCTTATTTTGGTTTGGAGACTGTGTTAGCCTACTGAAGGCCCTGAGAAGACCTGTAGCAAGAGGAGTGACTTCCCTCATTCATGTGAACACAGGGACTTTGGTAATAGACCTCTTATTAAGAGAGCTCTGCAGAGCACCATTTGGGAAAATACTAGTGTGGAGTATAATAATTCACTTCTAGGTATCTATCTGTCAAAGTGCTTTTATGTCTCTTTTTTCATTGAACCTTCACAGCATCCCTGAGAGAGAATACTGAGATTGAGAGAGGATAGCTGACTTATTGAAGATCACACAATTAGTTGGTGGTATAGCAGGAAATAGAAAAATTAGTTCTGCTGGTTCTCACCATAGGGCTTTTATCCGTATAACATAATAAACCAAATTGTGTGCATGTGTTTGCTAATGGTCCAATCTTTCTCCAGATATCACCCACAGAAACCCAGTTACTTTGCTCTCTCCTGGGATAGCTCTGAAGAGAACTTAGTCAACAAACAGCTTCATAACTCTGTGGCCTTGCTACATCTTTTGGTTCCTCTGCATCAAGAGTTTTGATATAATTTCAGAAAGGGATTTAAGAAAGAAAGAAAAACCATTCTACAGTTCTTTCTTATTTGGAACTAATGCTAGAAAGCATGTGAAAGAGGTTCCCCTCCCCAGGCCCACTTTCAGAATGCTTCCTACTTTTAGACTGTGACTGGATATGATAGAGAAGAAAAATGATCAAACACTCAGATTGGGGTGTTGTGAGCCAGTCTTTTCACTCAATAACAATACACTTTCTTTAAGGGGCCAACTATTTACAATAAAGACTATCCCTGGATGCATATAACATTTTCATATATTTGATTCTTTCAGCAGGCTTATGAGATATGAGGAACAGACACCATGGTCCCACTTGTTAGGTAAGGCATTTGGGGCTTAGAAAGGTCACATGAATATCCATCCCAGCTACCATGAATGGAAGTTAGGACCTGTCAAGAAAGATCTGGCAACTCAGGCCCAGGGCTCTTTCCAACTCTCCTACACTGCTTTGAATAGTAACCAACCAGAGTGTAATAATGTGCAATTGCTATTCGTAAACCTATGAAGAATGGCAGGTGGGGAGATGGGGTGAGCTATGTTTTGAAGGAAGGGGAAAACGTTGATAAATAAGAAAGGGCATAGGCACAGAGGCATACATGGTCCGCCATGTTGGTGGGCACTTGGCTACCAGGCAAAAAAATAAGCAGGCAACCAAAGTAGAGCAGTGGGAAGATGAGAATACAGCAGTGTCAAGAGATGAATGTTTCTGCTTTATGATCAGCCACTAAACACTTGCAAAAATCTAGGCTTGCTATGTGGTCCCTTTTTCAACTATAAAATAACTGAGAGGTGGGACAAACAAAATGTATGCAATAGGAGGCACTTAGGAGAAAATAGAATCACCAAGGCTTCTACCTTCATGGAGCTCAGAGGATAGTGGGAGAAGTTGCTAATGAAATCGAAACAGCCCTGTCTCCATGGGGTCTGCATCAATGTATTCAACTGTTTAACAGTTCTAGTCAGGTTTTTTTTTTTTTTTTTTTTTTACCACTGTGACCAATAGACGTGACAAGAACAATTTTAGAGGAGGAAAATATATATGGTGCTCACGATTTAAGAGGTCTCAGTCCATAGACAGCAGACTCCACTGGTTTAGGCCCCAAGTGAGACAGAATATCATGGCAGAGGAAAGCAGCCCAGGACATGGCAATCAGGAATCAGAGAGAGCTCTAGGATATATATTTTCACTAGGGGCAAAAAATATATCCCAAAGGCACTCCCCCCAGGTGACCTACCTCCTCCAGCCACACCTTACTTGCCTGCAGTTACCACTCAGTGAATCCATTTAAGTGAATTAATGCACTGATTAGTTTAAGGCTCTCATAACCCAGTCATTTCACCTGTAAATTTTCCTACATTTTCTCACATATGAGCTTTTGGAGGATACTTCATACCTAAACAGACAGCATCAACCAACTGTGGCTTGGGAGGCTGAGGCAAGAGGATCGCAAATTTAAAGCCAGCCTCGGCAAAAGCGAGGTGCTAAGCAACTCAGTGAGACCCTGTCTCTAAATAAAACACAAAATAGGGATGAGGATGTGGCTCAGTGGTCAGGTGCCCCTCAGTTCAATCCCTGGTACCAAGAAAAAGAAAAAGAAAAAAGAGAACATATTAAAAATTAATCTGTACTGAACATGAACAGTTATTTTTCTTATAGCAACTATTTGCATAGCATTTATATTTTATTAGACACTATAAGTAATCTGGAAATGATTTAAATTATACAGGAGGATGTGCATTGGTTAAATGTAAATACTATACCCTTTTACATCTTGAGTATGCACAGTTTTTGGCCTCCTGCTGCAGGTGTTTTGGAACCCATTGGCTATAGATACCAGGGAAGACTGTAACATGAAGATATGGGGGGAAGGGCAGTGCTTTAGGGGTTCCTAACAGGAGCTGGCTAGGTACAAGAACTATGGTGGGTGTGGTGGGAATGATGCACCGAGGAGAATGTGCCATTGCACAGACACAATCCTTTTGAAGAATTAAAGGCATTTGCTCAATGAGGCAAATTGGGGACAGGATTGCTGGAAGATTTTCATGCTCCTTCTTCCTGATTTACCTATTACTTTACTGAATATTGTAAATAGGCAATTTATACACAAAAATATCTCAGTGGTATAAAAGAACATAAAATAAGAAGTATGACCTTTCCTTCTCCTTTGACCGCCCCCAGCTATCCTCTTGTTTCTAAGGTATCACCACAGATGCCGGTTCCCTCTTTATTCTTTCAGAATGGTTTATGAATTTACAAGCATATAAATGTTTTGTGTTTCTCTTAAAATGGTAATCTATATACCATCATTATTTTTATTACTTAAATATGTATCTTTAATTTTATTACTTAACCACATTACTGCAACATTTTCTCATTCTTTTTATAGCCAGCATGAGAGGTTAAAAAAAAATGATACCCTATAATTCCATTTTTTTATGATAAGCAAGATTAAGCTCCTTTTGGTAAGTTTTCAGAGAATTTTTATTTTGTATTCTGTGAACAGTTTGCTTATATATTTGGCATTTTTGTTATTAACTTCTAGACATTTTTATACATGGGGTAAATTAGCTCTTTGTGATGCGACCTGCAAATATTCTACCTCCCCAACCCCCTGCAATTTGACATTTTAAATTTGGCTTTCTATGTTTTTATTGTTTTATTTCAATGTTTTGTCATGCAGAGATTCTTTTTCAACTTTGTGGTAGTCAAGTTTATTAATCATCTCTAATGGCTTTGGGTTGTCAATAATATTTTAAGAAAAGCTTTATTCCCTTTATTGGCTTTTTTCCTTTGGCTTTATTCCTTCTAAGAAAAAGAGCCTTATGTTATGTTTAAGTGCTTTTACGGATTTATTTTATATATTTCATATTATACTCATTTGTAATTTGCTTCTATTATAAGATGTGAGTTAGAGATATACAATTATTTTTTTCCAGATGGCTATCATTTTCCCAGATTATAATTTCTGTATCTATAGATGACTAATTATTTCTGTCTTCTCCTCATTGATTTAAAGTGCTGCCTTGAGCATATGTGTGGACTCATTTCTGGACTTTCCACTTGATTCCATTGTTTCTCTGTCCATTCTTCTGTCCTGGCATTACATAACTTAAAGTGTAATTTCAGAACATATGCACATTCATGTCTGGAAGCCTCAGCATCATCTCTTTCAGAAATTTCCCACTTATTCTTGCTCTGAGGGAAACTTTGAGGTGCACAAGTAATTAGACATTGGACGAGTTTTTGCTGTATTCTCAGATCCTGAGATCTCACTTTTCCCTTTGGCTCTGCAACACTTTGGCTGCTCCAAGTCATTACTGGATTATGAATAAGGAACTGTCATTGAGCACAACATTCTGACCTGTTTTTGAGCAGCTTTTCCCAATGTCTTTATTGATCTTTCCTGGATTTGTGGAAGAGGAACTGGAGAGCTGTAATTGGGAGCTGGGTTTTTCTGGCTTCAGTCCCCCACTTGTCCACAAAAATGATCACTAGTATTATTACTAATCCTCCCACTGCTTCTATTAAAATACAATGTGCCAGCACTGTGCTAAATATTTTAATATGTCGTTCATTTCATCTTTACGCAGCACTTGGAGGATGAGGGCCATGTTTCTGTGTCCACACCTAGCTGCTGGTATTCACTGCTGTATGTATTCTGTCCTCAAACACATTCCCTTTATTGGCCACTTTCCAGCTCCTGACCAGGAGCGAGGCATACAGACTTCCTAGTGCTACAGCAGACAAATTGCTATAGGAGTGTGTTTTTATTTCCAAAGTTGTAAATTGCACCAAAATAGATTTATGCAATTTACAATGTGTTTGACAAGAAAACAGTTTGTTGCTGCCAAATCTTGATTTTTAATTGAATCTCTATTTGAGTATGGGGGACAATAAATAGCCTTACCCATGGGGGGCATAAGGCAACAGTAGAGGCATTTGAGAGTGTCTCCTGGGAAGGCCAGAGGGCAAACAGCCTGCAGTTTTCTGGATGCCTTTGCTTACTTGGGTTATTTTTGGAAATGTCTCTTACAGGGTTGTTGCTGGGGAGTTGATGAATTCACGACTACCATTTCAATAACAGTGAAATAACAAGGCAGCTTTGTTGAACCACAGGGAATGAGTTTGGGTTTGATTCGACATGAACTGGATTTGGTAATCCCTGGATTGCCTATGTTTGTTCTTCCCATGTGTGAGAAATCTTTATGCACATAAGGAGAGATATCTCCATCTTGTTGGGGTCTTGACTCAGTGGGGACTTGTTAGGAAATGAGAGTTTGGCATTTTCACAGATTGGGTGAAGGAAGCCATACTGGGCATCTGTGGCCAGAGTCTCTGGCCAACTCTGCTAGTGAATTGGCATCATGCACAGATGGACTTTGTTCCACAGCATCCTCAGGTCCATGGGAGCTGAGGCCACCAGGAGTTCCCAGGACATTTGCACATGTTCCTGTGTCTTTGAGGAAAAGCACAGGGTGGTGTGCCATAGATGTTGAGGGCAAAAAGGGAAGGCAGTAGTCACTAGGAGACACAGTCCGAGTTGTGAGCCTGGAGATAATCAGGGTGTGAAGGTAGCCCCCAAAGTCTTGTGTGTGCAATTCTGTTGGGTAAGGGAGGCATTGACCTAGAAATGTTCACCGTCTCTTCTATATGTACTTTATCTCATCTGACATTTCAATGGTCTTGCAATCTGGAAAGAAGGAATAATAATTCCTTACTGATAAAGAGATTGAGACTCAAAGATGTTCACTTGCTCAGAGATGTGTGGATGATAGGAGAGGCAAATCTACTGAGTTACTTTCTGATTTTTACCTGCAGAATTTAATCCAAGAATAATCTTTGAAATGAAAATAAAACATTAAAAAAATGAAAACTTTTTTAAAAAAGGTTTTTTTAAACTTAGGTTTTGCTTTTTTTTTCCTTTGGGATTTTCTTTTCTTTCTTTCTTCCTTTTTTTCTTTTTCTTTTTCTGTAGTACTAGGGATTGAGCCCAGAACACTGTGCATGCTAAGTAAATGCTCCACCACTGAGCTACATCCCAGCTCTTAGGTTTTGCTTTTTTAAAAAATATCTGTTGCCCCAATCAAATGTCTCTCACAATTCCACAAAAATTCACAGCTCTGTAGGATTACTAGAAGGGAATATTTATTCCTTTAAAACTTTTCTACAATTTCTACAATGACTCAGTTTAACATACACTAATTGATCATATCCTGGACTCTGGCACTGTTTTTATTGTAGAATAGGATGACACAGAATGTGACCTACTTTTAAGATGCTCTATGTGGAGACCCGTGTTAGTCAGTTTTCTGTTGTTGTGACAAAATGCCTGAGAGAAGTAACTTAGAGAAGGAAAGATTTTTTTTGGCTTATGGTTTTAGAGGGTTCAGTCCATGGTTACTTGGCTCTGATGGTTCTGGGAGGTGAGGCTGGACATCACGGCAGAGAGGTTATGGAAAAGCAAAGCTTCTCACTTTGTGGCAGCCTGGAAGCAGAGAGAGAGGAAGAGGCCTGTCGCTTTGATGGGGGGGGGGCACGTGGCTTCTTGATGAGTGGGAGTCCAAGAGAGATGGAGAAAGGGTCCCTGGGTTAGACGATATGGAGTCCCTCTGGATGGTGGCGATCCGCGGAGCCAATCTCCCCAGGCCCCAGCGTGTAGGTAAAAATTTGCTTCATCCCAGCAAGACGCAGAGATACCTGGGACAAGAATGCACCCAGCCGGGGCGAGGAGAAGCAAAGAACACCACCTTATTCTAGAAACTACAGAAGCTTAAATACACTCTTGGACCAATCAGATCCAAAGGTCACAAACAAAGGGGTGCACTCTGGCAAGAGCACAGTCTATTAGCATAGAATGGGGAAGGATAGAAGGGAGGGGTGGGAAGGTGTGGAGATGCTCCTACAGAGGCCAAGGACAAGATATAGTCCCCAAGGGCACACCACCAAGGACCCACTCCCTTTGACTGGGTTCCACTTCCTCCGTTTCCATCATCTCCCAATAAATCCATTTAGCTATGAATCCACTGATGGGTTAATCCAATGATGAGGTTAGAGCCCTCATGACCCAATCACTTTCCCAAATACTGACCTCTGAACATTGCTGCATTGGGGTCTAAACCTTCAACACATGAGCCTTTGGGGGACATTCCAGATCTAAACCACAAGATGACTGTAAAAGTCAACGTAATAAAATATTCAATAAAGCTATCTTCCAATATTGTTCACATACTTAAAATACTTCCCCTGTTAAGAAAATTACCGAAACTGTGAACTTCAGAGCTTGTGGTATGTTTTTTTGGAATAATCTCAATAAAGGCACTTGTTAATCTTTTCAGGATGGATTTGACTTTTGAAAGTTGGCAAAATCACTTAGAGATAAATCTGGTAAATAAAGTGGACAATATAATTTTGGTCTTTCATAAAATGTGCTGATACAGAAGATAATGGTTTTCTTGTGTTTTTCTAAAGGTGATACCTAATATTTTACCAATAGGAGAAGACTAGCAAATAGTGTAAAACTACGGAAATATTCACTTAGAAAAAGAAATTCTGGTGAGATTTTAGTAAAAAGTCCATTTTATTATTATTATAGTTATAGTTATGCTTTGGATTTAAAAGATCCTTCTCTGCCAGCATGTCATAAGAGATCTTCATGTTATATGAAAGTGTTTTCATTTTCAGTTTTCCTCATGTCAGCAGTCAGCCTACATTTCTCATCATTTTTAGTTTATCACTACGGATATTGAAAGTGCTGCCTAGAGTCACATCTGTGGTAAATCAACCTCAAGCCCCTGTTAAGCTATCCAGAGTCTTCATTTCTATGAAGAAACCACTAAGTCACAAGATTTCAACTTGTTCTTTCTAATATAAATACATTTAAAAATATTCAGGAATGGAAATATGATCAAAGTTCCTTTACACCAAGGACAGAACAATTCGTAAAATTATGAGAACAGTTAAAAACTTTCATTGTAGGCCAACTGTTTACTCCATTAAAGTGGAGACAAGAGCTGCTGAGGGGTGGCAAAGCATCCCATCATCATGGTAACCATAGCCTGGCAAACTTACCCTTAAGGAGAGTGGGGAAAGGGTTCAAGGAGATTATCTTTTATTTGGGAGGCATACACAAGGGAAACTATGATCGCTCCTAGGAGAGTCATGGAAGTACACAGTGCTTTGATAGTGACAGCTGCATTTCTTTTAATTAGCAGACATTTATAAGGTATGTATCGCAGGTATATATCTCATTTCTTGCTACATTAAATGATGACCAAGAACCAACAGACTCTCTGAAGAACTAATCAGCTCTTTATTGCCGACTGCACTTGACATTTCTCTCATTCTCCTCAAACTCCAAATATGAGGATAAAAAGACAAAGCATCCAAACATCACACGTAATAACAAGATGATGTCTTCAGCATCTCAAAGTGAGAAAGGAAATAAAACTCTGCTGATCTTTGTTCCACTGTATAGAACTTGCCTCTTTTTGTTTCTAAGATGTTCTCTTTAACCCTGACATTGTGAAAGTTGATGATAACGTGCCTTAGTGTGAATCTCTTCCTGGGGCTTGTGCTCGGAGTTTGTTGAGCTACTTGGATCTGTGGTTGATCTATATGGAAAAACTGATGGTATCTGCAAAGAGTAGAAGAGGGCCGAGGATCCAGTTCTAGAGTTCCCTGATGTTTAGAGTTTGACAAGAAAGAAAACAGCAAAGGATCTTGAGTAGCAGGAAGAATCCACAATGTCAGAAGAAAACCAGGAATGTTTGGTGGGAGTACATCCAAGGCAGAAGGGTGTTTTGAGATGTGGCAATGTAGGGATATTCACCGAGAGCAGTTTTAGTGGAATGCAGATATCAGGGACTAGATGAGAATGAAGTTCAAATATAAATCATTCTATAAAGCGGGCTAAAAAGAAGAGAGTATTAAGATGGTATCTTAAGGTAGATTCAAGGAAAGGATTTTATAAGCATGAAGAAAAAATGAGCATAGTGATGCATACACATCACTATATCATTTACAGTGATGAGGAAGGAGAAAACAGGATGATGTGCAGATAAAAGGAGATAATTAGCATAGGAGATCAGACAGGGCAGAGAGGAGACACAGTGAGGAGTATGGTGAGGAGTGGGGAAAGGTTGACTTTGATAAATTGAAGGGACTTGCCATTCTCTGAATCTGGAGGTAGAATGTGTAGATTTGCTTTATACATGGGGACAGGCAGTTGAGACTGATGGTCTCAAGTTTCTTGGTGAAGTGGAAGGCAAAGTTCTTTTTTTAATATGAAAAGTTAAGTATCGACAGAGGTCTTGAGATAAATATAAAAGTTTTTCAGATTAATAATGGAAGTGGAAGACAAAGCTGCCTAAATGCAAATAGATGGTATATTGGATCATGGTGAATGTTTAGTTGAGCTGGGAGACTGGAAATAGCAAAGGTTAATTGATTTTTTTTTCTTTTTACAGTGCTTAACAGCTTCCATTATGGAGCCAAGGAGGCAGATTGTGGAACTGTGGTTTTGTTGTACTGGTTCAATGGAGGAACAGGGAAACACCAGGAGCTATAGATGATGGTGCGAGAATGTAGAAAGAATTTGAAAGTTTTGGAAGCAAACAAAATTGTCTTGGGGGTCCAAGGTTCTTAGCATCTCTTTTGAACAAGGGCTGAAAAATCAGAAGAGGTTTTATGAAGACAAATTAAAAAAAACAACAAGCAGGGCACGGTGGAGCATGCTTGTAATCCCAGCACTTTGGGAGGCTGAGACAGGAGAATCGCGAGTTCAAAGCCAGCCTCAGCAATGGCAAGGCACTAAGCAACTCAGTGAGACCCTGTCTTTAAATAAAATACAAAATAGGGCTGGGGATGTGGCTTAGTGGTTGAGTACCCCTGAGTTCAATCCGTGGTACCAAAGAACAAACAAACATAGCATGAATGTGCTAATTCATGCACAGTGCCTTGATTACACACAAGAGTAGCTGAGTAAAAGTTGACTTGATAGCAAAAGCTACTGGTCTTCAGGACCACCGTCCCCTGACTCACTATGACTTCAGCTGCTGCTCTGGTAGACAGTCTTGGATCCCATCCATGACTTCTCATCTCTTCTTCCCACTTCAAAAGTCTGTGGTCCCTTTTTTCAAAGCATCAATGATTTTATTACTTTCAGTTTAGATGCAGGTGGGCAATGGAGGGAGTACCGTAGTTGCATGTAAATAGCCTCCTGTCTTTCAGCTGTAAGCGGATTCTGAATGGTTCTTCATATGTCTCTAGCAGAGACTGATATGGATTGCCCACAAGGGCAACAAGCTCAATATCATACTGGCTTTTCTCCTTTCTTCTTGTCTCTTCCTCTGTTTCTTCACTTCTGTGCAGTAGGATAATTTTCTGAATATATTCTTTACATCCAAGTCCTTGTTTCATATTATGCTTTTAAGGTTGTAGGGTGTGGGGGACACTCCAAATACAATAGCTATTATTATTATTATCATCATCATCAATTATCTTTGTTATCTATTCCAGACATTTAGAAATTGGTAAAAGAATCTTTCCAAGGCAGAAAAAAAATAATTTGGATATCCAAAAGGATCACAAAGAATCAAACAAAATTATAGAAGGAGACCAATATTTAGATATCTCCTTATGAAGACCAATAAGAAAACATCCAGAAGGCATTTGGACAGAAAAGTATGCTGACCCCAAAAAACTGAAAATCGAACAACTTTGAAATTTCTTCTGTGTGATGCTTAAAGGCAAGAGAAAGAAAATGACAGCAACAGAGTGTTGTGGGGAAAAAGACTGCATCTATGAAATGTTGTATTCAGAAAACTCTCCTTCAGTGAAAGGCAATGGAAATCAAGATTCTACATGTGCAACCAACTGCTACAGCCTGAGAAACAAAGCCCAACAGACCTGGCTTAACTCGTGGTGAATGAATCAAAATGCAGAGCTCCAGGGAGAAGAGTCAAGGCAGTGGCCACCAAGACGAGGACCGATGAGGAAGGTATTTATATAGGATCATGAAACAAAATGAGAGTTTGAAAATCAACTCCTGGAAGAGGAGCCCAGAGTGTAAAAGTAATGATCTGATTATAATAATTTGAGTCTATTGTATTACACAAAAACAAAAAGAGGCACAGTGGTAGGAGAAAACACTCTTTCCTTATTATTTTCCTTATTATCCCCAAGGGGAATATTATTTGATTCTGATAAAGATAACCAAAGAGATAGATATTACAAGATGCACTTTTAAACCTCAAATAAGACATATATTTTCCATATGGGATGCTTACTTTCCATAGTACAAAAAAAAGGTAAAGAAAACAAATTCCATGTGTCAAATATGCTTAACACATTGATGTTTTTAATTTTTTTTTTGGTATCAAGGATTAAACCCAGGGGCACTTAACCACTGAGCCATATCTCCAGCTCTTTTTCATATTTTATTTTGAGACATAAAATATTTCATATTTTATTTTGGGTCTTGCTAGGTTGCTGAGGCTGGCTTTGAACTTGTGATCCTCCTGCCTCAGCCTCCCAAGTTGCTAGGATTACAGGTATGCACTACCACACCTGGCTAAAGTTTCTGATCTTTAATCTTTTAATTTCCAGGGATTATGTGACTCTTCTCTCCCACTCTTGGCATCACCTTTAATATCATTAGTATATATCACAGCATTTCTGACCACAACTTCCTCCTTTTCCAGCATGGCTTTTTAATAACAACCACTAAAATGGTTCTTGACCTCATTCTGACCTCTGGCTCCTTTATCTTCACATTTTCGTCATCCTTCAGCCCTCTTCTTCTTTCAGTTTTTGCAGTTACAGTTCATGATACTAATGCTACGACCTTAAACTTCCTTGCCCCTTTGAGATTTTGTCAGAGCCCATCAAACTGAAATCCATTCCCAGAACAATGCACTGTGTACTTTGTCTCCTCCAGTATTTGAGCAGCTGGAGAAATGTCCAACAGGCATATTGTACCATCATAAATCCATAACTATCTGTCCTGAATCAGCACAGTAGCATCTGGCAATCCTTCAGATATCTCTGGTCAACTCATATTCTGACACTCTACAATGGTAATTCCAAACTTTCTCCAGCCTCCTCAGATGCTCAACTTTCCCATCACCTCAAAGCAAATGCCTTCATCTCATATTTCACAAAGAAAATAGGCACTATTCCAGAGCATCTCCTTGATTCTGCTATCAAAGCCACTAGCATATCTGCATCTGTGGTCTTCCTTCTTGCTTATCCCAGAGCTGTTTCTCTTCTTGATAGAGTCTGATTTCTTAAGTATGCTTTGGACTCTATTTTCTTTTTTCCTTCTAAGGAATCTTATATGCAAATTTAAAAAAAATCTCCAATCTCTTTTTCTAATTCCATCAATTGCTTCAATTTTTAAACATAAAAGAAAAATCTATATATAATGTAATAGTTGGTCTTAAGATAGAGGGAAATGCTTTCCTTTGGGATGACATTGAGGAACCCGGAGGACATTAGGCTGAGTGAGATAAGGCAAATACGGAAAGACAAATACCAGATAATCTCATTACATGTGGAGTGCAAAAATGTTGAACTCTTAGAAGCGAAGAGTAGAATAGTGGTTCCCACTGGTTTATGGGTGGCAGGATTGGGGAGATGATGGTCAACAAAGAAAAAGTTTCAGTTAGGAGGAATAAGTTCAAGAATTCTATTGTATAGCATGTTACTATAGTTAATGAAGATGTATCATCTTGAAAATTGCTGAGAGTAGATTTTAAGTGTTCCCATCACAAAAATGTGAAACAATGCACATTACTTAGCTCCATTTAGCCACTCCATCATGCATACATATTTCAAAATAACACATTGTACATGAATCTATACAATTTTATTTGTCCATTAAAATAAATAAATGAGAAATAATAGAACATTTAAGTAAATGGAAAGAGATATTCCCTCAAAAATTCCACTCCATTAAAAGCACTATCAGAGGAACTGGAGTTGTAGAACACTTGCCTCACACGTATGAAGCCCTGGGTTCAATTCTCAGCACCACATATAAATAAATAAATAAAGGTATTGTGTACATCTACAACTAAAAAAAAAAAAAAAGCACTATCAGATTTGATTCCCCTTTCCTTCACAGATAATTTTCATTAAGGGTTTTCTGAATTTATAACCTTGAGTCTCCTCCCACTCACTTCTCAGCCCTCTCCATCCTGGTCTGCTCCCATTCCTCCACCACAAAAGCTCTAACAAGGTCACTAGTGACTTCAAGAACATGGGAGCTCATGGGCAGTTGTTTATTCCCATTCTACTTCACTTCTCATGATGCATCAAATAATTCTTTTGAAATGTTTTTTTCCATTGGTTTCTCTGACACTCTTTTTCCTTCCTATCTCTGTGTACATTTTTAAAAGATTTTTATTTGTTCTTTTTAGTTATATATGGCAATAGAATGTATTTTGACATGTTTTGTATCATACGTGCATGGAGTATAACTTCCCATTTTTGTGGCTGTATATGATGTGGAGTTGCACTGGTCATGTATTCATGTACAAACATAGGAAAGTTATGTCCAATTCATTCTACTGTCTTTCCTATTCTGCTCCTTTCCCTTCATTCCCCTTTGTCTAATCTAGTGAACTTCCATTCTTCCCTCCTCCTGTTTATTCTGAGTTGTCATCTGCATTTCATAAAGAACACTTGACCTTTGGTTTTTGGGGATTGGCTTATTTCATTTAGCATGCTAGTCTTCAGTTCCATTTGTTTACTGGCAAATGCCGTAATTTCATTCTATTTTATGGCTGAGTAATATTCCATCAGATATATATACCACATTTTCTTTATCAATTCATCTGTTGAAGGGCACCTAGATTAGTTTCATAGCTTAGCTATTATGAATTGAGCTGCTATAAACATTGATGTGGCCACGTCACCATAGAATGCTGATGTTAAGTACTTTGGGTATAAGCCGAGGGGTGGGATAGCTGGGTCAAATGGTGGTCAATTCCAAGTTTCTGAGGAATCTCCATACTGCTCCATAGTGCTTGCACCAATTCGCAGTCCCATCAGCAGTGTATGAGTATACATTTTCCTCCTCTGTGTACATTTTTAGCTTAATTAAATTTATATAAAATTAAACTTTACATATGGATGTAAGGTCTGAATTGGATTGAAGGGTTGTTTTAAAACTATATATACAGTTATTACAGTTATTACTAATAACTATAGTAATAACTGTAGTAATAAGTATTAGTAATAACTGTATAACTGTAATATATATACAGTTATTACCATTTGTTTTAAAGGCTAGTCTTTCTATCCTGTTGAAAATGAGTTGACTATATACATGTATTATTTCTGGGCACCATTTAATTCTATTGATTTAGTTGTCTTTCTTGTTATCAATACTACACTGTCTTATCAGTATAGTTTTTATAATAAATTTTGAAATAAGGTAATATTAATTCTCTGACTTTGTTCTTTTTTTCTTGAAGTTCTTTTGGCTACTGCAGGTCTTCAGCATTTCCACTGACTTTTTAAATATGTTTGCCAATTTCTATAAAAAATTTGGGGAGTGTGTTGAATCTAAAGGTAAATTTGGGCAGAAGATGCATCTTAATATTAAGTCTTTTGATCCATGCACATAGTATATCTCTCCTTTTGTAGATCCTCTTTAATTTCTTAATAATGTTTTGTTGTTTTCAGTGCAAAATGCTTGTACATATTTTGCCATATTGACCCCTAAGAATTTCATATTTCATGATGTTGTTTTAAAGGATGTTTTTAATTTCATTTGATTACTCATTGCTAATACACAGAAACACAATTGAGTTTTGTTTATTGATCTTGCAAACTTCAAACTTGATAAGCATATGTTTTCATTTTCAAAACTTTTTGTAGATTTTATGGAGTTTTATATATAGAGGATCATGTTGTCTACACATTAATACAGATTGATTTCTCCCATTACAATATAAGTCTTTTATTTATTGCATACGGTGGAGCTTCTAGTAAATACACTACAGTATGGAACAGAAATGTGAGAGAATGGGCATCCTTACCATATTCCATATTCCATATTCCATATTTTAGGGGGAAAACATTTAGATTTTTGCAATATGATATTGTTAAATTACATTATTATATCTTTTTTCCTGCCTTCTTTTGGATTAATTGTGTATTCATAATGCCACTGCATATGTAAAAGGTAAAAACTGTGTTTTCATTTCTCCTCTTTCAGCCTCTGTGCTATTACTACCAAATATTTTACTTCCTTCTTATAAAATCCACACCACATTACATATGATTTTAAACAATC
The DNA here is from genome assembly GCA_028644305.1 of Xerus rutilus. Lineage (NCBI taxonomy): Eukaryota > Metazoa > Chordata > Mammalia > Rodentia > Sciuridae > Xerus > Xerus rutilus. The sequence continues at coordinate 52,631,696 of CM053402.1, forward strand.
TTTTATACTTAAAGATATTTAAATAATACGTTTTAAAATATTATATTTATTTACATAGCTACTATGTATTTACAGTTACTAATTTTCAGTGCTCTTCATTTATTTGTAGAAAGATTTCCCAATCCTGGCACTTCTGTCTAGCTAATTCTCTGTTGTAAGAACTATACTGTGCAGTATAGAAAGTTTAGCAACATCCCTGACCTCTCCCACTTCCTAGTTCCAATATATTGTCATTTCTTTTTTTCTTTTTTTTAGTTGTAGATGAATGCAGTATCTTTATTTATTTATTTATTTACTTATTTAATGTGGTGCTGAAGATCGAACCCAGTGACTCACGCATACAAGGCAAGCACTCTACCACTGAGCCCCAGCCCCAGCCCATATATTGTCATTTCTTGCCTGGACTACTGCAATAAAATTTTAACTTGGTCCTGTAAATGACTAGGAAATTTACTTTCCCATCAACTTGTCCACCCCACAGCTAGTGCGTTTTTCAAAATACAAATTTTGCAGGCCCTCTATTTAGCCTCCCCACATACAGCCTAAATAATCACTTTAGAGCCATGTGGGTGTAACCTTGCATCGTATTCATATATGGATAGCTAAAAGAAGTATGACAGGTGGTATTTGAACTCAAGTCTATCTAACTATAAATATAGAAATAAATTTTGAATACTTGAGGAGGTATCAGCTCCAAATGAGAGAAAATGTTGAATTTTCAGGAGACAAGTGGGAGGGAATCAGAGGTGTGAAATAAGTGTTTGCAACACACACACACACACACACACACACACACACACACATTCTCTCAGAGAAATCATTAGGAGTTTTCCTTACCTTTATGCAGTTAAAGTTTTGCCATCCTCAGAGGGTGTCTATGCCTACTGCTAATTATAGGCATGAAGTGGAGGTTTATGGAGGAGAAAGCTTAACTAATATTTGCTCTACAGTTATGATCTTCAGGGTCACCGAGCCCATGTTCTTAGTATCTTGGGAGAGATAAATAAGTGAATAGGACATTTTTTCTGTTCTTAGGGAGTAGACTGAGTTTTCCTGTGTCATCATTTGCTTATTTTTCCCCAAGTCTTTCTTCCTCAGGAAAGTCCATGATTTTCCCTCTTTCTACTAAAATTTTTGCAGAGGACTATTTAATCAATTGCTCTAAGTTAAAGGGGAAAACAAATCCAAGAATTTGTTCAAATCACATTCAAAATAAGGAGGACAAATGGCTTACAAATGTCTTAAAGGAAGTTTTTATAAAAAATAAAAATCAACAGAACACACTACCTGAAATCAGATGCAATTGTTCCTATTTGAAATCTGTCTCTCCGAAAGGAAACAACAAAGGATTGTAAATTTATACCCTAGCAAAAAGGTGGGACATAAAAAAATGCATAGGGTACACAAAAATGGGAGAACTCAGATCAAAGAAGGTGATCTCAGGTGGTAGAATGAGATAAAAGGATTTAATATAAGGTGTTCTTCTGGTAACTCTGTAAATGGTGGCATTGTTATTGTTTGGCGAATAAGAGTTTTCCATTTAGAGAACTTTCTCTACTCTTTTTTATAAGGGGTAGAAACTCTGTTACGATCTGGTAACAAGAATGCTAGCATTCAAAGGCTTTGGTTCACTTCATCTTGCCACTTTGCACTCCCGACCAAAAAGTCAGTCTTTTAAACTTGACTTAACAAATAGAAAGGCTTCTCCAGCTGGGCTCTGGTCAGCTGGTCACCAGCGTGTGAAGCATGGGGTACGAGCATTTCAGAGCGTTCAGGTTGGAAGAGTCCTTAGAGAACACTGGGTTTATAGGGTTTGGTGTTTTGAAAACAGTGGAACCTTTTCTTCAATTAAGATCTTATATGGCAAAGGATGTATGTAAATATAGAGATAGGTAAAGGATGAGAGCAGCAGTGAGACTGAGGGGCTCAGAGAGGGGGAAACTGGGGAGGTAGAACCCAATCTTCTCAAGCCTTCCATCCCTGAGCTGGTATTTGAAGCACCACGTAGAACTCCTGAGCTCTTTGGTGCACAATTTCACAGCTACTGACTTAGTCTCACTCTCTATTTAAAATGAGAAAACCAAGGCTCAGAGACTTGTTCAAATGCCATCACTTGGATAGAGACACAACTGGGGATAATGACACCTCATAAAAGGGTCAGCGATTGAGTGCACTTTCCCTGTGCTCTGATTATGATGCCTACGGACATTCAGTTGGTCAAGAAAGTTCCTTTTTGGGGACAGAAGTTTGTTGAAGAGTTTTGTTGGAGGGGGAAGGAAGCATCTTGGAAATACTTCAAGTGCCCTGCATGAAGGCATCTAGCTTTGATACTCAATGCTGGCCCTCAAAGAAAGAAATCAAGAAAGTATGTTGGCTTAAAAATAAAAAGATATACAGGCTAGCATGTTGGATTTTAAAACTTATGCTGTCCTATAGATACCTCCTGGAATATAAGAGACCTTTGCCTACTGGAAAGTCCTAGGGCTCTGGGCTAGAAGCAAAGCAATGTCCAGACTTCAAATTAACTAACGGCACCTGTAGTTCCAGGCATACGCCCCCTTCAGCATCCTCTGGAGTCTTAGACACTATGGGGTCCAAGCTATTTCTACCATGTGCCAATTCTTCTTTTCTAGGGACTAAAATAACCATGCCTGGCTCCCAGGTAAATGGGTCATGAGCTCCTTAGAGGTACATATCTTATCTTTTCACCTTTGCCTCTGTTGTTGCTGGCATATTCACTTGAACATAGAGTAGTACTTGATAAATGTCACATCCAGTGCTTGAGACGTGATCTTGACTGGAAGAAGATTTCTTGTTAAAACCACCAAATTGAATGCTGGGAAGATAGCATGGTATTCATCAGAAAACTGACCTGACTAATCATATTGCTCAACCACTAACTTACTGTCAAATTTGGGGAAAATCATACTTCCTAGGCTTTGGTTTCTTCTATTGTAAAATGAGAAAGACAGATGAGATCACTTCCAGGTTCTCTTCCAGTCTGACCCCTCCTACTTCATCCTTATTTTTGTAATAATAATGGAAACTGTTATATTTATGGAGTGTTCACTGAATATACCCTCTATTTATATGTAACAACACCTCACAGTGTTGGAAGAATGATCCCACCTTGCAGATAAGGAAATGTAGAAGCAAAGAGGTTGTAACTTGCACGAGTTCACACAACAAGAAAAGACAGAATTGGGAGTCAAAGTTGGATTTGCCTGACCCTGAAATCTTCCTTTACTATGCCATGCTCCTCCAAATGTAGGATGAAAGGAAAGGGATGGGGGAAAGGACCTGTGACAGAGGGCTGTCATAAGCCATTTCTTGTCCACTCTTTCTCCACTCTGCCTTGCTCAGGAGAGTGGATTATAAACCTTGAGCCTCTGCTTTGATCATTACCAGGAACAGAAATTTCATCCTATATCCCACGGCACACATTGGAGCCAGTTGTAATTGCTGAAGTGTTCTCCCTCACACCTCTCTTCTTATATCTTCTACTTCTGGGTCTTGGTTCAGTTAAGTAAAATGGAGAACAAGCATGAAGCATGCCTGAGCAGACAAAACCAGCTAGGCTTCAGCGGTAAACTAAACTTTATTCGCAAACTAAGTGCAACTTAACTTGAGCTGTTTCTTGTAAATGCCTCTATGCTAAAGAAAAACAGAACTTAAGCTCAACCAATCAGAACAGCCAACAAACTTAACCTTTTTTAACTATAGACTTTCCAACAAAATAGACCAAAGAGGGTCATTGTATAACTGTGACCAAATATTTTCTTGGCTTTACTTCTGTGGCCATCCTACAAACGCCTCCCTCTTATGCTCCCTCAGTAGAGCTTCTGAACTACTTCTGGGGAATCACGGGTTCAAAGCCAGCCTCAGCAACTTAACAAGGACCTCAAGTAACTCAGCAAGACTCTTGTCTCCAAGTAAAATATGAAAAAGGGCTGGGAATGTGGCCCATCATGAATCATTACTTGCTCAAATAAAATCTTTAAATAAATTTTGTGCCTCAATTTACCTTTTAAACAGTTCTGCTCTCCTGGGTCTCTTCTACCTCTCTGTCAGTGGAAGGATTTGAGTTTCACAGAAACTCAGAATGTGAGAGGGCCTTCTCTATGCCAGGCTTTCTACGCTATTTTTAACCAAAGGCTTTTTGGCTTCAACCAGATCTTTCTGAAAATGAAAGATTTCCGTGGGTCTCTTGGCCAGTCTTCCTGGCACAGCGTGGTCTAACCTTCCTCAGTTTCTGTTTCTCTGCAGTTGGCAAGGGAATTGTGGGTAGTGCCAAAGCATTAAGCTTCCTAGTGAGTTTATTGAGACTCTTTTTGTTTAAAGCCAATGTCTCTCTGAAAGCCGAAGGTGCAGGGATGTCTCATGGTGTTTCCTAGGAATGATGACTTTACGCTGAAGTTAGAGTCTGTGCTGGTGAAAGAGAGGGGAGCTCACACCTTCTTGTGGCTCATGCATTCCAAAGTTGGTTTCCCGTTTTAGTTCCTATGTGATTCCTGTGTGTGTGTGACTTTACTTGGTCTTGCCAGAATGCTGGCCCCTGAAGCGCACTTCTGGGTGGAGCTGACCTGGGGGGAAAGCAGTGGCTTGGACATCCCCAGGGGCCAGTGCTCAGGAGGAACTAAAGGATGTCAGTGTTAAACTCCAGATGGACTTGATCATGCCCTTGAAACTTTTCTCTTCCTGTGAGTGATGGCAAGGGCATGGTTCTTCACACCATTCTCCTTATAAAAATTGAAAGGTGCTGGGAATGGTGGCACACGCCTGTAATCCCAGTGGCTGGGGGCCAAGGGAGGGGGGGCTGAGGCAGGGGAATCACGGGTTCAAAGCCAGCGTCAGCAACTTAGCAAGGACCTAAAGTAACTCAGCAAGACACTTGTCTCTAAGTAGAATATGAAAAAGGGCTGGGAATGTGGCTCACTGGTTAAGCACCATTGGGATCAATCACTAGTACCAAAAAAAAAAAAAAAAGTTGAAGTGTATACATTCATTTGCAAGAGTCTATTGAATTTCTGTTATAATTTAAAAGTTGAACCTATAAAATGATATAGAAAACAATGTACTTAGATTATTAGGAATCCATTCTTCTAGCTTTTTAAAATCTACATTATGATTTTGTTAACCATGTTTACCCTACTGTGTAATAGAACATCAGAAGTTGTTCCTCCTAATTGTGACTTCATATCCATTGTCTAATCTCTCCCATCCCCCTGCTCCTCCCTGTCCTTCCTAATCTCTGGGAACCACTGTTCTGTTCTTATTTCATGAGTTGATGGATATGCCAATTACCTTGATTGATGGATATGCTAATTATCCTGATTGCATCATTGCATAATGTATACATATCTCAAAGTATTGAGCATCCCATAATATGTACAATTATTATGTACCAATTAAAAGGTTAACTAATTAACTAAAAAAGAAGGGTAAGAGTTGTGTACTTTACAATGTAAAAAAAAGTTGATATTCAATTTTGTGAATGTCAGGATCCAGGAAATTTGACTTCTATTTCCCCTTTGCTCTTTCAGTCTATCCCCAGGTTGGCCTACAGGGGCCCCTGAGGAGTCCTTTGCCTTCCATCTTTCTTCCTTGTTTTCTTTTCACCTTTATCTCTGTTTTCCAAGTTGTTTAATTTTGAATACATTTTGAGGACTCCTGTTTTATCCCATATCCTCTGTTCATCACTCTGTAGACCCACAAGTTAAACAAGCCTCTCTTGCTAACCCTGACCACTTCCTGCAGCATAACTGGGATCCTTTGTTATTCTGGGAACGTTGTCCTTGAAGGTTCCAAAGGTGAAGGTATTGCAAGGCAGATTGTCCCCTCCTGGCACACATACATGGAGTATTCAAGAATAGTTCAACTATTAAAGATAGTAGAACAAGGCAGAAGGATGAAGGACAGGCCAGACTGAAGAAGCTCAGAGAAAATACGTCCCGTAAGGGAAACCTCAAATTCTGCCTAGAAATCAGAACTTGTGGATCAGAGATCAGACCAGGGAAGAACAGAGGCTAATGCTCCACTGTGCCACCACATGCTAGGACCTCACCTTCCCTAGGCTTCTGGTAGAGGAATCCAGAAGAATATCACTTCTGGCTCCCTATGAGGGTGCTGGCTATAGATGGAAACAATATTTTCACTGTTTTGCTTTAACCAAGTTGCTCATTTTGAAATCCCAGTGACAAGGTCTCCAAAGTCACTGTCTCACTTTTCCCTTTAAAGTATTCACTTTAGAGAATACTTCACTCACTTAGTGAGACAGGCTCTCACTAAGTTGCTTAGGGCCTCACTAAATTGCTGAGGCTGGCTTTGAACTTGTAATCCTCCTGCCTCAGCCTCCCGAGCCGCTGGGATTACAGGCATGTGCCACTGTGCCCTGCTGGCTCCATTTACATTTGATAAAGATTTGTATATGTGTGTTCTGGGGATTAGATGCAGGGCTTTGTACATGCTAAGCATGTGTTCTACCATTGATCTAGACTCCTAGCTTAAGGAGTTTTTTAATAAGTGAAAATAAAAACCATTCATAATTTTATCTCTGGAAAGAGCTGTGGTTAGCATAGGAGGCAGCAGAAAAGATTTTTCCTCCAATTCCATTCTTATCTATTGTACATGTTTAATCTTCATGCTGTTCATAGAATTACTTCTTCTCTTAATGTTATTTTGAAACGTCTTTCTTTGTTGTCAATAAAATCTCATTATCACTTAATTTTCTGGCCTTTCTCTTTTCTCATTCTCTAAAATATACAATGTATAAAATATATATTTATAAAATGTGTATCATAATAGATAATTACATATTGTACATTATACAAATATACAATTTGTAGATATTATATTTATAGTTATGCACATTAGATATGAGAGATGTCCTTTTTGTTAACTATGGAGGTTTCCTTCTCATGTATGATGTTACAGATAAAAAGTAATACAAAATCAATTGACATAAATCAGCAAGTATAAATGTGTTCTGATCATTTCTTTATAGACTTGAAGCTGCTTAAAACAATTTTCTAAATCTTGGTCTGGGTGACCATAGTAGAGCTGTTAGAATGTCTCCTGAAAGATGACCTTCTCAGCATCACATGAAGGTGATATCCTGTGACTAGACAAGTTCCTTCCTCTTTCTTCACTGATGCTGACTTTTGGGTGAGGAATGCCAAGATGGCAATATTGATCCTGATGTATGGAGGTCTGGGTATATATCCCTATGAAAGAAAGCAAGTAGCTATAGAAAGAATCCAACGAACGCAGCTCTTAATAACTTCCCAGCACATTACACAGAAAAGCTTGGATAGAAGTCTTCTTCCTTCCTGGGATGAAGTGAGAATTGATTCCTCTTCACGTTTATGTGAACTTGAACCATGGATCAGGGAAGAATCTCATTTCCTCATAGGGGACTTTATTTATACATACTTACTAAGGATTGTGTATTTGGAGAAAACTGTGCTTCAGGAAATACATAAAAACACAAATCACACCATATATGCTAAGCAGAAGTTGAGTGTTATAGACAATTTAATAACCTCGAACTGAGCGTCAGGAGACTTGAATATTAGCTCTAGTTCAGAACATGATGAGTGACCTTAACCTTGCTCGCTACAGGGTGGGTTTCTTCACTGATTTGAATATTGATTCAAATCAATTTGAATATTATATTGATTTCTAGATTCTTTTCAGTTTAAGTTGGTGTTGCTATTATTATTATTAACTTGCATTTATTGGCTCTTGATTATGTTCCAGGAGTCATGTTGGGTGCTCTGCAGAAGTTATTTATTTGATTTTCATATTAACCCTATGAGGAAGTACTATTTTATCAGCTTTATTGATGTATAATGATGGATAATTGACAAATAGAAATTGTGTATATTTAAAGTACACAACATGATTTTTGATATATGTATATAGTATGAAACAATTACCATAATCAAGCCAGTTAACATATCTCTCATCTTAATAGTTAACATAATGAGAATACTTAAAATATACTCTCTCAGCAAATTTCAAACATAATAGAGTACTGTTAAGAACGGTCATCATGCTACATATCAGATCTCCAGAACTAATTTATTCTGCATAAATTAGTTGGTATACTTTGACCACCCTCTCCCTCTTCCTCCACCTCCAAGACCCTGGAAACCACCATTCTACTCTTTGCTTCTACAAGTTTGACCTTTTATGATTCCAGATATAAGTCCAATCATTTTGTAATTGTCTTTCTGTGTCTGACTTAATTCACTTAGCACAAGGTCCTCCAGGCTCATCCACATGGTACCACCAGATGGTATTCTTATTATCCCTACCTGAGTGAAAAGGAAATTCTGGCTTAAAGAAGTTAAACAAGTTGCTCAGTGTCCTATGGCCAATGAATATTGACTCCAGGATTCATGACTGACTCCAGATTGCATGATCTAGACCCTGAATGGCTGCTACTTAAGTGGCAGTTCCAGGTGAGAAGTCATGCTGAAGCCTGGGGCTATGGCAAACAGCAAGCTTGGTGGAAGATACAGGGAGGAGATGAATCCTGAATAAGAGCAGGATTTGAATCATCAAGTAGGAGAAAAGCCCCTTAGGTGAGGGCTTTGCATAAGCAAGAAGAGAGTGACATATCAATTTGGTGTTCAAAAAGCTACTCTTTTGCATCTGACACATACTTGGTACTCCTTGAATGTTTGAGGAATGAATGAATCACATGAAGCAGTAGATAGAAAGGCATATATGGCTGTAATATATTAACCTTGAATCTAGGCAGAAGCAGCCAGTAAATTCTTATAACTAGATCAGGTAAGTGCATTCCTATAGAAGTGAAACAGATTTCTCACATCCCAACATGCTGTGAAACTTTGTTCCAGTTATGGTGCCAACTCCAATTGTCCATCTCAGACAATGCATCAGTTCCAGTATAGTTCAGGATTCTCCCTTACCATGAACACAGCTGTCACCTGGCAGTATCAAATCCTTCTTCATGACAATTAAAATGAATGACCGTGTGGACAGTGGGCATACCTCCACTCTGAGACCGTCCCTTCTTTCCAAGTAACCAGTTGGTATCCATCCAAGGGACAATCCAAGTTTAATTGGGTGGCCTCTAGACTTTTCCTTGGGACACAAATGTTTGCAGACCTTGCCTTGTGATTTTAGGGTGGAGTTAGAGAACGGCACATAAGCTTTTCTTTTTTTTTTAATATTTTTTTAGTTGTAGATGGACACAATGTCTTTATTTTATTGCTTTATATGTGGTGCTGAGGATCGAACCCAGGGCCTCACGCATGCGAGGCAAGCGCTGTACCGCTGAGCTACAATCCCAGCCCCGGCACATAAGCTTTTGAAATGAGCAGAATCTAAGTCAGGCTTCAGAGAATGAAGGACAAGCTCCTTTCTTCCCAAGGATGTCAGTGAAACGTGCCACATGCTCGATCTCTTCCACACTGCAGTTCTGTCCCTCAGGAACACTGCTTACATAGACCTAGTGTTAGTTAGCTGGCTCATGCCAGGAGGATTCCATGGTGGAAAGAATATGTACACAGCATTTTGACCATCTAGTTGAGGGAGTGGAGAGCTGCCCATATGTGAAACTCAGAATGCCACTGACATTGGTAGAAAGCTTCTGTTCTCCCTCTGTGCCATCAACATGAGCCCCTGGCTGAGGTGGAACCAGGTGTGGACCATCTGAATGGCAGTCACACTGGCAGTCCATCTGGGTGGCACAGGTTCTTCTCTAGTTTCTTCATTTAGATTTTTTTTTACTGAAAAAGAACAGGGAAGGACAGTGGGAAGACTACTTGAGAGGAACTTGATTTTTAGGTTGAGACCTGTTATTTTCAGTGATGCTTGTTAAGAGAAGCTGGATTTTTATCTATTATAACTATTTTATTCAAAGAATAAAAAAAAATCATTGCAGAAATTAGGGAATACATAAGCAAGTAAATAAATTAGAGGTATCTATACCCCCACAGTAACAGTGGTCCACTTTATGCTTTGAAGATAGCCCTTGCTGTTCTGCCACTGCAACTTATTTTTAAAATGGACATGTTTCTTCCTCTTCCTCTTTCCTTGTTCCTCTCCAATCTCTCCCCTTCCCTAATCTCACAGGCAAGGCATTACCTTCCTTGCCCATCCTAAGCAGGGTTATCTGTCCTTGAGCACACACCCACCATAAGCAGGAAGTAATTTAGACTTCTTATGGAGCTGCAGAAGATCTCAGAAATGACTATCTCCCAAATTAACAAGTGAATTACAACTTCAGACCAAACAATGGATGTAGCCTTTGAAAGCCCTCTGTTCCTATTGATGGGCAGGAAGTGATGGTAACACTTATATATGACTATTAGGAAATATTCGTAAACTATTATTATATCTCTGTAGTGGTGTTACCGAAAGCTCTGTCCTTGTCCTCAATGCCAATCCGATAATGAGCACATGGCTTTGAGAAAAAGGAAAAAGAAGTTTTATTGATTTGTTAACAAAGGAGAAATACAGGGGACTCCTGTCCCAGGGGTTGTGATTCTGCCCATTAGCAGGAACAGGAGGCGTTTAAAGAGGTGATTCAAAGGCTATATTCTAAGTGTTTTCTGTTGGTATTGTAATTCACTTGTTAATTTGAGAGAGCGGTCACTTCTGAGATCTTCTGGTAACATCCTCAAAGTCTGGATTATTTCCTTCCTATGGTGGCTGTAATCCTGTCTCCCTGGAGATTAGGGAGGAGCAGAGAGAGAGGAAGAGAAAGAAACATGTCCATTTTAAAATTAAGTTCCAGTGGTAGAGCAGCAAGGGCTATCTATATTCAAAGCATAAGGCAGGCCACTGTTACATAAGAAGATACACACAAATATATACACATATAAAGACGTATTTATTCCATTTTTTACAGCATTGGAACTGTATTGTCTGTTTTTTCCGTTCATATTATTTTGTGAACTTTTTTCCATACCATTAAAAACATTCCTCAGATTCCTAAGGATCGATAATTTTATCATCATCATCATCATCATCATCTGAGGTATTGAGGATGAACTCGGGGTGTTCTACTACTGAGCTACATGCCCAGCCCCTTTTATTTTCTATTTTGAGACAGGGTCGCACAAAATTGCAAAGGCTGGCTTTGAACTTGTGATCTTCCTGCCTCAGCTTCCTGAGTTTCTGGGACTATTAAGCATGCACCACTGTATTGGATGTAGGATCAATAATTTTAAATGGCTGTGATATGTGATATATTATTATTTAAATGATGCATTAATACATTGTTAATGTATTAATAAGATATTACTTTATTATAAAATCATTTATCTGTTTTCATACTGTTGGACATCTGGGATGCCTCTAGTTTTCCTGCATTGTAAACACTGAGGTCATGTTATCCTGTACATTCATCTTCATACACATACTTTGTTTCCTGAAATATTTTCAGTCCCCCAAATCTTGTAATAGTGGGAAATATTTTCATCACAGCTTAAGCACAGTTTGGGTCCTGGTTTTAATTAGGGGTCCTCATGATATGGAAAGGAGATGAGAAAGATGCTTTATAAGTGAAAATACAAATCTTTGCAGTGTTGAACTAAAGTCTGGATTCAGAACTTGTTCTTAAGCTGAATATTCAGAGTGAACTGTGGTCATTTCTTCTCTCCTGTGAAGAAGGCAGAGTGCGGGCCACTCGCTCATGTACTTCGCCTGGGGTCTGTCTCACAGCAACTCAGCAGGACCCCTAGAGGAATGAATTGGCACAGCGATCAACAGAAGTAAGGGACCTGCACTCCATCTTGCCTCTTTCCTTCCTCCAAGGGGAACTCGAAGACCACTCCACACCTCTGAGACTTCACCTTCTCTTGTCAATTGGATGCTTAGATTAAAAAGAAAGGGGGCAGGGGGCAGAATTTCTGGTGAGACTGTGGCTTAGCTTATGAAAGAAAATGAGCAATTTTGTTTTCCCTCTTTGCTAACCAGTGGGAGGCCGAACAATGGGGGCTCCGAGTTGTTCTGCTACAAAGAAAACCTCGAGGATCAGAAGATGGGAAAGGAGTAGCCCATGCTCAATTTCCATGAGGTAAAATCTCACTAACCCAAGCAATGTCAGAATAACCTCCTACAGGACAAGGCATTTCAACCACAGTAGGCCCAGCCCTGCCCTGGGTGCTCTTCCTGTTGGAGGACCCTGATCTCTTTTTCAGCTCTGTGAGATTTTCTTCTAATAGTTTTTTGCTAACTTCCCCATTCAATTTTCTATCCTCTTTATTCTGGGTTCTGAACCTCTTCAGTTAATTTTCTTTGTCTCTTTTCTTTCTTTCTTTCTTTTCTATCTTCTTTCCTTTTATCTCTACATTCTTCATGGCTTCCTCAATAAAGTAGAATTTTAAATTTCTACTTTCATATTTGTACTTTGTAGAACTTCTTTCTTGTTCTCTGATTTATACTTACAGCATTCTAGTCCTGTTTTAAGAATACAGTGCTAGGTGGGGATAGGGCTTACTGGTGGAGCGTATGCTTAGCATGTACCAAATCTTGGATTTAAACTCCAACACCACCAAGAAAAGAAGAAGAACATGCTATCTCAATATTTGTAAACAGACTCAGGATTTAAAAAAAAATTATTCTATTTAAAAAAATTGTCTTTCTTTCCATGAGAGTTCATTTTCTGTTTGTGTATCTATCATATTGTGGTGGGGTTCCTAATTTCTGGCAGATCTTGTCTGTTTATACTTAGAGCTGCCCGAAGATTTGTGAGTGTGGCAGGCCTACCAGCTGGTCAGGCATCAATTTAATGTAAGTTTAATGTAAGAATTTAATGTAAGAATCTGACGTACTACAGAGCCCAGAAAAGAGGGCTTTGTTTTTACTGCCTCCAGAGGGCCACTATTCACTTTGTCTTCATTTCCCCCAGAGATTAACCCAATTTTTAGAAAAAAATCTTGAAATAATTTAACAAATGCTTGAGTATTTGTTATTCTCCAGGGAAATGAAGAAGGTGGTACATGGGTTCTTGGTGAATGTCTATATGCCAGCCCCATTCCTCATGTCACTTGGGCCCTCCCCAACCTCCTGGGGCTCTATCACCCACTGGGGCTAATATCCCAGCTGCAGCCCCTCTGCCTGTATTATGGACTGTGGAACCATCTTCTCTGTTTCATCCATCAGTACACCTCCATCTGCTTTGATTTAATTTTAATTTTTTTTATGATCATGGATGTTTTAAATATCCAGAAATTATTAGGACACTCGGGTCCCCTCTGTCCAGATTTAACACATGGTATACATGTTACCATATGAACTTCAGATTCCATCTACTTTCCTTTGTTTAGCAGTTGATTCAAATCTTTGATCTACTGATGAAACTTATTCTGTCTCCTTTTCTGTATGTGCTGGTGATTTAAACAAACAAACAAAACTCTCCATATTACCAGACTTCAAGAGGGAAGAGAGGCATAGATATATTGTTACTTTGCCATCTTGAACTTGTAGTCTAGCCAGAGTTTTACGGTCATCATTTAAAAATGATTGCTCTAGGCTGGCACTGGCCAATTCATGTTCAGTATGAGCTGGGAGGAATATGAAGTACAGTTGTCCCCTCTTATCCTCAGTTTCAATTTCTATGATTTAAGTTACTCACAATCAACACCAGTGGGAAATAGTGAATGGAAAATTCCAGAAATAAACAAGTCTTAAGTTTTAAATTGCATGCCATTTTGAGTAGAGTGAAAAAAATCTTGATCCATCCTGCCTGGGATGTGACTTATCCCTTTGTCCAGTGCCTCTGCTCTGTATATACTATCTGCTAGTAATTAATGGTAGCTCTCAAATTGACTGTGATAGCATTGCAGTGCTTGTGTTCAGAAAACCCTCATTTTACTTAGTAATGACTCAAAACACAAGACTAACGTTGTTGGCAAGTTCTCCAGTTAAAGAGAAAGAAAAAAATCATGTACGGAAATTGTTAAGATCTCTGATAAGAATGGATATTTTATTTATGTAATTATGAAGTAAGAAAAAATTGCGTTAGTTTTGTAATCATACCTCAAACTGCAAAGGTAGAGCCACCGTGTGTGAATATTTAACATGGAAAAGGCATTACATTTAAGGGTTTGGTATGTTACTGCAGAGGATAAAAGGGGACTGAAGTTATCGAGTTCTACTATAAATACTGAAGTTTTGTTCTTCCTTTAAGTCATTCAATGATATTAGGTTTCTACAATGTGCTCCACATTAAAACAATATATTTGGAAGATATACAAAAGAAGCCAAAAGACAGGGTCTCTGTCAAAGAGTTAGGGAAATAAAATTAACAGGCATGTTGATCTTTAAAAACTAGACTTGTAACTGCTGCTTGTATAATGTTTTAAAATTGCTTTCCCAGAGGTTTTTGTTTGATCTCTTAAATAGTTAAGCCAGGGAGGCTCAGACCATGTAATAAGTCCCATTTCAGAGGGGAATGAAGCTGGTATTGGGCACAGACATGAGAAAGGCTTTGTCATGAGACAGGACTTAGGCTGGAATTCCATGTGTCTGCAGTGATGGAGAAGAATAGGAGAGTGTCCCTGATTCCTTGTCTTGTTCATTGCTTCAAAATGGGTATCTTTTATCCATGTGTGGATGGCTGAAACTAGATCTCTGTCTCTTACTCTGTACAAAAATCAGTTTAAGATACACCAAAGACCTAAATATAAGACCTGAAAGTCTGAAGCTACTAGAAGAAAACGGGAAAGACTTCAAGACGTTGGTACAGACAATGATTTTCTGGAAAGGACTCTAATAGCTCAGGAAATTAAAGCAAGAAGGGACAAATGAGATTATATCACATCAAAAATCTTTTGCATAGCAAAGGAAACTATCAACAGAATGAAGAGACAACCCACAGAATGAGAGAAAATATTTACCAAGTATTTATCTGATAGTGGGTTAAAATTCAAAATATATAGGAAACTAAAAAACTTAACAATAAAAAACATATAATACAATTTTTTAAAAATGGGCACATGATCTGAATAGACACTTTTCAGAAGAAGAATTATATATGGCCAACAAATACATGGGAAAAAAATACTCAACTTCATTAGCCATCAGGGAAATAGAAATCAAAACTACAATGAGCTACCATCCAGGTGGAATGACTTTCATCAAAGTGAAAACAAAAAACAATCAATACATTTGATGAGGATGTGGAGAAAAAGGAACTCTAATACACAGTTGGTAGAAATGGAAATTAGTACAATCATGAAAGACAGTGTGGAGATTCCTCAAAAAAACCTACCATAGTGTCCAGCTTTCCTAGTTCTGGTGCATAGCCAAAGGAAAGGAGATCAGTATACCTGCATGTCCTTGTTTATTACACTATTCACAATAGCTAAGGTAGGGAATCAGCCTGGATGTCAAGCATCAGTTGAATGGATAAAGAAAATGTGATAGAGATAACATACAATTGAATATTATTCAGACATAAAGGAGAATGAACTTCTGTGTGTTGCAGCAAAATGGATAGAAAAGGATATTATATTGACGGAAATAAAGCAGACGCAGAAAAGCAAGTACTGTGTTTTCTCTCTCATATGTTGAAGCTAAATAAAGTTGACCTGAAAGTGTAGTAGAGATTATTAGAGACTAGGAAGTGTGTGGATAAAAGAGGTTGGGCTTTATCAGAGCATGCTATGTTCATGTATGGAAATATCACAGTGAATGCCATTAATATGTACAATTAACACGTGCTAATAAAAATTAAAAATAATATCCTTTCTTAACATGGAAAGAGACTAAATTGAATGTGTTTTCAAGAAGAAGTGGACTTTTATAGGATTATTAGTGGAAAACTATTTGCTCTAAAAATAAAATTTTGTTCTTTTCTCAATTACACTTTTTTTAATTAAAAAAATAAGTAAAGGTCATATTTTCACTCCAATAGCCCTTCCACCACACATGCTCAAAATCATCACACTGAAAGCTGACTAAATATTTTGGACTGAAAACAAAGTATAGTAACTAGGGAATGGGATCCTAGAATTTTTTTTTCCCCGCAAACATCTTTATTAATTTTATATAAAAATAAGGCCCAAGGAGAGTCTTTGGGGCTGGAAGTTCATGGGGGAGGGCAAGGTGCACTTTATAAATTACAGGCCAGGCTCCTGCTCAGGTTAAGAGTGGCTATTTGGTGGTGGTAAAATAGATGAAAGTATTCATTAATTGCCTGGAATTGGGTTGGGACCACCAATAGCTGCCTTGTGGGAGTAAAGATGAACCAGAAACAATTCTGTCCTCAGTCTCAAGTCATCTGAGTGGCCCAATCACGACAGAAAGAATTTGAAAAACATGATTAATAAAGATGACCTACTTGACATATATAGGAAATTGCATCTAACAAGTGCTGATTACACATCTATTTTAAGTTCATGTGGAACATTCACAAACTAAAAGGGAAATTTAAAACATAGAACCACATTTTTAAACTTACAGTGTGAACTTCTTTTGATGTCAGTTATGGACTTTATGGTGTATTTTTTAAAAATAAAGGTACAGAATACAGGTAGGGGTAATATAAAATAAATATTAAGGCTGAACAAAGTCTCTTGCTATTTAAAAAAAATATTTTGTTGTTTGCATGGCCCAGCGTGAGGATGTTTTAGGTCACTGCATTTGACAAAGCATTTGGTCACCTGCTGTTCTTTTATTCTTCATTTAGGTCTCTTGGCTTGTCTCTTGTAGGAGATGCACCTTATCTGCAAAGGTATCCCCTGGCCTTCTCTAGGAGTCTGAGACCTATCCTAACCAGACCTTGGTTGGGATTGAAGGGTGGTGGGAGGGAGGGGCTTAGGTTAAGGACACATCCTTCCCAATTTTGGAATTGTGGGCTGAGTTTTGATTGGACTTAAGTGTGGAAGGTTACATTAGTTTGACTTAATTTACATTAGTTTGACTTAATTTTTTTTTAACTTTATGATGGTGCAAAACTGATACACCTTCAGTATAAACCCATACTTCAGATTTTTAATTTTGATTTTTTCCTGGGCTAGAGAAATGCAGTAAAATATTCTCTCACAATGCTGGCAGCTGTGGTGAGCTGAAGATGCCAGTTAGCTATGCAATAACTAGAAATGAAACCCTACAGTGTACTGTGTTGCTAAGTGAGGATGGACAGTCAAAAAAAAGATGCATTTTTGACCTATGTATTTTCAATTTATGATAGGTATTTTAGGTTGTAGTCATATTGTAAATAGGGAAGCATATATAGTAGGCACAGAGAAGAAGGTAGCCATGATTTTTGGAACTGAATTCTTTAAAATCAGTTCCTTTATTGGAGTAATATCTGCACATGATTAAAATATTACAATGTTTGGACGGCTTATAAGTGAAAAAATATTGTACCTTTTCTCATCTTTTATGATACTAAATTCCTTCTCTTAGAGGCATCGACTTAGATCTTTTAAAGCTATTTCTATTGGTAGCTGTAAATATATGCTTATACTACAGTATATAATTTTTTTAAAAAATGTAGACCTTGTATTTTGATGTTGGGCTATGATGATGAGGATTCGGCTCATTCATATTGTCACCCATGTTCCTATCTTTGCTTTTTTATTACCCCAATTTTAATATCATCTCTTTTCTCCTCTATTCTTTACAGTCATATTTGCATATTTATTTATTGTTCCACCAATAATAGCATCTCTCAACTCTTCTCTGATTAAGATATTCCTAAGGACATGGCTTTGGGACATACATATCCCAACCCTTTTATGTTGGAGCATGAATATATTTACATTTTACATTTGATCCATGATTTGTCTTTATTGAAGATCATGTTTTCTCAGAAATTTGAAGATATTGTTTTCTAACCTCTCGTGGTGTTGATGAGTAATTTCCTTTCAGTCTGCTTTTCATTCTTGGTAAAGAAACTATTTTCTTTGAGGATTTTGAATGTTTACCTTAAGTCTTTTAAGACCATAAAGTGGAGGTATGGCTATAAAAGTACAGACATTTTTCAGTCTTGATTGTCATGCCACTGAGCTCTGAAAAATATCCTTCCATTATTTCTTTAATAAGCTCAGTTACTCTGCTTTCTTTTTAAAAAATTTTATTAACTGAATGTCAAACTTCATACATATATCCACCAGGTCTAATCTTTTCTCTTATTTTTATCTCTTAGAGTTTCAGTCTAATTTTATTTATAAGTTATTGTACTTGATTTCCAAATTTTCTTTGTAAGTTTTAATCTTGGTTCTTATTTTTAAAGTTTATTGTTATATAAATTTTTATTAGCATATATATCCATATAGCTGAAAGAGTTGAGTGGTATTTAATCCTTGTTAAGAAAACTAGCAGTCTCTAGCTCTCTTTTTTCTAATTTTTTCTCCACTAAGACCAGCACTTTAATTTTTTGTTTTTAAATAATATGCTCACATTCCTTCCTTTCTTCCTCTTCCATTTCTTTTTCTCCTCCTTCTTCCTCTTCTGTTTTATTTTTAAATTTTAGGCATTAGTATAGACTCCTCTCATCTCTTTTTTTTTTAAACAATAGACATTTTACCACAGAAGATAAGGTTTTTAGCTCTTTTCCTTCCTCCTATTCCACCAATAAGCATACCTTTCCTAGTCCCATCTCCCCTGTATGACTTATCTCTGACAATACTACGTAAGAAAAATAACAAACAGCTACAGCACCGCAGTAGCATAAATTAAAAATCTTGATTTCTCTCTCAGTCTCAGGGTTTAGATGATCTTGGTCAAGTGGCTCTACAGATCTAGACTAAGCTCCCCTTGTGTGTGGGAAGTGACCTGCACTGGCTGATCTTGGCTGGATGCTGCTGGACTGCGACAGGGTGACCTGGCTCTGCTCCACATGTCCCTCATCCCCTAATAGGCTACCTGTGGTATTTTTTATGGAGGTGGCAGCAGCAGCAGAGGCAAAGCCCATTTAAAGCCTTTACTGACCTCCTATTGGCCAAAGCAAGTCACATGATTGAGCAAGATTGAGAAGCAGATAAGGTTACAACGGTGACGTTGCAGGGCAAAGGACACAAGTGCAGAGGGAGTGAAGACTGGGGGTCGTGACTGAAATTCTTCTCTCTGAACACACCTACATAAAACTGATGTCTGAATTTTTGTGACTCAGTATTCTCTTTCTCGCTTAGTTTTGGAGTTAATCAATGTGTTTCACTGTAGCTTTTTAAAAATATTTCAACTTTGCTCCTCAGATGTTGGATCAAGGACTCCAGCAATTTCATCTTCCTGAACAAACCTGGGGTGCTCCTGGCTGGATTGGTGGCCTTTTATTCTGATAATGGTTGCCATCCTTGAGTCCTCCTTCTCCACTCTCCTGGAAATTCCCTTCTTTTCTGAGTGTAATCCTCTGCTTCCTGTATCGATAGCTTCTTTGTCTTAGGTTAATCCTTTGTTTTAGAGGAACATGTCTTTCAGTAGCTTCCTGAAGAAGCGTACGTGGGAGACATATTTTTCTAGAACTAAAATCTTTGAAAGGGCTTTATTTTACTTTTGAACTTGATTGAGTTTGGAGAGATAAACCCTTTTAAAACTTTCTGAGACCAGCATATCCCAATATATATTACTGTGTTCTGGGGATGCTGATATGTGTTACCTATAAAAATATTTTGACGATAGAGCAGTTGATAACTATTGCATCAAAAATGATCAGAGGTTTAGTGTGACTTTAAATGTGTACTGTGACTCCCTATGAAAGAGGAAGGACTGTGTGATGTTTTCAACTCTTACATGATCATGGAAACTTTTCTTTGTGTTGCATTATAAGGGAATAATATTTTCCAGAACAAACATTTGGAAATGGTATAGAAGAATTTTGAACTTTGGGTGCCCTTGTTTAGGTCCTATGAAGAGTCTAATTCTACTCATCCCAATACCTTGCTCTTCAGTTCCTCCCCAGAAGCCTTTAAAATCCTTTGCTTAGAAAGTGTGTGTGTGTGTGTGTGTCTAAAAGAAAAAACAGAATGGAAGAATTTAGTGCTTAAAAAAGGTATAAAGTGAAATATCTTAAAATATTAGCCATAGTCCTTTCTGTAGTTTCTGGTATAGGATTCATTCCCCTGTTAGTCTTCCTCTTTGTCTTGAGAAAGGATGATGGCACACTTAAAAATAAATCTGTCAACATCCTTTTGGGGGAACATCCTTTTCCCATTTTCAGTTACAGTGGTTGGGAAGTCTCCCCCATCCTCTGTCTCTGGAATGGTCATGTAACCTAGTTCTGCCTGATGAGAATCAGCTATAGGGGTTTTTCAAATAACAATAAGTGTTGGCGAGGTTGTGGGGGAAAAGGCACGCTCATACATTGCTGGTGGGACTACAAATTGGTGCAACCAATCTGGAAAACAGTATGGAGATTCCTTAGAAAACCTCAATTGGAACCACCATTTGACCCAGCTATCCCACTCCTAGGTCTATACCCAGAAGACCTAAAAACAGCATACTACAGTGATGCAGCCACTTCAATGTTTATAGCAGCTCAATTCACAATAGCTAAAGTGTGGAACCAACCTAGATGCCCTTTGATAGATGAATGGATAAAGAAATTGTAGTATATATACACAATGGAATATTATTCAGCAATAAAAGAGAATAAAACTATGGCATTTGTAGGTAAATGGATGGAGTTGGAGAACATTCATGCTAAGTAAAGTAAGCCAATCTCAAAAAACCAAATACCGAATGTTCTCTCTGATAAATGGATGCAGATCCATAATGTGGGGAAGGACATGGGAAAAATGGAGGAACTTTGGTCACAGGGATGGGAGGGGGAGGGGACATGGGGACAGTAAAGATGGTGGAATAGGATGGACATTATAGCCCTAGCTTTATGTATGACTGCATGTATGTTGTGATTCTATATCACATACAACCAGAGAAATGAAAAGTTGTGCTCCCTCTGTGTGCAATGAATCAAAATGCACTCTGCTATCATGTATACCCAAGTAGAATAAATAAATAAATAAAATAAAGAAAACTTTTGAGAAGGGGTGGATCAGGTTCTTGCTTGGATTGGCAGCTGTTTGGATGATCTAGGCTAGAGCTGCCTGTGGCCTTTGCTGGCACTGTTTTTAGAGATTTCATCTGAAAATGGATCTAAATCAACACAGAGGGAAGCAGGGGCAAGTAATCAAAGTTCAAAAACTTCTGGAATTTTCTTTCAGAAACCCACATCAGCCTTGCCTAATTTATCACTTTTCTTTGGACTTTTCAGTTTCTGAAGAAATACATTCATTTTTTAGGTTTCAGTTCCTTTAAGTTGGATTTCTATAATTTTCAATGCAAAGAATCCAGATTAATAGAGTTACGTTGTCTCCCTTAATAGCATCGCTACCAAGATAAAGTGGGAATGAAGGTGGAATTGCCTATTGTATAGTTAGAACTCACCAATAACGAGTTTCCATTTCCAGTTCTTTTCCTTTCCCCTCAGAAGAGAGTGTCTCCAAACATCACAGTTTAATGAGACCAACTAAAGAGAAAGCAAGAAGTCAGAAATTTAGGTAATACGTATTCTAGGACGCTGAATCTTAGACATCCAAATAAGAACTTAACATTGAGAAGAAAAATAGTCAAGTGAATGTCAGAGTGTCATATGTAGGACCCAAACTCTAAATAGCATAATGATGTCTGTTCTATAGACTGTTGCAGAGAAAAATGGAACTGTGTACAAATTCTGGAAAATTCTGTGAGATGTTGCCAGCAAAAGGGAACAGAAACCCTATAGAGGAAGAAGGCAGGCCATACTTTGGTGCTGCATATTGGCTGTATGTCTGTGCTTGTGTATTCCTCACCTGTTCTGAGCTCACCCATCTTTCTTTCTCCCTAGTGGAGAGACTATGATGCCCAGCTGTTTGTTCAAACACTAATATAGATGCAGCTGTGAAGATATTATTTAGAGGTGATTCACATTTACACAAGTAGGCTTTGAGTAAAGCAGTACTCTCCACAATGTGGGTGGGGGGCTTCATCCAGTGATACAAGGCCTTGAAAGCAATCGCTTGAGGGTTCCTGAAGAGGAAGGAGGGATTCTGCTGACTAGAATGTAAAACCCTGTCTGAGTTTTCAGCCTACACTCTGAAATTGAAAACCCAAGACCAACACCAACTCTTAGGTGAATTTCTAATCTGTTGGCCTTTGCTGGTGCTCTCTCCTTTCTCTCTCTCTGTTGATTTTGTTTCTCTGGAGAACTTTATCACAGAGGGGTAATGTTGTAGTCATAACAATAACTATCACATTTTCGATGCTGTATATTGTGTGGTTTTATTTAAACTTCACTAAAACCCTATAATATAGGCATTATTTATTATTATTCCTACTTATTTTACAATGTAAAAAGCAAGGTCTAAAGAGGTCAAGCAATTTAGCCAATATGACACAGTGGACCAATCATGAAGCCTGTACCCCAAACTGAGTCTGTCTGATGCTGGAGCATCACACAAAAATTTTAACTTCAAGCTGGGCGCGGTGGTGCGCACCTGTAATCCCAGCACTTTGGGAGGCTGAGACAGGAGAATCACGAGTTCGAAGCTAGCCTCAGCAATGGCGAGGCACCTAGCAACTCATTGAGACCCTGTCTCTAAATAAAACACAAAATAGAGCTGGAGATGTGGCTCAGTGGTCAAGTACCCCTGAGTTCAATCCCTGCTACCAAAAAAAAAAAAAAAATTAGCTTCAGTAAAATTGGAACCTGAATCAGAGATGGCTCTTGTCTGAGGCACTGGGGTATATTAAAGGGAGGTATGAACAGAAATATTTGTTTTTTATAGGGTAGAGATTGATAAGACAAAATATAAATCTTATGGAATTTCAGAGGTGAGAAAGACTAATTCTGGCTCCTGTGGGTCATGCAAATGATAATCAGTTCAATCTGGGCTTTGTAGAGTGAGTGGGACTTGGACACATGGAGCTAGGAGAACAGTCATTCTAGATCAGCATTGTCAAGTAGAAATATATGAGCTATGCATAAGAGCCACATATGGAATTTTAAAATTTCTGATAGCAGAATTAAGGAAATTTAGGAATTAAGGAAATTCCTTGAAAGGAAAGAGGTAAAATTAAATTTAATAATATGCTTTATTCTTCCAATACATCAGAAACATTATCATTTTCACATGTAACCCATATAACATTATTAATGTGGGAATTTTCACATTCTTTATCTTCAAAATCTTGTATTCCATTGCAATTCAGCATGCAATCAATATAAAAATGAGAAGAGATATATTGCATTCTCTTTTCCTAACAAGTCTTTGAGGTAAGGTATATATTTTTTTCCCTTAACAGCACATCTCAGGCGAGCCACATTTCAAGTGCTACTCACATTAACTCCATGTAATGAGTGGCTGTCGTTGAACAGAGCTCTGGAAGGAAAGTAAAGCAGGACAGAGGCAGGGTGTGCTGAGTATGCCTGGGGAACTGAGAAGAATGGTCAGCTGGAGTGGTCTGTCTTAAAGGAAAGCCATGAGCGACAGGGTGGAAAGGTAGGCAGGGCTGGATTATGCACAGCAAGTGTTTAGATTTTAGTAGCAGGTAAGGAGGAGCCACCACAGGCTATCTGAGGAGGGAAGAAAGCTCTGTCTAAGAAGTGTCAGCCTAAAGGGTAAAGGGGTCAAGGGTTGGCTAATGGGGAGGAAGAACCATTGGAAAGCAGGGTTGGTAGTTCCAAGTGGGGGTAATGAATTTGACCAAGGCTGGGATTTCAGGAATGGAGAGGGTAGAACATCTTCCTGGATATGGGTTGGCAGGCACCGGAAAGGGAGAAGCCTGGAGGATGTTAAGCTTTCCATCCCAGATGACTGGGCCATAGTGTGAAGCAGGAAGCTATAGAGCACTTCTATCAATAGATTATGAGAGATTTCATCTTCTTTCAGTTTGGAGATTCAGAATCAATTTCCCAGAGCTTCTTCCTTTCCCCTAATTGGGAAAAAAATGCCTGTTTCTTGGCCTCTCTCTAGCAGAAAGGATAGGCATATTGTCCAACTCCTAAGACCGTCTCTGTGTTGTTCAGAGTTCCATCTATCCTTCATTTTGTTTGAGCTATGTGACCCTGAGCATCCCATTGAATGTCTCTGGGTCTTGGAATTCCCGGAAGCACAGCTCCCCCACCCCAGTGGCATGGTTAGATAACAACTGGACCCTGCTGTCTGATATGTCTAATGAACTGTTATTATATGGTCAGTGTGTCTCTAACTGCTCTAATGAGCTGGAAGTCTGGAGGAGGAATGGCAAGGATTTACAACTTTTTCTTGGGAAACCTATGTCATGTCAAGGGAGGGATTAGCTGGATCGGGCTTTACTCTCAGCTCAGCAGCTGCTGATAACAAGCATCATGGACCACGAGAGCCTTTGTTGATTAGCACTGTGTGCTATCATGGGCCTTCCTCACTATTGTTTATTTTAGATTGTGGCCATCCAAGGAGCCTGCTTGGTGTGTGTCAGACATACTTAACAGAGAGATAATTTAGGAATTAGAATGTGCAGTATGGTTATGGGGAGGGGTGTGTGGGTGAGCAGGAGTGGAGTCATTCCCATGTTTGCTTGCCACATATTTTGTTATCTAGGGAAAAGCTTCTGGAGACTTCTTGGAGATATCTCAACTCTAGAACTCCCCTTCCTTAATCCTCCTGCATTTTCTTCTTTAGTTATGTTCAGAGTTCCCCTCTGTAGGTCTCAGTATCGCCCCTTCAATGATTCTTCTTAAACTTCCAGTTTTGATTCTTTTCTTCCCCAAAGTATTTATTTCCCTCCCTTTGTTCTCTCAGCTCTTGTTCAGTTTCTTTTCTGTTTGGAATTTTTATTTGATGTTCACATCTGTCTGCTGGGTCTCTTCACATGGAATCTCCACCACTTTTATTTGTCTCACATTGATCTTTGCATTTTTTCTTACATTTTTCTACTGGCTCAATTCTTGTAAACTTTATAATATCTCCTCTTTCATTTTTCTTCTTCATTGTCCTATGATTAAAAAAAGAAGAAGAAGAATAAAGAAACAAAGAAAAAAGCAGCACAGAAGGATTTTTCTAGTCTAAGGGGATTTATATAGATCATTACCAAAAACAAACAAGCAAGCAAACAAACAAAAAACAGTCTTTTTCTAAGGCGGAGGCCTTTCATAGGGTCCAAACCACAAGGCTACGGGGGCTACCATGCTCACTGCAAAGCATGACGCGCTGAACCAATGCATTTTGTATTTGTCTTTTTTTTTTTTTTAAATTAGATAGAAATGAATCAAGTCCAAAGGTCATAAGACTCAAAATTAAGAATGCAAGAAAAGAAGGCATATTATTTGGATTATCTTATTGACATTAGCCCTGTCATAATGCCAAAAAGTTTTGATCATTCTCTAGGGGACTGTTTATCAAAACCACAAAAATTGTCCGCACAAGAGCACAGAAAACGCCACCCTTTATCGGCTCATATCAAGCCATCTGAGGATTAGTCTATGAAGTTCTTTCTCTTAAAATCATCCCCAAACACAAGGGGGAAAACTCTAATAGCCAAGCTTCCTTCTTAATAATCCAATTTGGATCAATTGACCATATCATCATTCAAAACCTTCTTTAACCTATTAATACTCGACTCATACAGGCTCCTAGGATAATGGGTTCCATATGGCACGAGGTGACTGAGTCCACCTTCATATTTTTAGAGGAATTCAGACGTAAGCTACTTTAGCTGGGCAGGTGTCTTTCAGCTCCTAAGTGCCCTCCAGGGGTAATTGCTTAGGTGCCCTTTGTACAGCATTCTTCCTCCAATATCCCTCATCACCAGGAGAGCTGTCCCAGACAGGCAGGAAGGAATATTTGTCTCTCAGGCCACTGTGAAACTGAGCAGAATCCCAGAGCTGCGTTTTCATGGTTGCTTCCACAAGGCTCTGCACCTGGACTGCATCCATCTGTTTTTAAAGGGAGCAGCCCCAAATGGCACTGGGGATGTGCATTGAGGCCTCTTGTCACCAGTGTCTGTTCTGCTCTTTGTTGGCCACAGAGCCTTAAGCAAATCATCTGAACCTTCCCAGCCTCCAGTCTCTCATCTGTAAAATGGGTAAGTAACGCCCACCCAAATTACTTCTCAGACTCTTTTAGAGGAGTGGATGAGATGGGAGGTGTTTTGAAAATGGAAACAAGCTACATACCAGTATTGTCATCATTATACTTTGATAGAACTGGCTGGATCTTCCTCCACAGGAGGGAGTGTGAAGTGTTGAAAGGTTGTCGTTCATTTTTGTGCCTGTTTGGGCACCGGGCCCTGGGCATTTGGTCTCTCTTGCTTCTCTCTTCTTGGCTGCTCAAGGGCATTCTGTTTGTCTCTCCAACTTTGGAAAACTCTTTTTCTAAGTGTGGGCTGGAGTCGTCCAGTAGGCTGTGTTTCACTGCAGGGTGGAGATGTTTCCCATCCTGTGCTGGACACATTTGAGCAATAAAGGTTAGACTAAAACTGTGAAGGCAGATCCTGCAGGTTAAGAGGGACTTAACACAGGGCTGGGGTTGTGGCTCAGTGGTAGAGCCCTTGCCTTGCACGCGTGAGACACTGGGTTCCATCCCCAGCACCACATACAAAATACATAAATAAATAAAATAAAGGTTTGAAAAAAGAAATCTTAAAAAAAAAGAGAGACTTAACACAGAGGAAGACTAAAGTTCATTTCCAGGGGAAGATTTTCGAAGGAGTCTAGAAATAAGGGCTGACAGGGAGATCTGGTAAACACAGATAGGGATCATCGTGTGTAAGAAAAACCTGGGAACCTTGTACAATTCTTAGTTCCAGCAGTTGTTAAATTCTTGATACATGTTTCTTTTTTTAATGAAATGCCATCTTTTTAGTTATGCCTTTTTAATATTTCATATGCTTTATGCATATTAGCTAAAATTTTAGTCCTGCCAACAGCCTTGCAAGATTGGTATTAACAAGTCTCATATTTTACAGATGAGGAAACTAGGTTCAGAGAGATGAACAGGGATTCCAACATGTTTTTGTCTATCTCCACTCTCTGTAGTTAACCAAAGGAAGAGGAAAATCAGCCATGAGACTTCAGGTTTGGGGTAGTAATATTAACACGTGCTCTTAACCTCATTCATACTTTCTAAATTACAAGAGAAATGAACAGGAAATATCACATATAGAGAAAAACTGTACTCATGCTGGAAACTAGAGAACATATACAGAGTCAGTCAGGCTCATTATTTCTAGCAACTTCCTCCACCAACCGCCACCTTACCTGGCACCTGGTACCTTCTGAACCTTTGTATGATTCTGTTGGGTTAATCACTTTTTTTTCCACCCAAGTCAACATCCTCCTCCAAAGGCAACAGAGTGAAGTTTTCACTGCCCTTGTAGATCAGTTACCCTTCCTCTGCTTTTTATTTTCTATCTTCTAAAACATATAGATTTTTTTTTCTCATGTTGGCTTCCTTTCCAGCTTAATTTGTTCTTATGGGATTGTACCTTTGTTTTAAAAAATCCTTTTCTTCTATTAAACGGGGTTTCCAGAAAGAGTGGAGATACACATATGAGTTCAATCTGCATGTTGAGCGGCAGCCACTGTAGACCTATGAGGAGAACCCTGGGACCATGAAAGCCAGGAATGTGTTAGGGAGGCTGATCTGCAGGTGGCTGCTTAGAGGTGTTAGTGAGGAGGTGACTACAGGCAGGAGACCAGCCAGGAAGTGTCTGCAGAATTTTGATGAGAGACGATAAGTGAAATTTGTATGAAGTTGGTTAGGTGTACATTGTTTCTGCAAGAAAACAAAACAGATGCATCTGATTTGAAAAGGAAGCCAGTGTCCCACTTGGTAGATGGATTCTACACTTCATTCTCTTCTCTCTCCCTACATCTTTTCAGTGTGCATTATGTTGGCATATGTTGCCCATCATTTCTTCCTGTCTATACCTTTTATTTTGCTGGAGACTTAGAGTTAGTGTTTGCTTTTATTCAGCTGTGTTCTAGACTTGTGTTTTTCAAACTTTCATGTGCATAAAAATCACAATCCTGACTTAGAGGTCTGAGTTGGGAACCTGAGATTCTGCATTTCCAACAGACTCCTATGGAATGCAGATGCTACTGATCCACTGGGTTCTAGAAAGATGTTTGAAGTCTTGGAAAGGCCATCCAGGGAACCTTCCAGCCCTCTTTTCCTTTCACTCTTTTGCTCTTTTGCAGGCTTCTGCTGACTCAGGTTCAGCATCATTTCCTGTAATGCATCATGCCAAGAAGTGCTGGTCTACAGGAGAGAGGCTCCTTAAAAGCCTTATCTCAATAGCATGTTGCCCTCAGCATTTACTGTTACCTGCACCATGGGTGCCTCAGGACTATGCACAGCTGTGGTGGGGTCTGCAGCACCCACAGCATCTTTCTTCCCTGCCTCTTTGCTTTCTCACTTTTCTAGTCACTCCTGCTTCAGCCCCATTCCCAGCACAGCCAACTGGGCAAATGAGTACAAAGAGGGCTGGCTTTTGACTCTCAGTGTTACTGCAGCTTAAATTTCAACCTCTACAATTTAGGTAGATTTTCTCTAGGTTTCTTTTGAGACAGTAAACACATAGCATTTAATCAGAAAATAGAGAAAACAAAAGGATTTCATTTGCTTTATTTACATAAAGGAACAGAGAATCAAGCCAAAGTAACCTAATGTGCATTTTGCAGAATTAGCATTTGCTGTTTTCATTTGCCTAATGTAATTCTGCTTCCGCTTATTCAGTGGGGATTTCATTTGTCTGATGTGGTTTTCTTATCTTTTCTTTCCTTCCTTCCTTCTTCCCTCCCTCTCTCCCTCCCTTCCTTCTTCCTTCCTTCTCTCTCTCTCTCTCTTTCTTTCTTTCTTTCTTTCTTCCTTCCTTTCTTTCTTTCTTTCTTTCTTTCACCAGGGATTGAACTCAGGGGCACTCAACCACTGAGCCACATCCCCAGCCCTATTTTGTGTTTTATTGTGAGACAGGGTCTCACTGAGTTGCCTAGTGCCTTGCTGTTGCTGAGGCTGGCTTTGAACTTGGGATTCTCCTGTTTTAGCCTCCCAAAGTGCTGGGATTACAGCTGTGTGCCACTGCACCCAGCTGATGTGGTTTTCTAAGAAGCAGCAGAAGTGGTTGAAGGAGCAAAAGGAAAAATGAACTTGATATTTATATCTTTTAAAAAATTTGTTATGAAGGTGATTAGTGTTTTTGTTTTATTCTTTTTTAAGTGCGATTTTTTTTTTCCTCAAAAGCCTGAGATGACTTGTGACAATTTGGACATTATCTAGTCTGGATCAGTTTCCAGTAGATTCTTTTTGGATGATGTAGTCAGTCAGGCTATATCTAGCTTCCCATTCCTGGGGGGACAGATGCCTGCAGCATTCTGGACCCTTGCTTTGGTGTTATCAACAGGGTCACTACATGCAACTTTGAGAATGATGTCTTATTAAGACGAGTGAATCGCAGTAATGAGGTCTCAGTTTGGTTTTATATCATGCCCAACCTCCTGCCAAAACTCAAATAGGATAGATAATCTCATCAGCAAAAACAGCATGTGTATATTTTGAAGAGTTCACCATTGGGAAATCCAAGTGAATCTCCAGATTATGAGCCTCTCTCTAATTACTTATTCCACAGAGGTTAAGGCAAAGAGACCCAGAGTGAGGAAACGGATGTATGCTAATTGGCTTGCAGGTTTGCTTACTGTTATTTGT
Source organism: Xerus rutilus (assembly GCA_028644305.1). Taxonomy (NCBI): domain Eukaryota; kingdom Metazoa; phylum Chordata; class Mammalia; order Rodentia; family Sciuridae; genus Xerus; species Xerus rutilus. The sequence continues at coordinate 52,661,344 of CM053402.1, forward strand.
TACCATATTAACATCCCTTTATGTTTCTTGAGCATTTGCCTCACTGTTTTCTCAGCAGGGTAGATGGATAGGCTGATGGGATCTTGCAGTGCCTGGCTGGACCTGGGAGTTGGAAGCAGTTATAAATGGGGACATTTGCTTGGCTCACTGGCTAATGAGTGAAGGATCGCCAAGAGTAATAAGGGTGCAGTGGAATTTCCTTAATGATTGGCACAGTTCATTAAAAGAAGAAACAAAACTGTATAGATAGTGTTGGGGAGAGGCTGGGGATGGGAAGGCTAGATCATGTAAATGGGGGCTGTGGCTGCAAGGAATGTAGCTTTCACACAATTAGGTGTTTGAAGGAAGACAGAACCAGGACACAGTTGAATAATTTTGGCTAATTGAGATTTGCATGGGTCAAAGACCAGAGGTCTTGCTGCTGTTAAAACAGGATGACATCCGTTATGGGATCCCTGGATGAACAGTGGCCCCTGTGTGCCCCAGGATAATGGACAGTGGTGCCTTCCTGACAAAGAACAGTTTTCATGGGTGATACCCTTCCACCCCAATCCCAGCTGCTGGTTCTCAGTGGTGGATCTGATGGCCTCAAATATGTCTAGGTGGATTAGCATCCAGTCTGTCTCTCTGGCCTACCTTTCCTAGGCCTGAGGACTAATGATACATTAGTATCAGCCCTTCTGTTGGGGATACTGCTTCTGTAAGTTGTGCTTCTTTCTGAGATGCACATCTTTCTGAGATGCAGAAAGGCTGCTGTGGCAACATGCTTTGGATATGAGAAAGGTTGACCACTTTAAATGTTTTGATATAGAGAGTATGAATTGAAGCTTATAGATGGTATACAATAGACATTCTGTTTCTCTTTTTCTTTTTAAACAACCTCTGTCTATAAGACCACCATCATGCTCTAGCGATATGAAATTTATACATAGTCATTAGAAATGCCCTCTCTGCCAGAGATGGGAGAAAGGCCACAGATAGGCAATTACCTGCAAGGTTATACATACAGCACTTGTATATGTATTGAAAAAGGGTGGCTTTTCTACTTTGTAGCTGCACACATGTGTCATGGTACTGATGAGTGAAGGCTGGATTTCAGGCACTGCTTGCCCCTGTGGCCAGCCCTCCACTCTATACAGGGTGCAGTCCACACAGCTGTGCACTATTGCTCTGACTACCAGACCTGCAGAGGCATGAGATTGTAGGCAGACCCCTGGTGTAAATCCCTGTACCATCCAGGTGTTCCTTCTTAACTCTGACTACTTCTCTACCAGACTCAGTTCCAGGACCCTGAAGGAGTCACACCCTTCTTCCCCTCCAGGGGAGAACTGTTTCTCCCATCTTGTTATAATCAAAGGCATTCTCCTTTCCAGCTGCTCAGGGGGCATAGGCAGAAGGATCACAAATTCAAGGCCAACCTGAGCAATTTAGCAAGCTTCTGTCTCAAAATAAAAAAACAAAACAACAACAACAACAAAACACTGAGGATGTAGGTCAGGGGTAGAGGGCTTGTTTAGCATGTGTGAGGTCCTGGGTTCAATCCCCAATAACACACACACACACACACACACACACATACATGCACCCCCCCCCAGGTATTCCCCTTTCTCTTCATTTTCTGGGTACTTAACAATCTTATCAGCAAGTTTAACCTTATAAAATATAGTAAGTACTGCAGTTCTAGATTTTCCATCTTCTACAAATCTCCAAGGCAAGGAAAGACAATGTTCACTACCAACTAGAACTGGAAAGGCAGAAATATGTAATTGTCTGAAGAACCATTTGAGACTCTTTCAATAATTGGACAAGAGCTGGTTCCCACTGGGTCATGTGGATAGAGCGAGGAAGATGGTTCTGCCATTGAGTGATTGTGTGACTTTGGGCAGACTCCCCTGCAAAAGGCAGGAGGGGCCGGAAAGGAGTAATTTCTTAGTACACTTCCCCATTGCTGTCTGTGAGAATATTGTGTGCTAAAGAAAAATATTGGGAGAGGCAGAAGAATAAGGCCAGGGAAACATTTTCTCTACCTTTTTCTTTTTTCCTTCCTCTTTATTCCTCTATTCCCTCAGTTCATTCTATTTCTTTTACTTTTTAGTCCTCACTCCCTCTTTCTTCCTTTTGGCTTTGTTCTTGCTTCTCTCATTTCTCCTTCTGCATCCCCTTATTATTTATTATTCATATCTACTGAATGAAGTTTTGTGAGCTTTGACTTCAAATTTAGCCACATTGAATGTTTTCTGTATCTATGTAAACTCAGAAAGAACTTTGAAATCAAAATTTATAATTGTAGCCAGGCCTGGTGGTACACGCCTGTAATCCCGGTGGCTCAGGAGGCTGAGGCAGGAGGATCATGAGTTCAAAGCCAGCCTTGACAGAAGCGAGGTGTTCAGCAAATCCGTGAGAACCTGTCTCTTAATAAAATACAAAATAGGGCTGGGGATGTGACTCAGTGGCCAAGTGCCCCTGAGTTCAATCCCCAATACCCCCCAGAATTTTAAATTGTTTTAAAATGGGTATTTAATCCTCAAATTTGGTTTTTGATAGGACTTCATGAGCAAAAACATCCCTCCTCTTTCCACTAAAACTAGCCAGTCTGAGAAAACGACATTACTGCATTGTTAACCTTTGAAATGGATGTTAACCAGGAGATGTTAGGTTGATGGAAGACAAGGATACTCTGTGGGAGATACCTCATTGCCTTCATCCTGAGGTGAGATGCAATAAAATGAATATGTGATGAAAATAATACTGGGTTGAAATGTCACAGTGATTACACATATGTTCACAGGGAGATTAGAGTCAGCTTATGGCCATTATAACATTAGGCTGCTCTGGAAAATTAACTCTCAGAATTTCAGGTCCAGCAGGTTACTTCTCTATAGGTCAAAGCAAATGCTCAGATTGGCATGAAGCTTCCTTGAGTCTTCCGCAGGGACTGTGACTTTGACAGTTAGTGAAAAATGCACATCTGGAACGAAACCAGGCTTCGCCCCTTTCAAACGTCTGCTCCTTGGTATTTAATTGTTATGACTTGGATGTGACTCAGGCTAAAGGCTTTATTTTTGGCAAAGATCAGAATTGTTCTGGATGCGTAAATCAAGAATGCTATTTAGTTTTTAATTTAGGGCATGTGACTAAATTTATTTTTCAAATCTTGAATTAATATATCTGACACTTAGGAAAACAAATTGCTTAAATATTTTAAGCAATGAATGCTTAAAGAAAAATTTTGCAGACTGCTTTTCTGCAAGTTGCTAAGGTAGTCCTGTGATATTTTGGTGAAGAGCGCTATTATTTGCATTGGATCCAACTTGGAATTGTAGATTATAGGAATTAGAGAGGACCTCAGCCATCATTAGATTTAGTATTCATTAGGACAGAGGAGGAGCTTGGGGCCCACAGGGCTGAATTCGTGTGCTCAGATCACTCACTGGGGATTTTCAGAACTTGTCCTAGAAACTCCAAAGTTCTCCTGACAGCATCTCCTGACCTTTCTACCATTAGCATCTCATGAATATGGGATTTGTAAGATTGCTGGTTCCTTAAATCACTTTAGATGATGTATGATAGGGTATTACATAAAGGAACCACATAAAGAGACATCCCTTTCAATTCTCATTCTCTCCTCTTGTTTATCTAAAGGAGAACAAACCTGTGTTTGAGATTAGTCTTTCACTTTAACACTTGCCAATTTCTCCCTTTCAACCAATAGATAGTAGATGTTAAGCTCAATGCCTTTACCCAGGGATTCACGTCCAAGTAGAATTTAATAACATTAGTTTGTTTCCATTTTCTATATAGAAATATATTAGTCATTTATGGATATATAACAAAATATCCCAAAACTTAGTGACCAAAAGTGTATACATTTACTGTCTGACATAGTTTCTGTGGGTCAGAAATTTAAGAGTGTTTTAGATGGACAATTCTGACCTAGATCTCATGAGGTTGCATTCATGAGGTCAGAGAGGGCTTGGTTGGAGATGGATAATCTACTTCCAAAATGACGTACTCACATGGCTGTTGGTGGGAAGCCTCAGTTCTGCTACGTGTGAACCTTTTCACAGGAGAGCTTGAATATCCTTGGGACACATCAGTTGGTTTTTTCTAGAAGGAGCAATCTAAGAAAGAGAAAGGTAGAGGTAACAATTTTTGATGACTGAATCTTAGAAGCCACACTCTGCTTTTTCTAGGTTACATATGTCATCCCTCTTCAGTGTAGGAAGAGACAATACAAAAGCGTGAATACTATAGGACAGGAATTCGCAGGGGACAGGGATGGCTATTTAGGAGGCCAGCTACCACAGAACATGCTTAGTTTTCTCTTGATGAAAATGCCATGAATTTACCTTTTAGATACTTATATTTAAGTATTAAGACTTTATCTGATTGTGACAAAAGTACTAACTAAAATTTTAATACAGTAAGTCATTAGGTGTCACAAAGATTGTGTAGGTGACATGCATATGACTTTCATTACAAAACACCTGTCCCTCTGTGGTCCTCCACATCCAGAGGTACAGAGGAAATAGCTACTTTTCCAGTGCTGGTGACCAATTGGTCATATGACTATTCAAGACGACCCTCATGGCAGTATAAAGAGGTACGCAACACATGAGGAGGAGACTCATGCTAAGAGCAATTGTCTCTTTACCCTTTCTCTGAAGGCATCTTCTTGTTTCGGATATACTTTGTGCTTCTACCTTGTGCATCAGATGTGAGACATAGATTTATGGCCTCCATACCATCTCATTTCTCATTCCTTGATTTTTCTTTGTTTACTGTTCCAGCCTCCCTGCTGTAGTAAGTCATCTGTCCAAAACCAGATTTGACACTACAGTAGTGACGTTTCTCAGAGCACAAAATCTAAAAGGGGCCATCAGATCTTCTAGACTTGTCCTTATGTTTGAAATAAATTTAATTTGTGGATTTTCTTGTCTAAGGATCTTTGATGGTTATTTTATTGAACTAAACTTTTTTGTACTCCAGAAATTTCTCCAGGCTGAGCAACAAGAATGCCTTTATAGATATTATGTGCCCAAGTTCCGGCCAGGCAGACATGCAGGCAGGCTCTAAATTCCCGGTTGCTGGTGCTGGGCTGCTCACTCATACTCCTGTGCTTTACTTGCCTAGTTTTCTTGGTGTTCATTGCTCATTTCCCTCATGCCTTCCAAAAGCTTCTTAGTAAGATTTTCTACCAAGTTACCATCATTTTTTTCCTTAGGCACAATTCTCAATTATTATTATTATTATCGTTTTTGTATCTGAATTGCACAGCTGACATTCTCTTTACTGCAATTATGGGAATGTCTTTGCCTTTCTTCTAAGTTGAATTCCCTCCTGTTTGGATGCTATTTTTGCTTGCTTATTTTTAGTGAAGCATGTCCTCCAGAAATTATCCAAGTTGAGCAGATCACAGCAGAGTGCATGGATGGCAATGATAGACTTCAATGTGCCCCTTTCTCAAGTCTGCCCCATGTGGACCAGTTACCACTTACATGTGATATGCATGGCTGTTATATTGGACTCTCCTTCCACACCATTCTGGAACTTGCCATCATTTCTCTCTTGATTCAATTTTCTACTTTTATTTATATGTCCAGATCTTCCTTTTTCTTATATGTCCTCATTCTGGTGGAATAAATCCTTTTATGGAATTCAATGGGAAGTAAAATTTTTGGAATGTTTCAAGTTAAAAATTCCCACATTATGCCTTTTCCTGATGATTAATTTAGAATATATGGAATTCTACATTGGAACTCATCTCCCTTCAGAATTTTGAGAACATTACTCACATTTTTTTTCCTTCAGTGTTGTTGAAAAGAAAAAAGCTTTTCCTATTTTTTTTTTTTTGGTACAAGGGATTAAACCCTAGGGCATTTAACCACTGAGCCACATACCTACCTCTTTTTTATTTTGAGACAGGGTTTCACTAATTTGCTCATGGCCTCACTAAGTTGTTGAGGCTGGCTTTGAACTCACGATCCTCCTGCCTCAGCCTCTCGAGCCACTGGGATTTACAGGCAGGTGCCATTGCAGCTGGCAGTACAAACCTATTCTTAACACTGATCCTTTGAATGTGATAGATCCTTTTCTCTCTGGAAGCTTATAATATCTTCCCTTTGTCATTTATATTCTGAAATTTCACCATGATTTTCCTGGGGGAAAATCTAATTCTTCAAATGTATTTTTTTCATATGGATACATATTTTTCAGTTCAATTTTATAGGATCCTATTGACACTATTGTTACTGATTTTGATTTTATACTTCTCTTTGCTATGTCTGAAACTCCAATTATTTGGATGTTGGACTCCCCAGACCACTCTACTAATCTCATCTTTCCATTGTTGTTTTCCCTTTCTTTGTTTCTTTTTTGGGAGATGACTACAGTTTTATCTTCCAAACTTTCTACTGCGTTTCTAATTTCTAATACCATGTTTTACTTCTTGAACATATCTTTTGCTTTTCTTCCTTTTTTAAAATGTAGGATCCTGTTCATAATGAGTAACACTTTTTTAAACATCCCTCTCTGAGGATGTTAATAATATATTTCTGAAATCATCATCTTCCTAAAGTTTCTTGCACTTATTCTGAGCTGTTTGTTTTAGTATCAGTCTTCAATGTTTGCCTTGCATCTCCTCAGTGGTAACAAGAAGGGACTGAAAAAAGCCAATCTGAAGCTCTGAGCAAGTAGGTATAGTCTTGTAAAAAAGACACCTGAAATAAAAATATAATTACCATATGATCCAGCTATACCACTTTTCAGTATGTATCTGAAGGAATTAAAGTCAGCCTCCTATAGAGGTACATGCATATCCAAGTTTATTGCAGCACAATTCACAATAGACAAATTATGGACTCATCCTAGGTGTCCATCAACAGGTGAATGGGTAAACAAAAATGTGGTATATATACACGATGGAATATTATTCAGCTATAAAGAAAACAAATCATGTAATTTTCAGGAAAATGAATGAAAATAGAGATCATTGTGTTAAGTGAAATAAGCCAGACTCAGAAAGATAAGTTTTCTCTTCTATGTGGAATCTAGCAGGGTGGGGAAGATGAGAGTAGAAGGGAGACTGTTAGAAAAAATGAAGGGAGCAAAAGGAAAGGAGGAAGAGAAGTGGGGAAAACAAGGTCTGGGAGAGATCAACATATGCTAAATATATGTGAGAATGTACCACAGTGAAACACATTTTTCTGTATAATTAATATGCACTAATAAAAATTACAGATAAAATAAAATAAAACTAAAAATACTTCAAATAAATGAGAAGGCATTATTCAATGTGGTCATTACTGTGACCAAGGAAAGCATAGGGTGTGATGGGGAGAACATGGATGAGTATCTGACATAGGTGGAGGGGGATTTGTCTTCATGACTTGGAGTAGGAATTAATCAAACTGAGGTGGAAAGAGCATTCCAGGTCCAGGGTACAGAACTTATTTATTCATTCATTAAGTATATTTATATTTGTGTACCAAGTTTTGCTATAATGATACAACTAGGGCTATAATGATACAACTGACATAGTTTCTACTTTATTACCTTCAAAAGAGGAAGACAAACAACTGATCTATTAAAACATAAGGTGAGAGAGCTTGGTAGTGCACGCCTGTAATCCCAGCAACTCAGGAGGCTGAGGCAGGAGGGTCACAAGTTTGATGCCAGCTTTAGCAATTTAGTAATACCCAAAGCAACTTAGTGAGACCCTATTTTAAAAAAAATAAAAAAAATAAATAAAAGAGCTGTGGATGTGGCTCAGTGGTTAGGCAACGCTGAGTTCAATCTCCGGTACTAAAAACAAAACAAAACAAACAAAAAAAGTGAGATAATGGTAGGGAAAGACCTGTGTTACATACTCAGAAGTTATAGTTTGAATGTGGGCTGGGGATGTAGCTCAGTGGCACAACACTCTTGGGTTCAATCCCAGGTACTACACACAACAAAAAAAAGTTTGAATGCAGCCTCCTTTAAAAGATCCTATCAGAGAGGTAAATGGCATTTCAGGCATCTTATGAAATATGATTTTATGGACTAGTCTGAGAAAGGTCTCTACCATTTATCATAATTTTCAAAGAAATGTACTAATTTTCAAATACCAAGTATGTACTAAGAGCTTTGTAGGTATTTAAAACTTCACTTAAAACTGCACTTTTTGGGAAAATATCCCTTTAAAGTTTTGGCACTGCCTACACTTTTATGAATGGCAAAAGGCAGAGTTAAATTGGTACCAGATTTTCTCTTGTTGCGGATGGTCTCTCCCTTGAAAGCCTTTGATCCTTCCAGCAATGTTGCTGAGTTCAATATGTTTTTAGCACCATAGCTTTGGATATATGTGTATTTGTGCGTGTGTCTTTTTTATGTGTAAAAAGAGTGGAATGGTTCTTTCCTGCTCATCTGGAATAGCCATGTACCTGCCCATCTGGAATATGATCAGAAACACCTTAGTTATACTCACTCTTGTAGAACCCAAAAGGGCAGTGAATTATTGCAGGGGAAAATTAATGAAGTAAGAGTTGAGAAATGGTTTTTCATTCTAGCTTTGTCAGCAATTAGGTGGGTGCCCTTTTCACTTTCTCTGCTGGTGGTTTTTCTCATTTGTAAAGGGGGTCAATAATCATGACCTGCTTACTTCCCCCATTTGAGGAGCGGATCAAAGGAGGCAATAGGTGAAGAGTTGAAAGGTTAGCTTGGATTCGAGACATTTTCTGGTGATGACCACATCATGCAAGTGGAGATTACACAGCTAAGAGGTCTAGAGAGTTGTCCACCCCGCAACACTGACTCTGTGTTAGGATAGCGGAAAGGGGCTGCTGAAGCAGGTTCACACTCAGGGCTGTCAGAGAATGCTCTTGAGCACTCTCTTACCATCCTGTTTTGGACTCTCTGTTGGAAGGCCCCAGCAGCAGGCCATCATCAGAGAGATCCCAGGCTGCCTGTTTGGCCATTCTCCTGCCCCTGGTGGGGTTGATTGCTAATAGCATACTGCAGAGAACCCAGGGATTCTCAAGATCCTCAGTCACCTGCATCAGCATCACCTGGTGTTTTGATCCAGTCCTGCTCCTTTAACACAATACCTAAGACTGGGTAATTTATATACAAAAGAAATAGATTGCTTATGCTTTTGGAGACTGGGAAGTCAAAGGTCAAGGAGCTAGCCGACTTAGTGTCTGGACAGGGCCTGTTCCTTGCAGATGATGCCTTCTATGTCCTCATGTATCAGAAGGACAGAAGGGCTTTCTCAAGCCTCTTTTATAAGGCAATAATCTATTCATGAACATAAAATTGTCATGACATAATTACCTTCCAAAGTGCCCCCTCACCACCACTATTACTACCACTACCTTGGCAAGGTAAGACTAAGTATATGAATTCTTGGATGGACACAGAAATTCAGATCATAACACCTAACACCTTGTTGAAAATGCATAATCTCAGACCTCACCACAGTGTTGCTCCATCAGAAGCTCTGGGGGTGGCAGAGAACAGCACTCCGTATTGAACACATGATCCAGGGGATTCTGAATCACACACATTTGAGGACCAAGGCCTTGGAAGCATTTTTCAAACTTAGATGTCCACTCAAGGGTTTTATTAAATCTCAGATTCTAATTCTGAGTCTGGAGTGAAGCTTAGAAAAAATTCTGCATCTCTTGCTGCTTGCAGGTGGTGCCAATGCCTCTGAACCACAACCTTGCTGTGAGGAGCAATATCATGGAGAAAAATGATTGGTGCCAGGATAGCTGGTTCTAGGGCCAGGCTGCCACTAACTTCATGGCAACATGCAAGTGCTGTAAATGGGGTCAGATCTTTCCTCCAATTCCTCTCAGCTTTAATACTGTATAGTTCTAATCTTATTGTTCTCCGTAGGACATATGATACCTGGGAGTCTCAGAGATCCTTGGAAACCCTTATCAGTAACAGACAACATGGTAGGGGAGCCAAAAGAAAACATCAGGGACCACAGAGAAGTGGCTCCCTAGGCATGTCTGAGAGCTAGCAGGGCCTATCCACCGAGGGTATGACTGAGAGGCTAGGATCTGGATGGGTTCCAAAACTTGTCATAGCATCTGTACCTACTTTATTCATTGTTTTTATGGACAAATTGGAAATGCCTTGTTGATCTGCCCCTTTTGCACCCCAAGACTGTGAAATTCTGTACAGCAAGATGGAGCCTCTCAGTGGCATCTTGGAATTGTGGGCAGAGTCCTTGAGAGGACAATCTGACCACAGTCTTGGAAATGGTACACATCCAAGATGGTGGCTCCCTTTTCCATCCTTTGAAGCCCACTTTGCATATTCCTCTCCTGTTTCATTGGACAGCTCCTGATACCTGGCAGCTTTGGGGAATTTCTCTTCCCTCTTGCATGGATTGACTTTATTTCCAGACCTTTTCAAACACATCAAACTCCCAGGTGTGCATGCTAGTTGGGCTGTTGTTACAAACATTCCAAACCCACAAAGCTAAACTCTGCATTTTTAGTTTTTTTTTTTTTTTGTTTTTTTTTTCCCCTGAGGATTTATGGCTACTGTGAGGTCTTCCTCACTTCCTGGAAGCAGTTTCTATGAAGCACAGATGTCAGGGCTGCAGTCTGACCCACAGCTGCTGTCACAATAACACAAGGCATTAGCAAGGAACTTTAGGAAGGCTCTACCCTCCCATAATGTCAATATTTGTTTAGAGGAGAAGGCAGGGAGGGAGAGGCAAATGGCGATCTGGGGAAATTTTGTCTGAAAAAGAAATGGGAATGGACAAATTCCAGCCTGAGGGACTATGAAATCACTCAGTCATGGTGTGAGACCAAACTTGGCCTGCTGGGCCCACAACAGTGATCACAAATATATTACAGAACCAGAATTAAGATTCTGTCCAGATTTTCTCATTTGCTTTCATTGTGGTTTTTATTACACAAGCTGCCTTCGTGTGTGTGTGTGTGTGTGTGTGTGTGTGTGAATCATTGTGCTTTATTGGTTGTAGAATAATGCATTTCTGCAGAGCAGTCTTCATCTTGTTCCTGAGTCCCTTGTCTCTCGTCAGGTTTACAGAACATTGTAAGTTCTCTACATCTATTCAGTTAATAAATGGAAGGGGGTGGGGATGAATTTTTGAAATCCTTTTTCTCCCATCTAAGGAAAACCTCTATGTCTTCTGTCTGCTTTATTTCCCCTGAATTTCCATGTGAACATTGTCTTCATTTGTATGAAAAGTATGTCTAGGAGGCCTTTCCATAGCAAAGTATACAAGCCTTTGTATTCCTTTTTAATTTTGCATGTTCAGTTTTGAACCATAGCTTAGTTCATCTGTCTCTTATCAATGCACATGTACTTAGATTGTTTCCCATTTTGCTGTGGCAGCAGCTTGCAGTGCAGGTTTACCAGGGGCCAGGCACTCTAGGGATCATGCAGGTCCCCTGAAGGAAGGGGCAGTTGCTCCTGGCATTCAGTAGGCCCCTTCACTGGCTGTGGTTGAGGCCAGAGCAGAGGGAAAGAAGCTGAAGTCAGCCAAAGCTGCTGGGGAAGGGATGGTACTAGCTGCTTCCAGGGTCCCAGATACCCAGATGCCACTCCTGGCTGTAGCTCCCCAGGATAGTGATGCAGGGCCCAGTCACCAAGCAGCTGCTGCCAAGGTGCCTGCAGACAAACTTGAATCCCAGCATCTGGCTGTGGGAAGAGCTGTTGGGAAATAGGAGGTGTAAACACATTTGGACTTGAGGATAGAGAGCCACAGAAGTCTCCAGAAGGCTCGTTCCACATACAGGCTGGAGTCTCCACCCACAGTCATGCCCAGGACACCAGCATGCCCCAGAGGACAGCTTGACCAGAAGGATATTCCAATTCCCACAAGAAGTGGCCCATCTCTTTCGGGATCCCTGGAAGGCCCTCCTGGTCTGAGTAGTTAAAAGCAAATACTCCAGGCTGAGCTGATCCTGGACAGGGCTATGCCCAGGCTGCCTCCCTGCTGGGGCTTCTCTGGTTTCTCTTTGGTGTTAGAGCTCTCGGGGGTTCTGAAACTAGACCTGAATTCCTGGCTCAGGAATCTGGGCAGCCTTTCCAGTTCTTTTCTGATATTAATTCCTAAATACTGTTTTCTTTCAAAGGCCTTTATAAGAACCTTGTATTGATCTGTGTTGAACTTGATAGTCCTGGGCCTCTGGAGTTGCCTGTGTGTCTGAAGTCATGGCCCAAGCCTTGAGCTTCTTGATGGGAATCGAGTCTTTATTTCTTGAAGAAAAATTAGAAAAATAATTCACAACACCTTCCATCTACAGATAACGATTATTAACTTTTTAGTAAATAGTCTTCCAGGTCTTTTCCTTTCCATAATATTTATGGATATATGTGTTTTTAACATAAATGGGATTGTAATACACTTTTATTTAATTTCTTTTACAAAATAATTAGTATATTTCATGTGTCTTATGTCACTATGTAAGCTTCAACATAATTTTTAATGACTACATAGTGTTTAATCATGTGGAAATACTAGCTTTTACTATCAGTTTTTTGTATTTTAACATTTTGGCTGTTTGTAGTTTTCTACTGGTATCGGTTGTGTTTAATGAACATCCGTGATTTTTCCCTTGGCATAACTTTCTTAGTGCAGAGGTGGGGTAAAGGGTATGTACATTTTTCAAGTTGTTTGGAACATCTTGCCAAAGCGAATCCAGAAAAACTGTTAACAATTTACCCTGTCATTGACAATATATAAACACGACTGCTTATCTGTGTACTTGCCAAGTTGAGATCCTCATTCTTTTCCATTTAAAAAAAATCATATCGGTTTATTAGATGAAATGGTATCATTTTATTTGAACTTCTTTGGTTACAAATGAAATTGAACATTTTTCAATGTAATTTTTCTTTGGACTATTGCATTTTTCCTTTTGTGAATTACTTATTCAAATCTTTTGCTCATCATCTTTTTTTAAAAAAGATGAAACACATTTAAATAAAAAAATTAAATAAAAAAATAAAAAATAAAAAATAAAATAAATTAACATAGACAAGCTCCTTCCTAAAAAAAAAACAGATAAGAAAAAAGAACCATTGGTCAAGGGCAGATCAATTTGAAAGCAATATGAAAAGATAGACACAAATTTTGAATACAACCAGAGAAAATTTCTAGTAAAAAAATATAAGCAGTGAATAAAAAAAATATAAGCAGTGAAACAGAAAACTTAGTGTAGAAGTTAAACTGATTATTCATTACAGATGATAGGAAGTCTATTGGCAATTATCTCTTGAGGTTACAATTACAAAGC
>CM053402.1:52675114-52698662 GCA_028644305.1 Xerus rutilus
TAAAACACAAAATAGGGCTGGGGATGTGGCTCAGTGGTCAAGTACCCCTGAGTTCAATCCTAGGTACAAAAAAAAAAGGCCGGTGGTAGATGCTTTTATTTTCTAATAATATTTAGGTATCTATTCCTGGACACTCAAAGTTCTATTATTCTCGTGCAGTGATGCGTTAAGCATACTCTTGGATTTCTGATGTGTTAGGAATATTTTTAGCAACAAGTAACTGAAAACTTGCAAGTACGGTGGCCTTATCAGTTCAATCAGCTCATGTAAGAAATAGCTGGTGGTGAAACCGAGGTTGAGACAACATAGCAATGGCTTGGTTTTTCTGTGAGTCTCTTCTTCATGATTGCCAGATGACTGCTGCTGCTACTAGTCATTGGTTCTTCGACTGGCATGCCGAGTGAGAAGAAGAGAGCAGAGGCAAAAGGCTTCCTTCTCCTAGGTTTTGTCTTTGAAATCTCTGTAGGAAGTCCTCCCTAGGAGTATTCACCAGACATCCCTCTAGTTCCTATCATTCAGAAAGGTGTTTCATGAGTGCCTGCTGCAGAGAAAATCTTGGAAGAGAGAATCTCTAAAGGGGAGAGAATTACCATGATTTCTTCACTCCAGCTGGCAGATAAAAGTACCTTCCTTGAGGGAAGAACTCTTCCTCCACAATTGGAACAAAATCAGGTATGTGACTGCAATAAAGGAAGGTAGAGATGGCAGTTGGAGGTGTAAAGATTGTCACGAGCAATGTCTGTTACATTTGTTATAGGGAGAGAGCTCTTTAATTGTCCATTTTACATTCACCAATGTCACAAAATCACTAAAATTCATTTGGTGCATACCTTTTGGGTATTGTCATAGTTTGGAGGTGATTGCCCAGAAGTACGTGTATTAAAAGCCTGGTCCCCTGGGTGCTGCTATCAGGAGATGCTATGGGCCTTTAGTGGGAGGTCCTTAGGTCATTTGGGGGCATTCCCTTGAAGGGGATTGTGGGACCCTGGTCCCTGTCTTGCTATCTTCTTTCTGGTTTATGAAGTAACCAGTTTGATCCACTATGCATTTGTGCCGTCTTTGCCAGAAGCCCAAAGCAATGGGCCACCTGATCTTAAACTAGAATCTCTAGAATCATGAGCCAAAATAAATCTTTCCTCTTTATAAATTAATTTCTCAAGTATTTCATGATAGTAATAGAGAGCTGACTAACACAGAGTCCCAAAGAAGTCATTTTTATAAAACATTTCTTATTGACACATTTGTAATAATACATTTATAAAATATAGATAATAAAGGAGATTCCCCTCATCTCAGTATGTTCACATAGGCCTCAGAGAATAGGTAAGTTTTAACCCAGCTGAGCAATATTAGAGCACATTGATGAGATTTAATAGAGTAGATGTGCAATCCCATACTGAAACTAAGGTCGTATTTGATGCAGAATGTGGGAGATCTGGACCTTTTAGTGTGTCTAATAAGTCTTTTTTAGTTGCAAGCGTTTAAAAACCCAAGCCAAATCAGATTGTGAAAAAAATTAAGGATTGTTATGTGTGTGCTACATTATAGCTGTTGAGTGTCTGTATCTACAATTTGAGGTGTATAATAAAACTCAGTCCTACCCTCTCCTTTTCTATGAAGGCTCCACTCTGGGGGACTAACTGCATCTCCCCATGGCTTCAGTCTTGCATTTTTCATACTTTCCAGTCCAAGAGAAGAAACCTGCTTTCCTCATATCTCAGAGTTCCAAATGGAGGCTCACTTCCCTTAATTGTTCTGACTTAAACCAGTTTCAATGGTCAAATGGTTTGAATGGTGCTGGCTAGTTTAGTTGAGGTCCAGGGGTGGCAAACTATGCTATTTTTTGCAAATAAAGTTTTATTCAGACATAGGAAGCCATGCTCATTTTTGGCGTATTGTCCGTGGTTGTTTTGTGCTACAATGGGAAGTGTAAGTGGTGGTATCAGAACTGTGTGGTCTGCAAAGCCTGAAATATTTACTATTTGGTCCTTCATAGAGCAAAGTTTGTCAATTGATTCTAGACTAGGGCACGTACTTTAATCTTGGAGAATGGGCTGAAGTCAACTTCTCCCAGAGCACATTGTCTGAGAGTGGTGAATGTTCCCTCAAAGGTTCCACCAAAGACCACTGGCCCACCACAAGGAGATTGGATGAGGATGCTGGGCACTTGATGGACAAGTGTTACTCTGGTATGTATCAGAGGCAGGGATTTTGTGTGTGTGGCTGGCTAGAATTTTTGCTGGATTCCCTCTCTCTGTCTCTTTTAATTGGTGCATTGTAATTATACATAATAGTGGGATTCATTATCCCATTCATACATGCACATAATTTAATCAGTCTCTTTCCCTGGTACCTTCCTTTTCCCTCTCCCTCTTCCCCCACCTCTTGATCTATTTTTATTATTCTTTTACTTAGTGCATTATAACCATATAGAAAAGTGGAATTCATCATGGCATATTCATACATAGTCATAGCTTAATTTGGTAGATTTTATTTCATAGAACTTCCCCATGCCCTACCTCCCTTCATCCCTTTTTCTCAATTCCCTTCCACTACTCTATTGGCCTCCTTTCTATTTTCACAACATTTTTTTAATTCATTTGTTATTGCTGTTGTTCTTTCTAACTTCAGTTGTCACACAGAAGAGAAACATTTGACCCTTGACTTTCTGAGACTGGCTTATTTCACTTTGCATGATGTTCTCCATTTCCATCCATTTATCAGCAGATGATATAATTTTAGTATTCTTCATGGATGAGTAAAACTCTGCTGTGTGTACATACCACATTTTCTTTATCCATTTGTCTGCTGATGGACATCTAGGCTGGCTCCATAACTTGGCTATGGTGAATTATGTTGCTAAAAACATTGGTACATTATTGGCACAGGTTCCAGCTTCACTGGGAAATTTGCTTTCTGGATTGTGAGAATGATGTATTGTGCTGGTGGATTACTATTTGGGCATTGTTTTGAATTTTAGGCTCTGAATTTATGGAAGTATATTGGAGAACTAAAGTAGATCTAAAAACAGATGACCACAGAGGTGGTATGAAAGACAGATCAAGAAGGAAATGTGGCTGAAAAATATGCAGGTGATCCAGCAATCCATCAGTGATTATCTAAATGACAATCCTTAGTGGCTTGACAGGGAGATTATACTTTTACTTCTTCAATATTGTAAGTATTTTGGATGAAAAAAGAAAATATATGCTTATTTAAACCTGTCAGATACAAGAAATGTATTAGAAAATAACATGAATTTCTATAAATTCCTTAACCAGGGGAAAGAATAGGTTGAAAAGAATAAGGAGAAATTTATCAGAAATAAACAATGAGGCGCATGTTTAGGTAAAACAAACAAATAAACAAACAGACAAGTAAGCATGAATATAAAACACGTGTGCAAAGCATGTAGGATTGGAAGACCTGGTTTAATACAGTCCATGTGAAAAGCATCTGTACTATATGGTTGGCCACAAATTCAGTGTGAGTCAGCAGAATGAAAATTAAAGATAATAGTGAGGAAAGGGTGGTCTTTCAAAATATGGTGCTGAATCAATTGGGTAGCCATATGGAAGAAGAAAGCTATCTTGACCCCTAACTCACACCATACACAAAATCAGTTCCAGATGGGTTGCAGATTTAAATGTGAAAGGTAAATCAATAAAGCTTTTAGGAAGCGGCAACTCAGGGGAACACTTTCATGACCTCAGAGTGGAGTGGTTTTCTTTCTTTTTATATTTTTTATCAGAATACAAAAGTGCTAACCCTAAAGGAAAAAAATGGGATATTTTTAAAATTAAGAACTTTTTAAAAAGAGATGAATTAAGAACTTTAAAGAAGAGATGACAAAAATGGTAAAAAGATAGCCAATAGAATGTGAGAAAATTCTTCATATCTGCCCACCTGCCCTCTTTCTATGCACTCAACAAAAGACTCAGCCAGAAAAAGGAAATTCTCCAAATTATTAAGGACAGAAAACCAAATAGAAAAATGGGCAAACTATTTGAGCAGACACTTCATAAAAGGGAATATCCAAATGGTCACTAATTACCTGAAAAGGTGATCAACTTCATTCCTCAAGAGGGAAAGGCAAATTAGCCATGATTGCACCACCCGCTCCAATCCTGCTGAAGTTAAAAGCACTGGCAGTGGGAGTATGCCTTAGAATGTGAAGTGGCACCACTAATTGGAATGTAATGTGATCTGATACACTGCTTTGTGAAATGTTTCATAGCATCAACTAGAGTTGATCACATGAGTACTAAGTGTGGCTGTGGCAGGACGTGCCACTCCAAAAATCCCACTTTGGCATGAGGACTATTTTGACTAAATGCACTTGAGAAGCAGCAGGTGCAGCAGAGGTGCCTTGACCTCCTCTTTTCTTCCTGAGAGCAAAGATGCAAATCCCCCTTATGAAAGAAGCACTCTCTCTATGTAGAGGAAACAGACATTCTATCACCAGACACAGGGACTGGAGGCTTAGAATTCTATACAAAAATACCTTGTTAATATCACTCTTATCTTCCCTTGGTCTCCTTATCTATTTCAGTTATATTTCCACGATGACCTCTCTTTGTTCAGTTCAGTGTTTAAGCACTCAGATGTTTCCACTTCCCTGGGTCTTCATTGTCCATGTAAAATTTTGAATGCTTTTCTCCTGTTAATCTGTTTTATGTCAATGAAATTTTTAGGCCCAGAAGGAGACCCTAAGAGAGTAAAGTTTTGCTTCTCTTATACTATAAGGCTAAGTAATTTTATTCCTATAAATATACACAACAGGAATGCATGCATATGTTCCCCAAAATATATATTCTAGATTGTCTGTACTAACAGTATTCATGATAATCAAAATCTGGAAAACTCAATGTCTACCTATAGTAGAATGATACAATAATTGAAGAATGGTCACACATCTGGAGACCACAGAGAAATAGGATCAGATACTCTGCAATTATGAGTGTGGACAAACCTCTCAAAACACAATGTTAGCAAAATAAGCTAGACACAAACTTTTTACATTTATGTGAAGACACATAAAACCTGCATGATCCTATTTAAACAAAGTGCAATATAGGAAGAATTAATCTAGGCAAAAAAAGCCATAATAGAGTCTGTCCTTTGGGAATGGGGGAAACCTAGCTGGGAGGGTTCTCCAGGGAGGACACTGGGGTTGGGGTAACTTCTGCTTTGTGATCTGGGTGCTGATTACATGGGTGTGTGGGTGTGTTCCGTTTGTAAAAACCAATGGAAGCGCATTTATGTGACCAGTCTGTGTGTGTAAATCAGTAAGAACCTATGATTATTGAGCAAATGTACCATGTCACAAAAAAGCTAATTCTAAATAGTATTATGAAACTGATAGTACTATGTAGAATTAGCTTTGTTCCTATGATAGATAGGCTAGGATTTCTCATCTAACCCTTTACCACAACCTATCTTCAGGTCTGGCTGTATTTCCTCTTCATTATTTGTAAAGAGCTGAAGTTGCAAACTGCCAACCCATGGATTCAACAGTTTATTTACTTTAACAGAATAACAGTCCTTTAATTTTAAAAATTGGTTGCCATATAATTTTCCATAAAAATCAGATTTCTGTTTTTGATTGAAATACTGGAAGCAAAATAAGCTAGACACAAACTTTTCAAATGTTAGGTGGAAAAGGACCAACATCGAATCCCCCCAGTGGATCCCAATACACTTTGCAATACACAGAAAAGAGGCTTTGGAGGTTTTGCAAAGTGTATTGGGATCCACTGGGGGGATTCAATGTTGGTCCTTTTCAACCTAACAGTGAGTTGCTGGAGATGAGTAGTGGCCACTTCTTGCTTTATATTTGCTCCGCCTTTTTCCCTGGCTCATGACTCTTGCCTCCCAAACCTCAGGCTGCTTCACTCATTTATGTTCCCTGCCTGAGCCCGGCAGGCTCACCACCCCAGCTTTGGAGCTGCCCAAGTTGCTTTCAGAAAATTCTCTCATTCCCTACCTTTGTGAACCAAATCCCTGATTTATGCTGTGTTTTGACTTCCCATCTCTTCCAATGCCATGCATTCAGCTGCTTTTCATTACTATGGCTCATTCAATGGTACTGTTCCTTTATGCCAGCTATTTTCCCACATCAGCAACTTAATATTTATAAATACATTATTCATTAGTTTATGGAAAAACAGAGTGAGAGCTGGGTTGGCAAGGGGCTATCAGTTTCATGTGTCTGTGAGTTGGACAGGTCGGTGCTTAAAACAGTCATTGGACTGCCTATTTTCTCTGTGCTCTGTAAAAGCCTTTCTTCCTCTCCCAGTTCTGTTGTATTCACAATTTCAACAAGTATTTGTTGAATGGTAGGTACTGTTGCAAAAAGATGGATGTAGTGATGAACAATTTAAAGGCCTCGTCCATTTGGAATTCTAGCCTAGTGAGGGCAGACAGGAAATACACATACACACACACACACAATCATGTGGTCAGTAGTTACTCTGAAAAAAATTTAAGGAAGGTAAGGAGTAGGGTGTAAGTCAGTGTGAGAGAGGCGGGAGAGTGGAATGCATGAAGTGGTACTTGGTCCAAATGAAGGAAGTCCTGTAGGTAGCTGGAGAGGTGGTAGCAAGGGCGAAAGACCTGAGGTAGGGGCAAGGGATGGCATACTGAAGGACATGGGGAAAGACAGGGTCTGATCATGTACTGCCTTTTACTGCAGAGCAGAGGCTTTGGAGGTTTTGCAAAGTATATTGGGATCCACTGGGGAGATTCAAGCTGGGAAATGATGTTCAGTTTTCTGTTTCTCACACCTTGCCCTCTCTTCTTTTCCTTCTCCCCTGTTTTTACTAAGGTCAGCCAGGAATTGTTTGGCTCCATTCAGGGCTCTCAAAAGATTACTGACTCCTTGATGTTCTCACACTCAGAAATGACAACCCCAATGTTCATTGCAGCTCAACATAAATCATTTGCCAGCTGGGCGCGGTGGCGCAAGCCTGTAATCCCAGCACTTTGGGAGGCTGAGACAGGAGAATCACGAGTTCAAAGCCAGCCTCAGCAACGGTGAGGCGCTAAGCAACTCGGTGAGACCCTGTCTCTACATAAAACACAAAATAGGGCTGGGGATGTGGCTCAGTGGTCGAGTGCCCCTGAGTTCAATCTCCAGTACCAAAAAAAAAATCATTTGCCAAAGGGCAGTAATAACTTGTGGACATTTTGCTCAACTGCTGAGAGCTTATTTTGTCATTTGTGTTATTTGTTAATGTAGTAAGAAGCTACTTTGTGTTCTTTCAAGCTAGGTGGTGGCTGAGAAGGCATTCTTTTCTGGTGAGATACCAGGAAGCTAGAGAGGAGGGGGCCTCGGAGGGAGCATCTTGTGAGTAGAATTTTCCAGATGCAGCTCCACTTGCCATATCCATTGATAGAGATTCTGCCTCATACTCTGTTGCTTGTCAATTTCGTCTTATAGTATTCTAAGTTTCCTGCCTTTCCCATTCTAAATTGTAATTTAATTGGAATCTGGAAGCAATTTTAAACTAGAAGGCAGAAGTTTATTTCTAAAGAAATTTGTCCATGGAATGTTAACTGAAGAAGTCCCATTAATATACAAGAATGCAATTTGTAGTTAAAGAGTGTAGGGATGAAGCCACTGAGAGGGAGACATTAGTTTAAATAAGCCAGAGAGAAAAAGACCATGAGTTCAGACTGAGGACTACTATGAACAAAGGTTGATTTTAACAGTAATGGGATATCTGTAGCCTAGTTAAGGAGATGAAACTGTAGCTAGGTTAATGAGCAATCAGAATTTTACCATACATAATTTTATAATGGTTTTTGTTGGTGTATTATAATTACAGATAAAAGTGCGGCCATTCTGACATATTTGTACATGCAGATAACATAATTTGAGCAATCTTATTCCTCAGGTCCTCCCCTTTTGGATTGCCAAATGAGTACAGTGGGAGAAGTGACTTCACCATTGAGCTGTGTAGAAGATTGAGCTTTGAGTGAGGGTCCTGAATGGAAGGTATGTGTGCTCCTGAGTAAGGAAATCACTATATGTCAAAGGAGCAGTGAGTTTCAGAGATACTGAATTCTCTGGATTGTGTCTATCATGGGGGGGGGGCGTGCAGGCAGGGATCCCCAGCCTCAGAGTCTGAGGGATCCCTACTAGCCACCAAGGATTCTAAGCAGAAACTATTCTTTAGGTAATAGACAGAAACCAAGTGCCTATGCAGTGACTGTTGTAATGGTGAGAAACTCTCTCTCGAAATCTTTTTGATAAATATTTACAGAGTGACTTGTAGTTTTGATAACACTAGGCTGGGGTATGTAAACTGATAATTAAAATAATTTTAGACTAATCTGATTATAATACAGGTCTGAACAGAATACCTTAGAAATGTCTATCTATAAAAGTATTTAATAATGGACTTATATTTACCACTTATTTACACTTAGTTTCTTGTAAGCGTATATATAAAAGGTCATCTTTTCATAAAACTTTAAATCTATTTTCTTAAGTTCCATTTGTGCCTCTGTTTCAAATAAAGTGGAAAGGTTTAGCTGATTAGTGAAAGTACCCCAGATGTCTAGCCCCTGCTGGTGGGCAAGGTAATGAGGCAGGGGACTGGAATAGGATTTTTGGCCATCAGAATCTAGTTTTAAAAAAGCATGACCTTTTTACAGCAATGAAACAAATAACACTGACCATCATGTGTGCTGATGAGAGATGTGGCATTCCAACTGCCTCCAGGATGGTTTTTATTTTATTTTATTTTTAAATTTATTTTTGAATTGCAGGGGAGGTAATGACTTAGGGAAAATTTCCACATTGGTTTTTTGAAAAGTTTCTTATCTTATTTTGACTTTGACTCACATGTCTTGTTCATAAAGACTGGGTGGTGCTTACTTTTATTTTTTCCCCCATGCAAATGCTTGGTAATACATTGTATATAAAATGGAGCTCAGAAATTGGGCAATAGGCCTTGGTAGACATTTCTCAAAAGAAGATATATACATGGCCAACAGGTAAATGAAAAAAAAAATGCTCAACATTACTAATCCTCAGGGAAATGCCAATCAAAATCACAATGAACTATCACCTCATCCCAGTAAGAATGGCTGTTATCAAAAAGACTAAGGATAACAAGTGCTTATGAGGGAGAAAATGGAACCATTGTGCACAGTGGGTGGGAATGTAAATTAGTACAGTCATTATGGAAAACAGTATGGGACTTCCTCAAACAAATTAAAAGTAGAGCAACCATATGATCCAGTAATCCCACTCTGGGGTACATATCCAAAGGAAATGAAATCAGTATGCTGAAAAGGCATCTGCACTCCCATGATGATTGCCACACTATTTGCAATAGTTAAGAAATGGAAGCAATGGAAGTGGCCATCAACTGATAAATGGTTAAATAAACTGTGGTACATATGCACAATGACATACTATTCATCTGTAAAAAAGAGTGCAATCCTGTCATTCTCAACAGCATGGATGGAACTAGAGATCATTATGTCAAGTGAAAAATATCAAGCATGGAAAGATAGGTGCCACATGATTTCACTCATATATGGAATCTAAATACGACAATCTCATAGAAGTTGAAAGTAGAAGGTGGTTATCAGAAGCTAGAGAATTGGGTTACAATGTTTGCATCAAATTATTCCAGAAAAGATTTTGGGAAAGAAAAGTGGCAACATGTACTGCAAATAGTTCATGAACACATTTTCCTTCTAAAAGATGCAAACCAAATAAGTCTTCAAATCAAACAGCAAATTAGTGCACCATGATTCTCACACAGGACAGGATATGTCACCTGTGTTGTTCTGGTTCATCAATATTTTCTTGTCTATTCTTACACATTTTCTCTTCCCAGGAACTTTAGAATTAGTTTGTTATGCTCCACAAAATTCCACAGTGATTCAGACAAGCGTTATTTGAATTTGTGTTAATTTGTTTGGAATTTAAATCTTCACAACATAAAGTTTTCTTATCTGGTAATTGGGATATCTATCATTTAAGTCATTCTTTTATATCTTTGGTACTACTTATAGTTTTATGCATTTGGGTCTTGTGCATCCATTTAGATGTTTTATGTTTCATGTATTTTTTGTCAATGCGATGTTTCTTAGAACATTTTCTAGGAAGTTAATGCTGGTATATGGAAGAACTGTTGCCTATTGATATTGTATCCATTTACTTTTCTGCAATCTTTTATTGGTCTAGTAATTTTGAGCTGATTCTCTTAAATTTGCTAGATAGATTTTACCACCTAAAAATGTTGAGAGTGTTTGTTCCTCTCTTCCTTAATATTTATATTTGTTTTTACTTATTGTAAACCATTGATTTGACTGTGTGTGGAGTTCATATAGTCTTGGATGACAGTGGGAAGTGGCATTCTAATTTTATTCTGATTTTAATGGATAACGGATAAAGATTAGATATTTGTTGTAGATTTCTGATGGTCCCCCTTTATGAGATCAGAATGTTTTCATTATGGTGCTAGGCAGTTACATTTCAGTCAGCTGCCATTCATCTTGAAAGTGTCCACCAGGAGCCGGGCACGGTGGCTCAAGCCTGTAATCCCAGCACTCAGGGAGGCTGAGACCGGAGAATTGCGAGTTCAAAGCCAGCCTCAGCAAGGGTGAGGCGCTAAGCAACTCAGTGAGACCCTGTCTCTACATAAGACACAAAATACGGCTGGGGATGTGGCTCAGTGGTCGAGTGCCCCTGAGTTCAATCCCCAGTACCAAAAAAAAAAAGAAGGTGTCCACCAGGCAGCAACAACTATAAACTATAGTAGGCAGCAAGTAGACATTTTTAAAGTTTTAAATAACAACATAATACTGGTAATTTAGATCTTTTTAAAATTACTAGAGTACCATACTCATGCATAGATTAAATCTACTAGACAATTACTAGGATTTTAATTGAAAAAACATCTGTCATTTTTTTTAGAGTTTCTAATTGCAGACATGTTTTTGGAGAAAATCTTCCCATGAAGTGACTGTTAAATGTATAAGCCCAGCACCATAAATCTATCTATCTATCTATCTATCTATCTATCTATCTATCTATCTATCTATCTATCTTCTACATTACTTTATTGGTGCATTATGGTTGTACATAATGATGGGATTGCTGTTACATATAGGCACAATATAATAATACGGCCAATATCACTCCCTACCACTTCCTTCTCTCTCCCCTCTTCCCTACCATCCTTTCTTTTTTCTACTGATCTCCCTTTGATTTTCATGAGATCTATGCCCTCCTACCTTTCTTTTTCCTTTTTCTTCTCTAGCTTCCACATATGAGGGAGAACATACAACCTTTGACCTTCTGAGTCTGGTTTATTTCACATAGCATAGTGTTCTCAAATTCCATCCATTTCCCTGCAAACACCATAATTTCATTTTTGTTTATGGCTGAATAAAACTCCATTATGTATATAACACATTTTCTTTATCCATTCATTTGTTGATGGATGCCTGGGTTGATTCCATAGTTTGACTGTTGTGAATTGGGCTGCTATAAACATGGATATGCATGTATCACTGTAGTATGAAGACTTTCATTCTTCAGGGTAAATCCCAAGGAGTGGTAAATAAATCTCTTATCACCCAAGGAGTGGTGATAAATCTCCTCTAATCATCCGGTTTCAAATGGTAAGGTTCTTGCCCTTGGAACTCCCAATTATTCATATTTTATTCTATTTTTTTCTCCATGACACTTATCACCTTCTAACATGCTGTACATTTTACTTAATTGTTAGACATATATACACTTTTTCACACTGCTGGAATTAGGATATCCAGAATCTTTGAATACTTTACTCACTGATGACTCCTCAACCTCTTAAACAGTGTCTGAAACAAAGTAGCCACTCAATAAATATTTGTCAAATGAATGAGTAAACTCTATCTTTCGATCTGTTAAGATAATGAATTACATTACTGTAAAAGACTTTTCTTTCTGGAATAAACCCTGGCAAATCACAAAGCATTGTTTTTCTCAATGTAGATTGGGTATCAATGTTTTCCCTGAGGTTTTCACATCTGTGTTTATAAATTATCTTGGCCTATTGCATTTTTTAAAAAAAATATTTATTTTTTAGTTGTAGGTGGACAGAATGTCTTTATTTTATTTTTATGTGGTGCTGAGGATCGAACCCAGTGCCTCACGTGTGCTAGACGAGCACGCTACCACTGCACCATAAGCCCAGCCCCCTATTGTGTTTTTGAGTGTGTACTCTTAACGCTCAATTTTGATGTCCAAGCAATGCTAATTTTGTAGAATCAATTGGGAAAATTTTGTGTGTGTGTGCTATTTAATTTATGCAGCATAAGAATGGAAATATGGTAAAATTTGACAATATAATTGAATATAGAGGATTATTTAGGAGTATGTCTTTGAAACCTTCTAATTTCATAAGTGATATTTGTCTACTAGTTGATTGGTTTCCTTAGCCAATTTCTGGACATGAATATCCCCCCCCCCAACAAATCATTAATTTGTTTTAAATTTCTAATCTTCATTTGCTTAGAGTTGCATGGTACTCTTTCATACCTAACACTACCTCATCTTGCTGTGCCTCTTTTCAGCATCGAGAACATCTGCTTTGTCTGTAAAAATTTGATGCCTATTTGATCCTCTTCCTTGTCCAGAACTTTCCCCTCTGCCCTTTCTGGAAGCATTTTTCCCTTTTTATTTTTTGTGTTCTAAAATTTCACTATGATAGATGGGTAGTTTTCATTTTTTCTCAGCATTTGGTTGGTTCTTTTTAAAAACTTAAGCATTTTAATTACGTACTTTCAAATATAAAAATAGAAGAAAGAATATTGCTGGCATGGTAGCAAATGCCTGTAATCCCAGTGACTAGGGAGGCTGAAGCAGGAGGATTGCAAATTTGAGGCCAACCTCAGCAACTTAACAAGACCATAAGCAACTTACGATCTCAAGACCCTGTCTCAAAATAAAATAAAAAGGGCTGGGGATATGGCTCAGTGGCTAAGTGCCACTGGGTTCAATCCCCAGCACCAAACACAACAAACAACTCCCCTCCACTCCTCCCCTCAAATAAACAAAAACCAAAGACAACAACTAACCAACAAACAATTAGTTAAATCAAGTATATGTTTGAACTTAATATTTCTCTAATGCTTCCATTTTTTAAAACATTTCATTCTTAGGTAATTCCTTGTTCTTTCTGTTTTTACTTCAGCGGCAACTTTTCTGTTGTTTATCCCATTTGTAATGATTACAAAATTTTTGATGAGTCAAATTAATCCTCAAAACTGCTATTGATTATTATGGTTGCAATAGCCTCTTGACTCTTTCTAAGTACATGAGCAACATTTTAAATATTCTAAATTATTTATTTAATTATTCTAATTAGGTACACATGACAGCAGAATGCACTTTGATTCATTGTACACAAATGGAGCACAACTTTTCATTTCTCTGGTTGTACGTGATGTAGAGTCGCACCAAACGTGCAGTCATACATGTACCTAGGACAATGATGTCCATCTTATAAAATCTTCCACTTCCTTGCTTCATTCTGTTTTCTCAGATGACAGTGCCTGGGCTGAGTTTGCGGCCCCTCTTGCACGTGTTTTCTGAGAGTGTTTGGGGTGCTTCTTTGTGTGCTCCTGTGTGGCCTCTAGTGGAGTTGACCTACGTAAGAATAATGGTTCTGCTTACAGAAGGTAACTTCCGCTGAGCAGGAGGAGTGCACTTGTTTCTAGGATGGGTACTGATGGCTTGTCTTCAGGGTGTAGGAATTCCCTGAGTCTTCTAGGGCCACTGCATTTAGGGCTCTTTGCTGTTTTCCTCTGCCTGACATCCTTGCCAGGACTACCTATCCTGATTGGCATGGAGGAGAAAGGAGGAAACCGCTCCAGTGTAGCTATGGAAGCAGGTACCCAGCTAAGCTGTGAAGGTCTTGCTCTCTCTTCTTGTGACTATTGGCTTTGGTCTGACACACCTTCAGAACAGATTATTTCCAATTGTCTTTCTGTTTCATCTTGTGCTATAAACTAAGAGAGAGAGAGAGAGAGAGAGAGAGAGAGAGAGAGAGAGAGAGTGAGGGGCGCACGTGCACAGAAAGGCTGAGGGTTGTTAACCTCTTCCTCTTTTTGTGTTATTCATAGACCTGCCAGTTGGAGTGGTCCAGAATTGAAGCTGGTTGAAATAACTCTCTGCTCCATTATGTACAACTATAATGCACCAGTAAAAATGTAGAAAAGAGAAAAGAAATTTAAAACAGCTTACTCATTACAGCCCCAAACTGGAAATAGCTCAAATGCTTATCAGCAGTAAAATAAATTGTGAAACAGCTCTAATGGAATACTCCAGCACAATGAAAAAGAATAAACTACTACTAGATGCTGTGACGTTCCCAGTATGTTGAATAAAAAGCCAGACGCAGAAAAATAAATAAACAAACAAACCTGTATGGCTTTTGCCATAGAAGTTTTGTTTCATTTTTGTTTTTTCTCTTTTTTTCCCTCTCTCTTATTTATTTATTTATTCTATTTAGATATACATGATAGCAGAATGCATTTTGATTCATTGTACACAGATGGAGCACAGGTTTTCATTTTTCTGGTTGTACACAATGTAGAATCACATCATATATGCAGTCATATATGAAGCTAGGGCTATAATGTCCATTTCATTCCACCGTCTTTACTGTCCCCATTCCCCCTCCCGCATCCTTCCCCTTTGACGAAATTTTCTCCATTCTTCCCGTGTCTTCTCCCCCACTATGGATCAGCATCCACTTATCAGAGAGAACCCTCGGTATTTGGTTTTTTTGGATTGGCTTACTTCGCTTAGCATGATATTCTCCAACTCCATCCATTTACATGCAAATGCCATAATTTTATTCTCTTTTATATATACCACAGTTTCTTTATCCATTCATCTACCGAAGGGCATCTAGGTTGGTTCCACAGTTTAGCTATTGTGAATTGAGCTGCTATAAACATTGAAGTGGCTGCATCACTGTAGTATGCTGTTTTTAAGTCTTCTGGGTATAGACCCAGGAGTGGGATAGCAGGCTCAAATGGTGGTTCCATTTGAGGTTTTCTAAGGAATCTCCATACTGTTTTCCAGATTGGTTGTACCAATTTGCAGTCCCACCAGCAATGTATGAGCATGACTTTTTCCCCACAACCTCGCCAACAATTATTGTTTGTATTCTTGATAACTGCCATTCTGACAGGTGTGAGATGAAATATTAGGGTAGTTTTGATTTGCATTTCTCTGATTGCTAGAGATGTTGAACATTTTTCATATGTCTGTTGATCGATTATATACCTTCTTCTGTGAAGTTTGTGTTCAGCTCCTTGGCCCATTTATTGATTGGGTTGTTTGTATTTTTTGGTGTTAAGTTTTTTGAGTTCTTTATATATCCTAGAGATTAGTGCTCTATTGGATGTGTGTGTGGCAAAGATTTGTTCCCAGAATGTCGGCTCTCTGTTCACTTCATTGATTTTACTTCTTGCACTATAGGAGTCTTGTTAAAGAAGTCGGGGCCTAATGTGACATGATGAAGATTTGGGCTACTTTTTCTTCTATTAGGCATAGTGTCTCTGGTCGAATTCCCAGGTTCTTGATCCACTTTGAGTTGAATTTTGTGCATGATGAGGAATAGGGGTTTAGTCTCATTTTGCTGCATATGGATTTCCAGTTTTCCCAGCACCATTTGTTGAAGAGGCTATCTTTTCTCCAATGTACGTGTTTAGCACCTTTGTCTAGTATAAGATAACTGTATTTAAGTGGGTTTGTCTCTGTGTCTTCTTTTCTGTACCATCAGTCTCCATGTCTATTTTGGTGCCAGGATCATGCTGTTTTTGTTACTATAGTTTTGTAGTATAGTTTAAGATCTGGCATTGTGATGCCTCTTGCTTCACTCTTCTTGCTAAGGATTTCTTTGGCTATTCTGGGTCTCTTATTCTTCCAAATGAATTTCATGATTGCCTTTTCTATTTCTATAAGGAAAGACATTGGGATTTTGGTTGGAATCACATTGAATCTATATAATACTTTGGGTAGTATGGCCATTTTGACAATATTGATTCTGCCTATCCAAGAGCATGGAAGATTTTTCCATCTTTTAAGGTCTTGTACCATTTATTTCTTTATCGTACTGTAGTTTTCATTCTAGGGGTCTTTCACCTCTTTTGTTAAACTGATTTCCAAGTATTTTATTTTATTTTTTTTTGAGGATATTGTGAATGGGGTAGTTTTTCTAATTTCTCTTTCAGAGGATTTATCACTGATGTATAGAAATGCAATTGATTTATGGGTGTTGATTTTATATCCTGCTTCTTTGGTGAATTCATTTATAAATTCTAGAAGTTTTCTGGTAGAATTTTTTGGATCTTCTAAGTATAGAATCATGTTGTCAGCAAATAATGATAGTTTGAGTTCTTCTTTTCATATTCATATCCTTTTAATTTCTTTCATCTGTCCAATTGCTCTGGCTAATGTTTCAAGGACTATGTTGAATAGCAGTGGTGAAAGAGACCATTCCTGTTTTGTTCTCGTTTTTTGGAGGGAAGGCTTCCAATTTTTCTCCATTTAGGATGATGTTGGCCTTGGGTTTAGCATAGATAGCTTTTACAAAGTTTAGGTGTGTTCCTGCTATCCCTAGTTTTTCTAGTGTTTTGAACATAAAAGAGTGCTGTATTTTGTCAAATGCTTTCTCTGCATCAATTGATAAAATCATATGATTCTTATCTTTAAGTCTATTGATCTGATGGATTACATTAATTGATTTCCATATATTGAACCAACCTTGCATCCCTGGAATGAACCCCATTTGATCATGGTGCACTATTTTTTAATATGTTTTTGTATGAGATTTGTTAAAATTTTATTGAGAATTTTTGTATCTATGTTCATCAGGGATATTGATCTGAAATTTTCTTTCTTTGATGTGTCTCTGTCTGGTTTTTGGCCTCATAGAATGAGTTGGGAAGGGTTCCTTCCTTTTCTGTTTCATGAAATAATTTGAGGAGTATTGGTATTAATTCTTCTTTGAAGGTCTTGTAGAACTCAGCTGAGAATCCATCTGGTCCTGGGCTTTTCTTGGTTGGCAGGCTCTTGATGGCATCTTCTATTTCCTTGAAATTGATCTGTTTAAGTTGTGTATGTCCTCCTGGTTCAGTTTGGGTAGGTCATATGCCTCTAGAAATTTGTCAGTGTCTTCAGGGTTTTCTATTTTATTGGAGTATAAATTTTCAAAATAGTTTCTAATTATCCTCTGTATTTCAGTAGTGTTTGTCATGATATTTCCTTTTTCTTAACGAATTTCAGTAATTTGGATTTTGGATGGCTAAGGGCTTGTCAATTTTGTTTATTTTTTCAAAGAACCATCTTTTTGTTTTGTCAATTTTTGAATTGTTTGTTTTGTTTCAATTTCATTGATTTCAGCCCTGATTTTAATTATTTCCTGTCTTCTACTTCTTTTCTTGTTGGTTTGTTCTTTTTCTAGGGCTTTGAGATGTAGAGTCAAGTCATATATTTGTTGGCTTTTTCTTCTTTTAATGAATGAGCTTAATGCAATGAAATTTCCTCTTATCACTGCCTTCATAGTATCCCAAAGATTTTGATATGTTGTATTGGAGTTTTCATTTACCTCTAAGAATTTTTTAATCTCTTCCCTGATGTCTTCTGCTATTGATGCATCATTCAATAGCATATTATTTAGTTTCCAGGAGTTGGAGTAGTTTCTATTTTTTAATCTGTCATTGATTTATAATTTTATTCCATTGTGGTCAGATAGGATACAAGGTAGTATCTCTATTGTTTTGTATTTGCTAAGACTTGCTTTGTGACATAACATATGATCTATTTGGGAGAAGGATCCATGTGCTGCTGAGAAAAAAGTATGTTCACTTATTGATGGATGGAATGTTCTATATATGTCTGTTAAGTCTAAGTCTTGTTTGGTTTTTGGTTTGGGAATTTGTTTATATTAATAAAAATACAGAAGCTGGGATAATTTTATCTTCCACTACCAAGGATGCTGAGTATCTCCAAATCTGCTTTCACTCCTGAGTATATTGCTGAATTTTGTTAAAGCTGGTTGATGGTTATATATGTTTATTACTTTATTGTCTCTGCTTTTGAATGGGCTTACAATTTTCAAAGCAAAATGAAATTAACTCAATGAGGAACTCCCTTTGTCTTTCTTCTTATCCTTATTGTTCAAAAAGAGAAGCTGCATCTGTGGCCCTTTCCTACTATCCACCTTATATTTGAATCTCACCACTGTACTCAACATGCAAATAGCCCTCCATACCCATCCTTCTCTGGTTTGATTCAAATTTTATGTATCTGATAAAGTTTGTCATATGGATCTTTGGTAGTTTGATTAAAGATTGATCTTTCAATTCTCCAGAGAAAAAGAAAAAGAAAACAACTTCCCTTGTGAAGGCTCCATCTGCACATATTCTTAGCTGTGGCTTCTTTTTGTGTGCGTGATGGTTTGTTTATATATGGTAGATCTGATTTTACCTGCTTCATATCATTTAAGAAATTCTGAATATTTCTGGTCCACTGATTCACTGACTGCATCCTGCCTTTTCCAATACTGTAAAAACTCATCTCCCTTTTTCTCTTTGCCTTTTCTTGTTTCTCTTTTAGCAGGTCTTGAGATATCATGGCTTCCATTTTATACTCTGCTGCCATTTTATACTCTACTGGCTGGCTTTCTGAAAAACTGAGTTTTTAGTCACAAAGTTCTTAAAAAGCCTTCACATCAGTTGACTTTTTAGCAGTATTTGAAGGTGGATTTTACATGTCTCTTCACAAACTTTGACTTGTACTTTTACGACAGTTCCATTCTGTTGACTTAGGAGCATAATCAGGTATCATCTCCTATAGTTTTAATTTTTTTGTGTCAAATTCTTCTTGTAAGGGTAACCTCAAACATACAATATTGGTTATCAACACATACAACAGTACATTAGGCTGAAAATTCTCAGCCTAATGTTTTGGGCTTCTGGGTACAATTGGACTTGGGCAATCATAGCAACAAGATGGGTTTTCTCCTAAGTATTAATGTACCAATGCCAGAGGAGAGAAATCATGCCTTATGCCCAAGTGGTATCTCCTGAGTCAGAGACATCAATCCACATAATGTGATGATGGGGCCAGATGGTGAAATTTCTTGATCCTAAACTTATTAAATGCTCTTTTCACTTTGTGGAGTAATTAGAGTGCTAACTCTGCACTATTTGCCAACTAAGTACTACAGGGAGTTTAATGATTCCCTCCAACTTGTTTTCTAGTAATCCCACATGCTCTTAAATTATTCTCTCCCTTAACCATGATTCCTCTCTGGTCTGTTGCCATTTGTTAAAGAACAAACGTGTCAGAATAGGCTTCTGCTCTGATGAGTGAACGGTTGGTATTTCAGAACAGGAATATTGTTGTGTAACAGGGGGACTAGTTGAAGCTTAGATTTTCCCATGCTCTATAGTTTTCTGGCAGAGTTTTCTTCTTTGATATCTTTATGCCCATAGACTGTGTCCATCCTGACAGCTAATATAACTACTTTTAGAATTTACTGAGGAAAGCTTAGACAGTCTACAAGCAATCTTGACTGTCCACTTCTGCCAGATGACTCAGTCCCTCTTCCTGGTCATCTCATCACTAGTGTCATTTGGTAGTTTCCCCTTCCCAGATGTGACAGCTTCCCTCCTCCAATTCCTCAGGACACAGCTAAAACCATTCGTCACATTAAATAAAAATTCATCAAAAATTTTGTGTGTCATAAACTCCTTGTTTTCTCCCAATATTCATTCTCTCCTTTTTACTTGAATGATAAAACCACACATATTTAACTTGACACATGCTTGAGAGTTAGACTGTATTTCCTAGGCTTGTTTACAGCTATATTCTGGTCAGAGGAATTAAAAAAAAAAAAAAAGAAGTAATGAAGTAGTGCATACAACATCAAGGCTGAATCCTCAAAAGATGTGTGATTTCTCTTCCTTCTTGACCCTTGGCTCCTATGTGGATTGTTGGCTGGTTCTGGAGCAACCATCTTGGGAAACAATATGGAAGCCATCCAAGAAAGGAGGTGGAACAAAAGGACTGATGTTTTCTGAAATACTGGAGTTATCATACCAGCCTTGAACTACTTAAAAATGAGTGGAATGAGAGAGAAATAAACATCTGTTAGATTTTAGCTGCTGAGCTACGGGCCTTTTTACAAAAAAGGAACCATAAACCCTGAGAACATGAAGGGGACTAATGGAAGGACATTTCAGGTTCATTAGTAGATCCCTGATAAGACAGAAAAGCAAGGAAAAATGTGAGTTTTGGATTAATAATCTTGAAAATTGAAGAGTAAAAGATTAACATACCAGGAATTCTAAGTTGAAAGGACACACTTCTTGATTGCCTTCTATAACTTTGCCTTCATTAGGGTTATATGCAAACTGTAATGAGAAGTAATAAAACTGGTTATTTTTAAGCTAACATTCTAGAGTTTAAGCGTTCAAATTGCTAAAGTATTGGCATTAACAGAAAGAACACTTTTGGAACGACCTTAAGACCATATGTATAAGCCATAAAATAAAATCCACCTTACTAATTAAAAGTCACACCTCATTTTGACCTATATTAGATCACCCAACTTGATCCCCTTCCTAAATCATTGGGTTTAGTTCTAAATGAATTTTGGTTATTTCTAAAAATCAAGTACCCATGGATATAGTTGTAAATTTAGTTGTATGATTGAGTCACAGTTCTGAAAATAGTATCAAAGAGAGTTTTAGAAGTTGTAAAGTGGTAACTTTGCCAAAAGGAAGTGTTTCTCTTTCCCAAGGCAAGACAGAAGGGACATTGGAGTACTAAGATACAAGGGATATTGGAGTACTTAATTCTACTTTGGTTACTGTCCTGATATCAGTGTTAACGCTCAGTGAATGATACAAATGATCTTGGGTCTGTTCGTGCTTGGAAGTTATGTTCCAACAGAACCTAACTGTCAATGGGCAGAGACATTTCACCCCAAAACCTGAATACGTACATCTATAACTCTGCCTTAGAAAGCAGCTTGCCTATAAATATTTCACTCAGAGTCAGAGACAAGCTGCATGAATGTGAGGCCGCTTCAGACAAAAAGCAGATAAATTCCTGTATAACATGTACCTGATGCTTTATGATTTCTGCCCAAGTTCAGATTTCCTGGATCAAATGTTCTCAAGACCTGAGAGGTCAGGTGGTTTCAGAGACATAAGCTAAGCTTGGTGTATATTACAGAGAAGCCATCTCATCCGGGTGCGACCACTCTGAAGGTAAGTGTTAATCCCAATCTGATTTCATGTGTGTGCAACAGCTGTTGGGAACATTAGCACTGCCATCTGTATCCAATGGAATGATTTCCTACCACTCGGCCTCATATGGCCCAAAAGTTAATTTAGTGCATATTGGGAAATTCCTGAAACAACATGAGACTTAACACCATTTTCCTATCAAATCCTTGGCGTTTTTGTTGATGTTTAGAGAGCCCATGGAGGTGTGAAAATGCAGGGCTGTGGAATGGAATGGTTTACTCATAAAAATCTGGGACCCTTATTGGGGTTCCTTCTCCAAAGTAGATTCATGTGTTTTCTAAGAATAAATCCAATGCCATACTTGGAGTAAAATGGTCCCTGACATTAGGACTAAAATCTTGTGCCCTGATTGACAGCTGTTTTCTACACAAAGGTGGTGATGCAGGAGTACCCAGCAGACATTTGCAGACTAATGATTTGCATATGGAAATCTCAAGGACAGATTTATAGTCAATGCTTTTACGCATGGAAAGTAAACAATTCATGGAAATCTTGAATTAGAATTTCATGTTCTCCAACTTCTCCTAGAGCAGAGCTCATCTTCCCCCAAATTATTCCCTCTGTTTTCCTAGATTCTTCACCTGGTTCCTTCAGTATAAAGAAAATATCTTTAGAGGGACTGGGGTGTAGCTCAGTGGAAGAGCACTTGCCCAGCATGTGTAAGGTCCTGGGTCTGACCTCCAGCACTGCAAAAAAGAGGAGAGAAAAAAGAGAAAGAGATAGAGGTAGAGGTAGATTTTATATATATATATAGAGAGAGAGAGAGAGAGAGAAGAAAAAAGAAAAGAGGAAGAAAGAGCAATAGAAAGAAAATAAAATAAAGGAAGAAGGAAAATATCTGCCCAAAGTGACTTATACTCAAACGTGAGTAAAGGGGAGTCAATCTAAGCAATAAGCCACACTAAAGACATGGATTTGCATTTTTAAAAGTGATGTTTAGCACTTAATATGAATTTATCAAATGTGACTTGAGCCTGTACTCCAAGTTGCAGCTGAAATATTTATTCTTTGCAAAGGCTTTTCTAGGTGATTAGTACAGGATAGGACTGGTGATGTCTCAGATTTCCACTATCCTTCTTAATCTAGTTGTATCCATTTGAAATATAACTATTATTTGAGAAATGATCTTTTAAAGATACAAGTGATAATGTAATCTATTCTTGCATGATTCAGTACATTTACAGCCCTTTGAGGAAATATAAAAATTGAAATGCTGTCAGGCACAGTGGAGCCTATAATCCCAGTAACTTGGGAGGCTGAGGCTGGAGGATCATGAAGTTTGAGGTCAGCCTAGGCAACTTAGCAAGACCCTCAGCAACTTAGTCAGACTCTGTCTCGAAATAAAAAGGACTTAAGATGTAGCTCGGTCCTGAGCAAGAAAAGTGAAGCAGGAGGCATCACAATACCAGACCTTAAACTTTACTACAAAGCAATAGTAACAAAAATGGCATGGTACTGGCACCAAAATAGACATGTAGACCAATGGTGCAGAATAGAAGACACAGAGAGTAATGCACATAAATACAGCTATCTCATACTAGACAAAGGTGCCAAAAACATACATTGGAGAAAAGATAGCCTTTTCAACAAATGGTGCTGGGAAAATTGGAAATCCATATGCAGTAAAATGAAACTAAACCCCTACCTCTCACCATGCACAAAACTCAACTCAAAGTGGATCAAAGACCTAGGAATTAGACCAGAGATCCTGCGTCTAACTGAGGAGAAAGTAGGTCCAAATCTTCATCACGTTGGATTAGGTCCTGAATTCCTTAACAAGACTCCTATAGCACAAGAAATAAAAGCAAGAATCAATAAATGGGATGGACTTAAACTAAAAAGCTTCTCTGCAAAAGAAACTATCAATGAGGTAAACAGAGAGCCTACATTCTGGGAGCAAATTTTTGCCACATGCACATCAGATAGAGCACTG
Source organism: Xerus rutilus (assembly GCA_028644305.1). NCBI lineage: Eukaryota > Metazoa > Chordata > Mammalia > Rodentia > Sciuridae > Xerus > Xerus rutilus. The sequence goes on from CM053402.1 coordinate 52,698,393, forward strand.
ATCTCCAGGGATATATAAAGAACTCAAAAACTTAACATCAAAAAAACAAACAACCCAATCAATAAATGGGCTAAGGAGCTGAATAGAAACCTCTCAGAAGAAGATATACAATCAATAAACATATACATGAAGAAATGTTCATCATCTCTAGTCATTGGAGAAATGCAAATCAAAACAACTCTCAGATTCCATCTCACCCCAGTTAGAATGGCAGCTATCCAAAATACCAGCAACAATAAGTGCTGGCAAGGATGTGGTGAAAAAGGTACA
>CM053402.1:52698762-52710552 GCA_028644305.1 Xerus rutilus
AATGTTTATAGCAGCACAATTCACAATTGCAAAACTGTGGAAGCAACCCAGATGTCCTTCAATAGATGAATGGATAAAGAAACTGGCACATATACACAATGGAATATTATTCAGCAATAAAAGAGAATAAAATTATGGCATTTGCAGGCAAATGGATGGAATTGGAGAACATTATGCTAAGTGAAGTAAGCCAATCCCAAAAAACCAAATGCCAAATGTTCTCTCTGATTAGTGGATGATGATACATAAGAGGGGTGGGAATGAGGAACATAGGAGAAATGGAGCATCTCTGGATGCGGCAGAGGGCAAGTGGGGGGAGGGTAAGGGGAACGGGTATAGTAAAGATGGTTGATTGAGATCGTCATCACTACCCTTGGTGCATGTATGAAGACACAAATGGTGTGACTCTATCTGGTTTGCAACCAGAGTAATGGAAAAATTGAGCTCTATATATGTACGATGACTTGAAATGCATTTAAATAAATTATAAAAAAAAAGATGTAGCTTGATTGTAAAGTGCCCCTGGGTTCAATTCCCAGTGATGCAGTGAATAAGTAAATAATAAAATAAAATGAAAAAATAAAAACTGAAATGTTTATTTGATCACCTACTATGTTTGTGTCTATACATGTCTTGTTTTGATGTGCAACTTTTCTGTAGAAAGATGTGATATTAAATATTTACCCCAAATAGGATGTGGATGATGGACCACTAGCCTTTGTCTATTATCTTTCACTTTGTCCTCATTTCTCACTCTTATGAGTTCTACTTGGTAGATCCTCTTCTCATGGATGGACAATATTTATAGCTTCCTGATTGGTATTCTGATTCCAGATCAGGGTGTTTTGATTCAAATTTGAGTTTTTGGCCCCTTTACCAAGAAAAATGCTCCCCCAAATGCTATGGCTTATACATGGACCAACATGAACCTTTTAAAACAGAGGCAACAAGAGCAAGCCAAGAGGTAGGGATCATGTCTTGTTTATCTCTGCTTTCTTGAAGTCTAGCATGGTGCCTGGCGTAGGCAGCCAATGAACATTCTGGGTCAACATATTTGTTTCTCTTCACCTCAGTATTCATAAGCAAAAGGTACTCACAGACAAGGAAGCTCATTATGACCTGCCTTTGTTGGCATTCCAGGAAACCATGTGTCCAATGGAATAGATGAAGAATGTGGCATTAGGATTAGTTTCTCAGCAGAAGATGTTTTCCTACTTAAAGATAACTCAGAGCAAGACTAGATATGGAATATCAAAAAATGAAGACATCCTTTCTTTCTTTCTTAAGTCTTTTGTGCCGCAGAAATCTGCAGAACGAAAGGAAGCAATGGAAAGGAACTGTCTTTTGTGCAAAGAATAAGGGCATAAAATATAAATTCAAATGCCTATCATTGTAGTGAAAACTTCTCACGGTCTAGAATCTACAGTGTTACTTGAGATAAAAAGCCTTTTGCTTCAGAGTCTATGAGGGAAAGATCATTGTTCATTCATTTCTTCATTCAAGTTTATAGTTATTGAATGACCAGTATGAAACAGACATTGCATCTTTGGAATCTTTGAATTTGAACAACAGATGTATGTGCCTTTCTGGAATTTTGGTAAACATGAGTATGGTTGATGTTATATCTATTACCATCTAATTAATAAAATGCAAGGTAATGTAGCATAGTGCTACGGGCAGAGGCCCAGGAGTGGGAGACTGTTTCTGTGCTTTGTAAATATGTCATGAATTCCTTGACCCCACTTCAGTCTCCTCACATACTAGCTTAGAACATTGGTACTCACCTTGAATAGTTGTTGCGAGCATTGATCTAGTAAACATATGTCGTGTGCATAACAGTGCTTAACACAGGAAGTGCCACCATTACAACAGAGTTTAGTATTAAAACAGTTCTTGCACTATGACCTTGAATAAATTGCCTAAGTTCTCCAAGTTTCAATTTCCTCATCTATAAAATAAGACCTACCTACTTCATGGAAATGTGATTCCAATGAGAACATATATAGGAGTACATAAACCATAGAGTCTTATATTCTTTAAAATTATTTTTATTATGTTATGCTCCTAAAAGAATTACAACAAAATTGTTTTGGTTCAATTCCCCAAGTCAAACATTCTGATTAAAAACAGAAAGGAAAAACAAGATCAAGAAATTCTTGATTACAATTCTACCAAACTATCTGGTGAGGGAAAAGGAGCTCAAAGAGATACTGTTTGATGATATTAGAAAGATGCAAAGATTTCTAGGACACCAAAACACAGTGTCTTTATGATGAATGATGAGTGGCAGGCCAAGCGAGGCCAAGCAGATGCTCCCTCAATGGAATTTAATTCTTGAGTAGGACAAAAAGACCTTAAAAATACCCGGTGTTCCATTCCTGTCAGCCCAGCTTCTGGCCACTCGGTCCCCTGCGTGTAGATGCTGTGGTCTATGATATACAGTTTCCAGAGCTACTTTCTTCTTTGGCATTTCCTATCTTGGTCTTCTGGTTTTTCATCAATTCTGTGAGCTTTTGACTTTTTCCAATAAATTACCATATGCCTAACTTGAATTTAATTTCTGTTGCTTGCAACAAATGAGGCCTAATGCCTGCTTTAACCTGTCTTATGGGTGTAAACTAGGACATCCTACACTGATGTTCCTTGACTGGCAATGGGATTACATCCAGTAAACCCATCGTAAGGCGAAAATGTTGTAAGTTGAAAAGATATTAACACACCAGACCTACTGTGTGTCATAGTTTAGCACCACAGCACATTGCAGTGTGTCAGTCATTTCTGCTCATGATTATGTGCCTGACAAAGCTGTGGCTTGCCACTGCCGCCTAGTATCACAAGAGAGTATTATATCACTAGCCCCAGAAAAGATCCAAATTCAAAACTGAAATATCATTTTCCACTGAAGGCATATTGATTTTGTTTCATGGTAAAGTAAAAAAAAAGCATCATAAATCCTATCATTGTAACTTAGGTACCGTCCATGTCTTCCCACAGCTTCGTTCATGCACTGTGCTTTTCTACATCCTTCATTCTGTCCAGCTGCTGCACCTGAGACAGATTTTTTTTTAATCACATCAGTACTCTCAAAAAATAATCACTTACTCATCTGTTCATTTGACCACTATTTATTGAGCATCCAGCCATGATTTCAGGTGCAGGGGATGCATTAATAAACAAAATGGGCATTATTCCACCCCCTCAGGAGTTTGTGTTCTAGTTGGGGAAGAGACAATAAGCACACTAAATAATTCTACAGGCAATTATGTGTTTGTTTACACACACACCATTTGTATACATATGCATGCATGTATACGAGGCACAGGAGGTTAGATGGGGAAATGCCTTTGTAGAAAGAGGATGGAAAGAGCCGGTGTGGGGGGCTGTTGTGGTATTTGATTGAGCCACCAGGGAAGGATCACCGACAAGGGGGCACTCAGCAGAGGGAGTTGTGAGATGAGCGTTTCTGAAAGGGACAACAGAAAATGCAGAAGAACTTAAATAGGGATCTGCCTCCTAGGAACCAGATGGTGGGTGCAGCTGCAGTAGAGCGAGCAAGGAACTGAGCAGCAGGTCTTGGGATCAGTGACTTGTGGGGGGGCAGGGTGTGACTTCCATAGGGCCATTGTCAGGACTTTGGTTTTTACTCTGAGTTAGGAAGACTTTGGAGGGCATTAACAAACAAAATATAGCTACCTACACATTTCTCTCTGTGCACAGAATTTGTTGGCTTTCAAGACACCTAAGTGCTTATATATTAGGTTGAATGAAGAGAGAGAATTGTGGAAAAGTAACTGAAGTAGATGAGGAGACCAAAGGAAGACAAGAGTTATTTTAAGGTGTGAATCTTGCTTTCCAGATCTGGCTTCAAACCTCATGTTTGCTTCAAATTGCTTCCTTCTGACCTGAAAGTTCTTACACTTTATTTTTCTGCACTCTGATCCACTATCTACCCAAACCCCAGCATCTACCAACTGCCATTTCAGATCCCATCTCCTTCCTGACGTTTTCCTCATTTAGCCACAGCAATCTTGCTCCCTTCTGAACCTCTAATGGACTTGCCTCTGTATTCCCTGCTGAGATTTAGCACACACTGTCTTGCATCTTGTTGAATATTTTCATGTATGCCTGCCTTGTCTACCTGAAAACTATAGATTGTAAACTTGTAGAACAAAAGCACCGTGTCTTACCCCTTTTCACCTGATGAAAAGTAGTTTCATATTACTTGAAACAATCTCCTAGGCTCTCAGCACGTCTGGGTTGTGTTTCAAAGGTTTACAATGGCCCCTTCTTTCCTAGGGGGTCTTTGCAAAGTTACAAATGAATGTGTAACTACATGGTTTGCTCAAGTAACACCACAGAGGTACAGTGTAAGACCAATAATCACAGTCCATTAAATCAGGACCACTCAGGGAAAGTGAAGCTTCAGGCCTTGGTCGAGCAATCAAGGGACCTGAAGCTATGTGAGCCAGGTCCAGGGGCCTTGCCCTAGCCCTGAGAACAAGATGCAATTGTCCCCTCTGTGTTGGTACACATGTGGCAGGCATGGAAATGCATTCTTCAACTCTGCAGCTGAATGGCACACACGGCCCTGTGGTCCCAGATCCCGTACAAGGTTAACTAGCCTTCTATAAACATTAACACCCATGGGAACAGCATGCCATAATTATGGAGGAATATACTCTGGCCCCTAAGTACTTGTCAGTTTACAGAACTCATTCTGGAGACCATAGTGCAAATGCAATTTACGTGGCAATGTTTATAGCAGTCACAGCTCTGTAAACACACTGCCTAGGTTGAGGTCTCTGGGTTTCTCTGTCTTAATGGGAATGCACCTGTGGCCATGGGGTGGAGCAGCTCCCAGACCAACCCCTGGCCTCAGGAACCCTCCAGATATTTTTTATTTATTACCTTCCCTCTATTGCTCACATGAATTTGTGGGGTACAAATAAACATGTCTGTGTTTTAGTGAAAAAAAGTATCATGTTGCCTAGTTCTTATTCCTAGAGTTTTCCTCTGAAGTCTGTAACAAAATATACACTGATTTACCAAATTCTTATATTACTAATTATGTTAGACCAAGAACTCTGGGATTATTTTTATCTATGTCATTAAATAGTTGACCATGCTAAACTTTTGGCAACTGAATAAAAGCAGAGGCTGGGTGAGATCTTCCATGTCCCTCTCTGTTTTAACATTCTATGACTGTCATGTAAATGAAGAAATGGAGATTGTAGCTATGGTCTTTGGAGTAGTAAAAGTACTTTCAAGATATTATAGTCATTTTTCCTTACTGTCAAATTAAGACACTGATACCTAGAGTCCATGAATCACTTCACAAAGCCACACAGCTACTCAGAGGGCAAATTTTCAAGCCCTGGTCCATTGGCCTTCAATCCAATGCCCTTCCATTATACTTGGGTTTATCGCAAAGATTTGAGCAGAGCTCTACAAAAGAAGCCATGAATGATCAATGAAAACATCAGAAAGATATTCAGCATTATTAGATCTCAGGGAAATAAGCTGGGTGCAGTGGCACACCTCTGTTATCCCAGCACTTTGGGAGGCTGAGACAGGAGAATTGTGAGTTCAAAGCCAGCCTCAGCAAAGGCGAGGCGCTAAGCAACGTAGTGAGACCCTTTCTCTAAGTAAAACACAAAATAGGGCTGGGGATGTGGCTTAGTGGTCGAGAACTAATCCCCGGTACCCAAAAAAAAAAAAAAAAAGATCTCAGGGAAATATAAATTGGCAACAACACAATGTACAATGTAAGCACAGTAGTGATATGAAAAACAAAAAAAACCTAACAATGCCAAGTATTGATAAGTATATGGAACAACCAGAATATCATACATTGCTTGTGAGAATGTAAAATGGTACAGTCACTTTGGATAACAGTTATCAGTTCTTATTTAATTAAACATACACTTAGCATAAGACCCAACAATTTCATACTAGGAATTTATCAAAGAAACATAAAAATATACACAGGAATGTCCCTGGCATTTCCATTCTCCAACTGTCCCAAACTGAAGACAACTCAAAGAACTTTCAATGGGTAAAAAGTCTGGCATATCCACACTATGAAAAACAACTCAGATCAGCAACAATGGGTTAAACTTCTGGCATATTCCTTTTTAGAATTAAAATAAGGTACCCAGTATTTAGATAAGAAAGGGTGTGCTCAAGAAGTCAGACGTGAGAGAGTATACATTATCTTATGCTATTTGCATGAAGGTTTATAAATGCAAAGGCTGGAGCTGGAGTTAAAGGTAGTCTGAAAAGGGGAAGTTCCAGGACCATGGGAGCATTTCACATCTTGCAATATGGTAGTGGTCCCTTAAAATGTGTATGTTTCATTGTGTGTAAATTCAACCTAAATCAAGTTGGTAAAATAAAATAACGATTGACCCCAAATCCCTGCAGGTAACATGCAAGTACAGGATATGTGATTTTTAGGTTTCCATTCAGAAAATGTCTCAGTTTGCTGATGTAGGGTTGCAGAGTGGGTGGGAATGGCAGGGCCTGATCATTCCAGTGCCCTTGATGGCAAGCACATCCTTCCAGACATGGCTCCAGCCAGACGGTCTGCATGTCTATGGGGACAGAGCTGGCTCCCAGCCAGGGCTGATATGGAAAAACCACTTTGCCATTTTCATTTCGGGTAGAGAGTCCTTGCTTGGCTCAACAGAGATCTGTTTATAAATCTGTATTCAGTCATGGTTTAGATTTGTAACTGGGAAGGGGATGCGACTCCTTTTAAAGAAAACAGGCTCTTCTTAGTGGAGACATCCCCAGAGGAACTGTGAGCACTCTGTAGGTCTCTTCCAGGAGAGGACCCATTGTATGTGAGTGCAGGGTAGGAATCAGAAGAGAAGAAGAGACCCAGGTTCCAAGTGTACAAATCCCTTAAGTGGGATGTGAGGAGGAGAAGGTGGGTGAAGGGAGAAGGTGTTAATTGTGAGTCTTGGTGCCTCAAACACCACTTTGGCACTGAATTGCCTTTGGTTTCTGACTGTGAAAAAAAGAGCCTTTTTAATAAAATGCAACTGATGTGCTCCTAGGATCCAAATTTGTGAGTCAATGTGCCAGATGCTTAGGGATGCAAGATGAGCAAAAAAGGTTTGTTTGAAGAAGTGTGCTGTCTAGTCCAAAAAAGGTATGTACATAAATCATGATTTCGCACTTTCCCGTATGTTTTATGTCAAACTGTACCCCTATGGAGCTCCATATGGTCCAGGTTTTAGTGACAGACACCCCTGCCTACTCTGATAACTTCTCACCCAGAATGTATTTGTACTGGCCAAGTTTGGCCAGCATCTCTTCACCCATGGTGAGCCTTGAACAATTCACCCTGGTTTTATGTGAACTGAGCCTGTTTAATGGATGTTTGGCACCTGCCTCAGGGATCCTCATCCAGATAACACATCTGCACTCATTTCTCCCAGGTACTGACTTGTACTTTCCCCATCCCCAAGGACACCTTACTAGACAAGCCAACCTCAAGCTTTTCTTTCTTCTTGCAGGGAAGAGGAGTAGATGGATGCTAGGCATGGGCTAGATGTCTCCAGTTTCCAAGTTGGAATTCTGGAACACTGATATAAATGAATGAGGCCCATTTTTAAATGTGGTCTCAGATTCACACTTAGTGCACAATATGAACAAGAGATGAAAATTGGGTTGAGGAAACAAAAGTCATACCTGAAGTTGACATTAGCATCACACCAGTTGCAATGGTCTAAGTGCTTATGTCCCAACAAAATTTTTATATGTTGAAATCCTAATTTTCAAGGTGATTCTTAGATGGTAGATTTGGAGAGGGTGATTAGATCATGAGAATGGACCCCTGATAACTGGGATGAGTATCTTCATAAAAAAGAGTTCATAGAGCTAGTCCCTTCCACCAAGTGAGGACCCAGTATGGACCAGGAAGACAGCCTTCATCAGACACTGAATCAGCTGCCTTGATCTTGGACTTCCAGCCTCCAGAACTATGAGTAATAAATATCAGTTGTTTATAAGCCTCCCAGTTCACAGTATTTTATTGCAGCTACTCAAATAGACTAAGACATGAGACATCAGACTAAAACATCAGACACATATTTATGACAAATAAAAGGTACATAAGGAACAATAGAAGATACCAAGTTACTATATTTCTAAAGTATGGTCTTGATTATTTACTCTCCTTCTCAGGAATCTATAGTAGCTCCCTATCACCGTTGGTGCTGTAGGAAATCTCTGCACAATCTCTGAGTAGTGTATGAGAGACTGAGTTGAGGACAACCCTGAGATTGCTTGAGCCTTACACAATTCACCCTGGACCTTGTGTGCTTTGACTCTGTTTAATGGATGCAAAAAAACAATGACTCTCCAGAAAGACTTTTCAATTTCCTCTGTCACTAAAGAGGACTGCTCAGAATCCAACCTGGCCTAAAATAGTACACCTCACACACCCAGAGAAAGTTGCTGAACTTGCCACAAAGTAATGCAGCTCTCCTTGTCTGGAAAGAAAATATATTTAGTCTTTATCTATATGTTGATAATTTGGTCTTTGGCTCCTTTGGTTTTCAAAATTCTCTAACACCTAACTTTACCCAAATGACCTGAAATACCAATATTGCCCTACATGTTCCCTTGGTGCATTTCTGGAAGATGATAGGATGACAGCTTTTTATTTAACTCTTTTTTGGTATTCCTTGTGGCCTAGCCTCCTCTGTATACTGGGCCCTCTGGGTACAAAGTGGCAAGAGAGAAGCCTTAGCTTCAAAGGGTTCATGGCAATCAGAAGAAAGATGTGAACAGACAAGAACATCACACTGCACCATGGCTATCAGGGAGATACACAAGAAACCCTGAGTGCCCATGTCTTCCTAGCTCACTGTGATTTCCATGACTTGGTGCTCAGGGAGGTACTCTCAAGTCTATTCACCACTTCAAGATCCAGTTCTTCTCCTCCATGGTGACATCTAGATCTTGTCTATCTCACTGTTGCTATAACAAAATACCTGAAACTGAGTACTTTATAAACAAAAGAGGTTTACTTAGTTCACAGTTTTGGAGCCTGAAAGTTTAAGATTGGAGAGGTCTATCTGTTCAGCCTCTAGTGAGGGCCTCTTAACTGTCACAGATGGTGGAAAAGTGGGAAGGGAAATGCCTGTATACAAAAGAAGACAAGCATGTGAAATGACCTCTTTATAACAACCCACTTTCTCAACAACTAATTCCTACAAGAGTTATATTAATTCTTTCTAAAGGCAGTGTCCCCAGTGACCTAGTCATCTTCCATGAAGCCCTAACTCTTAAAGGTTCCACTACCTTTTAAAACCACCACCTTGGGGACCAAGTTTTCAATGCATGAAACTTTGGAGGACCCACTCAAGCCATATCCAAATCACAGCAAGGCTCTCTCCCTTCTCTAATTTGCTAATAAAGTTTAATGCTTAATTCTGACCTTCTTGCTTTGCAACTTAGGCTTTGTCTCTACATTGCCATGGTTTTGCTGTCCTCTACTTCCCCTTTCTTTTCTGCCCAAGCAGAGTACTCATAAATACTTTTGGTTGATCGTTGGTGTACTTTTAGCATACAGAATATTATTGGAATAGTACTACTTTCTTGAGATTCCCCAACATCTGCTCCCCAGTTTTAATCATTGCTCAGTGAGTCAAACTCTGGGAATGATGGTATTAGGTTACAGTTAATTTGTTTCTCCTCTTTGTGTTTAGGATTCTCCTCCAATATGTGTGAGGAGCTGCCTATTTCTGGCAGGAAGGGTGCATGGACCACATTTTAAAGGGTGTTTTATGGTGAAGCCATTGTAGGCACTGCTTGATTATTCATCTGCCTTGGGTTTCAGTAGACGTTATCACTGCAAAAATTCCCTGTTTTGAAAAAGTCTATAGCTTTTTTCAAGTACTGATTTTATCTCAGTATTTCCTAGAATATCCAATGTACCATGGGATATACCAGTGGGAAGTCATATTCCCAAGAAAGGAAGGGCACAGGACACATTAAACCTTCATAAAGACTTAGACTAATGGCTTAGACTCCAGAGGTCAGAGATTGGGTATAGATTGGCTATTTGAGAAAATGTAATAATCTTGGAACACTTAAAAGAGTGCTTCTAGAGCATAAAAATATATGACTACTTCAGATATTCAGTATTTAATATTCATAAGTTAACATAGTAATAACTCAGTCATTTTAATAACTTCTATTTCTGATTTATTTATAAAAGTGTAAAATAGATGGAGGTATGAAAAGTCAGTCAAGTTGACTGGACCTCTCCTTTTCCAGGTTGTTGCATTGTGGTGTTCTTTCTCTCTGTGCTCTCTTATCAACGTGCATGGGCTCCGTGGGGACAGGGCTTTTGTCTTTTCATCTCTGCATTTGCTGAGACCTTGATGGACAGCTGGACCAAAGCAACCCACTCACCAGTTGTTAGGAGAAAGGGCCAAGATGATTCTCTCTTATCTTCCTGGACATTACCATAAATTAAGAGGAGCTTTTGTTAAGGGAAATTTAACCCATGTGTCATGTCATTGATCATACTGGTTAAATAAAACAAATAATTATTTGGTACTTATTAAATAATAAAATAACTTTCCACTCATGTATATTTAGATTCTTTGTCTGCTAAAGACAAATGCAAAATCATGCAGAAAACTACATCTAAATTTATACCAGACTGTGTTGATTACAGTGTTATTTATTTATACAAGCAAAAAGTTAGAAAGGACATTAATGTCTGACAAAAAGTAATAAATTATGGACTATCTGATAGAAAATATTAGACACTATGGTATTGAAGGATGTCCAGAAATGATAAAATGCCAACAGATCAATAAATGAAGGAAATAAATAATAAAAACCATATTTAAAAGAATTCCAATTTTGAAAAAATATATACAACTAATATTAGTGATTATTGGCAATACTTGGCATTACACACGACTTTTGTTTTCCTTTTAGTAATTCTTAGCGCTTAAGCATGATATTTTATTTGATGATATTACTTCCATACCAGTTTCCTTTTCTTTTGTGTCCTGTGTCCTTTTTCTCTTTTCCTGTTTTATTGTCGTTGGTGGTGGAGTTTCATGTTGTTGCTTATTTGTTTGTTCTATTTCAACTTGCCTGTTATATTCTTCCATTCTTTTGTTTTAGAACTTCAGCTACCCTTTTTCAATAGGGGTGAGATGTCTATTTTAAACAGCATAATACACATTTTTTTATGGAATCTCTGACTTTGATATGAACATTAAATCCACTCACATTTTTAATGATTTATATTTTTGTTTTGCTTTTGCAACTAACATACTTTGATTAGCTTTTGATAGTTTTTGTCTTCTGTCAAATTAATAGAGCTTTTTAGAATTTCCCTTTTTAACTTTCTACTGACCTTAAAATCACACATTGTATTTATATGCTTTAGCCTTCACTCTAACATTTCTAACACATTTAGTGAACTTCCTTCTGCTAACAAAAGTCTAAACTTGGTGTTTCTCTTTCCTCTAGGTACATTGAAAAAAGACAGGCTTTTATTTTTCCCAACTTTTATCCTCTCCTCTTTCATAATTTTTTTAATGCAATGTTTTACTTCTGCTTTGTTTTATATCAAAATTAATTAATAGCAACACTCGACATTTATTTTACTGCCCATGGTTAGTTAAATATTTCAGCATGATTCTGATTTCTTTATTCCCCGTTGCTCCTAGTTTTTCACTCCTTTAAAAAATTTAAAAAATATTTATGATGATGTGTCAGCAGAGATCTCTAGGAGGTTGTAAATTCCTA
>CM053402.1:52711052-52736147 GCA_028644305.1 Xerus rutilus
CTTCTGCCCCGATGTTCTGCCTCACTTGGGCCCACAGCCACAGATCTGGCCAACCATAGACTGAACCTCGAAAACTGTGAGCCTAAAATAAAATTGTCCTTTAAGTTGTTCTTTAGATACAACTCAGATATCTTTAGTGAGATATTTTGGTCACAGCAACAAGAAGCTAACACCTCTATAATGATAGAAGTGTTTGGAATGTCATTACAAATAAGATGCCATTTTTCTTATTAAGGCTTGACGTTGGCAAATGCTGGGAGATGGGGCTGGAAACTTGCTGAGCTCAGCATCCTCTCATCTTTTCCCATCTCTAGACTAACCTAATTTTAGATCTTACTCTATTCAATCTTACAGATGCTAAGATTGCTCTCAATCCACCCACACATCTGGCTAAATTAGTGTTTCTGTGGCTGGTTTGCATATTACCAGCATCTGTCAACCCTATTTTCTGTTTAATTGCTCTTGGGGCATTTGGAGGAAAAGTCTGCCTTGGGATCTACACTGGAGAACATTTGGAAAGAGTGGTTAAAGTGGATTTTTTTATTATTATTTATTGCGAGGCTGTTGAGTCTTCATAAAATAAGTGTCCAGCTGATGGCTGTCTTTGGTCTTGTTCAGCCAGCTGTCCCCCTGGTGGAGTGCATGGTGCCTGGCAAGACTGAGGTATTTGAAGAAATCAGGGGAAAAAAGGAGGCCACCAAGTCCCCTGAGGCCATTGATTTATTTTCTGGTGCAAACACCTGTCCTGTTTTATACTGACTGCCTTGTGATTATTGCACCTAAAAACAAAAGCAGAATTTGTAACACCTCCAGGTGCAAAGTCATGGAAAGGATCTAAATACAGCACCAGAGAGAAACCAGCTATAAGTCACCAAAGATTAGCTTTGATGCTCAGAGGGTGGAAAATAGGGATTCTCCCCAGAGACAAGAATGGGTACTGGTCTTGTTTAACATTTTTTCTCCCCCAAATAAGTGATTCAGACAAACAGGCACCATGAAATCTTTAAATTAGCAGATGGCACAAAGTTATCTGGGAAGTGCTTTGCCAGGCTGATGGGGATAAATTGCAGGAAGGGTTGGAGGCTGTGTGTTCATGGACAGGGACGTGGCAGATGAGTCTAGATGATATGAAATATCTGGTAATGAGCTAAGACTAAAGTATCTCCTTAGGGCAGACAATGGGCTCTGTGGCATTGGTTCCAACTTGAGAAAGCACTCTAACAGCATTGGGCTGAGGTGTTAGGGATAATCTACTGGGCGCTGTCAAAACTTCTAGGCAAACGTACCAAATGATTATGGGTGACAAGATGGAGAATCTGCAATTCTGTGAGATCTGAAAGTCTATGGACTGTTTTATTTGCCCATTTCAATGATGATCTAATAACTAGAGCCTTCTGGTGATTTTTATAACTCTTCTGACTTAGCAAGAAACTGTTTCACAAATGTGCTTCTGACAGTTTCTGAAGACCATTGCTTCCAGATCTCCCCAGTTAGCAGGGGGTATAAGACAGGGCTTCTACATGGTTACGGATGGCCTTCTCCTTTGCTTCCTTGAAGTTGGGTTCCTATTTCTTTTACACATTCTCTCACACACACACACTTTATTTTTATTATTATTATTATTAATTATTATTATTATTATTATTATTATTTTGGTAGGACCGGGGATTGAAACCAGGGACATTCTATAGCTGAGCTATGTCCCCAGCCCTTCTTATTTTTTGTTTTGATGCAGGCCCTCACTAAGTTGCTGAGACTGGCCTCAAACTTGCGATCGTCCTGCTTTAGCTTCCCGAGTCTTTTATATGCCCATGAGCTTTGTGCTTTGCACTTAGATCATTTCTACAGCTATACCAATGGGCTCCCTCACCTTAGCCTATTGCCTCTCTAGTTCATTCTATGCACTGTGTTGCTATTGATTTTGCTTCAATACTGCTTTTTTTCACGCTTATGCTTAAAAACCAATAATGGTCCCCTAGGACTCTCTGTATAAGGGATTAATGAATTTGCCCAGCTGGTAAGGCCTTTTCCAAAAAGCTTTTCAAATCTTGCTTTCCACATTCCCAAATATAAGAACTTTCCACTCTGCTCAAAACTGATTGGTGTAGACTTCCTCCTGATTCTCCACAATTCACCAGGAGTCTGTAATTCACATTCAGTTTATGTTCTTCCAGCTCAGGTCTCTCTCTCCCCCTGCACCTCTTTCTCTTATTCTCTTCTCTCCCTCCCTACATTCTAGCTAAGGCCATCTTGGGACACCTTATGTTTAATTAGACCATTCTGTCTCATGAATCCCTATCATCCTTGAAATCTATACCAGGCAATTCATAATTAATTACACTTCAGTTACTTCACACCTAGATACTCTGACTCCTAAGGTTGCAAGGACTCCATATTATGTTTCATAAACTTTAAAACCAGTACAGTTCAGTGCACAGAGCAGGAACAATGGCATATATGTCAAATGACATTTTCCAGAGTTAAGCATGAAGACCTAAGTATGAGATAGAAATGAAGTTAGAAAAATTAAAGGATGAGGACTTACTCAAGATGATGTTCTGAAATTTTAACGTCTGCATGTACCCCAGCAAATTTTGTCCAGCAAGCCCATCTGTCTGACATGAATTTAATTCTAACAAGTAAACCCAGTGGTTTCAGCCTCGACAGCGGGAGGGGAACATGGATATCCAAACAGTACAGCTTACGAACCTCAGGGTTTATTGGAGGTTTGTTGGTTTGAGACCCAGCTCGAGTTTCTTTGGTTGTGTAGAAAGACCTGAGCCAAAGGCTTTTTGCTGTTTGGCTTGTTTCATGCTCACCAAGTGCGTCTCCTCAGTGGAGAGGCGACTTCCTTTGAATCCCATAAGGCGTCTTGGACACAAAACAGGCTCACAAACCCATCTAATGAGCTCAGTGTCAATGAACTCAGAAACGTCAAGCTTTATGTTTTTCTTAAAATAAACAAGCATAAACAATTTAGAGGAAAACGTCCATTGGCAAACCACAGGTGGATTTTAGCTGATCTGCAAATATCCGGGAAACAGTTGAAGGACTTCTCACTGATCCCAAGACAGTTGCAAAAATGTTCCACATTTTTGTGGCCTCCTGGATCTTCAGAGCCCCCCAACTAGCTCCTGTCTACCTGAGATAAACCCCAGCCTGCCCTACACCATCTTATCCAGGAGACACTTGGGTGGGTGGGTGAGCAGCATGGATGGATATGAAGCTGCTGATTCTCAGAGCAGTTTCTGACTCTTGTAAGTCTTATTTATTCTTTCATCATCAGAAATACCCTGAGCAGATCCAGTCCTATCTTATGCTTAGCATTTTCAGAAGCAAATAACATTAATACATTGTTATGATTTGGATGTGAGGTGTCCCCCAAAAGCTCATGTGTGAGACAATGCAAGAAAGTTCAGAGGAGAAATGATTGGTCTGTGAGAGTCTTAATCAGTGAATTAAAACCCTGATAGGGATTAGCTGAGTGGTAATTGAAGTGGTAGGGTGTGGCTGGAGGAGGTGGGAATTAGCACGTGGCTTTGGGATATATTTGTATCTGGCAAATGGCGACCTTTCTCTGCTTCTTGATCACCATGATGTGAGCTGCTTTTCTCTCTGCCTCACTCTGCCATGATGTTCAGCCTCCTCTTGAGAAATGGAGCCGGCCTTCTATGAACCAAGACCTCTGAAACTGTGAGCCCTCAAATAAACCCTTTCTCCTCTATAATTGTGCTGGTCAGGTCCTTTAGATACAGCAGCTAAAAAGCTGACTAAAACATACATCCCACGATATTCTATTCCTTTGTTCTACAAAACTTAAGCTGCCAAGATTTTTTTCCCTCTATCTTAAAATCTCTCAAAATTCCATTTGCTCATATTTTCTCTTATATACAGAAGCTAGAGGAAGGGGATCCAGGAGGAAAGAGGAGGAAGGACAAGGGAGATACTGGAGGATGATAGCCACCCCACTTTTACGTATAATTATAATGCACAAATTAAAAAACAATAAATAGAAGAAGACCCACAGAGTAAAGGAAGGGGTTGGGTGTGGAGGGGAGAGGGAAAGGAGAAGTACTGGGGAATGGAGTGCAGCAATTTGTGTTGTGTGCTCCTACCTATATGTCACATGGAACACCACTGTTATGTAAACTTACAACTCACTAATGAAAACATAATAAAGAGTTCCGTTTGTGCTATTTCGTCATCACAACTCTTTGAATATTGGAACAGTGACATTTAGGTTAACCTTTGCTTTGGGGGAGTAAGTAACCACAGTTTCAGGTCTGATTTTCTCACGAAATGATCATTTTCACAGTTTCTCCCAATTTGCTTTTCTGGGGATTCCTACTGGGCAGGCACTGTGATTGGCCCTGAGACACTGGCCCTTGTTTCGTTCTGAGTTTCCGTTTTAGAGAGATTTCTAGATACTTACCAAGGAAACTCTTTGAGTTACTCTTCCTCTGCAGCTTAGAAGAAATCCTAAATAATTTTGTTTTAATTGCCATATGCAGTGTAACTGTTGAAACCAGTCTTGTTAATGGAAACATCTGAGGGCTGGTTTGATCTTGGTTTACCCAGAAGACGACAAGCAACCAGGGAAAATAAGACAACTGAGAAGCTTGCATTTTATTTGGCACTTTTTATAGATCCCAGATCTCATAAAAAATACAGGGGAGGTGGCGGTAAGGAGAAGGAGAGCTCGTAAATCAAATGAATGCTGAGTATGGAGCGGCCTCAGCCTTGCAGGGAGTTTCCCGTCCCCATGAATAAGAGGAAAATGTCCTTTACTCTCTGAAAAGAGTATAACACTGGACAACTCTTAATTTTAGGTGCTGAAAATCAGTTATTTTCTGTAATGCATGCTAGCCCATACTCAAAACTGAACAGCTATTCTTTTAATTACAAAAGTAACCCATGTGCACAGTGGGGAACATTTTGGAACAACAGAAGAAAAGAAAGGAAAAAAATGTAAAATTTTCCATAATCTTATTATGTGGAGAAATGCAATTTAGTTATTCCACAGCTACAGATATGTAGTGACTTAATTACAGAAATGCAATCAATAGTTGGTAAATATTTTGTACTATTTTCATCTCTAATATATCTCTTGGGCATATGGTGGTGCATGCCTGTAATCCCCAGTGGCTCAGGAGGCTGCGGCAGGAGGATCTTGAGTGCTGAGGTGTTGAGCAACTCAGTAAGACCCTGTCTCTAAATAAAATACAAAATAGGGCTGGGAATGTGGCTCAGTGGTCCAGTGACCCTGAGTTCAATCCCTGATATTCCTCCCCCACGAAAAAAAAACAACTAAAAATTGAATTTGCATTGGGCATACTTTATAATTTACTTTTTTCATGATAGGAATTGTTCTTAAACAGGATATTATTTGATAACTGTGTTATGAAGTTATATCATAATTCCTGTAAGTTTTCTTTTTTAGAAAAAACAATGCTTTCATAAGTAAGCATCCTGGGAGCTGTCTTCAATGCCTAGCCAATGTCTTTCCTTATGATGCCCTTCTAGAAGTGAGATCATTAGTCAAAGAGATGCAAACTTGTAGGGCTTTGGATGTGCATGGCCTCACAGTCTTCCAGAAATATTAAACTGTGTTGCACACCCAACAGGAAGGTATCAATGTTTCCTCACACAAATTCCAAATGTTTTAATTAAAAATTCAAATGGATAGATATTAAATAGATCACTGGTTTTATTTATTAATGAACTTGAATATTTTCACATAAAAATATTGCAATTTATATCCATGTTCTTTGCCTAGTTATCCTTGGCAAGATATTTTTTAAGAATTAATTTGCTAGTTATTAATTTCAGTTTTAAGAGTAGTTACAGATGCTCCTGTATTTTAAATGGGGTTTTGTCCCAATAAACCCATCATGAGTTGAAAATAACATAAATTAAAGAAGGTATTTAATATGTTGAATCTGCTGTGCATCTTAGCATAGCTTTGTCTACCTTATACATGCTTAGAACACGTTAGCCTACAGTTGTATAAAATCATGGAACACAAAACCTATTTTAAAATAGTATTAAATATCTGGTGTAATTTATTGAACACAGACCAAATGTGGGAAATCGAATGGATATGCTTTTGCACCAGCATGCTGTAAAAATATCTTGGTTGAACTCTTGTAAGTTGGAGACCATCTGACAGCAATTCTATATTTTCTCTCATATGTTGAAACTGTTCATCTCAGTTATTTATTGGTGTTTATCTTACTTTTGTATATTCTTATTAAGCTATGGACAGTGTTGTTAATTAGATTGCCATACGATTAACTAAACTACCTCTATGTATTCTTGGCATGATCTGTATTTGGAGAAGCTTTTTGACAGGATTTTCAGTATACCACAGTGAATTCCACTGTTAGGTATGATCATAATGCACCAATTTAAAACAAATTGGTTTTAACATGGAGTTTGTAAGAATCTGTTCTATCTCTTTTGTGGTTGCAGCATGCATCCTTTCTTAATTCTGATGTGAAATTTATTCCCTTGGTTTCTGCTAAGAGTTTGTTCATGTCATTTGTATTTTTAAAGAATCACCTCCTGGATTTGGATTTTTAAAAATGATTTTTCTTCTTCCTACTTATTATTTTTTGTATATTGCTTTCTCCCAATTCTTTCCCTAGTTTTTTGTTTTTGTTTTTTTTTTTTAAACTGAGGGTTGAACCCAGGGGCACTTTACCACTGAGCTGCAATCTCAGTCCTTTTTATTTTAATTTTGAGACAGAATCTCACCAAGTTACTGAGGATGGCCTTAAACTTGTAATCTTCCTGCCTCAGCCTCCTCAGTAGCTGGGATTATAAGACATGCACCACCACTCTGGCTTCTAATTATTCTTACGTTCACTCAACTCCTTTTTAGTGTCAGGTATCCTTGATTAGCACTGCTTGCAAAGCCAGTACCCACAGATGGATCTTACTTCCTGCCCTGAGCTCACTCTTTATTTTCTTTCCAATTTTTTTTCCCTCAAAATTCACTTTTTCCAGCAGACCTTCCTAGCCACTTTATCTAAAATGTCACCACATGCCCAAACCTTCCCCTAATTTTTTCCTTTACTTTCTTGGCTTTCTCTCATTAGCACTGAATTGTTTTTGAATATACTATATAATTTATGTAGTTATCTATTTTGTTTCTCTGACCAAACTATAAGTTTCATATGAGTCAAGATTTTAATCTACCATGTTCATTGACTTTCCCTCAGCTTTTGGATTGTTTGGGTCATGCACCCTAAAAGTGTCGGCTCCATTTATGAGAATCTTCTCAAGTTCCCCACTTTAGCTATACATTATACCTAGTTCCATAGTACGTCTTAGAGTCATCAAAACGTTTTTATGGTTGGTGGTGGATGGTGAAATACGACAGGACCAGAAGTTTCTTCCTGCCATCATCACCCTGTGCAAGGGTTCCAGGAGGTAGATGGAGAAGACAAGGCCACAGTCTTGATTCAGGTGATACCTATGCCTCAGGCCCCCGTGCCCTGGTGAGTTTTGCTTGCCCATGGGGAACCTCCTTGGACCTGGGAAAAGAGAACAGCATTGTGGGGCATGCTTGTAATCCTAGTGACTCAGGAGGCAAGGGTAAGAGGATCACAGGGAGACTCTGACTCAAAATTGAGAAGAGTAAATTGAAAAAGGGCTGAGAATGTGGCTCAGTAATAGAGTACTTGCCTAGCATGCACGAGGCCCTGGGTTCAATCCCCAGTCCTGTAAGAAAAAAAAAAAAAAGCCTGTGATGGGGAAGGTTCTGGAATTCATGTCTTCACAAGGAACAAGGAAGAGGCAAAAATGCTGGGAGCATTTGCCCTCAAAGGGGTTACATGTGTCTTTGAAAACTGGAAAACCATTATTTGAGTTTGTCCTGTATCTTTTCAGAAGTTAGATGGAGACCAGTTGATGAGGGGTACAAGGAGGTGGATTGGGGCTTGCTTTGAAGATAGAGGTGCATTCCAAAGAGCCTGACTTTTAAATAAAGGATGGAATGAGTCTAAGAACAGGATATTGGCTGCTTGTTTTGTTAAGACAGAGGCTGTGGGATACCTGTTCAGTCTTCTGTAAAGAGAGGTTCATGCATGAGAGGAGTTTGGGCAAGGAGGCCTCTGAATTTCTTTATGTTTGGACATTCTTCCTTCTATGGTTAGAAATAAAGCAACTCAGGCTGTTAGAGAAAGCACAGAGCAGAGGAGGATGCTCAGCCATTACACTCTGAGGGATGATGAAGTGACTCAGTCTGCTCCCTCCTGCTTTCTGGCGCCCCTTGGTGCATGGCAGCTAGCTGACAGGTGGGGCAATACCATAACCCCTCCTTCCTAGGACATGGGTACAATTCCTATTAAAACCTTTCATGGCATGTTGATAACTATAGCCAGAAACGGGATTGTTTTACCTAAGTCCATCAATTCTCTGTGGCTGCTCTAACAAAGTGCCACAAACTGAACAGAAATCTGTTCTCTTATAGTTCTATAGTTCAGAAATTCTCCATTAAGGTGCTAGCTTGGCCATGCTGTCTCTGAG
Organism: Xerus rutilus; assembly: GCA_028644305.1. Classification (NCBI taxonomy): domain Eukaryota; kingdom Metazoa; phylum Chordata; class Mammalia; order Rodentia; family Sciuridae; genus Xerus; species Xerus rutilus. Next base: position 52,719,585 of record CM053402.1, read on the forward strand.
GCTCTGGGTAGCATCCTTCCTTTCCTTTTCCCGAAATTTGGTGATCCATGCCATTCCTTGGCCTGCATCTGTCTCACTCCAGTTTCTGCCACATGTCATCACTTGGCTGTCCCTCCCTGTGCCTTCATATTGTCTTTCAATAGGAACACCAGCCATATTGGGATAAAGGCCCACCTGACTCCAGGATGACCCCCTTTTAACTTAAATAACTACATCTGAAATGACCCTCTTTCAAAGTCACACTCTCAGGTACTAGGGTTAGGATTTCAATACCATTCAACCCTTAGCCCCATGTAAGATGAAAGGCAGCAGAAAGAATAAGTCCAATAGAGGAAGGAAGTTGAAGATTTATTTCTTCTGTCCATTCCTTGTATGGCCATCTTCAACTCTCTGTATAAGGTTTAAAAAAAATTTAGACAGAGAAAGAAAATGGAATGGTGGAAAATAAAAGGATAACTCATTTTTTATTCAGTATATTTATTAAGTATATAATTATTCTTAAATGTGTTGTTTGTATACTAATTATGTGTATATAAGACATGGAAAATTCATTAGCATGCTTGTCTAGGACAGAGAAATCTTTTAAACTGATTTTTAATAAGTGATTTATCATGAATCAAGATAGAATTTTGGGGTGGTTAGGATTCTTTATGTAGTCTAAAAACACAAAGGTTTTTATTTGGAGCTGGTTGAGAGGCAGGATAGTGAACTTTGAAGCTAAAATACAAAACATTTTATTGTAAAGTAGAATATGGGAGATAGCATTATGATCTGTTTTAGTTTGCTTTTTATTGCCATGACCAAAATACCTGACAAGAACAACTTAGAGGACACAGTTTTTTTGGGTGTCGTGGTTTCAAAAGTGTCAGTCCACAGATGCTGACTTCATTGCTCTGGGCCCAAGGTTAGGCAGCACATCGTGAGTGAGGTGGAAAAAAGCTGCTCAGGAAGCAGAGAGAGGGAGAGAGAGAAAGGGGCCACAGGGAAGATGCACCCTTCCAGGGCACATGGCCAGTGTCCCACCTCCTCTAGCCACACTCCACCTGCCTACAGTTATGAAAGTAGAATGAACTAATTAGGCTACATCTCTCACAAGCTAACCATTTCATCTCTGAACACTGCTGAACGAATACAGGAGCTTTGGGGTGATGCATCCAAACCACGGCCTGGCCCAAGTTCTTTGCCGTTACACACTTTGTCCTGTGACATTGCTGTTACCCTGACACTTAATGGTGACTCGTTTTGGCCAAAAGATGGAGGTGTAAACCAGGTATACACCTCCATCTATATACATATATAGGTGTATATATATATAGGTATATGTATGTCTGTATGTGTACCTATCTTGTGTATACATCAAGAGACTGTTTGGGTTTCCTCCTGATTTTTTGTGTTTTTGTCATTGGCTTGAGGTGAATATGTCCAGGCCTGCCTACCTGGCCAGGGAGGAAGTCAAAAGACATGTGCACACGAGCAACAGTGTTAAGACCTACCCAACTCGACCAATCTCCACCAACCCACTGATTTCTGAGAATTAACTATTTTAGTTTTAATTCACTGAGTTTGGAGATAATTTGCTATACAGCATTATTTTGGCCATAGTTAACTGATAGAATAAAAGATGGCCTAGAGTCAGGGGAAGGAAATGAAATTGCTTTTGGTTTACCCATGGCTGCCATTCTAAAATTCTATTTTAAAGTAAGAACTTTATGCAGTGCTTGTTTTCTTTGTTACCTCACTCTTAAAATGCAAAGTCCTCCGGGAATTTGTTGGAAATGCAATTTTTAAAAATTTATTTGCTTATTTTTCATTGGTGCATTATAGTTGTGCATAATAATGGAATTTGCTGTTACCTATTTGTACATGCACACAATATAACAAAATAATTTGGCCAATGGAAATGCAAATTCTGAGGCCCAATCCCTGGTTTTATGAATCTGATACTAGGTGTGGGCCAAGAAATCTGTTTTAACATGACTTTCATGTGATTCGTTGCCCACTAAAGATTTGGGACTATTGCTCTCTATACAATAGAATTAAGTAAAGGGCATTTATAAGACATAGATGTCAAAGTTCTATATTTCCCTCCCCCAGGCTGTGATTCAATTGCTCCAGGGTAAGGCCTAGTACTCAACATTTCAAAATCTTTCCAAGTGATTCTAATATGAAGCCAAAGTTGAAAACCTGTGCTAGATATATTTAATCTAGGAAACAGAATGCTTCAATTTGAAATTGGATGTAGAAATAGCTTAGAAAAAATAACAATTATTACTATTTAAAAAAATCTGAAGCTGGGCGTGGTGGTGCAAGCCTGTAATCCCAGCACTTAGGGAGGCTGAGACAGGAGAATCATGAGTTCAAAGCCAGCCTCAGCAACAATGAGGCTCTAAGCAACTCAGTGAGACCCTGTCTCTACATGAAACACAAAATAGGGCTGGGGATGTGGCTCAGTGGTCGAGTGCCCCTGAGTTCAGACTCCAGTACCAAAAAAAAAAAAAAAAATTGAAAACAACCAAATCAACATTAAATCTTGTTAATCTAATCCAACACTTTTATATTTGTATTTATCCACCAAGACTTTGTTCATTCCTTGTAACACTATAAATCTGGCCTTCCATCATACCATGTGCTATTCTAGTAGTCTATAATAATTTCTTCTTATTCGTTTTCTTGGTCAACTCTTATGTATCCTTCAAAACCCTTTTCTGCCCATCCTAAGTTATTACTTTCTTCTTTGTTTTTACAAATTATTATCTCTGTGAGAGTTTTTGTATCAATAATTGCAATTACGTTCCTGTGTATGTGTCTTTTATTAGACTATGAGAATCTTAATATCAGGGTCCATTTGTTATTTATCTCTTCATCTTCAGAAGCACATTGTACCTGATTCATAAGAGAAGCTCTTTGAGTGTATGTTGAATGAAATAAATTAATTCTATGGTTTATATTTATGGCTATCTTAGTCAGTTTTCCATTGATATGACAATATACCTGAGATAATAAATTTAAAAGGTGGAAAGTTTTCCTTTGGCTTACAGTTTTAAAGATTTCAGTCCATGGTTTGTTGGCCCATGACTTCTGGACTTGTGGTGAGGTAGAACATCATGACAGGTAGTACACAGAGGAGCAAGGATGCTCACCTCATGGTGACCAGGAAGTGAAATAGAGAGAGACAGGAAGGGGCAGGACAGGAGTCCAAAGATCTCCTTCAAGGCTACACTTTCAATGATATTCCACCAGGCTCCACCTCTTAAAGCTTCTACCACCTCCCAGTGGTACCACAGGCTGGAAAACAAGCCTTTAGCACATGATCTTTGGGGACATTTCACATCCAAACTGCAGCAATAGGCTAACTCTTCAACATCCCTACTTATTTTTATTATCAATTCTCCTTTTGAATACACTTCATATACCAAAATATCTCATTGAAAGTAGGCCTCTTTTAAGGCTTTCTTCTTGGCATTTGCTCATGTTCAGTACATTCTTTCCCATTCATCACTTCCCACCACTGTTGTGGCCTGCAAATAGATGTCTCTTTTTTTAAAAAATATTTTTTAGTTATAGGTGGACTCAATATCTTTATTTATTTATTTTTTTAATGTGGTGCTGAGAATCGAACCCAGTGCCTCACATGTGCGAGGCAAGTGCTCTGCCACTGAGCCACAACCCCAGCCCCAAATAGATGCCTCTTGTTCCTGCTCTTCCCTCGAGAGATCCAGAACTATACTTCCAATTGCCTGCTAGAGTAAATAGATGATTTGCTGAGACTCTAAAACTAACATATCTAAAATGAACCTGCTACAATCCCTATGGCCATAACTCTTCCTTTCTCATTTCCAGGGCACTAATTAGAATCAATACTCATTAGCCAGGGATTCTAGGAACCTGATCATCAGCAATAGCACCGTCACCACCTTCCATGGGCCCCCTTCTGGCATGGCATTTCATCTATTGCTTTTCCTGTGTTCTTTGCCACCATGTCATTCAAGCCTTTGCTTCACCCACGTCATTCAAGCCCTTGTTGTCGTCCACCCACCCTTGCAGCAGGATCCTGATAGATCCCCCATGCTTCCTGTCTTCTGCCCTCCATATCACCATATCCTGAAAGAAAGAGCTGATAAATTGATTTTTTTGCTCCAAGCCTCTCAAGCTTGTACTTAGGTGCTCTGCCTGTGAGGGTGGCAGTAGGTGTTTTCTGTGAGCTTTTACCCTGGTCAGCGTGACTGGCTTTGTTTGACAGACCACACTTGTCTTTGCTGAGGTTGCCCCATTTCATCTTAGGTGTTGGGCTCTGGGACCCTGAATGTTTCAGGAGGTGCCAGAGCATTGCCAGCAACACCTAAGAAAGGTTATCGTTTTGACCTCTTGAGCTGTGCAAGCTCCTTAATGGCACAGGTCAAATCTTTTTTTCAGTTCACTTCTCAGCTGTACTTAGTACAAATCTGGGTAACAGGAGCCTCTGAGGAGATCCTTCTGAAGGAGTGGGTGTGAGAAAGACGGACAGTGGAGATCCCTTGGTCAAAGCTTCAGAGCTGGGCAGCTCTCCGAGATTGCTGGAGCCATGGCAAGCTTTGCTGTAGAAATGCCTGATCTGTAATTGATGGATGCATTTTGCATCTGGGCTTCTAACCAGAGGGCCTCTCCTCCCTCACCTTGAGGAATGTGGGATTGAAAGCTCACAGTGCTCTATGAAGCCAGAGGGTTTCCCAGTACAATGCAACATCGTGTTCTATTTACTGAATGGTGGGGCTTTCCCTTCCCATGGGAATCGACTCTGAACCTGAATGGGCCGTGCCAATGGGCGGCTCCTTGATGTTCATGCTCCATATTTCCGGCCAGTGGAGCATCCGATTACCAACAGGGACCAGGCTCTGCTTGGCTCCCTCTTCACTCTTTATTGCTCATGATTTTCATATGTTTGGGGTCTGTTCTCTAGTCCCCTCCACCCCCAGTCTCTGCTCAGCACAACTATAAAAATGGAGATCCTTTCATCTCTTCGCCAGAAACAGTCCTCCCTGCTCCCTTGATCATTTGGCTAACTCGTCTCTGAACTCAGTCCAAACTGTCTGTCTGCTCGGGATTCCTCGTCTCCCCAACCAAGATCAGTCTCCCAGGTGTGGCGGATGATTAGTACAGAGGAAGGAGTTATGTACACTGTGATTAGCACAGTAATAACAGTGACGTTAATAATAAGAAGAACCCTGTGCTGACAGTGCACCTGGGCCACAGCAGACAGGGGGACGTTCTCTCAGCCCAGGATACTGATCTTTCATTCTTGTTGGAACACTCATTGTTCCTTTGCTCAGTCTCTCATATTACAACTGTAACACGTGTTCTTCATGGAGCATTTGAAAAATCAGGAACACATAAATCAATCATTATAAATTAATCCTAACCAGGCCATGCAAAGATGACCACTGTTGTCTTTTTGTGGGGTGGTGGCAGAGGGCAGTGCTAGGGATTGAACTCAGGGTCTCATATACTCTAGGAAAGTGTTCTACCACTTTTTAAAAATAGATACATTTGATACACATAATCTTAGGCTCACATATCTAAATATATTGGTTATAGACAGGTTTCATACCATATATTTAATTTTGCATCCTCTTTTTCCCTTAATATGCTGCACAAAGGAATTTCCTGCATCATTAGATATGTTCCCACAGTATATTTTAAGTAGTTATATAGAAATATATACTCAGTGATGTGTGTGGTCATTTCTTAATGGGTTGTCTCTGAGCTCTGTTATGAAAATACCATGGGGGAGAAGCAAGGGACAGAGCAAATGCAGGTGACACACAGAAATAGCCATCCATTCAGAGAAGAGCTGATGGACACTCACTTTGCACACACTCAATTCCCACCACCAGGAAAAAGGGGGGTGGGTGAGCACTGAGCCAGTCAGACGGGACTGCTGTTGATGTGGACAGAAGGATGAAACAATCTTCCTGTGTTTGAAGTTTAACTCGTCAGCCACATAAACAGAGATGGTGGGACAAGAGAAGGGGTACAACCAGATGAGGTAGCAATCTTACCCATCATGCTTTAGGAAGGCAAGAGAGGACTTGCTCATATGTGAAAGCTTCAGTGGGAGTTACTATCCCAACAACAAACAAGCCAAGACCCACTCTGAGATAAACCACTGTGGGGAAATTATCTTCAGGGACACCAAATAGTCTTTGGAATCAGGGAATGTAATAGATCAAAACTCCCTCAATGTGAAAAATTGTTTCTGTTTAGCTTTCTTTTCATAGCTGAATAGAAAGATCCAATCCTTTCTAAGACATTAGAATGGAGATTTAATGTAAAGGGGCCCGAGGAGTCCTGTCAGGGGATTGGAAAATGTTCTAAAACTGATTTCTGGTGATGGTCACACCTCTCAGTAAATTAGACACTGAATTATACACTGGAAATGAAGGAATGTTATGGTATGTAAAATATCCTCCTAATAAAGCTATTTAGAGAATTAGGAACATCAAACTAAAAATAAAGTCTAGTGTGAAACAAAGAAAAGAGACATGTTTTTAGTGTTGAGTAGGTGTATGTTGAGCAACCAAGGAAGGACTCCTGGAAAGCAAGGTGGCAGAATGCCTGGTGGGTACCATCACATGCTGCACCCACACCCGGGAGGCTGCACCATAGCTAACCAAATGTAGCAGAAGTGCCCTAAGACATACTTTTCTCTGGGCCCTTTTTCCTGACAAATGGCTTTTCACTTCCCAGTTTTGTTCAGTAGTCATTTTATATTTAAGTTAAAAAAAAAAAGGTGGCTATCTGGAATGAGGACCAGCTTTGACCTTTTCTGGCTCTGTAACTTTGGATGAGTCATTCACCTTCTCGGGATGTGAATGCCACACACATAAATGAAGGGTATCTACTGGCTCTCTAGGCTTGTTTAGTTTTAACATTCCTCTTAATTCCATGATTCATTCTCTATAAATGGTTAAAAAATAAATTTTATAGCAAATTTCCTAGTCTCTCTCATGCTCAAGGACAAGGATAAGTCATATTATGCTGATGAGAACCCTAAGTGACTCAGAGGTGTGTTATTATAGTATGAGATTAAATGAAGGAGTAGACCTGAAAGGAATTTGGTGAAAAGCATCCAGAACCCTGTAGGGATATAAAATATAAAGTATCTCAACTTCCTTCCCAAATCTACCTTCATTACTCATCCAAAACTATGCCTCCTAGTCTTAAAGAAATAGTTATCATTTGCTGGATTCCATTGGACTAAGTTGTCCGTTTGACCTGTTTTGTTTTGTTTTGCTGGTACTAGGGAGAGAACCCAGGGCCTCATACATGCTAAGGCAACAGTCTACCACTGAGTCACATCCCCAACCTTTTTAATTTTATTTTGAGACTGAGTGTCATTAAGTTTCTCAGGAGGGCCTTGAACTTGTAATCCTCCTGCCTCAGTCTCATGGGTCATCTGTGTCTTGTTTGAAGTGATCTTTAAAAGAAAAATTCTGTTGAAATACAGAAACATTAATAGTAATACCCTCACTGCAAAATCAAAGAAAAAACTACAAACTGAGAGATCCTAACTAGGTCCCTAAGAATGCTAGAAAAGGGCGGGAGAGACAGGGATCTTGAAATGCTTAGGGTATGCCCTTCTGTTGACCTGAAACAGGAGGCCAAAGTGCTCTGTGTTTTGAAAATGGCAGAATAAGACCCCAGGCATCTCCTATGTTGTTCTTTACAAGACCTTTCTGAAGGAGACAAGCAGGCATATGGTTGATATAGTTGGTGCTTTTTTTTTTAATTTAAATTAGGTACACATGACAGCAGAATGCATTTTGATTCATTGTACACAAATGGAGCACAACTTTTCATTTCTCTGGTTGTACACGATTGTGCAGTGGTTGGTGTTTCACACCCACAGTGTAGCCATCTCATCTCATAAAATGTAGGAGGGAGAGAGATGGGTATTGGTAAAGGCTGGGCATGGATCACACAGTTCAAGGGACACCCATTGGAGCTATGCAGATCCATGTAAATACATTAGATTTTAAAGTCATTCTGAAATATCAGTTTGACCCTCAAACTTATTCTCTTATCAAGTGGCCAGTTGCCAAGTTGGCAGTTTGCTTTGAATAGAGATTATGAAATATATATTTTTTTAAAATTGATGAGTGCAGGTTTGTATTCACACACTAAAGCTCAACATCTTGCCATAAGAGGCTTTCTGGCTTCAGTCTCACAGCCTTTCCTTGGCGGAGAGCTCTTTTGACTGGGAAGGACTGAGAATATGTGTACAAGGTTAAGCTTACAATACAGAACTTTAGTTCCAGGTGAGGTAGGATTACTTTAGAGGGCAGCTGAGTCAGAAAGGTGAAAACGAAATAAATACATCACTTCTCTCACTTTTCTCTCCTACCTCCCTAGTTGTTTGAATGGAGATGTTTTCCAGATTCTAAAGGATCACATGTGACAGTTGCTTCAACACACGGTGCACTCAGTCATACATTCCTTTATTCACATTATAACCTACACATGGCTTCCTTCCTTCCTTCTTTCCTTCCTTCCTTCCTTCCTTCCTTCCTTCCTTCATTCATTCATTATTTCCTCCCATGTTTTCTGGCACTATGGCTTTACACATGCTTATTGACTGCCTCCATATGTGCAGATCTCTATTTGGTTCTGATGCTACAAAATGAATAAAATGTGGTGGCTTCTTCCAAGATACTCACTAAAGGGAGACAGAAATAAAAAACCTAAAATTGTATCCCAGGTGGTAAGAGAAATCACCAAGGCTTGTAATGAGTGCAAGCATGGAAAGATTATTCCTGCTGAAAGAACATCACAGGTGTCAACATAAGGCAAAAAAAAATTTCACCATTAAATAATTATTTTGTTTTGATGTGCACATAGTTTAATTTTTTCATGGATAAAAAAATTGACTTTAAAAGAAAAATGCACTTCTGAAGAGTTATAAACCATAGTTTATTAAGGGAACTGCTCTTCCAGGGTCTCTCACTCAGAAGTTTGGAAGGTTATCCAGATGATTTGGTCACCTGGTGTCGGGGGCCGAGGGCCAGCAGACTGCAGGTGGAATCTGTATTCCTAAATGACTGAGATCAAAAAGGTATCTTGCTAGCAGCATTTGCTTACGCACTCAACCTGACTTGCTACTCTGAAGGCAGGGATCTCAATACCAGCAGAAAAAAAAAAAAAGAAATCTAGGTTTCTTCGTGACTTTCATGTCTGTCAATTATTGTGGATAAATCTTCCTAAAATCTCAGTAAGATGTTCTAGATAGGAAATTTTCTTTCTCTTTAAGAGACCATTGGCATTTTTCCTGAACAAATAACAAGGACTTCATTCATCCTGTTCATTCAGTTAGTAAACATACTTTTGAGGACCTCATATATGTTAGTACTGTGCTAAAACCTTGGGTACACGTTTCAACATCCTGGATGGTGCAGAAAAAGGGATGATTCTCCCATACCTTTGTCTAGGATTTTGTTTCCTGCATTCCATTCCCTTTCTCACTAGACTGTTTTTTTCTATTTACATTATTCTCATCAGCACTCTGAGCATACATGGGGCTCATCAAGCCCTTGGTCATTGATTGAGTCTCTGTCCTAATTGGATCAATCACTAATCGTTCTGCCTTCAGTGAGTTCCCTGCAGGGCTCTAAATAATGTAGGGACTTAGGTTGCCCTAAAAGCAGCTCAGGAGACTTCAATCAGGCATCCAACTGTGTAGACACAGCATGTCCTGAAAATTGACAAAATACTTAGACCTCTGGACTTTTCCCTGATCCCACAGCAGGTCAAGATGGTAGGAGGGTTGGGAGGAGCAAAGGGAAAGTGAAGTTTTTCCTTCTCTTTTGATGCTTGGATGTAAGGTTGAGAACACAGGCACAGAGTGCAATATTGGATACATGTCCTTATTCTTTCCTGGAATCACTGAATGCCAGAACCAGTAGCTTATCTTAGTAGAACCTTAAGATGAGACACTGGTAGAAACTGGGCAGGAGGGTAGAAGAAGAAAGAGGCCCCTGAAAGGTGTCAGATGTGGGGTCTAAGAGATGCCCTCTCTCCCTCATAGGGTCCCATCCAGCTCTATGTGAAGGTGATGAGTCTACCTTAGCATCATTGTCCTTTGTATCAGAAAGGCTGCTGGTGGCCACTCTGAGACACTGTTGCTAGAGATGAATTAAAGTTCTCAGTGGACCTAAGCACTAAAGTTATTGTGGAATCTTTGCTTCCCTACTCTCTAGCACCACCATTCAAAATGCAAGCTGTTCTCAACTGTAAAATAATTGGAAGAAATTAGAAGATGTTATATTTGTTTTCTGCATATTGGAATATAAAATTACTTCAATTTTCTTTTAAAAAAATTGTTTTTCTTTTGTGATCCCTCTCTTTGCTATTGCCCCAAGCATATGCTTGGGATGCTTAATGGATGGTTAGAACTGAATTGTTGTTCCTGCCCCAGGGAAAACAAGTTATCTCTGAGGTAAGCACCCGAGGCCCAGGCTCCTGCCTTCCTCTCTGAGGGCCAAAGGCTGGCTTCTCTGAGCTCTCAGAGGTCGTGGCACTCCAGAGGAATGACTCACTGGAACAAAAAAACACTCAAGACCAAGAGAGACACCAGAATACAAATCAAATATAGTAATTTAAAATGAATGACAGACCATTGTCACAATGACTGGAAAACTCAGAGAATGTGTGATCAGCACATTCTCTCCCTGTAAGCAAAACCAAATGTAATCAGACCAATTCATAATCAGAAGCCTGCTTGCCCAATGTGGAGCCAGAGCTGGAGGGGTCCATGATCCAGTTGGTTAGAAGTAGCTTTCTGATTTCCATGTACAAGGGCAGGAAATGACAATTTATGCCTCCTGATTTCTCCTTTTGCTATGTTTTTGGAACTGACCACTTATACCGCTGGGAAGATTAGATATGTAAATGTATTGAACAAATTATGAAGAGTTGAAAGCTATTCTATTTCCCCTATTCGATCTTTTATCTGGGATTCAAGCCATCCTGGATTATTCTTAAAATGTAATTCTCACAGACAACTTCTTGCCCTCATTTCCTGATTAATATTTCAGAGGGTGGGTGCAAGGTGGTGAAGAAGAGGGGATGATGACTTATTGTAATTCCCAAGAAAAGTTATATTTACCCTCATGTACAGAATAGAAAATGGATATACAATTGTAATCATTTAGTTTGTGACAAATCTAGAAATTTAGTCTAGATATGATTGTCCCCATGCATCCAACACATGTTCATTGAGTGACAGGTTTATACTAGGCTCAGGGGAACAGGACAGCAAGTTCCCTGCCTTCATGAACTTGCAGTCTAGTGCAGGGGACATGCAATATAGAAATAAACAAATTACACTGTCAGATAGAGATGGAATTAACTTAAGATGATATGAGGGGAACCAAATGCCAAGAGGTAATATTATTCAAGAAATTTCTCTTTGAGAAGGTGACATTTGAGTTGAGGCCTGAGTAATGAGAAGAAATTAGTTGTTTCTAATAGCCCAGAAAGAACATTCCAGTGAAAGTGGAACCATCTGGTGCAAAGATCCTGTAACTTCAAAAAATAGAAAAACTAAGGGGATGAGTTTAGACTTTAAGAGCAAGGGGAAATCCCTCTAGGGTTCTAGGCATGTGGGCATATCTCATGATTTCTGATTTAAAGCCAACATTCTTGCTGCTGTGTGGAATATGGATTGCAGAGAATTAAAAGTGGAAGCTGATTCAAATCTTGATTTCTAGCTTTGTGCTCTTTTCTCCCCATGATCTGCTTTCTTCATACTGTTTGATAAATCAATTCAGTTAAAAAAATGTGTTAAATTGTTATTTGATTAAATGTTTTCTTTTCTTGAAGGGCTATTGTATTGTCGTATCCTGCAAATTTAGTCTTATTCTGACATGCCTGACTGCTTGCTCTGAATTGCTTATATTTATTAGAAAAATCAGACTGAGTTTAGATGATTTAGTCAAGCCTGTTTGAGACTGAGTTTTCAAATTTAGGCATCAAGGACCACTGGATAGAGTCCCACTTAATCCCTGAAGGTTTTTAAAAACATGTAACTTTTCTTTCTATTTTCAGTTGATCTGTTTTCCAAAATTACAACAGGTGACATTCTTGTCCTATGTCTATGGTAGGAGTTCTGGGCCACAAGATTTTGGACCAATTTGAGACAGCCACTTCAAAAGTGTCCCTAGCTGTCCCCATCCAAGAGATTTCTGCCTAGTTTAGAAAGCATCAACATAAGAAATCAAAGTTTGCACTTGATGGTCTAAGTAGATTCCCATAAGAGTCCACAGATCTTGGATGGAGATTGTGAATATTCATTGACATAGGGGTTGGTTGGGACTGTAGCTCAGTGGTGGAGTGACTAGCATGCAGGAGGCCCTGGGTTCCATCCCCAGCACTGCAAAAAGAATGAAAAGAAAAAGACATTGATACCAACTATTACTTCTCAGAAGAGTCTGTTTCTTCATATCCTTCTAATATGATGCTAAACTCATATGAATAAAGCACAGGATTTATACTTTTTTTGGAATATCAAAGATTCAGAGTAATTGTTATTAACATTTTCTCCCAGAAGCTGTATTTCCAATGATTTCACTCAACATTGATAAAGAGGTTCTTCTAGGTTCAGACACTGCAGTCTTTTCATTGTAATGGTTTCCTTTACTGTCCCACTGCTTTTTCTACCAATTTCCTGTACCCAGTAGGATGGCTTTTGAACTAGGCCACAGCTCATGAGAACATCACCTGAACACATTCCTTTGAGGATCTGCAGGGCTATCTGGGGGACAAGAGCTTCAGTAATCTAATCTGCCACTGGGGAAGAATAAATTACTGCTCTCTGTAGTGTACATGACCTTCACCCCAGTTATATTTTTGAAATAATTACACGAGAGCATGTCAGTGGTGTCTGTGTGAGAGTTAAAACAGAATTTACAATTTTGCTCTGTTCACCCTTGGATGTAGCTCAGGGTCTTGAGATAAATTTGCAGTTCAAATAACAAAGAGCCTGAAATTTTTCCAAAGCAGCCATTCCATTCAGAAAAACAGTGGAATGGTATCTGCAACTGGGTAGAACAACATCTAGCTGACCTGCTGACCAGTTAACTATGTTGGTCTATCTGATGCATCTAGCCTGAATAGAATACTTGTTTAGTTTTATCGACAGTCCCCCAGTAAACCCATAGTTTGTGTCAATTCACGATCAATATAGTTGTGTATATTGATTATTGTTTTGGTCAAATATGGACCCAGTCTTAACATATTGTTTCTTTATGTTGATGAAGTGTGTTGACGCTCCTGACTGAGAATTATTAACATAGGAAAAGAAGGGTCAACATTCTATGTTCATTTTTTAAGATTAAAATTTATCTTTGTTTATGTTCTTAGGGCCTCTGAGATAAAGTTTCCTCAAAAAACATGTAACTACATACTCAATTATATGTTGCTTATTAGAGACACTTTAAATATGATCTGTGTAACTGTTAATCATAAGAAAGTATGAATATTTGTATTAGGAAAAAAAGACTTAAAGACAGGGATCATTATCAAACAATTTCAAAATAATAAAAACAAAATGACAGAATTAAAATGAGCAATCAACAAATAGATAATTATAGTTGGCAATTTTAATAACTTCCTTTCAATAATTGATGCACAAATAAGAAATAACAAATTTGAACCATACTATAATTCAATTTAACCTAACTAATATTTATATAATTAAATCTTACCATAATAGAATGCACATTCTTTTTCATTAGATATGAAACAGTAGAGATAGGCCAAATATTGGGCCAAAAGCAAGTTTTAATAAATATAAAAGTACTGTATTAAAAAGTATAGTAATTCTTTGACTACGATGAAATTAAATTAGATGTCAGAACCAAAAAGCTAGCAGGCAAATCTCCAAATATGTAGAAAAGACACATACTCCCAAATAACCCATGAATTTAAAAAAAATTACAAGGAAAATATTTTAAACTGAATGATAAAGGAAAATACAACATAGTAAAATTTGAAGGAGTATTTTTAGAGACTATATAATTCTAAATGCTTTTATTAAGAAAGCAGAAACATTTAAAATCAATTTCCTAAGTTTCCATCTTAAGAAAGAACAGAATAAATTAAACCCAAGTTAAGTGGAAGGAAGAAAACAGTAAAGACAAGATTAAAAACCGGTGAATACAGAATAGGCACACAATTAAGAAAAATCAGTAATATCAGAAGTTGGTTCTTTGAAAGATCAATAAAATTGAAAAAACTCTATTTAACTGATAAATTAACACTCCTCTGGCAAGACTTATTTAAAAAGTAAGAGAAAACGCAAATTATTAATGTCAGGAATGAAGAGAGATATCAATATAAAGGGTAATAAGATGAGAACACTATGCACAATTTAAATCATTCAATTTAACAACTTGGATGACGTGAAAATTCTTTGAAAGAGACACATTGTCAAAACTGACACATGAAGAAACAGAAAATGTGGCTGGTCCACAAGATGTGAAATTAAATTTGATTCATGTAAAAGATCTTTCCTCTAAGAAAACTCACTTATAAGGACTTCAGGAATAAATTCCATCAAACAGTTAAAGAAAAAAATAAACCAGTTTTATGCAAATTATGTGTGAAAATATGAGACCAGTATAACCCTGCTACCCAAACCAATAAAGGATATTATAAAACAAAACAAAACAAACCACAGACCAGTGTCCTTCATGAACATGGACTCCATTATTCCTCACAAAATATTAGCTAATTGAATTTAGCAATATATAAAAATTCACAAAACAGTGGGTTCTTTCTTCAAGAATGCATGGTTAGTTTAACATTCAAAAACAAAGAAGTGCATTTCACAACAGTAACAGAATAAAAGGAAAAAATTCCACGATCAACTCAATTTAAGCAGAAAAAAATAGCCTCGGATAAAATTTTAAAACCATCATAAATTCTCTTGGCAAGGTAAGAATAGAGAGAAATAATCTAATAACGAGGAACTATGAAGAATCTATAGCTAATATCATAGCAAATCATGGAAAAAACTGAACACAGCCCTTAAGAAGAGGAACAAAACAAAAATAACCATGTCATAGATTTTGTACTTCTTATATTTGTGGTGCTGTATGAGTACCCGTGTGTTTTTCAGGTTTTTTTTCTTTTTTTTTTTGACCATCTGTGTTTAATTTTGCTTACTTTTTAATTTTTTAAAAATAGAATTGTACCATACCTAGCTCTGGGATTTTTTTTTTCCACTCAACATTATACTTCCAACATACATCTGGGGTGTTGCCCTAGCTTTATTCATTCATTTTCTCTGTTATAGTCCATTGTGGGAACTTATCACAATTTATCTAGTATCATCTAAATATTTAATTTCTTTTTTCTTGTTGCTGTTGTTATAATCTCATTGGTCTTTGAAGCAAGACATGGAATATCTTGGTGTAAGCACGTAATTGAAACAATATTTAAAAGCAGAAAATTAACAAACTTTCAAATATGTTGTGACATTCTCTATAATATCCTCTCTCTAGCTTTGGGAGTTGCATGCCCCAAATGAGTATGTTTTGTTCTTCCCCAAACTTCTTGCCAAACCTCTTTTCTAATAGTTCATACATCCCCATTTTCTAACTCCTGACACTTTGGGGTCTTACTGTGACTATACAGGTAGCTTAAAGTACATGGAAACTTTAAAATACCTTCAAGTCTCTAGCAGGAAGGAGGTCCTGGAAATGTTCTTTTCCACTAATAGTGGTGAGTACAATGACCCAATTCTAGATGAAGTAGAATCTTATTATAATATACTTTTTTAATAAATGAAGAAATTGAATTCTGGAGAGAGAAAATAATAAAGTCATTAAGGTTATTAAAGGCATAGCAAAGACCCCAGAGTCTTCGGGAGTGAACAATTGTCTTTAGATAACCAATTAGCATACAAGTAAGTTGCATTAGAGAGAAAATGCATGAACCTGTCAGAGTCATTAATGTATTAACAGAATTACTTTTATTGGATTGGCTCACTGTTACCTAGCAGAGAGCAGGCCTGAGGGAAAGGGTCACTAGAAGGGTCAGTTTTGACTGGATCTTCCTTCAGCTTGCCCTATTGTCTCAGAATGGCAGGCAGAGAGGAGAAGCCCAGGAGATTGCCTTAGGGAAAGATCACTTGGAAGCAAATAAAAACATGGGCTACTTTGGAGATTGGGTTGGACTGGGAGCTTTGAGCAGGAATCAACACCAGAAAAGGCAGAATGTTGCATAGACTTCTACTCACCAGGACAGTTCTATGTGCAGGGTGAGAAATAGCTACTTCCTACTTTCGTTTAGGGCAGAGTGTGCTCATCACACAAAGCAATCTTGGGGTTCTTTGTTTTCTTCTTTCCCTCTATCCCTTCTTCACAGTCATTGTTCTCCCCTCTGCTCTGCCTTCAGTCCCAGTTCTGTGCTCTGCAGAGGTTTCATTTCCATGTTGCATTTGTCAAATGTTCTTAGCGTATGTACTTTCCTTGCACCTGTTCTCATCCTATAGAACCCTGCCCGTTGCAGCAAAACATCATTCTACCT
>CM053402.1:52736247-52793488 GCA_028644305.1 Xerus rutilus
CTGCCCTACCCTGACATCCATGTGGCATCCCTGGGTCTGCTCAGGCTGTGCTCCTCAACAGCAAGCCATACATGCCCTCCCTATCCAGCAGCCCCAAGCAAGCTCTGTTTTGTCAGTTGGATCTTTCTTGACCTTTCTAATATATTTTCAGTTCTGACTTTTTAAAGACCAATAAATAACAAACTAAATAAAACAATACTAGCCACTATTTATTGAGTGCTGTGGAATGCAAACAAGGTTCTAAGTGTGCTGTCCACACTTTCTCTCCTTTCAGCCCACTGGTAAACTGCTGGCTTAGGTCCCATTATTATTCCCATTTTACAGAGGGGGAAACTGTAAATGGCAGAGGTGACATTGGAGCCAATGTCTAACTCTGAATGCCTCCAACCACTGTGTGCTGCCTCCTCTTTTTAGGATCGATATTAATTATTGCACATGCCACTGTCTTTTGCATAGATGCCTGGTTGCTTTAGTATGATCCCAAATTGCCCTCACAGCAACTATATTCTTCCCTGTAGATCAGAAAGTGCCCACCCAGTGCTATGAATGCCATTCCTGTCTTTTGAATTTCTGCAGTGCAGCAGTGTTTATGAGAGATGCTGCCTCAATTCCTGTTAGAAATGAGATGGATGGAAAATTGGTAGATACAATGCATTCATGTGAAGGGATTATACTTTACCCTGTGAATTACAAATGCCTTTAATAGGGGTACGAAAAGGTCCGATGCATTTTTGTTAGTTTACTTTTTAGAAACTCCTCTCTGGCAATGCTGTGGAGGATTGATTAGAATAGGAAAGGATTATGGCTGGAACAACAGCTATTATAATCCTGTTAACTTTCAACAAATTGATGAAAATTATGCATATACATCTATGTATGTGTCCAACTACAGCAATGTCTGTATTCTGTATCTGCATGTACTGTGCTAGCTTTCTGTCACTGTAACAAAATACCTGAGATAATCAACTTAATGAAGGAACAATTTATTTTGGCTCACAGTTTCAGAGGTTTTGGTTCATGTTCACTTGGCCATGTTGCTTCTGGCCTATGACAATTTAGTATATCATGCGGGGAGAGCATGCAGAGGAGGTCTGTTCATCTCATGGCAGTTGGGAAGCAAAAAGAGAAAGAGAGGAAGAGAGAAAGAGAAGGGTGTCTACATCCTCTTCAAGCATACATCCCCAATAACCTAACTTTCTTCCACTAGATCCTACCCCTAAAGGTCCCACCACAACCCAATTGCACCACAGTCTGGCAACCAAGCCTTTAGCATATGCGTCTTTGGAGGAACATTCCATATCTAAGCCATAGCATGTGCATATATATATTTCACACATACATTTACATCTCTAAATATAATTTTCTTACAAACATCTTTTTGTTCCACAAAAAATTTGGCTATTCAAATTTTTGGCTTGATAGTTCATAGTACAGTAAGCATTTTGTTAGCAAGGCTGAGTACAAATAATGCTGCAAAAACAAACCTGAAATCTCAGGAGTTAATAGATGATATTTATTTCTGACCTAAACAAAGTCCAGTATGGATGTGTAAACTCTTAAGAATTTAATTAGCTTCCAATTCCTACCTCTGACACCATGATTACTACCAAAAAACATCATGGGGGAAGCCTAACAGTTTTACATATCCCAGATCAGAAGTTTGTACATGCCTTACATTCCAAAATTAGTCACATGGTCCCTCTGCCTAACTCAAAGGGGGGTGGGAAGAGTGCCCAGAAAAGAAAGGAGGAATAACATGAGCAAGTGCTGTCACTGTGTACCTCAGCTCTCCATAAATATCTACTGAATAAACAAAATTTTATAATTAAGAAAAACAGAAAAATTGAAAGCATTCCCTCTAAATACTGGAACAAGACATGGATGCCCTCTTTCACCACCTCTATTCAACATTGTCTTTGAAACTCTAGCCAGAGCAATTAGACAGGAGAAAGAAATTAAAGGGATATTAATAGGACAAGAAGAACTCAAACTATCACTATTTGCCAATAACATGATTCTATATTTACAATATCCAAAAAATTCCACCAGAAAACTTCTATAACTCACAAATGAATTCAGTAACATAGCAGAATATAAAATCAACACCCCATAAATCAAACGTGTTCCTATACAGCAGTGATGTATCTACTGAAGGAGAAATTAGGAAAACTACTCCATTCACAACAGCCTCAAAAAAAAAAACAAACTTGGGAATAAATCTAACAAAAGTGGTGAAAGACCTTAATTACAAGTACAGAATAGGGGCTGAGGTTGTGGCTCAGTGGTAGAGCACTTGTCTAGCACATGTGAGGCACTGGGTTCTATCCTCAGCACCACATAAATATAATAAATAAAATAAAGCTATTGTGTTCATCTACAACTAAAAAATATTTAAAAAAATAAGATAAAGTACAGAACTCTATTGAAAGAAATTGAGGAAGACCTTAGAAAATGGAAAGACCTCTCATGCTCCTGGATAGGCAGAATTAATATTGTCACAATGGTCATATGCCCAAAAATGTTATACAAATTTAATGCAATTTCAATTAAAATTCCAATGATATTCTTCATAGAACTAGAAAAAGCAAACATGAAATTCATGTGGAAAAATAAGAGACCTAGAATAACCAAAGCAATCCTTAGAAGAGTGAAGCAGGAGGCATCACAATACCAGAACTTGAATTACACTACAGAGCCATGGTAACAAAAACAGCATGGTATTGGCACCAAAACAGACATGTAGACCAAGGATACAAAATAGAAGACACAGAGACAAACCCACATAAATACAGTTATCTCATACTGGACAAAGACACCAAAAACACACATTAGAGAAAAGATAGACTATTCAATAAATGGTACTGGGTAAATTGGAAATCCACATGTAACAAAATGAAATTAAACCCCTATCTCTCACTCTGCATGAAACTCAACTCAAAGTGGATCAAAGACTTAGGCCCTAGAACAAAGACCCTGCACCTAATAGAAGAAAAAGTAGGCCCAGATCTTCACCATGTCAACTTAGGATCTGACTTTCTTAACAAGACTCCTGAAGTGCAAGAAGTAAAATCAAGAATCAATAAGTGTGATGGATTAAAACTAAAAAGCTTCTTTTCAGCAAAGGAAACCATCAACATTAAGAGAGAGCCTACAGAATGGGAGAAAATCTTTACCACATGCATGTCAGACAGAGCACTAATCTCCAGGACATATAAAGAACCTAAAAAATGCCAAAAAACCCAATCACTAAATGAGTTAAGAAACTAAACAGACACTTCACAGAAGAAATATAATAGGTCAACAAATATATGTGAAAATGTTTAACGTCTTTAGCAATTAGAGAAATGCAAATCAAAACTATTCAGATTTCACCTCATCAAAGTCAAAATGGCAATTAACAAGAATACAAGCAACAATAAATGTTGGTGAAAATGTGGGGAAAAAGGTACACTTGTATATTGCTGGCGGAAATGCAAATTGGTGGAACCATTATGGAAAGCGATATGGAGATTCCTCAGAAAACTTGGAATGGAACCACCATTTGACCCAGCTATCCCATTCCTCAGTTTATACCTAAAGGACTTAAAATCAGCATATTACAATGATGCAGCCACATCAATGTTTATAGGAGCTCAACTCACAATAAATAAACTATGGAACCAACCTAAGTGGCCTTCAACAGATGAATGGATAAAGAAAATGTGATATATATATATGTATATATACGTGTGTGTGATATATATATATAAATGTGACATATGTATATATATGGAATATTACTCAGACTAAAAGAAGGATTAAATGATGGAAAATGAATGGAACTGGAGAATATCATGCTAAGCGAAATAAGCCAATTCCAAAAACCAAAGGCCAAATGTTTTCTCTGACATGCAGATGCTAATTCACAATAAGGAGGGCAGGGCTAGGGAAGAATAGAGTTACTTTAGATTAAGTAGAGGAGGATAAAGTAAGGGGAGGGGGTATAGGGGTAGGAATGATAGTAGAATGAATCAGACATTATTACCCTATGTGCATATATAACTATACAACTGGTGGGATTTTATATCATGTACAACCAGAAGAATGAGAAATTATTCTCCATCTATGTATGCAGTATCAAAATGGATTCTACTGTCATGTATAACTAATTAGAACAAATAAAACACAAACAAATAAATAAATAAAAGAAAAACAGAGGTCTCTTTGTCTTTTCCTGTCCTGTTATGCCAGGGAAGAGAAATAGCTTGTGGAAAGCCAAAGAGGGTGCCTGGGGACAGCATGTGATTTATTGAGGAAAAGCTTATAAGGGATCACTGACTGCTCCAAGAAGAGTTCATTGGTGCTAGAATTGACAGCACTGCTGTCCCTCCACACACTCCATGTGCCTCATGGTGTTTTGTCCAGGGGACAAGCTGGACAAGTGGCATATGCCCTCAGTTCCCTGCCTGTCCTCATACAGAGAGGGGTTTTATACTTCAGGCTGCAGAACGCTATCAGCCTTAGCTTGCTTAGTTTGCTTGTAGGACTAGCACTCCAAGGAAACTGTCCCATTGCATATGTGAGAAGGCACAGCTTTCTACAGATGACACTAAAGTGCCTAGTTTCCAGTGTCCTTCAAGATGATATGTATCTGGACTTCTCAGCTCAGGATTGCTTTCACTGTTCTCTTAACTTGGCTAGGTTTCTGGGAACAGAAAGAAGACATGGTGTTTTACTGTCCCCCTTTGCTTTAGGGATGATACATCCTGGATGCTCAAAAAAGATACACGTTAAAAATTTGGTATTTATTTCCCTTGGTGAAATTTTCCTAACGGGTGTGTGAAGCTTCTTCTTGTCATTTACTTCCCAACGGTCCCAGCAATAGTAGTTGCATGTGGATTCTTTGAGATTCATGTTGCTTTCCATGGTGCAAGGAAAGATAATATTTTTAAAAAATTTCTCAGAAGTTACTAAGTTCTTGTTGACCAGCAGAACCCACCAAAGCCCTGGGGAAAGGTAGGTGCTGGGCCCTGGGCCAGGCTGCCACTAGATTGCTCCTCTGGCTCATTGGTCTTTTAGCCTGTATGATTCAAATTCTTGGCTCAGAGAGATTACAAATTGCTACATGGCATGAATCTTCAAGGTTACTCTCACATAATCAAAACCACACATATTAAAGCCCTGAATGCTCTACTGTAGAGCTATAATTTGGGAGAGGGGCTTCTTTCCCATTATGCATATTTTTTGAGTTCTATAGAGCAAATATGGCCTTTGGCCCTTGAGGGGTTATGTCAAAGCTATGAGGAAAGGAAAAATGTATAACTAACTTCATACTTCAGTGGTTTATGTGTTCCTCTATTACTCCTGAAATAACCAAAGAATTAATCAACACAAGATGCTTCATGGAGCCCAGAGATGTTGCTGTTGCGTTATCCTGCATACTTGGTAGAAGTATCCAGGGCTGCATTTGTAGTGGAAAACTTGGTTAGTAGAATGACCAGGCAAATCCATCTCCATATGGCAAGCAGCATTCCTACGACAGACTCCCCATTAGGCGCTGGGTCAGTGTGAAGATACACTTGCCTGTGCACAAGGTGTTAATGTAAGGTTGCTGTTATGGTGTGGAAATGAGGTGTCCCCCAAATATTCAGGAATATACAGGAATATTCAGAGGTGAAAGGACAGATTATTGAAGCTTTAACCTAATCAGCCCATCCTAGCTTGGATCGATTGGGTGGTAACTGTAGGCAGGTGGGCCATGGATGGAGGTGATCAGTCACTGGCGGGGACAGTCCCCTGGAAGGGTGCATCTTACCTGTGGCCCCTTCCTCCCTGTCCCTCGCTTCCTGACCTCATCATGAACTGAGCAGCTTTCCTCTGCTGGTCTCTTCTCTCATGATGTACTGCCTGACTTTGGGCCCAGAGCAACAGAATCAGCTGTCAATGGACTGAGACCTCTGAAACTGTGAGCCCCAAATAAACTTCTGCTCCTCTAAGTTGTTCTTGTCAGGTATTTTGGTCACAGCGATGAAAAGCTAAGTAAAATAGTTGCACTCCCCAGTTGGAAACTTGAAGGAATAAGAAAACAATGTACATTAAATAAGGATGTAATTCATGATTATCTTCATTTTCCTTCCAACTTCCATCCTAAAAGTCATTAGAAGTGCATTTCATACCTGATTGGCTCTAAAAAACACAAAACAAAGCTATTTGTATGTGTGTGTGTGTGTGTGTGTGTGTGTGTGTTTTCTGCTGATGTTCATTTTGATTTTATTTGGTTAAAAAAAATGCCTTCAACAAAAACAGCAGCAGACAGCTTACAAATTGATGATGCTCCATGGAAAATATTCAAAGTGATTCTGTTCAGGGCAATTTAGAAATAGAGAAAGTATGAGATAAGCAGAAATAATTTTTTCCCTATTGTGGAGGTCATTTGCACATTACTAATTGGTTTAACTTGGCACTTCAATGTGTGCGTTTTGTCTTGTCTACATCTTCAAAGTGTTCCAGGAACAATGGAGCTGATTCTTCTACAAAGTTCTAGCTGTATTTCTCTGGCTGTGAGCAGTATGTCCAGAGGCTGTATTCCCTGTCTTGGGGTGCAGTTTATGACTTGGGGCAGGGCACTGAGCTGATGGCCTGCTGCTCTGATCTCAGCTGGCCACCCAGGAGGAACCCAGGGCTCCTGAGGAGGGGGGTCTGCACCTCATCTAAACTAGCCAGCTGAGCACGGTCATCTAGGGAGTTGCACCTCCTCAGAACAAAGAAAGGAGGGACCTTGAACATAAAGGAGGACTGAAGGAAGATCATGGAAGAGCATTTCAGGGTGAGCTTAAAACAAAGGAAATGAGGCTCTTCTTAAAGCTGCTGGGAGCTCTTGGTGACTCCTGAGCACAAAACCCTTTTTTCTGTCCCTTCCAGGACTTGGCCAAATGCCCTGAGCTTTTCTTCCATGGTACCTGAAATTCTACCAAGAGCAGTGAATTAGGGTCTTCCTTCAGAAAGCAGATAAAAGGTCACTCCTAATACATACAGACAATGGATTATTATGCAGCCTTAAAACAGAAGGAAATTCTAACTTGTTATGACATGGATGAACCGTGAAGACATTATGTTAGGTGAAATAAGACAATCACAAAGAGACAAATGGAGTCGTACATCACTTGATAGGATATATTCTGAGAAATGTGTCATGGAGTCTACTTAGCCAAACTAAGACAGCTATCATATCTCTAGGCGATTAAATTCTAGGACCATGTTATAAGTAACCCATGCTTGACTGAAAAGTCATTAAGTGGCACATGACTTTGTTTTATTTTACCAGTACTGAGGACTGAGCCTAGGAGCACTTTTCCACTGAGCCACATCCCTAGCCCTTTTTATTTTTTATTTTGAGACAGAGTCTCTCTATTGCCCAAGGATACCCCAAACTTGTGATGTTCCTGCCTCAGTTTCCAGAGTTGCTGGGATTACAGGCATGTGCCACCATGCCAGGCCTGGTGCATGACTTCAGTGTATGATTCCACTTAAATGAACATCTACAGTAGTAGAGATGGAACATATATTGGTGGTTGCCTGGGGCTAGAGGTGGGGAATGGGGAGTTGTTATTTAATAGATACAGAGTTTCAATTGGGGAAGATGACAAAGTTCTGGAGATAGATGGTGCACCACAGTGTGGATGTGCTGAACACCACTGAATTACACACTTAAAAATAGTAATGTTGGTAAATATTATGCAGCATATATTATCCTATGATTTAGTACATGGTTGAAGTTGGCTATCCTGGGAGACTAAAGCCATGTTAAAAGAGGACGATGAGGAGCCGGGCGCAGTGGCGCATGACTGCAATCCCAGCACTCTGGGAGGCTGAGACAGGAGAATTGCAAGTTCAAAGCCAACCTCAGCAACAGCGAGGCACTAAGCAACTCATTGAGACCCTGTTTCTAAATAAAACACAAAATAGGGCTGGGGATGTGGCTCAGTGGCTGTGTGCCCCTGAGTTCAATTGCCAATACCAAAAAAAAAAAAAAAAAAAGGAGAAAGAGGAAAAGTGGGGAATAGGGAAGGGGAAGGTCCTCGTGGGCATCAGGATATCTGAGGGCATTGAGTGAGAATGTTCATATGGAAGAAAGAAAGACTGAGATATTGGACCTGTTTGAAAATGTACTTAGTAACTCTTTTGCTGCTCTCTTTATAGTTGGGCCCTGGCTCCTCCTTTCAAAAAGGAAGAATGTTTTATAATTGTTGGATTTTTTTTTTGTTTTTATTTTCTGTTTTTCCTATTAAATGCACTGAGATAACAATTTCTCTGCACCTTTGACTACTCTTGAATTTTGACCCAGATGGTTCTCAGTACAGCCATTTTCAGGTAGTTTGTAAATTCAGGTTTCTTTCATTTCTGTTTTTAAATTCCTGATCAAACAGTCTGGGAAGGCACATCTGTGATGTGTGGCATCAGTAATTGCAGAGCCTGTGGGTTAAGGCTGGGAAGGGGTGATGGTGGAGGGAAAAGGGGAGGCTGGTGGAGGAGGAGGGTGGGGGCCTAGGGAGGTGAAGTAGTTGGTGATACAGCTCAGGACACCAAAGTGAACTGGTCTTCTGGTCATGAGTTAGTCTCAGCCACTCAGGGTGCTGCTTGTCTCTGCCATTAGCAGTGGGAGCTCTCTCCCAAGGGCTGTCGCCGGTCCTCCCAGGCTAACGTAGTGCCACCTCTGTGCTCCCAGCACTCCATCTTTCTCTTGTCCCTCCATGTGTATTTTCATTTCTATCCTCTTCTATCATATCCCGTCTGCTTTCCGTTCCCCAGGACTCTCCAGAATTCCTGGCCTATCAATGAATCCATTTTTTATTTTCAATGCAGTTGCAAGTTTGCACTCCTCTACTGCTAGGAACTTGGGGCGTAAGCAGGAGGTGGCTCTGGTGTTCTGCGGGCCACACTCATTGCAGACCTCTTTAGCCCTCTGTAGAGCTTAAATTTATCATCATCTAGGCTCATGGTTTATTGCAAAGATAAAACTAGTCCTGTAGTGATTATTTCAGAGGTCTTACCATGATCCCTAAGGAGTGTCCTGGGTCTCTTCCTAGATCCTCCATGTCAGACTCGTGGTGGGATTTGGGGAAATTTGATCCTAAACCTTCTCCTTGATCCCAAGCCCTCTCCTTCTCCTGCCCCTGGCTCTCTCCCAGGGTAAACTCCAATGACTGATGTCTTTTGAATGTGTGTAACTATAGCCTAGATGCCTCTTCTGAACCCCCTGCTCACAAAACACTATCTACCACTGAAATTCCAGCTTTTCTCCACAGGACTGTTCCTATTGCAGTGAAGAGCACCACCTTGTACCCTAGTAACAGGCGAGCCTCCAAGTCCTGCAGATTCTACGCATCACCTCCTGAATATAATATGATGGTTCTTTCCCTCCTCTCCCATATTTTCTCACCATAGTTGGTTCCACCCTTCTGTCTGACCTTTGTCTCTGCAATAGCTCTCGACTTAATGGGTCCATTTTCAATTCTTTCTCCACATGGTGGACAGAGCGGGGTTTTAAAAGTGATTCATTTATAATATTAAAAATGATTACACAAGAAATATGTGCCTTTGAACACAATAATTTACATAAAAAATTAATAAGCCCCACCCTCTCCACACTCTTGAGGTCACTAATGTTATTAGGTTGTGTTTCTTTCCACATCTGCTTTTTAAACACTTGTTTAAACACTGCACAAATACATGCACAGATCTTTTCTTTAGTTTTGTAAAAAATGAGATCATACTGTAGACAATATGTTGTGGATTGACCTCTTCAGATCTAACATGTGGTTCTAAAATACAAATCATATCTCTTCCCTATCTGAGCTATTTATTATTCCCCCTTTATCTTCCAAAGGCAGAACTTCACATTTCCCGCTTCTTACCTATTTCTCCAATTTAATGTCAGTCTCTCTTGCACCTGGCAATCCTGACTAGCTAGCTGTTTCTTGAATGACATCTTTGTCCTGTCCCTGCTCCAGTTTGTCTGGCTCCTTCACACTTCTCCTTAGGGACTCAGCAGAAGTGTCTCTTCCTCCCTCCCTGTCTTAGTTCGTTTTCTGTTGCTACAACAAAATTCCTGAGGTTGAATTATGCATAAAGAAAAAATGTTTATTTAGCTAACAGTTCTGGAGGGTGAAAGTCCATAATCAGGCAGACCCTTTGGTCAGTCTCTGGCAAGGCATCCTTGGTTACATCTCAATGCGACAGAGAAACAGAGAGGGAAATGGTCACATGCAGAAGGGGCCAAATTCCAGGAGTGACCATGCTTTATAATTACCCACTCTGGTGAAAACTTACTCACCCCATGAGACCAGAATTAATCTCTTCCAAGAGAAGCATCCCAATGACCTAATTATCTCCCACTAGGCCTACCTCACTGATGACCAAGCCTCCAGTACATGAACCTTTGGGGGACAATACACATCAGAATTAGCACTCCTTTCAATAAGCTTGGTTGCCCTGTCTCCCCCTAAACCCCTTACTATGTTATAGCATCTATCACATTGGACTACAAATCTATTGTCTGTGCTCCTCACCGGTCTATAAACTCTAGGAGGGCAGCTCTCTTTTGGAGGTTAAGTGATAGATGGTACTTACTGAAGGGGTATAGTAGACATTCCATACATTGTTGAATGAATAGGTAGACAAATGAATAATAAAACAGATTATCAGTTATAAGGCCAAATACATAGGAAACTATATCCTTGACTCTTTCTTCCCTACCTCCTTTTTTTTTTTGTAATCTATCAGTATTCTACTGATTCTACATCAGCTAACCTATCAGTAATTTTACAGCTCTATTTCAAAATGCATCCCAAATCAATGCACTTTTCCCCATTCATGGCTTCCAGCCTAGTTCAAGTATTATAACCCTTTCATGGACCATGGAAATGGTTTCCTAACAGATTTTTATATTTCACTCTTCTTTCAACAGAATCCATTCCACTTTTCACATAGCTGTCAGATGACTCTTTAAAAGTTATTAATCAGTGGCTTCCCAATGATCCTATATCCCAAGTCCCTTACCCTAATCTGTCAGACCTTGCCTACATTTTCAATTTTCTTTAAAAAAAATTAACCAACATCCTCTATTTCATCTGTGTCCCAGGTACACTAGACATTTTATTGTCTCAGGAACATGATTTTTCATTTGCTGGTCCCTTTGCCCACAGGAGTCTTCATTCAGATCTTCACATGGTGGGCTGAATTTTCTCATTTGGAGCTGGGCTCAAATATTACCTCTTCAAAGAATTGTGAATTTTTGATGACACTTGCTAAAGTACAACTTTCCTAGCTGTGCTCTATCCCATGTAGGATTTTCTCTAATTTAATTTATTAGCTTTTCAGGATTCTCTCTCCCCCCTCAGGAATTTGAAATGGCAGGGAGCTTATCTGGGTTACTCACTATTGGATTCCCAGTGCCCAGACCAGACCTGACTTAGAGGAGAATCTCAATAAAGAGTTACTAAGTGATTGGATCAATCTAACTTTAGCAGCATAAGTAGAAAAACCACCTAATTTAAAGACAGCCATTCCAAATTCCATCACTGTCTCTGACATTTACAAAGCTGTGTGGTCTTGAGGAAATTTCTTCAATTCTTGCCTTGTAATGCAAAATGAGCACTTGACTTGCCCTCTTTATCTCACTGGGTTCCTGTGACGTTTAGATTGGCTAATGCATATGAAAATGCTCCACTGAGCAAAGCTGCTATATATATTATCAGACCTAGAAGAAGTGAATAATTTTAATGACCTGTACCAAAGTCTCTTTGAAACTGAATAAAGCAAATTTTGGAGGCCTGTAACTCCAGTTCTATCCATGGAGCCACTCCTTTTAACGCTGCAGTAGAGGGAGTGGAGTGGATGAGCTCTCTAAGGAATAGATTGGGCAAAAGAGAAGGCAATATAAAAAGAAGATGGTACTAATTTATCAGCATTAAGTACATGAGGACTGAGAAAGAATAACATCTCTGGGAGATCCCTCTCAGGAAGGACTAGATTTCCCAGGAACCTCAAATGGAGCAGCCTGAATTTCTTGCATCTGACGTGGGGAGAAAATGCCCAATGACAGGCAGAACACCATGGTGCCACTGTTTGAGGGCTCCAGATCTGAACGAATGAAAAATGCAGGGCACTCTCATTATTTATTCATCAGTTTTTTCGTGGCGTCAGACTGGCTGAAACTGGTTATAGTTTCTTCTATTTATATGTTGCAAACCACCAACCATTCTTAACCAGTGAGACCAACAAACATTTGTGGCTGTTTGGGTCTTGGGTTCCTTCTAGAAAATAAGTACATTGAGATGCTGTAGAAAATGGAAAAGTAAGAAGAAGAAAAAAATTACCCAACTCTGTTGGATGGAGGAGGTTATTCACATAAAATAATAAACAGATGCCCAATTTCATCCTAACTTCCAAGCAAGTCTTTAAAATCCTAACTTAGAACTTCAAGGGACTTTGATTTTTACTTTCCTGGTGTCCTCCAGCATCTTAATCATGCTAGATATTTAATACTATTTTAACAAATGAATAAAGATATGTGGATTCAGCATTCATCATACTTCCGTTGCCAATAATGGGAGTTATTGGGTGTAGGTAAAGGCAATCGGTGCTTGGATATGGCTTCTGAATATCCAGTTGTTTTCTATTTAACTTACATGTTCCTTAGCATAAAGTCCTATTTGTGAATATTCTCTTACATGTTTTTGAAATTTAAAAATTTCATAGCTTAGTAAAAACTATTCTAATATACATTTCAAAAAATCTATAAGTAATGTTTTAGCTCTTACTTTAATGGTCTGATTATCATCTGCTGTCTTCCTACCCAAGTATTTGGGTACTTAAAAGAACATTTGCTGTTTTCTGATTATAAAGCTAATGCTCATTCAATGTGGATAATTTGAGAAATATTGGAATGCATTCTTTCATGTTTTATATGTTTAAGATGTACAACATAAAATTATACTTTATTTTTTTGTCTGGAGCACTTTTTCTTCACTTAGCATTTCTTTATGAACATTTCATTTCAATTCCCCAAGATTCAGTCAAGAATGGCTATGTAATATTGCTTTGTCTTCATGAATTATAATTATTTAACCATGCCCCAAATTTTCTATATTTAGAACATTTCTAATACTTTATTGTTATTAAATATCATGCATTAAATATCTTTATATGTGCATTTTAGTACCATTTTTTTAACGCTTTCTTTGGGAAAATTTTTAGAACAGAAAATAACAGGGTAAGAGCATTAAAAATTTTTAAGGCTCTTTGTGCATTTTCCCAATTTTTTCTTTGTGAAAAAGAATTCCTTGGGAGTTATACCAACTATCATCAATAATTACAAAATATTCACATGTGTTTTCTCCTAGTTATTTTATGATGTCATTTAACATTTATCATTTTTTGGTATGACATGATATAAAGATGGATTTTTCCTCCTGTGATTCAGTTTTTTTTTTTTTTTTGGAAAGGAGTATCAAATAATTTCACTACTATAAATTGTTTTTATATGTTAGCTTCAGCAAATAAATAATGTCATGTATGTGGGTCTATTTCTCAGCTTTCTATTCTGTTCAGTGTACAGTCTATTATTTGTGCTGAAACATACTGTTGTAAGTTATGCCGGTGTTAGCACTTCAGTTCGGTGAGCACTGCCCTATGCTCTGCACCGAGCTAAAGACTGGTTCATCAAAATCAACCAAGACACAGTCCCTGACCTCATGGATCAGACAGCTGAGTTGTGGAAGCAGACATGAACAAGGAAACAAAGAAGTAACCATATCATTACAAATATTGATAACCAGAATGAGCTCAAAAAGGCTTCTATGGTTAAAAATACCATTGATGAGCTTAAATATGGAGGATCCCATGAAGGTATTTCTTTTTGTCTTTTTTTTGTTGTTGTTACCAGGGATTGAACTCAGGGTACTCAACCACTGAGCCACATCCCCAGCCCTATTTTGTGTTTTATGTAGAGACAGGGTCTCACTGAGTTGCTTAGTGACTCGCTGTTGCTGAGGCTGGCTTTGAACTTGAGATTCTCCTGTCTCAGCCTCCCAATGTGCTGGGATTACAGGCTTGCACCACCGTGCCTGGCTTGTGCTTTGTTTGTTTGCTTGTTTACAAACAGTAGCTGAGTAAAGACAAGTTTAGAAGTGGTCAAAAATAATCTTCAGAGAAATGATGATAATTTGATGTAGGGTCAGTGGGGAAGTAGTTGATAAATTCATGAACTCTAGAAGGTAGAACCAATAAGACTGGTGACTGAGTAAATGTGGAGGTGAAGAGAAGAGAGGTGTCAAGAATGATTTGGAATTTTCCAGTCTGAGAGACCAAGTTATCGTGGTGCCATGTACACAGAAAAAAAAGTAGACCAAAGATGGAACTAGATTGATGGCAGGATGGAAACAGGAGTTTGGTTTTCGACTAGAATAAACCAAGATAGCTGTAAAACATTCCGAAGCTCTTGTGGCTGATGGTGCTGGTCAGGTTGGAAGAGAATTGTGGGCTGGGAGACACTGGTACAGCTGAGAAGATCAACATGATGAGATTATAAAGGAAGTGTAGTGGAAAGGGAAGCCAGCACAGGAGCAAGTCCTGAATAAATAACCCCAGTCTTTAGTGACTAGGATGAGACTTCAGAAGAGAATGGAAAAATGGGGCCAAGAAATTGGAAGAAGCAGGTAGAGCATGGAGTCACTAGAACAGGGAGTGGGAGGTTTCCTAAAAGAGGAAAATATTGCTGGGAGCTTTATAAGATGAATATGACAGGAATCCATTGGCATATGTCCCTGGTACTAGAGGCAATAAACATCTTGGTGGCACATCGCAGGTGGAAAGCTGACTGTGTGAGAGTCAAATCAGATTTTGAGAGAAAACAAAATCCTCCTCTACTGGAGAACTTTGGTCACGGAGAGAAAGAATACAATGGGACCTTATTACCTTAGGAATCTAAGGAGGTTTTTGTTAGTTTATGATTAGGGTCATTGAAGAATTATTTTAAATTGATGATCATATTCCAAGAAAAAGAAAGAGAGAAAAACTCTGAGAAATAAAGTATATATGGGATTCAGAATGTGGTGGCTTTGATAAGTTGAGTTAAAATTCCACCATAGTACTAGAAAAAAGGAATGGGTGCAGATGTGGGAATTTCCAACTGTTGACTTCCTTCTCCTTTCAGGGAATCATGAGGAAAATGTGGGAATGGGCTGGGGTGGGCAGGAAGGAGTTTGAGGACCACGGATGAGATAGCCACTCTGGAGGGTAGGGAGGAGCAGTGAAGAGAGGAATGTCACAGAGTGGGAGACACTACAGATGTCCTGTGTTTTCTTGTGTTCCCTGTACTGCTTCCAACCTGCTATTTAATCTTTTTGTTAAACATAACCCTGTTCTCATCCATATTGTTCTGTCACATGAATTTTAGAATAATTCCATCAATTTCCAGAAGCAATACTTGGGAAGGGGGAGGGTGTTGGTGAATTGTGCACTAAAATAATGTAATATTTTGGGGAGAATTGTTGTCTCTATAGTATTGATCCTTTTACTCAAAGAATATACATTATATGCACATATTCAAGTCTTCTTTCTTAACCTTGCAAGTTTTATTTTTGTGTTTCTCATGAGGTCCTGCACCTTGATGGACACAGAATCATGACATATCTTTGTTGTAAATCAATTGTCCTATTTCATTTTTTTTTTTTTGTCTTCAGTTCTACTTTGTGTGATGTTAGCTTTGGGTCATCTGTTTCTTTCAGTTCACCTTTGCCTGATATATTTGTACTCTGTATTAGTTGCATCTCTGGAACCAAAATTCTTCAAAACTTCGAGAAGGGTAAGTTTATTTGGGGCTCACAGTTTCAGAGGTCATAGTCCAGAGACTGTGGTTCCATGGTTTGGGGCCCAAGGTGAGGCAACATATCATGGCCGAAGGGCATTGCAGAGGAAAGCGGCTCTGCTCTTGGCTGCCAGGAAGAAAAGGGAGAAAGGGGAAATTGCTATAGGGAAGATGCACCCTTCCAAGGACAGGTCCAAGGACCCATCTCCTCTAGCCAAGTTCCCCCCACCTGCAGTTACCAGTCTGTCTATTCAAACTAGAATGGACTGATAAATTAGGTTACAGCTCTCACAATCCAATCACTTTAACTAATGAACATTCCTGCATTAACACAGGAGCTTTTAGGGGATATCTCATATCCAAACCATAACATACTCATTCTTTATCTTTCATTATTTCTGTCTTGATTTTGTCTGGTTTAGAATTCTGCAATCTGTGTACAACTGGATTGTATTTCTTTTGACAAGTGAAAGGAGATTAACCCATGTCTATTTATTCTATCAATCTATGTTTTTGTGCCATTTATTTTCTTTCTTGTCTCTCCCTGTATGTACGTGTGGGGGGAGGATGGGTATTTTGCTAAATTTTTTCTTACGTAACATCCAGTTTCTATTCCTGCTAGAGATTACTTTATATTTCAAATAAAAATTCTTTATAAACTTCTATTGCTCTAGTGATCTGCATCATGAACAGCAGTATTTATTTTCTCCTCTTATTAAAATGGACTTTTTGAATTTTTCTCTTCACTTTACCTTGCCTGAAAAGTTTTCCTGATTTTGTAGTTATATTCCATGATATTCAGTATATATGATAACTATTAAATCATGATGTATTCTTATGTAAGTCTTACACTTTTGTTTTAAAACTGTTTAATATTTGTAGCTTAGTTTTAATTCTATATGTTACTGGTTTCAGTGTTCTCTCACTATTCCTGTGACGTCAGTCTGTTCCCATTCTTGAATTCTTTGTTTTGATATATCATTTTTATGTCTGAGTGGTTTTTAACAGTAATGGTTTATTGACGATATTTTTTTGTATCCTTCAATATCTTATATTACTTTGCAATTAATTTCCTTTGTAATTAATTAAATAAATATTCTTGGATAACACCTTGTAAATCCAAGAATGTTAACTTTGTTTTCTAACATTTAACATTATAGAGAAAGAAGCTTAGAGCACACGTTTTAAAAAATTATCTTAAACATATTTTTAAATGAAAAATTACCTTACAGATAACTTCTTTTGATTTTGTTTGAGAAGATTTATAGCTGTTTCTTTATCTTCAAAATACAAAAACTTCATAAGAATGACCTTTTTTGTTTTTAAATTAATTTGGCCTGGTTCTTGATAAACTTTTCAAATCCGAAGATTTTACTCTTTCCTGGGCTTTGAAAAGTTGGCTTCCATTCCATTTGATCCAGTATCTTGATCATAAATAGAAATTACTTTATCAACTTCATAACTTTATTTTTTTGAGTCACATATTTCTTTATTTTATCCCATTTTCCATCCTATTTGAGAAAGCTCCTGAGGTTTTCTCTTGAAATTAATTTCTTATGAGTTAATGTTTATTCTATACTTTATTGCTTCTAATGTACATTCTTATTTTGCAATCACATTTTGCATTTTGTGTTATCTTCCCCTATCTCTCTGTGTCTCCTTTATTTTTTTTGTTCAGTCTGTAACTATATATTTCATCTTTTGTTCTAGTGTTCATGGCTCTGAATTTAAAATAAAAATTATCTAGAACACAAATCAGGTGATTTGTAACATGTACTCATTTCCTACAGTAAAACATTTTTCAAGTTTATTGTTTCTGTTAATGTTGAAAAAGCTGAATTCCTTTTCCTATGTAACTGAATAATTTTAGGGGCTTCCTATTTAACTGGATCCTCATCAAGTGAAGAAAAGTTTACTCAGGACTAGTATTTTTCCATATATTCAGTAGGTGGATTTTTCTTAGATCCTCTTATCCTCTGCCTAATTGTTGGAATTCTCTCACATCATCAGATGAAGGCCAGCAAATATCAGTAGTTCATCCTTTACCAGAGAAAGACAATGAAAATGTGAGATCTCCAAAGCTGTCTGCTCTGTGCTTTCTTCTTGTTTCTGCTCCTTCCTATCTGAGGAACTCTCAGAGATGGAGAATGTTGATCCCTTCTTCCCAAGCCCTATTCCATAACTGGAGATCATCATTCCAAAACAAAGGCACAAAGATACAATGGGGGAGACGATGGAACGTCTGGAGTAGAACTTGGCTCCCCAAATACATTAGCTTCCATCTCTCCTGTGGAGAGGGACAGGTTTTCTGTTCTGGTTGGTGTAGATCTTCCATCACGGGGATGGGCAGTAGACAAGTGGAGGGAAAACAAATCATATTTCATCAGACAAATTTACTCACTCTTCTTTTTTATTTTTATTTTTCAATGGACCTTTATTTTATTTATTTATATGTGGTGCTGGAAATTGAACCCAGTGCCTCACACATGCTAGGCAAGTGCTCTGCCACTGAGCCCAAGCTCTAGCCCCAGCCCCCTAAGCTTATTCCTTCTTGACTGGGAAAATATTTCTGTACCCACGGCAGGTTGGGATTTTATGTGTGCCTCATATCTTATTCTTTGTGGAAATTCTTTGAAGATTCTTAAAATCTTATGATTTGACTTCAGTTAAGTTTCTTGTATTACACAGGGTTTCAATATTATTATTTTTTTAAATACAGCATTCATAGTTATTTTGGTTAGAAAACAGAGGACTCTTGATTGTGAATTTCTATTAAGATTTCAACTTGAAGTGGAAGTCCTAAATCCTCTTCTCATACTAAAGCTCTCAATAGCTGAATGTTGGAATCTTTACCACATCATTTCCTCATCTTCAGGAATGGTGCAGTTCAGACTGTTATTTACCAACCCAACATTCATTCCCAGTCTTTTCTCTACCCCTGGTTTTTCTCAGTTATTTGTTTTCTCCTCTCTTTAGCAGCTAGATTTGACCAATATCTGGCCAATGAGCTATTCTAACATGTAGTAGGGGTCTGGCAAAGAGTTTTCTCTCTAATAAAAGGAAAGAAATATTAAGTGATATTTCTGATCTCTTTCCCTCAGTTTCTGTATCAGATTTAAAGAATAGTTAATAGATGTCATTTTTCCCATTTTTTATTGGTACATGATAGTTGTACATAATGGTGGGATTGTTCTTACATATTCATACTTGCATACAATATAACCACATAATTTGGCCAATACCATTTCCCAGTATTTTTTAAAAGTAGTTTTAGATTTCCAAAAAAGAAAAAAAAATTGAGCACATAGTACAAAAAGTTCCGTATACCCACAGTACCCCAACTTCCTTGGCATAAATTTCCCCCCATTATTATTGCAGCAGTGGAGTACATCTGTTAAAATCAATGAGCCAAAATAGATACATGATTGCAAAATAAAATCCCTGGCTTCCATTAGGTCTACTCTCTGTGTTATACATTCAA
The DNA here is from genome assembly GCA_028644305.1 of Xerus rutilus. NCBI lineage: Eukaryota > Metazoa > Chordata > Mammalia > Rodentia > Sciuridae > Xerus > Xerus rutilus. Next base: position 52,755,576 of record CM053402.1, read on the forward strand.
TGGTTTTTGACAAATGTGTAATGTTACATGACCACCATTTCCGGGTCATACAGAATAGCTCCCTGGCCTGCAGTCCCATGTTCTTCATCCATTTAAACCTTCTCCCTCCCTCTGAATCCTGGACCACTCTGACCTTTTGCTGTCTCCATAGTTTACTTTTTTCCAGAATGTCATAAAATTCATATCATACAGTATGAGACCTTTATAGGTTGTTGTTTTTTTTTTTTTCATGTAACAACATGCCTTTAAAATTCCATGTCTTTTAGTGGCTTGATAGCTCATTTCTATTTAACCCTTGAATAATATTCCACTGTATATATATACTGCAGTTTATCCACTACATGTTGAAGGACATCTTGGTTGCTTATGGCTTTAAGCAATAATGAATAATGTGGTTACAAATACTCATGCTGTCAGAAGCAATACTTGGAACCATGGCAGACATCTTGTGTCAGAAGGCAATACTTGGAACCATGGCAGGCATCTTCTCATCACGAGATTAGAAACCAGAATGAAAGTGAATGTTCCCAGAATACAGGTTGGATGGATAGGAAACCATATAACCCTGAAGATATGATGTATTGGAGCTAATGTGCCAATCCTAGGGTTCCTTGTCAGGTAAGCAACAAATGTCTCCATGAATTAAGCCCCTATTCAATTTTATAAGAAAAACCATAGAAACTTTTCTAACCAATGAAAGCCCTATGCCATGATTTATTTAGTTAGAATTTTTAAATTTTTGTAGCATGTTTTAGTTTAGCATTAAGGTAGAAAGAAGACTTTAATATTATGTGTTTTAAGTAGATTTTTTCTGATATATCTCTATAACAGGAGTCACATTTATTATCTTAACCCTGAATTTCTATAGGTACTAACCGAAGCACAGTGGCTATTAAATTGCAGTGACTATAAAAGAGATGCACATTCCAATACTCACATTAGTTCTCAGGAATGTTGGTTTTTAATGTGGCTGAATTCCTTTGACTTCTTCCTTTTAAGCTCAGCCTCTTTATCCTATGCCTCTTGAAATGAGGGTGATTATCTCGCTCATCTTCACAAGTAAGAGGCTGCCAAGCAGCCAGTAAGTCCCCTTGGAAGTATCAGGACACACTGAATTCATTAAAAGTAGTCATCCAAAAGTTATCCAAATCAAGAGGGGACCCTCTGTGATTAATGAAAAAATCAGACTGTGGCTGTTGCCTGTGTAGCAATCTCATCTTAAAAACCTCAACATTTTTAAAAACCTTTATCTCAACACTAATCTCCACTCTGAACAGTCTGAGTCTATTAAGACCTTGGCTTTGTTCATTATTCTGTGCTGTCTCCAACCCACATTCATTTTCCAGAGTGGAAGCACCCAGCTTGCCCCAGTGTAGATTCTTTTTGAGATCACTACGTCACTGGTCACCACTGGACCAACATACACCAAACCATCTTCTCTTTCACTTACCAGGTGTTCACACACTTTAAGATAATTGTATTCCTTAAATCTCATCTTCCTAAGTTAAATATCCTTTGTTCCTTTAACTTCTGTTTGTAAGTTATCCTTTCCAGACCCTTCCTGATCCGGGTCTCTTCACATGGATTGTAGTCTCTCCCATAAATATCCTTCATTCCATATGGCATTTGCAACTCCACCTGGTAATGCCTCAGGCTGAGCTGTCCCAGAAGCACACCCCTGAATAAGGACTGAAATAGAGGTGGATATTTGGGAGGTGGTCCTGGTAAACACAAGCAAAGAACGAAGAAGTGAGGTGGCAAAGGGAAGGAAGGTAATTCAGGCTGTTCGTGAGCGTGTCACTACTATAAGCAGGTGGGGATCACGCATGCTTTGGGTCTCTGGAACATTGTATAGATCTTTTAGAATAGCCCCACCTATGGGTGAAAAAGCTGAGATATTTGTCCAGTCTTCCACCCATCATTAGTATTCCTATCTTAAATATTCACTGCTGTTATTAATATAGATTGTCCCCAACTTAGGATGGTTCCACTTGATGGTGTGAGAGTGAAACCCACTCAATAGAAACTATACCTTGAGTTTGAAATTTGGTCTTCTCCAGACTAGCAATACATGATGCAATACTGTCATTTGATGGTGGGCAACAGTTGTGAGCTGTACCTGCTAGTCAGCCATAGGATCAGGAAAGTAAGGCCAGAGATTCTACAGTGTCCTGTGTTGCTGAGGTCAACATGCATGCTAGGTGGGTAGGTGTATTAGAGACATTTCTAACTAATGATATTTTCAATTTAATATGAGCTTATCAGGATGTAATCCTATTGTAAGGGAATAGCATTTGTATAGTCTGGGATTCTTTAGTTTGTTTTTTAAGCAGCTGAAGCAGATCCTTGAACCCTTTGAAATATGTTATCAATCAAAACTCAGAGTTCACTTGCTAATAGGCAAATCTCTGCCAGTTTGTATCTGGGCTCTGTATTTACTTGTTATTTGATGCACTGTGGGTGTCTGAATGCAATCCATTGCATGTACTGCTTATTTCTCTTGTTTGGTTGGTTTAGATGCAGAACTTCAACTTGCCTGGAACTGCCAGCTTCCAGAGTTCCTGTTTCTTCACTCTCCTTGGCATGAGGCAGGCCTTCCCTGTTCTAATGCCTTTTCTGCCTGGTGATCTTGTCAGATTTCAGGTCTCAGACCTGCCATGGATCAAACTGTTAGTAATGCACACTTTTCCCAGATGAAGCTTTGCACATTACAAAATAAAATTACACAGCTGTCATGGATAAGACTCAGGAAAACCCTTCTGTACTTTTTTCTTCTAATGAAAAAACTCAAAGAAACTGGATTTTTCTCTATAAATGCTTATGACTAAATCTAGATTTTCACAGAGTGATTAAATTTGTCTATGTTGCACAACTGCAATTTTGCTTACACTATTTAGATGCGCACAAAAATTTTAACTTCTCTTTTAATGATCTTTCTGATTTTTCTCCAAATGTCCTCACCATGCTGGAAGAAAAGAATAAGTTTAATTTGCCAGTGTTTTTTTCTTTTCTTTCCTTTTCTTTTTTTTGGGGGAGATGGGTACTGGAGATTGAACTCAGGGGCACTCGACCACTGAGCCACATCCCCAGCCCTATTTTGTGTTTTATGTAGAGACAGGGTCTCACTGAGTTGCTTAGCGCCTCACCATTGCTGAGGCTGGCTTTGAACTGGCGATTCTCCTGTCTCAGCCTCCCAAAGTGCTGGAATTACAGGCGTGTAACACGCCAGTGTTTATTTTCATGATTGTTTTTGATATAAGCAGTATTTTAGTCAACTTTGCATCCCTGTGACCAAAGAATAATTTAAATAAGGAAAAGTTTATTTTTGGCTAATGGTTTCCGAGATTTAGTTCATGTTTGGCCACTTCCATAGTTCTGGGCCCCAGGTGAGGCAGGACATAATGACAAAGAAACGAGAAGGTGAGAGTGCTCTATTCACCAGGGACAAAATATAAACCCCAAAGACATAACCCATGACCCATCTCCTCCAGACACACTCTACCTGCCTGCAGTTACCACCTAGTTAATCCATATTGATGAATTAGTCCACTGATTTCGTTAAGGCCTTCATAACCCAATCATTTCAACTCTGAAAATTATAGCATTGTCTAATACATGAGCTTCTGATGGACATCTCATATCTAAATCTTAACAAGTAGGTTTTCTAATGACTCGATTTCTTCTGAGGAAATGCTTGGTCTTTTGCATATTTTTCTCTTTTCCCTGGTTGATCTCTCTGGGTATGAGAGGGCTGTGAAGAGCAGTGCATGGCACCTAGAGACCACTGACGCTGTGCTTGCTGCTCCCTCTGGACCACAGGCTTCTGGCTGCACACTGCAGGCTCTTTGTCTTGGTTCTGGACCTCTGTTCGCCCACCATTTTCCAACATCTCTGTATCCCCTCAATGAAGCACATGGGGCCTCAGATTCCTCCCAGCAGCCATAGAACTTCAAGGGTCTAGCATTAGGTTTATCTATCCTTCTTTCTTCTCTGGCAAGATGGCCCTCACACTCTGCCCTGTCAGACATGCTGACTATGGTGATTTCTATTACAGCATCTCTTGACATTCTTGGATTTGCCCACACCTGTCTAAATTTTTCTCATTTTCCTTTTTTAAGGTTCTATTGTAAGAAAGGAAAAACAAGAACACATGCATCTGTCTCTTTTCCCTTTATAGATGAGACAGTTAGTACTCACCAAACATTCCATTCCACTCTCTTGCAGTTTGTTTGAACCATGTGACTTTGGGAACAATTATCACTTTCAAGCTGATTTGGCTAAGAACAGCTGTGACTCTACCATCCCTCTCTTCTCCTGCTATGAAAAGTCACCAGAAGCCTCAGAATTAAGGATGGCTAAGTTCCAAGTTGGGGGCAGGATGCCTGTTCCATATCAGACTTTCAAAGAACAAGTAGCAACCCTTTGCTGTGACAAGCCCTGAGATATCAGATGGAGTTTGTTTCTGCTCTATAAAGGTAACTGCCCTGCATGAAATACCTTGCCCAGTCTGCTGAAGCAGGAATAGATAGATTTCTGACTTCCTCTTTCTGTCTAGAAAGGATATTTGCTGCTTCGTATCCTCCTCCTTGTGGGATGAGGCACATTAAGTAAGCTTCATTGATGAGTCTTCCTGGTGTAAAACTAAGACTAACTGGGCCACGTTGGTTGGATTGTAACCTAGGATTCATGGCCATGACATATATTGTCATATGTAATTGTGTATGTTTCATCATATGCACTTTTATATGATTTGCTGAACAGACACATGTGCTATTCTGAGTCCAATTGCTAGAAGTCTTGATGTCAATAAAATTGTTGATAAGATAAAAGGTGGTCAAAAGCATACAGGGGGCATGTTATGGGTTGAATTATATCCTCTAAAAGATGCTGACATTCTCAGTCCCAGGACCTGTGAATTTGACCTTATTTGGAAATAGGTCTTTGCAGATGGTCAGGTTAATTAAGATGAGGTTGTTAGAGTGGCCCCTAATCCAATATGTTTGCATTCTTATACAAAAGGGAAATTTGGGCACAGACAAACACAGATGGAAGATAATGTACAAAGATAGGGAGAATACCATGTGCAGATAGAAGATTGAAGAAATGCATTTATAAGCTGAGAGATGCCCTAGGCTACCAGAAAGTAGGAGGCCTGGAATAAATTCCTCCTTGGATCCTCCAGAAGAATCAACTCTGCTCAATTTCAGGCTTCTGTCCTCCAGAACTGTGAGACAATAAATTTCTGTTATCGAAGTTTTCCAATGTGTGGTACTTTTGTTTTTGCAGCCTTATATTACTCTAAGTAATATAGCATGATGAACACTAATTTCAAGGTGGTAGTTACTCCAGAGAGAGGGAAAAGTGGATGAATGAGAGGGAGGGGTTGTAGCTGTATCTGTAGCATTTCCTTTCTTGAGTAAAGAGAGAGAGAGGGAGGGAGAAATATCTATATGAATACACTCAAGTACTAAATGTGTTAGATCTTGCTGGTGTGTACCGGGCACCATCTTATTCAAGGCTTTCCCCTATCTATTTGGAATACAGCAAAAGCACATGGTGTTTGGAATATCAATTGCTGGGCTATGGTTTTCCATCTGCTCAGCAGTTTACTCTGGTTGCTTCATTCATTTTGCATCCCCCAACCCTGCCTTTTGCACATTTGAATTTTCTGGACCTTTCACATACTAGATTATTCATAACTGCAAATTCATAATATTCACTGTAATTATAATTTAACATTTTAAAATGTGATCACACCTTCCAAATAGCAAAACCACCACCAGCACCAGCAGCAATAGAAGCTTAGAAGGATCAGTGGGAGGATCAGAGTCAATAAGAACTTGCTTTTGTCACCATTGAGCTAGACAACTTCTGATGGTGCCTCACATGGTGGTCTGCCATGGATTCTGCTCTGTGAACTTGAGCTTCTTAGAGTCTACACAGGACATGGAAGTTCAAGGATGGTCCACCTTCCCAGGCTTAGCAATATGTGGGAATTCAGGGCCAGTCACCAGTCTTAGCATCATCTTCTAATTCATAACTCAACATTGTGTAATAATCCCTGAATTTTTTAAAATAATGGCTCCAGGTCAGCTGAAAATTAGACATTATTTGTTGGAAGTTTGTTCTTTAAAAATAACAAGACAATTCTGGGAAGTATATGCTATGTAAGTGTTTTGACCTTGGGGAAGAAACCTCTCTAGTCCTCAGTTTCTCTATCTGTATATTAAGGATACTAACAGGACACTCTCATAGGATTCCTGGGAAGATTAGATGAATTACTTATCTATTCAATGCATAGACAGAGCTATATAAATATTTGCAGTTATTTTAGATTTAAGACATGTATTGCCACTTGGTGAGCTCGAATTGCAACAGCCCTAGGTTATGGATGGGAATTGCTAAAATTACCACAACTTCCCCCCCCTCCCCCCGCCGCCCCCAAGAAGAGAAAACTATGTTTGGGGAACTCAAACAACTTGCTCCTCGTTATATAGATAGCAAGTAGAAGAGCCAGGACTGAACTTCAGGTTGTCATCACTGCCCCTACCCCTACTATTCATATAGAACTAGAGAAAAATTGAATTCAACATTTTGTGAGATTGTGCCCATGGTCTTACGTTGTGATTTTGGAGGTCACTTACTTTGTAAGTTTATATATGCTTTACGCTAATTTCTGATTGACCCACATCACAATGTATTCCAAAACTGTTTCAAGTCTCCATCAAATGGTTAATATCACTGAAGCAAATGCATGCAGTGGGACACCTCCAACAATACCTTTCATTACACTCTGCCAAGTTACTGTGATGGAGACAATCACTCCTATATTGCCAGTGCTTTGGGTTTTTTTTTTTTTTACATATATATATTTTTTAATGGTAGATAGACATAATACCTTTATTTTATTTATTTATTTTTACATAGTGCTGAGGATCAAACCCAGTGCCTCACATGTGCTAAGCAAGTGCTCCACCACTGAGCTACAGCCCCAGCCCTGTGCTTTGGTTTTTGCATAAACAATGCATCTGCCCCTGGACTTAGAGTGTTGCATACATTCAGAATCTCTATCTTGCTTTCTTAACTGAAAAAAAAAAAAATCCTGGTGATGAGTTCCATCCCTTCCTCCCAGAGAGGGTGATTCTGGCCAGTCTTGAGGAGAGCCGAGAATTGTTACTACCCTGAGGCCAACTTTCACAGAGCCAAACAGTCTTGAACAAATGTCCAGATGTTCAGATAAAAATGAAGAAAACCCCACTTCAACAGGCAGGGTTGAAGGCTACATAAATAGTGGGAAAGCTGCTAAATCTATTTTCATTTCACACCCAATAATTTCAGACTCCCTTTCTGAGACCTCTGCCTTAAATTAGAGAGCGTGATTGCTCAGTACAGCCATTTCCTAACTGCTATGGGTGTGAACGGTGGAAAGATCCAGATAGCAGATTGTCTTAGCGCGGGGAAGAACACAGCCATTCACATCCAGGAGTTTCCTCTTCTGGTCTCATTCACTAAGTGCTCATGGCCTCTGAACGCCATCTCTTCACTGTGCATGGTGATGCTGGCCTGTGGGGTGGGCCTAGGGGGCTGAGCTTTCCAACCTCGAGTGTCAGACGTCACATGTTCAGAACACAGCTTGTAAAGCTTCCCAAAGGAATGTGGTTCAGGGTGCCCTTTGGTTCCCGGCATGAGCTCACTGTCTTGCAGAGCAGTAAATTATTTTGTGCTGCTGAGGAGCTGTATGAGTTTGGAATGGTAGGCTCATAAAGTCATGATTTATAATTAAATTAGACCTCAGGAAAATGTCCCAAGTTATATCTATTTGGCTTTCTCTGGCTTTTTTTTTTTTTAAAGGTCCCACAAACAGACTGAATGGAAATTTCACTTAAGAAATTGTTGTCATAAAATTTTATGGGACCATCTCAGTGGTTAGGGGACTGTTAAACATCCCTGCAGGGGGAAAAACAAACACAATTAGACACAGACTAGCTACTCTGTTTAGGGGGTGAAAACCAAAGTCACCGTGGAAATGCCACATCTCCAGAAGCACAGCGTTCATTTAGCCTGAGCTAGATTTTCTGATGTAAGATTATCATTAAAAATTTACCAGGTTCTAACTTTCTATTTGATTTCTCCTTTCTTCTCTTTTTCCTTGCTTCCTGTTTTTTTTTTTTTTTTTTGGTACTGAGGATTGAACTCAGGGGTACTCGACCACTGAGCCACATCTCCAACCCTATTTTGTATTTTAGGCAGAGACAGGATCTCACTGAGTTGCTTAGCGCCTCGCCATTGCTGAGGCTAGCTTTGAACTCGGGATTCTCCTGTCTCAGCCTCCCTAAGTGCTGGGATTACAGGCTTGAGCCATCACGCCCGGCTTCTTGCTTCCTGTTTTTTAAAATATGTTTTGTTTATTTCTATCTTTTAAAACTATTTTTCATTTTTAATCATAGCAAAGTATACACACAATGTACCATCATAACTATTTTTAAGGGTGCAGCTTAGTGGTGCTCAGTACACTCACATTTTTGTATGACCATCATCACCTTCCATCTCCAATAGTCTTTTCATGTTGTGGAACTGAATCTCTGTACCCATTTGTACCCATTAAACACTAATTTCCCCCTTCCCCATCCCTTATCGCCTAGAAGCCAGCATTCTACTTCTGTCTCTGAATTTGACCACTCCAGGTACTTTATTTAAATGGAAACATACAATACATGATAACATATGCATTTTCTATCTTATTTCAGTTGATATGATGTTTTCAAGGATCATTCATGCTGTAGCATATGCCAGAATTTCCTTCCTGCTTATGGCCGAATAGTATTCCATTATATGAATATTCTGATAATTTTTAACTACTCATTCTTCAGATACTTGAGTTATTTTTCTTTCTGTTAATAAGCGATGTCTTAGGCCATGAGAGGGTTTTGGGAAGGGCTGCAACCTATAGTCCTGTGGTTTACTATTGCATGAGTCTGCTGACATTCTCAGTGACCCTAGAATTCAGAGATGCAGGAGAGCCCAATTTTCTTTGCTCTTCAAGGCCTCTCATTTTGAACCTCTTGTAGGTCAGTGTTCTAGGAGATCAGAATGTTGGAGGAGAAGATAAAACGAAGGATTCTTAGAATGAATCCGCAAGCTTCAGGCCACATTTGATTTTCAGAATGAGAACCATTGGTATGTAGCCAAGAAATATTCCAAATTATAGCTTCTCCTCATAAGTACAAAGGAGGCATCTTCCTGTCCTACAGCCTTCAATTTGATTATTTCTCTACCCTGTGTACAAGTGCATGGCACTGGCTTTTTTTAGTCCTCACTAATTTGGCCCCACTATAATGAACAGTGAACATGGTTCTCTTTCTCCTGTTACATTGGCTTGGATGGACTTTTTTCTTTTCTTTTTGATGGTCAAAGTACTTATTTTCCTTGTTAAGCAGGCAGTCAACCTAGGTGATAAATTCTTACCTTTCACCAAGTTTTTAAAAATTACAAATAAGGCCAGGCATTTGTAATCCCAGCAGCTCCAGAGGCTGAGGCAGGAGGATCCTGAGTTCAAAGCTAGCCTCAGCAACTTAGTGAGACTCTCAGCAACTTATTGAGACCCTGTCTCAAAATAAAAAATAGAAAGAACTGGGGATGTGGCTCCATGTTTGAGTACCCCTGGGTTTAACTCCTGGTACTAAATAAATAAATAGAAATAAAAATTAAAAGTATAAATGATAGCTAGTGAGTATAAAAAATAAAAGTATAAATAATAGCTAGGTGCTTTATATACCTTACATCCTTTAATGCTAATGATGCCTTGCTCTAGCCATTATGAGTCCTCTTACATAGACAAAAAACCTGAGAATCAGTAGCATTCTGTGACTTGCCCAAGGCTACAGAGCCAGGCAGGAGTGGAGCAGGAACTCAATTTTAGACTGTAGTATTTCAAGGTAATCTATTTTTTTAAAATTTTGCTTGAAGTACTTCCTTAAAACACTCTAGCATATTTGAAAGAATTTGGCTCAAACAACATTTTGTGTTTTCAACAATAGTGAATTATATGTATTATCTAATATAGTTATTTTAGGGTTGTTATTTTGTGTATCTGACTTTTATTTTCTACTTCTATATTTAATTCTTTTATGCTGCCTCACTTCCCATTAACCATCTTTTTATTTTTTCTGCCATCATCAAGAAAAACATATCTAAGCTACGTGTGTAGGTAGGATACTTGGCTATAAATAGCAGTGACCTTGACTCAAGCTGCTTAACAGATATTGAGCTTCTCATCAGTGAGTTCAGAGGGCAAGTGGATGTTTAGATTGGTTGATACCCAATTTAAAATATCTTGGGAGGTCCAGGATGTAGCATCCTGTGGGGTGGCTTCCATGCTGAGCACAATGGCTGAGAAAGATCAAGGCATCATTGGTCAAAGGTGGGGAAGCATCTTCTGGTGGCTTCCTGGAGTGGAAAGCATTTTATAGGCACATTTTAGGCAACCTGTCATCTTTTCTCATTGGCCAGAATTGAGCCAGATGGTCTATTTTGAAACCTATATCTGAAAAGGGGGTATGGATTGACCAGGGTGAGTCAGTCATTTGAGGTGTCAAGATCAATGATGACTGTATGAATTTATAATGCATATGAAACATATAGATAAGTTATTATTATCTGAAAAGACAGATAGCATGATACAGGTACAGTTATCCACTGGTATCTATGGGAGGGATTGGTTTCAGAAACCCCAGAGATACCAAAAATCACGGATGCTCAAATCTTTCATATAAATGTGTAACATATACATAAGCCTATGCACATCCTCCTATATACTGAAATCATCTCTAGATGACTTATATTATCTGATGAAATGTAAATGATATGCAAATAGTTGTTCTAAGGTATCATTTAGGGAGTCATGAAGAGAAAAGAAAGTCAATACATGTTAAGTCCAGATGTAATTTCTTGACCAAATATTTTCCATCCAGTTGGTTGAATCTGCAGACATGGAATCTGCAGATGTGGAGGGCCAACTATACTTCATCTACTGCTTCTCTTCCAATAAAATACATCCTTTTCCTGGAGCTAAAGTAATTTTATAGGGGTAGCATGAGGTGGGGACAACAGAGTGGCGTGTGTAGGGTGTGTGTAGAGAAGAGTCAAGTGAGGGACCAAGGTGATGATTAGCACTCCAGAGAAGGAGTCAGCCCCTGTTAGGGCAGGGAAGTGGTGAAGAGTAAGATTTGGTCCTATGAGGGATCTGGATGAATTTATAAGAGTGAATGTGATAGACTGTGGAAGTCCTTAAAAGTCAGGTCCAAAGAATTGCCCTCTCCACTGTGCACAAAGGTGAAAAGTGGAAGCTAACACAAATGAGATGTAGTAAAGGGTGATACTGAACAGTTTGTTCTTATGCTGGTTAAAAGAAAAAAAAAGCCAATCTAATACTTCTAATCTAGTTACTGCACCTAAATTTTTCCTCCATAGAAGTTTCCAAATCACCACTGGTGTTAGTGATCAAGCATGGGAGACTATGACCTCATCTCTCCCTCATATTTCCTTCTTTTTTTCTATTCTTTTCATTTCCTTCCATTGTCTTTTCTTTACTGAACCATGACCTTAGTTTCTTGCAGCTCTCAGTACAGTGCCTTGTGTGCAGGGGGTACTCAATAGTTGCTTAAATGGAAGTTTTTATTCTTCCTCTTTTTCCGTCTCCTCCTTCATAATATTCTCCCTGTTTTCATTGACTCCTTTCTCTGCCTAACCTTAAGTTCTTGTAAGGTATCAGGGAAATGTAATTATCCAATTCAGGGGCAAAGATATTTCTGCTCCCTGAATTTCAGCATCTCAGCCATTTGATGGATAGTGTCTCTGAATAACATCAGTCCTTTTGTTGGCAGAGAGGTCCTTAAAGTAGGATCCAGGGGTCTTAGGGCATCCATGGGTGAACTTTCTGAAATCCTATGTATTTCAATGCATTTTTCTCAGAACTGGGCCAAATATATATATTTAAAAAAATTCTCTGGGTGGTAGTAGCCCATTGAAAAAAAGCCTCCATTGGACTCAATCCAAAGGGAGGCTTGTTGATGACTATTCATGAGCTTTGTACTTACTTCTTATACAAAGGAGACAACATACTACTTATGATTGGCATCTGAAGCAAGGGACCCTGTGGTGAGTCTGAGCCTTGTGCCTGTGGGATCTGATGCAATCTCCAGGTATACCACATTAGAATTGAATTGAATAAGAGAATTCCCAGCTAGTGGCTGCTGAAGAACTGTTTAATTTGGAGAAAAACCCACATGCATTTTGATGACATGAGGTGACTGGGAATGAGAACAGAGAGTAGGAAAAACACTTTGGTGTTTCCTGTATTTTCAATACTCACAAACTGTGATATTTTGCTGAAAAAGTAAGTCACTGAGTAAAGCCCATGTTCCTGAATTAATCAATGAGCTCTTGATGACATTAGTATGGAGGAATGAAATCCCTCCATAACAATAATCCTGCAGTGTCGTGTCGTCTCAAGAACCTCTACCCATTATGTCAGAGACTTTGTCCCCTCAGGGTGACACAGACATAGTCAAGAACATGGAACATTTTCAGATGTTTATAAAAGTTAAGAGAGACATGGTCTTGGAAGTTGATGCCTTCTGTGGTAACAGCTATAGGTCAAATATAGTCTTTTTTTCCCCTGGTCCCCCAAAGACTCAGGATTTGGTAGACTTGGAAGACAGAGTTTCTTCCATAACCACAATGCACAATGATGTAAGAAAACTTTTCCAAACTCAAAGCAGATAAAGGGTAGTAGTTGGCAGTAGGAGAAAGACTATAGAGGATATGATATATAGTTAGGGACTATTAAATACCTGAAAAGGAACCACAAACAAACTTTCTCCCGATTCCAAGTCAAACCTCTGAGTAGACCAAACAATTTCCAGATAATTTCAGGAAGCCATGATCAGTCTGTTCTTTATATTTCAGCGAGTCCATGATCAGTCTGTCCTTTATATTTCAGCGAGTCCAAGAAAGCCAGGAATCTTCTAATGGATTTTCCTTCTCTGGCTTATGAGGTGAAGTCACATAAAATAGAAATGAAGATGTGGCATGGCTTACACAAGAAGAGGCACCCCGTGTCCTCTCTTCCAAGTCTCCCGTGAACCCAAAATGGGGCAGGAAGGGCTGTGGGTTCCCTGAATCTCCAGAATGGGTGTGAAAGAGGCTGAGGGCAGGTCAAGAGATAGGAGCAATCTCACTGCTGGGATGAGGTAATGCAGAGTAGACCTGGTCCCTGGGAAAGGTAGAGACACTTGGGCAATATGTTGGATTTTTTTTTTTTTTTGGTGGGGGTTACAGGAGATTGAACTCAGGGGCACTCCACCACTGAGTCACATCCCCAGCCCTATTTTGTGTTTTATTTAGAGACAGGATCTCACTGAGTAGCTTAGCACCTCGCTTTTGCTGAGGCTGGCTTTGTACTCGCGATTTCTCCTGTCTCAGCCTACCGAGCCGCTGGGATTACAGGTGGGCACCACCAAGCCTGGCTGGTTGAGCAATATGTTGACAGTGGTGAGGAGTCATGTGAGCATGGGATTCCCTGATGGACAGGACTGAGACAGACAGCGGCAGGATGCAACAGCCTCTGACACAACACCTGAGGCTGGATCACTGGTAGTAAGGAGGAAAGTGGGGTACTGAAAGTCCTGGGCAGGACTGGGCATTTACCTAAAAGAGACTACACATCATTTAGATGCATCTGAGTCTATCCCAAATTGGAAATTTTCTGTTTTCTACAATCTCGGAACAGGAGTTTGGGAACTTTTTATGTTCAATTATAAAGAAATTAAGAGTTCTTTTTTTTTTTTTTCTGCTCAAGTTTTTGACTGGGGCATCATAACCTTCACATATGGTTTTTAATCTCTATGTGTTGTTAAATTGAATTAAGTTTGGCCTAAAGTTGCCTCTGTGCCTACCTCAAGTTGGCCTAAAAAGAGTTCTCGATATGTAGATAATTGTAACCTAACTTGAAATGTGGACAGAGTATAACCTAAGTAGGAAGTGTACTCTCTAACAAGTAATGAGTTTAAGCCAATCACAGCAGCAGAACCTCCAGTCAATCAGAAACTAAAAGTTGCCCAAACAGGACCATGTAAATCAAACATCACCGTAACCAATCTTTTCTGTTTGCTGGTTACATAGATAGCTTGCATGTGTGTTAGGACAGAGTATGCTGAAACATTTTCTCTTCGGACTCATGAATTGTTTCTTTGCTTAAATAAATTCCTAAATTCAACTTACCTAAGGTTTTCCTTTTCCCAATCTGATATTGGCAAGTAGATATGCCTCCTCACCATTCCTTGAAGCCTAGGTCTCTTAATAGCTGAGTCATGAAAGGGTTCTTGAATGGAGGAATGCTTAACACTTGAGCCTGTGTGTGTGTGTGTGTGTGTGTATGCCCATGCATGCATGTTTGGGTGATCATGTGCATGTATGTAAAGTACATACATGTGCACATATAGTGTGTATATGCACATGGTATGCACATGGGTGTACATGTGTGATATGAGTGCACATGTACATGGATATGCTCATGTAAGAATATGCATTCACACATGCTTGTCTATCATGGTATCTTAAATTTCATGTCAAACAAATATTTTACATATGGCTAAAATTCTTTTTATCATTTTTGTCTCATTTTCACTTGATGCAAATCATCGGAAGGGGATGATGTGAAGATGCATTTAAAAGTGCTGACAATATAAGATTCCTACATGAATTTTTGGCTACTTACAATTGCATTCAGCTTAAAAATAGGGATAATAGTAGCCAATTACTCCATGTTGTCAATTTATACTTGGAATGTCTTTATTCATTTCTCAGGACACACAGCTAGGGGACCATGGACTGACTGGCATCACTTACAACAGGGGAGGACTAAAGTGTGCTCCGAGATCATGTAATATGAAATGTTGAGAAAACCATACAGTTTGAGCATCCATAATATTAAATCCCCAAATATGACATAATTCAAAATCCAAAACTCATTCATGTGTACCAACATAACGATACAAGGCTAATGGCTCAATTTATACCAACTTTTGTTTGATGGACAAAATTATTAAAAATATTGTATAACATTGCTTTCAGGAAACAGGCATGTGGTATATATGAAACATACAAGAATTTTGTGTTTTGACTTTGGTCTCATTCCCAAGATTTCTCATGATGTTAATGCAAATATTGCAAAATCTGAAAAAAATCTGAAACTCTTCTGGTCCCAAGCCGTTCTGATAAGGGATTTCAACCTGTGTTATATATGGAAGAGCCTAAAGAAAGAAAAATTCAGAAGGGATAACCCTTTATAAAAAGGCAGCTTTCAAGCTTTTGAATGAGAGTGAAAGAAAGATTAGACTTGACCTGTACATACCCAAATCAAAAAAAGTAGGACCAAAATGATACAATTTTCTGCAGAAAATAAAGGAGTATCTCCACCATTGAGATAAGAATCAGACAATTTCAGGTGAGCTGCATTCCTTAGGAGACAGGGTGAGGGGAACTTGTCTTGAGATGCTATTGAGGGGCCTCGGTAGAAGAAGCCCTGGTTGGGACTCCTGTGGTTTCTTTTATCCCTGCAATGCTGTGATTTCATGAAATTTCCATGCTGTATAAATTTAAACAGGACTATGACCCACTTTTTCCTTCCTTTTACATTTTTTCCTGGCCTGTTAACAAAGATTTAATGACCTACTAATGCTTGAGGCACTCTTGGAAAACCACTGTCGGATTAGCACTTGGCTTTTTAAAAATTAATCTCTTTCTTGGTTTGTTGCCTTTTCCCTCAAGTAAGATGCTCAGCTGTTTGTCTCCCCACCTCAGATTCAGGAACTGGGACTTGGTGAGATAGATTTGCCTGGCGTTGAGACCCATTGGAAACAATTAATTCAGATGAAGGCTATGTATTGTGCACTTAGCAAAAAGATTATTCTCCTAATGCCCCAACAAGCAGTAACCCTACCCCTCCCTGTCTGATGACTTTTTTTGTTCCAGGTGGAGCATGGGACAAGCTGTAGCCAGCAGGAGCTGTGGTGAGCAAAGCTTCAACAAGAACACCTGGTGGGGAGGGAACATCTTAAAGGGATCTGTGGTGCTGATTTGCTACAACAAATTATTCTTAAATCCAGTCATTAAAAAGGGCACATCTTGCAGGGTGTGGTGGTGCACGCCTGTAATCTCAGTGGCTCTGGAGGCTGAGGCAGGAGGATAGAGTTCAAAGCCAGCCTCAGCAAAAGCAAGACCCTAAGCAACTCAGTGAGACCCTGTCTCTAAATAAAATGCAAAATAGGGATGGGGATGTGGCTCAGTGGTCGAGTGTCCCTGAGTTCAATCCCTGGTACCCCTGCAAAAAGAGGCACATTTAGTGGCTCCCAAATGGGATGGGATGTGGTGGTGGGGGTGGGCAGCATTCTTAACTGGGGTTATGCAGTGGTATTTGCAACACAGTTTCCAGTTTTTGTGACTTCTGCAAAACCAGAAGCTCTAGCTTGGAAAGTCTGTCTCAAGCTTTCAAACATCCAAATCCTGTTCATCCTTAAATGCTCCCGAGAAACTCTGCTCAACCTCCAATCAGAGGATATCTCATCTCAGAGTTTCCACAGCATGTTGCCTATGTGCCTGTTTAGCATAAATGTCATTGTGCATTGCTCTTTCCCTCATCGCCTTCTCCACAACAGTGCACATTTCTCAACTGCATCTTCGTCTTTATATCCCTCCCATGGTGCTGAGTTGTAATGCCTGTTAATTGGCAGGTGGTGGGTTGTTTGTGGAGTGAACAGATTAAGGAATCGATCATAACTCCTTTGCTCACCACATTTTTCTCCAATCAGAGTGAAGCAAGCTGTGGAACAGCTCCCAGGGCAGGAAAAGACTCAAGAGAGAGAAAGTAAAGGAATTAAGTATTGATGCTTCCAAATTATTTTCATTAAGTTAGTGTCAGAGGAAAGAAGTTCATTGTTAAACAGTCTTTGTTGTAAAAAAATTTTTTTAAATTGTTTTTCCCCACTAGAAGAACCAATATCTGCTTTAAAATCAGATTCACAATCAACTGTCTACGTTTGCTTTACAAACTCCAGGAGAACCCACACTATCTCTTTCATTTTTTTTCCTCCCTGATGCACTTGGCCTCATCCCAGGCAAATGTGGGTCTTCTGTAAATATTTGATGAATTTCCCAAAAAAACATAAAGGATGGTGAGAATTCACTTAAATGTGTATTTTACTCCATATAATGCCAAAGCATCAATAACTGAAGTTTTTACTTCTCAACCATGTACAAGTTCAGCCTAGAGGATAAAAGACATGAAAGTGAACACTGGGAAAACATTTTGGCTACTTCTAACTAGTTGGTCTGAATTATGACAGAGGCGGTAACAAAAAAAATAATAAACTAACAAATATGTGGCTGGTTCTGTGGCCTTGTATAGACATGGCTAAGTAGAATTGTTCTAGTGAATAATAAATGTGGGGTGATGGCCATTTACTGCTTAATGGTTTCCAAACTAATGTTTAAAGGGAAATGAGTGGTTTATACCAGAATCCAAATCATATAGTTCTCAGCCAATAATGCATTTGAATGTTGATCTTGGATTAGTTATGGTAGCATATTAACAAAAGGATGAAAGATTATCTCATCTCTGTGGGTTGCATAAATAGATTAACACAGAATATCTTTGTATGGAATAATAAGAGTAATATTATATGTGGACAGTGAGAAAGGCATTGTTTTTGGCATCTAGAGCCCTGGATCATTTTTCTGGCCATATAACCAAACTAGCTCCCTCCTTTGAGAGCCTGGAGGGTTTTTTTTTTTTTTTTTTTCATCTATCTACTGTGGTGCTTGTAGCTATGGCATAGTTAATTGCATAAATATTTGTATGCCATTACTTCTTCTAGGTCAGACCTCTCTTGTTTATCTTTGACCTCCCAGTGCTTAGCAGAGAGTCCAGCAGTGTGGATGCCCTATGTATATTCAGGGAATGCATTGAAATGAAGGTCATTAATTTTGGCTTCTAGGCTCTGAGATTCTCCAAATCAGGAAATTCAATACATATATACACATGCAATTTAAATTAGGAGTTCAAAGATTTTTCAGGGAGAGACCACAGAAACCGTTCAGTTTCATTCTCCCCCACCCCCTTATATAAAGAGTATAACAATTCAGCCTCTACTCTATACAAAACCAGACAAGAACTCCTATAATTTTCCCATATGAAATGTATTATCTGGACACATCAGTACCTATTTCATTTTTTTCTCTCTTAATTCTTAATTTCTCTCAGAATTCATTAATTCTGTACCTCTTCTTGTGGATTCCACACCCCTCTTCCAGACTATCTTACTTTTTCTTTGATATTTGATTCTCCTTCTCAATTTGGGCTACTCCAGAGTTTTTGTTTCAAAACATTTTTAATGCCTCTTCCACTTAAAACAGAAAGACAGGCGCATACAGCTTTTTGTATGGCATAATTCTAAGCATCTCAGCTAAATTTCTCGAACAAGTGGTCTGTACACGTTGTCTCCATTTCCTCAGCTTCTACCCTGTCCACTCTCTTCAATCTGCAGTTTTCCTCCTTCATGTTATTGCAGCACTTGATAAACCTGTGAATGATTTGTGGCAGAAACTAATAGAATTCTCATTGCTCCTTGCCATTCTCCTTTCCAGACTCTTCTTCCTCAATGATATCTTGAAAACTGGGATTTCCTTAAGGCTTAGTACTTAGTCTGATTTTCTCCTTACATATTTGCATCATACTATCCATGCCTACCTTTCCAACTCTCTGTTAAGTATGATTGGTAGATTTATCTCTTCAGACCAAGAACCCTCATTCCTCCAGTCCCTTTTGACTGTCTCAAAGATAACAAGCCAGATGTGTTCACAAACAACTCATTACATATCTTCTTGCCATCAAAATATTGATCCTGTCAGTATTTTCTATTTTTGTAAAGGGCCTTGACAAGACATCCAATAGGAAACCCCTATCAACTCACTCTCATAGAAAGTTCATCCAATTCTATTGATTTTCATCTCCCTGATACTTTTAATCTGTAATGTCTCTTTACCTTAACTGTCAATACCCTAGTCCAAGCGACTGTTATCTATTTCCTGGATTACTTACTGCCTTCTAAATGGTCATCCACCTATTCTCTTACCTTCTTCCAATCCAGTCTCTAATATTCATCTAGATAGATACTATCAAAATCATTTTATATTCAAATTATTCATCTTATTTATTAACATGTCAATAGCTTTGCATTGCTCTTAAGAGGAAGTGTGAAATGCTTAACAAGACCTTCATAGCTCTGCAGGGTCCAGGCCCTTCTTAGTTCTCTGCTTCATTTTCATTCATTCTTGGTCCTCTAGTCACTTGACCTTCTTTTGTCCGCTGTATCTGCTTTCTTGCTTTCAACTCCAGGCATCATAATGGTGACAATTATCTAAAAACTGGCCCTCAAAAAACAAAAACAACCAATCTATCCCCTCTTTTACAAATCCTAATTTTGTGGCATTGGCTAATTTTCATTTTCTGTAGTGTTAATATTCCCAATATGACATCAACTGGCTTGGTAATTCCTGAAAATTCAACAATCTCTTATGAGCCAGTATGAACTGAGTTTTGCACAGCATGGCAGCTATTTCCTCTGCCTGGATTCTCTATTTTGTTGCTTTTAAGTTGCCTCCTTGAGTTTTAGAGTTCAACTAAATCATCACTTCCTTAGGAAGCCTGTCTTGGTTTCCCTAACTAGATTAAATTCTCTTCCCAGATACTCTCAGATCCTATGTAATGCCTCTTTTTGGCACCTCTCATAATGTAATTGTACATTTTTGGGGAAGATTTGATATTAAGGCCTATCTGCATGAGTGTGTGTATATGTGTGTGTTCTAAGACTGAGTTACACCCCAGCTTACCAGGAGTAGACTTTTTAGCTTCAGGAAGGAGAACATGTTTACTTTTGGTCCACAATGAATGCCAGGTGCTCAGTACAGTATCTGGTATATAATAAACACTCAATAAATATTTGCTGAATGAATGACTACACACGACTTTGGACATAGAGAGCATCTCAGTTTACTGATGTCTATTTCCATTCACATTTGGAATGGAAGTGTTCAGGGCAGGGTCACTGTTATAGTTGGATATGAGGTGTCCCCCAAAAGCTCATATGTGAGACGATGCAAGAAGTTTCAGAGGAGAAATGATTGAGTTGTGAGAGTTTTAACCTAATCAGTGAATTAAGCCCTGATGGGATTTAACTAGGTGGTAACTGGAGGCAAGACATCCTCCTTGGCTGGAGGAAGTGGTTAATTGGGGGCGTGGCTATGGAGTGCATATTTTGTATCTGGAGCGTGGAGTCTCTCTCTGCTTCTTGATCACCATGATGTGAGCTGCTTCCCTCTGCCACACTCCTCTGCCATAATGTCCTGCCTCACCTGAAGCCCTGAGGAATGGAGCCGGCCTTCTATGGACTAAGACCTCTGCAACCATGAGCTCTCAAATAAACTCTTTTTCCACTATAAGCGTGCTGGTTGGGTCCTTTAGTGACAGCAGCAAGAACGCTGACTAAAACAGTCACTAATTCACTTCTAAGCACACTCAGATATGCTGTCTTATCAACTGAAACTTAAAATTGATCTACTATATATACTTCAAGAACCTAAGTAGTTTTGCTGGAAGGAGAAAAAGCAAAGTTGGGTTGAATCTGGTTCCTTGGTTTGATTCCTAAATTATCTTTAGTTAACTGCTTATTCTCTGGATAGATTAGAGTTTTTCTGATATGTTTCCTTTCCTTCTTTCTCCCCTACATGGAAAATCTGGGTGCAACAAAGAAGGAGTGTGTCTTTCATGGCCTTTTGACAGTAGAGGTGAATCAGGATCTTGGGTCCACAGAGGAGCAGGAGCCTCTGGACTGCTGAAGGCTGGTTGATTGGGAACCATGGAAGATGCCCATATCTGCTGGCATTGTGCATGGTTTGATTCTTTTATAGGTTTTGATCTATGCCACCAGCATGTCCTATTGATCTTGGCTCAACATTTCTTCTCACTTATGTTGTGGACCCCTCGCAGTTGCTACAACCAAGTTCATAAGTTCTTTGCCTAAATTGTCTTCCCTTTAGTTGTTGATCATAAAATCATTTAATCTTGCCATGCAATCAGATTTGGCAAAATCCTCAGTTAGGCTTCCAGTTAATAAGGATACATATTGAGATTATTGAGATTTTAGAGTCCCTTCTTTGCTTCATGGAAACCAAAGGAAACTTGGAAACATTATACAAAGCTTCTTCATGCCGAATGCTGTGGAAGAACTGAGGTTACTCTGATTTGGGAAGTTGAATCTGGAGAGAAAAAATCTGGAGGCACGTGAAATAACCAGCCTCTCTTGCTTAAGTGTCTTCACAGTCCACTGGGACTACAGACATCTCTTCTTCCTGTTCTTGTCAAAAATTTCCCTTAAATAAGACACCATGACCAAATCTTATCAGGATAGCTTCTTTATGTGGAAAATGAGAAACCAAGAAACCTTTTAAAAATTCTGTCTCAAGAAACCTGAATCTCAAAATTATCTTTAGCTAAATATCCCATTTTTTTAAAAAAAGTGGTTTTATAGACTCAAGAAGGTTATTTATTTATTTCTATATCTACTTTTTTATCCATATTTTTAAATTGGTGCATTAGAGGTGTACATAATGGGAGTTCATAACTCGTAATGTGAAGGTCATGAACAGTGATTTTACATCTCCACATGACAGTAATAAATTGGTGCTGAGTGGTTATCCCATTGAATGGGAACTGTGTTTCCCAGTGCCTTGCATTTTTGGTTTTTAAGCTACTTGGCACGTGTAGACAGTAAATTTCTGGCCTTGGCCCTATGTGTTTCCTTATGCCATTTCTTACACTAAATTATAATTCTTACATTGTTGTTCAATGGTTTATGGATTACTGTTTCCCAAGAGATCCTATAATTGTCTTGAGAGCAAGGCTTGTATCTTATCCTAATAATGGTAGTTTTTTGAGCTGTTAGTATATGCCAGGCACTGTTATGAGCACTTTGCATGTATTAACTCATTTAATTGAACTTCTTTATCCCCATACTAGTTAGAAAAATGTATTTCACACACTTGTTGCTAAATACACTTGTGGGTTAGTTCATGAACTATTTGGCAAGGAGTAAGACTGTGTTGAAATTCTACTTCCCCTATAATTGTATACCCTGGATCAAATGACTAAACTTTTCATTAGCTCCAAGAAATACCGAGTACTCTCTTTTTAATTTATCTCTTAATTATCTATCCATTCATCTATATATTCATTCTTTTTTTTGGCACCAGGGATTGAACTCAGGGGTACTTGACCACTAAGCCACATCCCCAGCCCTATTTTGTGTTTTATGTAGAGATAGGGTCTCACTGAGTTGCTTAGCGCCTCACCATTGCTGAGGCTGGCTTTGAACTCGCGATTCTCCTGTCTCAGCCTCCCAAAGTGCTGGGATTACAGGCATGTGCCACCATGCCCGGCCATCTATATTTTCATCTATCACCTCGATAATACATTTTTTACATGTGATTTTCATAAAATGCACAATTCAGTGAGTTTAAAAAAAAAAAAAACATTTGCAAACACATGGACCTGCACAACTACCACCTCACTTAAGATAGAGAATATTTGTCACTCCTGAAAATTCCTTCATGCTCCCTTCCAATCAGTACATAGCTCCTTTCGATTTTTATCACTGGATTACTTTAACTTGCACTAGCACTTCCTATAAATAGATTTGTACCACTTTTATTTTCTTTTTGGCTGGATTTCTTCCTTAACATTGTGTTTTTGTGATTCATTCATGTTCCAACACATATCAATGGTTCATTCTTTTTTATCACTATGTAGTATTCCTTTGTATGAATATATCACAATTTGTTCATTCCTTTGGTGGCAAACATTTGGGTTATTTCCAATTTGGAGTTACTAAAAATAAAACTTCTGTGAATATTCTTATGAAAGTCAGTATTTTAGGTTTTCTCATTCACTGAGTAGACCAAAAAATGCCAACATCTTAACCAACTTCTGATGATTAAATGAAAATTTGCATGTAAAACAATAACACAAGCCCCAGCACAGAATCAATTCATTCAATTAATTTTTTCAATTATTGAGTTACAAGGGTAATATTATAGTTTGTATCTTGAATGTTCCCCAATGGCTCATATGTTAACGGTTTGGCTGCCAGATTGTGATGCTTTGGAAATTGGTGGAAAGTTTAGGAGGTGGGGCCTAGTGGAAGAAAGTTAGGTCATTGAGGGCATGTCTTTGAAAGGGACACTGAAATGCCTTTCTCTTTTTGCTTTCTGGCCACCATGAGCTGAATAGCTTTACCGCACCATGTGCTTCCCACCAAAAAGCAACCGAGCCTGCTGACATTGGACTGAATCCCCTGAAACCATGAGCCAAAACAAACCTTTCTTCTTTTAAGTTTATTTTTCTTAGGCATTTTGTTATAGCAATGGAAAGCTGACTAATATAGTTAACAGAGTTTTGCCCTTGCTACGTACATAAAGTTCAGACCATTCTTCACTTCAGTTCATTTGAACTACATGGAGGCTTTAACATTAGAATTATCTGAATAATTTCTGCAGCTCGTATTCAAAGGTATTCAATTTTAAATTAAACTCAAGTCACACAAACACATGCAAAACTGAAGGATGTGCAAAGCCAGTTATTGAAAGAACTTGTTTATAAGGACTAATGCCAGTCTCATACAAGAAACTCAGATACTGTTCTGAACTTAAAATGAATTTTATGGGATAATGTTTTGATAAGTTAAGTAGAAGTGAATTAGGACCATGTGGAAACATTTTTCATAAAAGGGACTTGAGTGTTTAAATATAATGGAAAAAAGATGCTTAGGGCACATGTATTTAAAGCTTCCACAGACTCAGAATTTGTAACAGTTGGATAAACATAAAGGACACTACTGCTCAATTTATCCTCAACAACTAGAGTGCCCTCTCCCACTTGCCACTTTGTTCACAGACACATGATAAAAACATACCTTTTGTGTAGGCAGAAGAACTAAGCATAGCATATTTCGCCCCATAGGTGACTTATCAGCTATTTGTCACCACATCCATTTACATTCTTGTTGAATGTCTAATGTTTCCCATGTGCCCTTTATTATAACATGTTTTCTGAGGCTAGGAGGCTGGTAGGTAATGGAGGCCACCAATTCTTTAATCACTTTGGGAAAACTTTGTTGAAAAGAATTACAGAAGCTTATATGAAATTTATTTACACTCATTACCTTGTTCTAGACAGTTACAATCACCAGAAACAATCTATTCCAAGTTTACATACAGGAATGGGCTAAATAGAGTTAATAAAAGTAGATTTTTTATTAATTTGGAAAATTATTTTCTGCATATTCAATATAGGAATGGTGCTGTTTAAGATCTTTGCCCTCTCAGATCTTACCATTTACAAGAGGAGCTAAACCACATGTGCATAAAACTACACTCAAGACATAATAGGCACAGTTATGTTTAATATTCTTCTTCTCATTTTTGTTCTCATGATCCTAAAATGTATATCATAAATCTCACCTTTCAGAAAGTTTCACATTAACATTTTTGTATAGTTTCTCATATTCTAACCTTTTTGTGAAAGTTTCACATATTCGAGATCAACTGTACTATGCCTGTTTTCACTGAATATTGATACTTTTTGATGCTATTAAAACTCTTTCAAAATGTAATTTTTAATGACCATATGCAATTTCATCATGTGCATTCACTGTCTTTTTTAAACACTTTATTTTTGCTGGTGTTTAGATTTGTTTTCTATATTTTATCAATACAGATGAACATCTTCACAATAAAAAGCACTTTCCTATATTTTAATCCACATTTCTCAGACAGAATTAGGATAGTCCAAGTGTGTGGACATATTCAGGCTCTTGGTCCACCAGCTACTTTAAAATGCTTGCACCAATTTTCATTTTCATTTCCATTCCATTTCCATCACTAATAGCTCTTAGAGTTAAAATGTTTTGGCTAATCTGAAAACTAGAAAATGATTTAGTTTCTAATTCTTTGATTACTAGTGAGATTGAATAGTTTTTACATGTTTATTAGATATTTAGCAAATGACATGAACATTTAGAAGGTCACCTATTTGTTCAACAAATGTGTATTAAACTCCTATTGTGATAGTGAAAAGGTGGAAACAGTACAAATGTTCATCAATGGATGAATGGATAAACAAAATGTGATATATTCTTACAGCAGAATATTATTCAGCTCTAAAAAGTTATGGAATAGTGATACATTGTATGGCATGGGGCTTCTAGTATGAGATAGGCATTAATCCTTCTTATTAACATTCCAGGGACTAAAAGATGTTTGATTTTAAAAACTATTTTGTTTTACTTTTGATTAATGTGTATTAGTTCTACATGTTAGTAGGACTCAGGGTGATACTTCAACAATGAATACAGCATGCTCTAATCAAATCCAGCCTCCATATATCCACCCTCTCCACCCACTCCCCAATCTTGATGTTACACATTCAGGTCAACTTTTTTTTTTTTGTATTTTTAAGCTTCACCCTATGATGGTTAACATGTGTTTCTTGTGTTTCTGTGTCTGGCTTATTTAACTTCACATATTGTCTTATAATTCCACTCAGTTTTCTGCAAATGACAGGATTTTTCTTCTTTGTGGCTGAATAATATTCCATTGTATATAGATGCAATGTTTCCTTTATCCATTCATCTGGCATGTAGGTTGTTACATATCTTGGCTGTTGTGAATAGTGACACAATAAAAATAGAGATATAGGTATCTCTTTAGTATGCTGATTTTATATCCTTTGGATATACCCAGAAGTAGGATAGCTGGATCACCTGGTAGGACTATTTTTAGTTTTTGAGGAACCTCCATACTGTCCTTTATAATGACAATACTAACTTACATTCTCACCAGCAGTGTATGAGAGTTATTTCTTCTCCACAATGGATGGATCTCAAAAACATTATGCTAAATGAAAAAAGCCAGTCAGTCACAAAAGTTCACATGTACTCATGAAATCTGCAGAATAGGCAGATGCATAAGTAAATTAGTAGTTTCCAGGGGCTGAGAGAAGGGGGCAACTGCTCATGGGTATGGAGTGTCTTCACAAGGTGATGGAAATATCCTGGAATTGGGTAATGATGATGATTGTACAAACTTATGAACAGATATGAATTGTATACTACAAAGACATGAATTTTATGATATGTCAATTATACATAACATTTTTAGAAAACTGTTATGCACTAGGCATTAGGAAGTTGTTGGGGATATTAGATATTAGGATGAGGCTTACAAATCAGTGAAGATAGTGGATTATTTAAGGACAAAGAGGAAGTGCATCTACCAGGCCTTGGTGCTATTTTAAAAGCCAAACAACCTCTCCAGACTAGTGTGTAGCCATACAGTTAGAGGCAGTCCTTGGGTTGTCCATGGTCTCTGGGATTTGGGATTCTAATGTTGTCTCCTTTGAGAAGTCAAACTTTTCAGTTTGTCTGTTTTGACTCAGTAAACTAGAAGATGATCAAATTTCCACTTCATAGCTGGCTGCATAGTACATTTGGTACATCTTCTATCCTGTGTCCTATTTTCTTAACATTTACAGTGAGATATTAAACCTTAGGGAGGAACTCCTTGAGAATACCTTAGTGCCAGCACCTAACTCAGCAACTGATGTGGAGTAGCTGTTCCAAAACTACTTTCTAAAATTTACTCAAGAAATAAATGCAGTGAGTCAACTATTTCTTAACTTGCTTTTTCAAAGAGTGGAAAATAATTTTGGCCAAGACTTTAATTTTGCTTCATTTTGTATCATTTGCAAATCCTACCTTAATGCTAACAATATTGAATTTGCTCCAGGGTCTGTAAAACGGGAAGAGTTTACATCTCAAATAACTCAGTCAGCAGGATGCTGGAGTGGGGAACAATGGGACCTGGCCCCTTTTCCACTCTACCACCTCAACTCTTTCAGAAGTTGCACAACAAGCTGTACGTTATAGCCTTTGGATTCAGCTATCTCATCTGAAAAATGCATAATTTATCTGTATCATCTATTACATAGAATTTTCTGTAAATATTAAATGAAACAAAAATGAATGGGATATTTTTCCAAAGCCGAAAGCATACCACAAGCCAGAATATCATCATCATCGTCGTCATTGTTGACATCATTCTAATAAGTATTATAAGTATGATTTTAGGTGCAAATTTCCTTCAGTTGTTCAAGAGGGATAGCTGAGAATAAGATTAAGAAACAAAATTATTTTTCTTATTACTCAAAACTGATAATACCAGGTAGGGTAATATTTGTCACCCTCTTGGTTATGACCAAAGAGTAATATCTACCAAATTCATTTATTTAAATTATACAAGAAAATATGTAGGACAACGGAGTGCTTTTTATTTCTAGGTGGACTGATCATTTGTTGGGCTGATTTATCTGCATGTAATGCAGCTAGGCTATGCTGTAACCTCTAGGCAGTGCACATCTCATTATTTTGTAGTGCCCCATGAAGGTTTTCTGGAAAATGAGGTTGAGTTATGGCTGGTCCTGGCAGGTACTGTCATTTTCATTTGCTGTCAGTGAGTGCTGGAGAGTGAGGAGTCACAAGGGCACTATATTTTGTGTCATACGTGATTGCCCTATGATAAATGATCACTGTACAGGGATCAGAGACTAAACTAATCAGTCACTGGAGGATGATATTGACAAGCACCCATCACCTTGGCAGCACGGAAGCAGGGAAGAGGCCAAAAGAATCTATGCTTTACAGCTCCTTTTAAGAGTAAGCCATTACCTAGTGATACAGGAGGAGGAGGCAGCAGAGATCTGCTACCACCTTTGAACCTTTGCTGGGTCACCTGATATCAAGGAGTATTTTCTAGATTGTTGATGCAAAGTGCATCCCAGGGTGCTAGTATAATTCTATGGAGATGTTAAATAAATTAGAACATAGACCATCTGGCTAATTTGCCCGACCATGAGAAAACAGGTTAATCAGACAACATGAGGGTTATGGGCTGCTCTTTTTGAGACCGGTTTAAAAAAACGTTCTTTTTACTTAGTTTCTCAAGTTGCTCCCTGAAGATGAGAGTTGTCTTAAAGAGCCATACTCCAGGAAAGTTGAGTCACAGATGCGTGAGGCTTCTTTGACTCATGACATCACCACCCTTCCTTCTAAATTGGTGCTTGAAATTCTTGTGTTAGAGTCATTTTTTTAAATGAACATAATGTCTCTGTTAGCTCAAAATGCAGTTACCGATGATTTCATGTGAATGAGATGTTTATATCACTTTTCTTGTGGCAGAAGAGGGAACATCTGAGGTCTTAAAGCAATAAACATAAAGGAAGAGGGAGGGATGGTGTGGGGGCAAGGGAGTGTTTAGCCTCCCTAATGAAGGTAGCCTGCCCAGATTCTTTCCATTTGGAAGAAGATGGATCAACAGGTGTGAATTTTCTGGAGTGGAAGGATAATTGGGGGTAGATCTCAACAGTTCCCACATTCCCAGCCACACCTTGGAAAGGGCAGCAGGTGGGGACAAGCTGGCTTCACCCTCTCTAATGGTCTTCCAGATCCACCCAGGCAGTGCTGAAAGGAACATGCACCCACAGATCAAAGGGAACCTCCTGTTTATTTTTTATCTAAGGTATTGCAGGAGTTTCCACACCTTTCAACAGAGTTATTTTAAATTATTATTTCTTTTTTTCCCCCAGGTACTAAGGATGGAACCCAAGGGCACTCTACCACATCTACATCCCCAGATATGTTTAATTTTTAATTTTGAGACAGGTTCTTACTTAGTTGCTGAAGATGGCTTTGAACTTGGAATCCTTCTGTCTCAGACTCTTGAGTTGCTGAGATTACAAACATATGCCATGATGCCAGTCATCATCTAAATTATGCTTAATTCCTTTACAGGCTCAAATAGTAATCCATTTGACCATTGTTCAAAGACTAGAGCCCACTTGGTGAAAGGCTGTCCTCGCTTCAGAGTGACTGCTATAATCAGGAAGTCTATTTTCCTTTCATAAAGATTTTATTTCATTATATACACACACACACATTTTACATAAATTTGACATAAAACACATCAAAATTCATAAGAATTCCTCCTTTCTATTTTTAATATCTGTTATCTATATATTTATTTCTACTATCTGTATTAGTATGCATGCATGTATGTATGACTATTATAAATGAAGTTGCAAGAAACACTGTTGAACACAAATTATTATTACATCATTATTATTTCCCTGGAAATGGGATTTATAGATAAAACGATTCACTTAAGGTCCTAACATATATTATTCATACTTTGGATTCCCTTCATCTTTATAAGAGTATTCATTTCCTGGTAGTTTAGAACTGGGGTTTTCAATTCTCACTGCCCATGAAACTCATCTGGGGAGAGCTTATAAAAATACCAATACCTTGGCCCCACCACAGATGAATAAAGCAAAATCTGTGGGTGAGAGGCTCAGGCATCACAATGTGTAAAAGGTTCTGTGGGAGATTCTGATGCTCAGCCAGAGTGAAGAAGTTTGCTGGTCCAGGTTCCGCCTTCTTTCCTATAACTGTCTTTGGCAGACATCATCAATCAAATCTATTTTTCTCTTGATCCTGAACTCACCATCTCCATCCTCCCCACAAGGTACAGCAGGTAGCAACCAGCAAATGACAGTCATTACCTGAGTGGTAGTTAATTGGAATTTTTATGACTTCATTAATTATTATTATTATTATTTTGTCTAGCTATCCTATCAATTACTTTCCTTTCTGGGTGCTAAAACTTCCTAGGTATGCTTTACTGAATTACCTATATCTCCTTTTAATTCTATCAGTGTTTGTTTTACGTAGTTTCAGGCTCTGTCATTTGACTCATACCCATTAATGATTCCTATGTCTTCATCATAATTTTTTTTGCCACTAATATTTCTCTTAATTACTGGTAGTTCCCTTGGTCTTGGAGGCTGATTTCATATTTAATAGACAATCTAGTCCTTGTGCTTACTGTTTGCCTTGTACATAAACTTCTATCCATTTTGTAAACATAGCTACATCTTAGTGAATCTTTTATAAACACTATGTATGGATCTTGCTGTTTTAGCCATTCTGACAAACTGACAATTCATTGGAATTAAGCCTACCATTTTATTATTTGTGTCTTTCTTCAACCCTCCAAGTTTGTTAATTCTTCTTGTTGTTGCTGACTTTGTTTTTTGTGTGTTTTTTTTGGTTGGTTGTTTTCTGTTTTGACTTCATGCTTATTTGAATGCAATTTTAATATTCCACTTTAATTTACATACTGTATGTCTAGATACATTTTTGCATTATATTTTGCATTATATTTTTAGTGGTTATACATGAAATTACAGTATAGATCTTTAACCTTACATAGTTTGCTTGGAGTTAATGTTACAACATTACTGCAAGCTGGGGGAATTATATAAATAACACAAGATGCAGAGCATTTTAAACCCAGTGTTTGAGTTTTTATCTCTTATTGGAGGGATTTTTTTCTTTTTCCTTTTTTATCCTTCTTTTTTGAAATCACAAATTCATTTGTATATTTAAAAATACCTCTTCACAGATTTCTTTCTCTTCTTTCATCCCCCTTCCTTTTTCTTTTGTCTTTTTTTCTTTTCCAGATTTTTATTATGTGGCTTAAGTGTCTGTAATGTATTGGTTAAGGTGTGTCTTTTGAGGTCACACAGTGGGTTTGAATTCCAACCTCTCCACCTACTAGTCACATGCTCTTGGGAAGTAAGCTTCTCTCTGTTTCCTTATCTGTAAAACAGAGTAGTAATGGCTTCTACCTCACAAGACTACTATGATTAATCCAGTAACCCATAATCACAGTGCATGGAAAATAGTGACTGGCATCAAAGTGTCAGCACACATATTTGTCCTCCAGTAACCTGGAAGTTATGCATCTGATTTTATTTTAAACTCTAGCTACCCTTATTTAGAAAAATGAATGAATCTCAACTTCTCTAATAGCATAAAGAAAAATATGATACCTTTAACAACATCTATATAAGAAAAGAGATTTAGCACACCCTTCTTCCATTCTTGCAAATTATCCATTGTTGAATAATTTAAAATCTGGACTATGATGAAGTGTTTATAAATATTCTCTTCCAATAATTCTTCTAATATTTACCTTGTTTCATCTTGTTACCAATAATCATTCAACCTCCTCATTGGCTCAAGTTCCTCATCTGAGGACTTGCAGCCAACAGCAACCTAGTAACTTGGTGTAAATGGAATACTTAAGAGTGTTCCAGCTCTTTACCTGAGTCCTGTGGAGTATATTCTCTGTGCCTCAGTTGCAGTTCACTTGGGGAGAAAGGACCAGGAGAACACATCAAAGCATGAGATTCTATAGAGAACCAGCCATTCCTATGACCCCATACCCTTTCCAGATACAAATATAACAGTAAACTCATGAACAGCTATAAAATGAAGTGCTCAGTTGGCATATATTCTACCTTTTTTGGGGTCGTGGTGGTGGTACTGGGGATTGAACTCAGGGGCATTTAACCACTGAGCCTCATCCCCAGCCCTATTTTGCCTTTATTTGGAGACAGGGTCTCACTGAGTTGCTTAGTGCCTCGCTTTTGCTGAGCCTGGCATTGAACTCTTGATCCTCCTGCCTCAACCTCCTAAACTGCTGGGATTACAGGTATGTGCCACCACACCCAGTTTACTATTATTTTTAAAATCAATTTTTGAGGGTTTTTTTGTATAAAATAAAATGCATAGGGTTTTGTTTGTTGGTTTGTCTTTGGTATTGGGAATTGAACCAAGGAGCTCTTAGCCACTCAGCCACATCCCCAGGATTCTCACTAAGTTGCTGAAGCTGGCTTTGAACTTGCAGTTGTCTTGATTCAGCCTCCCAAGGCACTGGGATTACAGGTGTGCACCACCACACCCACACCCAGCAAAATGCCTGGTTTAAGTGTACAGTTTGTTGAATTGTTTTTTAAAAATTTGTTCTAATTAGTTATACATGACAGTAGAATGCACTTTGATACATCATACATAGATGAAGTATAATTTCTCATTCTTCTGGTTGTACATGATGTAGAAACCCACCAGTCATATAGTTATATATGTACATAGAGTAATAAGGTCTGATTCATTCTCCTATACTTTCTACCCCCATACCCCCTCCCCTCCCATCACTCCCCTGTACCTGATATAAAGTAACTCTATTCTTCCCTAGCCACCTGCCTCCATTATGAATTGGCATCCACCTATCAGAGAAAACATTCAGCCTTTGGTGTTTTGAGATTAGTTTGTTGAGTTTTGACAAGTGTTTATACTCATATAATACTCACTCCAATGAAGATATAGACCATCTCCATCACTCTAGAAAGTTCCTTCAGCTTCCTTCCCTGTCAGTCTCTCACCTTCATCCAGTCCTTACCCAGACACCTGATGATCTGCTGTCTGTTTTTCAGCTGAGTTTTGCTTTTTCTAGAACCTCAGGTGAATAAAATCACACAGTTGTTTTCCCCTCAGTAAATATGAGTATCAGGTGCCCAGCTCCATATTTTTTTTGTTTTTAATAATTATTCATGTGTTCATGTTGTTTAGCTTATTAGTAGTTTGTTCCTTTCTTTTTTTCTAAGTAGTAGTATTCCATTGTGTAAATATAGTATTTTGTTTGTTGAAATTATTTGTTTATGAATATGTATCTCCCTTAAGTTTGTGAGCTCCTCCAAAGCAGTCACTGTACCTCACACAGAGCTTAGCACAAAGTACATGTTTGGTAAATGTGCTTTGAATAATGAAGGAGTGGGCACACATTGGTGACACCCATCTGGATCTCTGTTGGTCAGATTTGTGCCTCCTCCTTGGGCTACGAATGGGAGATGGGCTTAGAAAGTGTCAGTACAAGTAGATGATGCCAGATACAGACAGATTGTTGATGATGTTTCTCCTTCTCCTGAGCTGGGCCCTAACAGTTCCAGCCTGCCCACGGACTTGAGTGTAGGATTCAGGAAACATGTGGAAGGAATGAGAAAACTGATAGAAGCACAGGAGAGAGTGTGAGCAGTTCTGTGAGTGAGTAGAGAGACCATCTCATGAAGGAAAACATTCAGACCTTGGCTCAAGTCTTAGATCCATTTCTTAGTACTTATATCACCTTGGGCAAGTGATTCAATCATCTTGGAACTCCATCTATTCATACATAATGGAAAAAATTGGACTAGCTGATCTCTGGGTCTTTCCAGCTCTAAGATACTATAAAACCTATTTTATATAAATGAATCAGAGAAATTAACTTACCATACACTCTCAAAAGTCTACCACCAGGGCCTGGGATGACTGACTATTTGAGAATTCAGCTTTATCTGGCAATTCCCAGAAAGTGCCTGCCCTTCTTTTCTGTCTGAAGTTCTAATCCAAGGCTATTTGCTAGGCAGGTGAAATGGCTTGGAAAATGTCACTGCTGGACAGCACTGGGTTACTATAGGCAAGAGGCTACAGTTCAAGGTCACAGAAGACTGGGCTGGGTAAGGAGGTTCTTATGTCAGAACCAGAGGAAATTCATCCTCCATAGGTGTTTCCACAAAGTGGAAAAAAGTGGAAAACTCACTTCCTTTTTAGTTTTATAGGAGCTGAATATTAAATATGATAAGAATGTATGTTTTTTCTTCAGTAAACATGGGTATGTGATGCTCAGCTCTTATTTTTTATTTCAAAGGTTTTGTTTTTGGAAGTAGAAGATAACTCAATCTTCCAAGTAAGTTTGGATGTTTATTATGAGAATCATATTCAAGTGTCCCTTCCTAAGACACAGATTCCTCTGTGGTTTGGCTTCTCTTGGGTGGGGGACAAAATTCAGGCATAAGGGCTTATGGTAGAATCTTAGAAACAAGTAGTAACAAGAGATTAATCTTCCCATTTCAATCAACACCCTCTTAATTCCATGTCTAGTTTCCTTCCCCAAAAGTGCTACTTGCTATCAAAAAGTCTATAGATCCTAATGCTCACTGCTGATTTCATCCTCATGGACACTGGACAGTCTGCATTCCACGGGGTATTGCTAATAGCAGGCTCCAAAGCACTCCATGTGCTGGAATCTCACCCAGTTTACAGACTACTCTTCAGTCTGTTAACATTACTCAGGGAGTCTCAAAGGAAACTATTTATGGAAAATGGTTTCCATTACTATTATGAAATACACGAGGCTGGGAAACTTACAAGAAAAGAGGTTTATTTAGTTGAGAGTTTGGGAGGATGAAAGTCCAAGCATCATGCTGCTGGCTCTCTTGCGCTCATGACTTTGAGTTGCAGCACCTCATGGCAGATGGCATTGCAACAGAAATGTTGTGTGAGAGGGAGAGATGACATGGAGAGACTGGAAATCAGAGCATCAGGGGGGCCACTAACAAGCTCTTATTAGGCCCACCTCTCAAAAGTTTACCACTTCTTAACATCCTCACACCTGGACCCAGCTTCCCATACATGAACTTTTGGAGGAAAAACCATATCTAAACAGTATTAGTGGTTTATGCCATTTTTCCAGTAATTTTTCTTGGATCGATTTAATAGCCTCGAAAGTTACGAAATCTTAAAGAAACATATACCTTCCAAATAGTCTAAATGAACTACAGTGAGGCCTATTAATGCTTGTGCAATATAATAGCTTGCTATAATAACTGATGGAACATTACGCAAATCTTAAGTATCACTGTAAATGTAGATGGTTTTGGTCTTAAATGAACTATGGAGGTAGAGGCAGCAGTGACATCTATATGACTGACAGGCTGTGGGCCAGTTCCTTAGCTTCTTTGCACTTTTGTGTCCTCAGGAAAGTGAAGAGCTTAGGAATAATAATTCTGAGGTTCCAGTTCTGTGTGTAGTCCAGATAGATACTCGACTCAAAAAACTGTAGGATCCCTCTTTCAAGACTGATCTTTGGAAGACCACAAACAGAAAATGCAAGAAATAGAAGAGAGCTGCAATAAACCCTAGGGTGAAGGAGTATATGTATATGTGTGTGTAGAAAGTTGGCTGGGAAACAATAAAACAGAAAGATTTACTAGAATTCTTCTCCTCAATTTTCTTTGCCATTGCCTTGGCACAAGCGAGTACCTGCCCCCACACCTGCTGTATCTTGATCCCTGGTCCCCGAGTCCTCAGAAGTGAAATCAGAGCAATAGTGAAGTCCTGAACTTGAGAAAGCCTAAGAAGAACAGATGGGAGGAAGTTTACCACTGCAGAAATTTAGTGAAACAAGAAGACTGGCAGGCATGGTGTGCTAGCAACGCGAAAAAAGAATGAGAAAACAGAACAGAGAGAATGAAATTAGATATGAAAACTAGGGAAGTTAAAATGAGGCAAAACAAATTGAAGAAATAGAGAAATGGTATAGCTGAGTAATGATTTGAGGAATTAGAGGACATATTGAGGAAATTTCCCAGATGGAAGAAGTAGATAGAAAAGTATCATTGAAAGGCAAGGTCTATGGAGGAGAGAGACGGCGTGCTAAAATCTAGACAATAGAAGTCCCATAAATAGAGAATTTTAAAATTGAGAGGTGAAATTTATAAACAAAAGGTAAATATTCCCTGAATTAAAAGAAAAAGAGTCAATATGGAAAACTTCATGGATAATTTAAAAATATCAACAAAAAGATCTAAAAGTCATAAGGAGAAAGAGTTGATTAATATAAAGGAATCAGATTGCCATCAAAATTTCAACAGCAACACTAGATTCAGACAATAGGGAGATGTTTAGAAAGACTTAGAACTTAGAAAATCTAGTTTAATTTTTTCCCCAGCTTATTTGATACGTGCTTGCCAAATAAAAATTGTAAATAATTAAGATGTGCAGTGTGATGCTTAGTTATATCCTTTAAAATGATTACCACAATCAAGCCAATTAATGTATCCCTCACCTTCATTACTGGTGTGTGTATCTGTTAGTGTGTGGTGACAACATTTCATAGCTACTCTTTTTTTTATTTGGTACTAGAGATTAAACTCAGGGGCACTCAACCACTGAGCCACATCCCCAGCCGTATATTGCGTTTTATGTAGAGACAGGGTCTCACTGAGTTGCTTAGTGCCTCACCATTGCTGAGGCTGGCTTTGAACTTGGGATTCTCCTGTCTCAGCCTCCCTAAGTGCTGGGATTACAGGCTTGTGCCACCACGCCCGGCTCCTCAGCCATTTTTTAGATTTTATTTTGAGGCAGGGTCTCACCAAGTTGATTAGGGCCTCGCTAAGTTGCTAAGGCTGGCTTTGAACTTGAAATCCTCCTGCCTCAGCCTCCCAAGCCACTGGGATTACAGGTATGCATCACCATGCCCAGCTCACAGCTACTCTTAACAAAACTCAAGTCTAACAAAGACTGTTATTAGTCACAGTCACAGTATATTGTCTCTAAAACTTATTCTTATAACTGAAGCTTTGTTTCCCCTGACCAATGCATTCCTACTTCCCCCACTACCTGGTCTCAGGTAACCATTATTCTACGCTCTGTTTCTGTGAGTTTGACTTTGCTTTGGATTTTACATAGACTTATATCATGCAGTATTTGTCTTACTGAGTATGTATGTCCTATTTCACTTAGCATACTGTTTCCAGGCTCATCTACATTGTCTCAAATGCAGAATTTTATTTTTTATGGGTGAATATTTCTGTTTGTGTGTATGAGCACACATACTCACGTGCATGGGCATCACTGTAAATGTAGATGACTTTGGTCTTAAGTGTACTATTGGGGTAGAATGTGGTACTGACATCTGCAACTGACAGACTGTATGCCAGTCATTTAGCTTGTCTGGGCTTCAGTGTCCACATCAAAAAAAATGTGTAATGTATTTAAATATACACATTATCAATATACATGCAAATAATGAAATATATGTGTGTATGTGTGTCTTACATATATTCATAGTAACTTTATGATTTTTTATAATTCTGTTTTATCAGTTGTAAGTCTCTTCTTTCATTTCAGATGGTATTTATTTTAGTCTGGGACTATGTTCAGCAAGCCTGCCTCTGAGACTTGGGTCTGCCTTCTCAATTAGTTCTCCTTGGTCTTGGGCTTTGCTGAGGTTTTTCAAGCTCCTACCTGGTTCCTAAGATCCACAAAGGTACTTCTTCCATGAATGGCTGTCAGATTGTCGTGTGGGGAGACGTAAACTGGGGACCTCTTATTGCACCATCATGCTGGTGTCTAGACCTCCAATTTTATAGTCAGCCAAATTATCACTCAAATAGGAAGTCATGATATAAAACATTCTTGGGTACATAGGTTCTTTGTACCTTGGCAGTTTAAAGATCCACAATAAAAAGTAGTTTGGATGAATTTCTTTCTAGCAGAGAAGGGGCAGAGAAGAATATTACAAGAGATACAAGAAGGTAGTCAAATATGTTGGTAAATCTTCTATCTATTTTTTAAAATAAAGATAATATAAAGAAGAAAAAGTAATGTCTCTAATAATACAAGAATGAAAGCTTAGATATCCATATAATACCAGAAGATTTAAGAGAGAACAAAGAATATGAGAAAGTGCTAAACTTTGAATTTTTAGTGTGTGTGTGTATATATATATATATATATATATATATATATATGTACTTAAAACAAACGTTTTAAGTAAAAATAATCTGTTTTAGGTAAAATTAATTAAAAGTAACAAAATGGGACAGACTAAAAATAAGTTGATAGAAATAGTTCCAACTGCAACAGTCAAAACTCTTTAACAACTTCATCAATTAAAACAAAACAACAATATGGAATATTCAAAAAGCAAAATCAGGGGCTGGGATTGTAGCTCAGCGGTAGAGC
>CM053402.1:52793988-52814776 GCA_028644305.1 Xerus rutilus
TAATCAAGAGCATACAGCAATTGTATTTCTGTGCCTGACTTGTTTCACTTAACATAATAATCTACAGTTATACTTATCTTGTCACAAATAGGAATTTATTCATTTTATAGCCAAAGAATATTTCATTGTGTATATGCCACATTTTCTTTATCCACTCATCGATCGATGGCACTTCAGCTGTTTCCACTTCTTGGCTCTTGTGAGTGTTGATACAATGAACATGTGAGTACAGCTGTCTCTTTGACACATTGACTTCAGTTCCTTTGAGTGTAGACCCAGAAGTGAGATTACTACATCATATGCTAGTTCTACTTTTAACTTTTTGAGGAATTTTCTTACAGTTTTCCATAATCGAAATACTGATTTACATTCTCCAGTGTGTATTTCAAGATATTATTAAAATGGTATAACATATAGAATGGCAAGAGTGAATGACAGGAGCCCCCAAATTCTCAGGCTACATGGGGTTAGTTTAACATGTAGGTCGACTGACAAATGCCTCTTCAGGGTATGATTTTAGCAGTTTTAGAAAGTGCCCAAAGTGTCAAGCAGGAAAATCCTGCCCATCTGCTGGTTGACTGAAATTCTACCAACAGCACTTAATCCCTTTAGTTTAAGATGTTAATCCCTGTTAAAATAGCTATATCCATATGAGCGGTAATAACTTAAGCTTGCCCCTGCAAGCTACTGTCCCACATTTTTTTTTTTCTTCCTTTCAAGGTAAACATTTTAATTAAGTGTCTATACACCACGGTTCCCATTTCCTTACCACCCACTTTCTCCTTAATCTCATAAAGTCTCTCTCTGTCCCCCTTTCTCAATGGAAAGCACTCTTTCCAAGGTCACCAATGATCTACTTATAATCAGTTTTTTCTCATCACTCTTAATGCTTTCATATGTGCTCATCTCTGAAGCCCTTTCTCCTCAGGATCCAGGATATGATATGATGCAAGACTCCAGTGGACCTTGTGGGTTTTCTTGGTGGCCTTCAATGGTTCCTCTTCCTTCTCCCAGTTCCTCCTTACACTAGGACTGGGAAATTATTTTATAACTCACCAAATACATTTACCTATATTATGTCTAGTTTTCAAAGCTTTACGAGATAGACATATTATTACCCTATTAAGGATAAGAAAATTGCAGTTTATAGGGTTTTCACAAAGAAGTGGAACTGAGACTCTGATCTAGCTTTGAATCTGTGCTTTACATGTGGACACTTGCTAATGCCCATGTTCAACCCTCCTCTCTTTCCTCCAGACTTCCCCTTATAATAGATCCAATTGTCTCCATAGCTCTAACTTGCTCCTTCATTCATCATAAATTAAGCCACATTCCAAGATCTTAAAAATCTAGACATCCAGCATGGCCTGCATATTTCTAGCTGCAGTCCAACAAGGAGGGAAGGCAAAGTAGATCAGAAGTGAGTACTGGGCCTGTAATCCCAGCACTTAGGGAGGCTGAGATAGGAGAATCGCGAGTTCAAAGCCAGCCTCAGCAACGGCAAGGCGCTAAGCAATTCAGTGAGACCCTGTCTCTACATAAAACACAAAAAATAGGGCTGAGGATGTGGCTCAGTGGTTGAGTGCCCCTGAATTCAATCTCTAGTACCAAAAAGTAAAAAATAAAAAAATGAAATAAAAAAAAGAAGTGAGCACTGGGTTAGTATCCTGGTCCTCTCACCTGCTGGTCTTGTACTGATGGACATGTTATTTTATCCTCTTCATTCTTACTTTCCTTATTTATAAAATGGGAATAATAAAGGAGATTCTTATTTACTAGTGTTGTGTGGAGTAAAGGAGATTCTTTGGAGGAAACATTTAATTAATATAGTCTCTGGGACAGTAGAAAGAGCTTAGATAGAAATGTGAGATACTGTAGTTCTAATAAAGAGTCCTGGGTGACGCTTTTCCTATTTAAATGAATATCCTTGAATTTCCACTTTCCCATCCATGGTGCTAATACTATTCATTCTTCTAGGTGGCTGGATTTGAAATCTTGACCCTATCCCTTCTCTCACCCAATTAGTCACCAACCTTAGATTAATTTTTCTTCATTGTGTTCTTTCCAGATGGATCACTCACCACATTCTCTCGGTATTTTACTGTTCCTATGGGCATTTAACCTTCCCAGGTCAATCAGATTGATATTTGAAAAATATTTTTCCCAGACTTAAAAACATCCAGTGGGTGTTTGTTGCCTATAGAAGAAAATACACACCATATTCCTTAAGGACTCAAAGTCATCCATGATCCAACCCCTATATACTTCTTCCACTGCATTCTTTTCCTTTCATACTTCACCCTTATTTTCACAAGCCCCAGTCCATTTGACATTTGATTAGTATTTCTGTCTTCCCCACTGCCATGCCTCCTCTGGGAAATCTTTTGGGATGCCCACTGTTTGCTCCTCTGCCTAAATCAATTCAATTGTAACTCAGCTTTCAACTGCTTCTACCCAACAGTCATCTTTTTATATTTCTACTCCAACAGAAACAACTACAGTTGCTATTTGTTAATCACCTGCTATGTGCCTTATCCACATTGCTTGCCATCAAATACCACAGCCCCTGTAAAGTGGGAAATGTTACCATCCACATTTTACAGAGGAGGAAGCAGAGGCTGCAAGAGTTAAGACACTTGCCTGAGACCTCAGGTTTCTGAGTAATAGAGATGGGAGTTAAACAAACCAGAAGATGTGCTTTGTTCATAACACTATTGCTGCCTGGCACTTACTCTCATTTTTAAATTAGCATCTGCTATATGACATTAACATTTTAAAATGTTTGTATGATAATCTCTTCTCCCTTAAACTGTAAGCTTCTAAAGACCATCAGTATATGGCCTAAAATAATATGCACCCATAACTGTGGATAACTTATGTCTAGTTCCACAGAGAAGCAAACAGATTGAGACAACTAATTTTAATCACATGCCTCCTAAATTCTCCATGTTCTGAGACATCTGCAAAAGGTAAAAGGAGGTTCAGTCAGATCTAAAGGAGAAT
This sequence comes from Xerus rutilus, assembly GCA_028644305.1. Lineage (NCBI taxonomy): Eukaryota > Metazoa > Chordata > Mammalia > Rodentia > Sciuridae > Xerus > Xerus rutilus. The sequence goes on from CM053402.1 coordinate 52,796,992, forward strand.
CACTACTCATCAGCCAAGTTATACTTAGTAAAAAAAATGAAAATATTGATTTCAATGTTAGGGGCCTTCTTTGAGTACATGTATATATTAGCACTTAGTGATAGTCTCGTGGCATTCTGGAATGGATCCACACATCTCTTTTTGTATTTTTACCTCTAGAATCAATATTTCTTACCACAAGTTTCTTTTTGTTGTCACTGTTCTGCTTTTGTTGGTCACAATGCCTTTTCCCCCATCACTGGGGACACTGCTGTGTTTTCATAGCAGGATACCCAATACATGTTTGTATATTACAACAGCACTCATGTAATTTCTACTCAAGCTTTCCATACATAATAATGGGAAAAGATGAAGTATAGGACTTTAAAAAGTACTATGACAGATGACTCTTCTCCTTCATCACATTCCAATATTCATCTAAGTTTTGGAAATAGCCTGGTCATTTATACCTTTGTTCCTGAGGAGGAGGGAATTTCAGGAAAGATTTTTCAATAGGTAAGAAAAAAGAATGTTCATAAAAAGGCCAATGATAAACATGAAAGATATTGTGTTGAAATAGATATATTTCTAGGCCAACGTAAAGAAATGAGAGTCTGGAGGTCCAAGCAGGCAGCTTTGTCCTTGATCTTTAACTGGCCTATGTTGGTATGGAAATTCTTTCAGGCCTCCCTCTTTCATGGGCTTTCTGGGTCCCTCGGGCTCCCTCCAGTGAAAGCCACCTTTTGTTGTCCCTCTTACTCTCCAGGGCTCTTTTCCTCTCCGATCCCTCAGAAGCTTTTATCTCCTGCCTCGTTTTTTAGAACTTAACTTTTCTCTTTCACGCAACTTGGCAGAAGCCCCAAAAGACTGAAGATTATGGTCTTTTTGTGTAACTTTGTGTGAATCTTTGTAATTATATTCTCAATCAGACAGGAGTCATTTTCTTCACAACTAAACCCTGGAGCTCCCCTCTAAAATTTATGACTTGCTTCTGAGTCAAACTGCTGTAAGTTACTAACTTGCTAAATGCCAAGTCTACAAGAACATAATCACTTTTCAAGCATACTTACAATATAAGGATACAAAGTGTTTGCCACAGTTTTATTTCATCATAGTAAGCAAAAGAGTCAAAGGGAATCCCATATATTTTCAACATCCCTGAATCCCTAAGTCTACCAAGAGATGTATGATATTTGTATTTCATTTCCTTTGATTTCTTTCTTGGGTTAAAAACTAAATGTTGAATCCAAAATAAAGCCAACCATGATTCAGCTGTCCTTAAGCCTCTATGCTGTGAGATTCTCTGTTAGGTGCTGGATGATGCGAGTATAAAATCTTGTTAAAATATAAATGGTTACTTGATTTCCCCTTCCCTTGGAGTGTTGGAGGCCTTTTAAAGCTTGCAATGAAAGAAAAGTAAAGAAAGCAAAAAGGGGAAAAATTGATAATAGTGATGGAGAAGAGAATGAAGCAAGACATCTTTGGTGGATATTAATGTTCCATTTCATGGTGCAGGATGCCAACTGCCTCTAGCATTATAATGATGGATCCTCAAAGCCTGATGTTGGATGAGTGTTAGGCAACATATACCAGAGTCTTTTTGTTCTCTAAGTGGCTTTGCCATCCATGGGGGGAATACACGGCCTCTCTCAAATATCTGAACATAGTCTTTACAGGCATTCTGTCCGCATAACAGCAGATTGTTACCATACAAACAATCATTAACCACAGGCTGTGGGCAAAGCTAATCCTGAGTGCCTTGTAACCCATTGGAACCAGGAAATCCGAGCTGCTGCTAATAGGCTTCCAGCAGCTGGGTCCTTAACCAGTTTTGGCCCAGCTTCCACACATGATAACAGGGCTCAACTCCTTCTCTGGTTCTGCTGTTTGGTTTGTGTCAGGGGATTTTTCATTGGGTGAAAGAGAAATTGTGGATTGAAATTTCTTTTTCTCCCCAGAAAACACAATGTCAGAACTGGACTGAGATCCTAAGACCTTAATGTTCATTCATTATTCCTATGTTAGTACTGAGGCTCAAGAGAAGGAAAGGTCTTGTATGAAGTGATACAGTGATTTTTCTGGCCATACCCCATTTCTCAACACCAGTACTCTCAATTTATTATGTTTAGTAGATCTGGATAGCAACAGATCTTCTCTTAGATTTTAATTCAGCTCTCTCTTCTTGCATATTTCTTCTTGGAAATCTAAGCTTATAAATTATTTTCTGTGACTCTGATCTTTTCCATAATATTTTCTGATCATAGCCCTCCATGGATTGCTTGATGAAATGTCTCAAGGGAAAGAAAAGGACTAACAGAATTGAAAGACAGAGTACTTACAAGTTTATGGAAATGTGCGCCCAATTTGCTGTGTCTAATGGATATCAGGGACCAACTACAGACTAGCTGTGATAATCAAAATCATAATGAAAATAACTCTGGACATCTGATTTCAAAACTTATTTATTCATTAAATAAATAAGATATGAAAGCTCTTAACATGTGTAAGATATTGAGCTGGCTCCAGAGATAGGTTATCCTTTATTTTGTCTAAGAAAGTCAGATTTCTATGACAGAACTTGGGTCATGGGTCTGTACCCTAGATGCAAGTTGCAGGATTTTATGGATATAGGAATGGAAGTTTAAATGTTGAGTGATCAAGGAGTAATAAATACCACATGCAGATGACAAAATTTATCATAAAACTGCCAGTTCTTGCTTTGGACATTGACAGTGGCAGAGAGATCCTGGAATTCAGAAGATCTGTGAGAAGACTGTAGGTAAAAGGGCAAGAGGAAACATTATTGGTACCTCTCCTGTCCTCCACCCGAGTTAACAGAATCTGGACACATCCAGGTTGCACATTATGGAATGGGGTTGTGGCTTAGTGGTAAAGCACTCGTCTAGCATGTGTGAGGCACTGGATTTGATCCCAGCACCACATAAAAAAACTAAATAAACAGATTGCACATCATGATCAGGTGAGATGATGGCGACTGGCTTACTGTCTTTTTCCCTCATACACAAGAATTTTTACTGATATAATTTAAGCAAATATATGCTGACAATTAAAAAGATGCAAAATGCATGAGCTCAATCAGGCATCATGATCAACAACAGAACAAGCAACGGTCATACCTTAAAATTTTCATATTAAAATTATAGGATGCAGATATAAAATATATGTATATATGCTTAATATGTTTAAGTAATATAACTGTAAATAAAAAAAAATAAAGAAGCAACAGACTATCAAAAATAGCAAGGCAGTTTTAAAAATATATATTTAAAATTAAAACTCAGTAGAAGGAGCAAACAGAACTTGGACTGAGGTGAAGAGAAATATCATGAAATAGAAAGCAGATTTGAAGGTATGGAAAGCTTCACAGAGAGGAAACACATCAGAAAGAAACAGAAGGAGGTATTGAGAAACATGAAAGAAAGAGCAAGAATGGTTAAACGTGTGTATTCAGAGTTCTAGTTGCTTAATAGAAGAGGATAACCAGAATGTTCAAAGTTTGATGACTGAGAATTTACTAGAATTGATGAAAAGATAGACCTTTAGATTCAAGAAAGCCTGCTAAACTTTATGCAGGAAAAACAAAGAAGGAAACCCACACCTAGATGTGTCATAACAAAATAATAGAACACAAAGGCAACAAGTCTAAGATCAAAAAAACCCCAAACATGTCATTTATAAAGAAAAGCAAGCAAAACTAATATTAGAATTCTCAAGGGCAATAGAGAGATCCAGCAATTCGTGGTATGACAGGAAAAAATTATGCCTCTAGAATTATGCTTCCAGCTGAACTACCTTTCTAAAAGAAGGTTTGAGCAAAGACAGGTTGTGATTAGGGAAATCTTACATAGTCAATCAGTACAGACGGGCACTATAAGAATTTCCAATGTTTACTTCAGGAAAAAGGAAGGTTGAGACTCTAAGGGATAGCAAGTAAAGAAAATGGTACTCATCGGGAAAATCATAAACATGTACTGATGGTATAAGCAATGTAGCAATTGTATCTCATTTATTGAATTAAAAATGCAGAGCTAAACTACTGCACAATAATAATACACAAGCCACATTGGTTGCTCAGCGTACAAATAGCTTAAAACTTTGTGTTTTTCAGGAGGAAAGTAATGATTGACTTAAATGTATGCTAAAAATGCATGTTACTCAGTCAAAAATAATCACTAAATGATGTAAATGTGTGCAAATTCCAAACGTGGAAAGGAAAAAAAATGGAGCATGAAGGAAAATACTTCAGTCCTTCCAAAAGAGTAAAAGAAAGGCAGGAAAAGGAAATAGAAGAAAAGAATATGTCCTAAGCAGAAAATGGAAAGAAGACATCTAGTGTGTACAAGCAGTTTATTTAGGAATTGACCCATGGAACAGAAGTGGGATATAGGAAAGAGCAAACTAGGAAACGATGAAGAAAAGCCAGTGTAAGGATGCATCATTTGGATACCTGCCATGGAAATCCCAACAGGCTCCTCTGAGGAGCCATGAAGTACATACCCCACAGCTGTCCACCTGGGGATGTAAGAGAGGAGGACATATTTTCTGGTGTCTATCCATCACCCATTGGCCAGGGAGTGTGAGCTGCTTCACACTCCCAGGTTTGTGCATGCATCAGTGAGAGTGTTCTCAGAGGCATGCTATGGGATGGCAAAGGAGACTCCCCAGAGGAAGAGATGAAAGGAACCTCAACAGCTAAGATGGGTCATTTTCAGGATACACAGGTTAAACCTGGGTGGAGCAAGTTGCCACAATAACTGGAATAAAATGGTGGATCCGCATGATGTAAATCTGGGTGCAAAAGATGTGTGATAGATGCATTGATAGGAAGTAGAGTTAAGATGGCAGAAATGAACTTGAATTTATCAGAATCCACAACCATGCAAATAGGTTCAACCCTGCAATTAAAGGAGATTTAGAGATGGGTACGGTGGCACACACCTGTAATCCCAGCATTTTGGGAGGCTGAGACAGGAGAATGAGTTCAAAGCCAGCCTCAGCAATGGCGAGGCGCTAAGCAACTCAGTGAGACCCTGTCTCTAAATAAAACACAAAATAGGGCTGGGGATGTGGCTCAGTGGTCGAGTACCCCTGAGTTCAATTCCCAGTGCCCCCCTCCCCAAAAAAAGAGACTTAAACATTAGTTCTAAATTATGTGGTCTTTACAAGAGATATGTTGCACATAAGGAATCAAAGAGCTGGCAGAGAAGAGAATGGGAAAACCTTTCCCTGCTCATCATTGCCATCTCTCCTGGGTTGTTGCTTTTGTCTGCAGACCCTGCATGGCTTGCCTGCTGGGAATCTTGGTCCATCTTTTCCCGTTGGGCATGAGGGTTGTAAGGAAAATTAGAAATCTTCTTTAGAAACAGAGACTGAAACAAGGGAAAGAGAAAGGACTTATTCAAAGTCACAAAAACTGACAGAGGTTGACCTTGAACCAGAAACTGGATATATCAACTCCAAGCCAATTTTCCCATTAAGAACAGTAAAGACTGACAAACTTTGAATGGAAGAGGTCAGATATTTTAGTCTTTGCAGGCAACTAGGTCTCTGTTGTACTACTCAATTCTGCCATTGTGGTATAAAAGCAGCTATAGATAATATATAAATAAAATACCATGCTGTATTTCAATAGAATTTTAGTTACAATAATGTCTGGATTTGGCCCATGGGCCATGATTTGCTGATCCTTATGCTGCCCCATGATTATTTTCTCAGTAATACCAAAATTAATACAAAGCAATAGTCACATCCTTATCACTCGTCTCCAAAGAGAACCTCACTCTCCCATTCCAGTGGTGCTCAAATTTTATCTCAGCAAATGGGAAATAAGTAAACACTCCTTCCTCCCCAGGTGAAGGAAAAGAAAGGAAGAAAACTGAAAAGGATGCTGATCCTTCTGTTTCAAAATGGCCATTTGAGCCCTATCTTGACTTCTGCCTTCTCCTAGATTCCCTTGCAGGATGCTGTCCCAGATATCTGATGGGGTGTCATGCTGAAGAAAGAAGGTAGCAAATTTCTGGGACATCCCTTTCTCCCCACTCAGGTTCCTGAAAAAATCCCTCCTTCAGATTGAATCCATCAGCTTCCCCACTGCAGATGAACACAAAAGAGACACCCAAGTCTACGATAGTGCACCTTTCCCTCTTTCCCATCCATCCAGAATTACAGATATTCCCCTTTTTTTTTCTTACATACATTTTCTAATATTTCCACAAGGATCATAGATTTTTATGAGAGAAAGGGGGGGAGGGAGAGTGGGAGGTATTCAGTATTACCACAAGAATCACTTTGTTATTCCCCTTCCAAGAGCTCCAGACAGGACAAAGGATGGTTTACGCTTGTTAAAATGCAAAAATTGGCACCCTCAAAGCCAAAAAGACAGAATTTAATTTGTCCTTTGTAGTTCCTCTTTTCTATCCCTCTTGGTCCTATTTCATTAATTCCGTACTTTTCTCAAAAGTCGCTGTACATTATTCTTTGTTTTTGAAAACACAAAACAAAACAAAGCAAAACCCAAAGCTCACAGCCCTGCTATACAGAACAATAGGGAAATGAATAGCCCAGCCTTCCAGTGATGATGATTATTATGAATCTTTGTGAGAAAATGTCATTGGGACTCAGCCATGGAATTGAATTCCTCTTCCAAATTTTATTGGCACTTATTGGGTCTGACAGTTTGATGAGAGAATTGTGGATTATTTAGAAGCTCTTCCATCACTGATCGGATTCAGTTTGATAAAAAGCATTTATTGAGTGTTAGTTACAACCTCAGTTACTGTGCAGAGGAAAGAGAAAAATTAAATCTGCTGCCTCCCCTCCAGGAGGAGAAGAGAAGGAGAAACTCATGAAAGACATTCATCTCTTTATCCATTTTGCTGGCATTTAGTCTTCACTCACTTTTTGCAAAGACATATAAAGCAGAAAATATTGCAGTATAAAATTATTTAAGCAGTGTTTCTCAGGAGTGTGTGGAAAAATTGGGGGTGGAGATAATTGGGAAGTTCTTCATAAGGGAATAAACAGTGTTTAGGTCTTGAAAGAGGAAGGAAAGGGAAACTCGTTGCCTCTATGGCATTAATATAGAAACTAATAGGCAGAAGATGGATATTTATTTTCTCCTTTGAGTGCCCTAAAATTTTCAAAAATAAAAAGGTTTTGGCTAAGGAACCATGAAAAAGAGACATTCTTCCTCACTCACTGCCTTTGATAGTAGACTAGACTTATCCACCATAAAAAGGGAATTTTTTTTTTTAATTCCTGGGATCCAACCCAAAGCCTTGCACATTTAGGCAAGTGCTCTACCACTGAGCAAGGGGGAAATCATAATGATATAATGGATAAGCCTGGCAAATCCCACCTTCACCAAGTGGTCATTTAACTTCACTCCTGATAAGACATATTGATGTCAGATATCCTCCAATCTGATGGTGTGAGACCCCAGTCCAAGCTTGAAAAAGAGTCAGAAAAACCCAAAGTGAGAAACATTCTATAAAATGCCTGAACAGCTTCTCTCAAAACGTCAAGGTCACAGAAAACAGAGAAGAATTGAGACACTGTCACAGGCCAGAGGAGACTAGAAGACATGAGGAATTTATGCCATGAAATATCCTGGATGAGAGACTGGCAGAGACAAAGGACGAGAGTGGAAAACTAGTTACATCTGAAAATAGTCTGAAGTTTAATACACAGAAATGTACAAATAGGAATGTATCAAAATAATGTAGCAATTCTTAGTTTTGACGAATGCTGTGGATTGGATAAATGTCCCCGAAGGCCTTTGTGTTAAATGTCTGGACCCCAGCCAGTGGTGCTCTTGGAAAGTAGTGGAACCTTAAAGAGGTGGAGCCTAGCAGCAGATTTTCCTGTTCACTGGGGACATGCCCTTGAAGGGAATATGGGGACCTGAGCCCCTCCTCTTCCTCTCTCTTATTTCCTTCTCTCTCGAGCCATGTGATGAACACTTTGCTCTATACACATGCCCCCCTGCCATTGTCTAAAGCAATGGGACAGTCTGTCATACACTGAAACCTCCAAAACTGTGACTCAAAATAGATCTTCCCTCTTTATAAGTTGATTGTTTCAGGTATTTTGTTATATATATTTTTTATCCAAGCTATAACTGATGTCCAGAGAGTGGATCAATTTTACCACCATTATTAAGCTCTGTGGTCTTGGGCAAAATCATCTAACAGGATCACTACACAGAGTTTTACACTCTCTGATATTACCCTTGTAGTCTAATTTCAATGAGAGAAACTGGAAAACTATTAAAAAGGCAGGTTAAAAACTATCAAAAGGCAAGTTGAAATGCAGGTGTCACTCTTCTGCTCTAAAGCATGCAGTGGCTCCCAATTTCATGTAGGCACAAAGCAAACCCTCCCTCACAATGGCCCTATACAGATGACCACCTTTCTGGCCACATCCCCTTCTATCCTTCTTACTCACTTTCCTCTAACACACTAAGCTCTTGCTGTTCCTCGAATATACCAGGTATAGTCTCACCCCAGGGTCTTTGCATTGACCATTTCTCCTTCTTGGAACCTGCCTCCCTTATATATTTATATGGCTGTTTCTGTCTTCTTCAAATCTTCTGCTATGAAGATGCTTAACCTTATTCATATTTCAGCTCATCCCATATACCTTTATTCCCTAGCTCCTTTGTTCTGCTTTAATTTTTAAAACATTGTATAATGTAGGTATTAATTAATTTTGTTATTTAGTACCAATAATAATAAAAACCACCAGGATATAATTATATGGGGGCAAGGATTTTTGTGTTTTTTTAATTGAACAATGTCTAGCACACAGTAGGTACTTAAAATATCTTTGGATAGGTAAGTAGATAATGATTTGCAGAAGAAAACACTAGTGGAGCCAGAAACAAGAAGAACCTCACAGAGGGCATGTTGAGTAATGAAATGTATTTCATACATGAACTCAGATATTAGAGAACCAGTCAGTGTGACCCAGGAGGCCTCCCTGTTAGAAGAGTCGCTCCAGCAGGGTTCAGCTGCATATATCAATGTGGCTTTCCTGCTGCAAGACTGTGGGTAGATTTTTCCATTAAATAAGAATCAAGACCAGTTTAAGCATTCTGCCTGTTGAGAGTCACTCAGTCCAGAAAGTTCTTATTTTAGCAAGAGTAAGACTAAAAAATAATAAAATGTCAAAGGGATTAAAAGACAAGCTACAAGCAGGTACAAGTATACTGATATTCATTATAGACAAAGCATAAATATCCTTAATATGCTGAAGAGTTTTCTAGTCAATGAGCAAAAGACAGCAGTAGTGCTGAGAAACAAAATGAACCCAAGATATAAATAGATAAATCAACTGGGAATTAAAAGTTACATTATCCTGTATCCAAAAAATACACATCAAAATCATGTTATTGTATACTCCATTATCAGATTTAAAATGATTAAAGGATACATGTTGCAAAATTACCCAGCAGAAAGTTTGAACCAGTAGATCGTATCTTTAGATTGGGTGATCCCACGTATAGGCATTTACTCTAAGGAAACAATCATAAAGGTATTGAGGGCCCATTGATGTTCACTGAAAGTCAGTTCATAACTTCAAGAATGGCAAACAGTGTACTCATCCATATTTAAACAACCTATATATTCATATTAATTTAGCACAATGGATAGTCCAATGGAAAGGTGCAGAAGTTTAGATCCCAAGTCTACTCCTTCCTAGGTGTGTGACTTTGGACATGATAATTAATGTTTCTAAGCATTTTACAGAAAGAATCCATGAAAGAAAAGGTGATACTATAGAAGAGGCATGAAGTAGGTGGGTAGAGGTTTGTTTGAGAAAGACAATGGGTTTAGGCCTTAATGGTACTTGTTGACCGTTGGAAGCAGTGGAGGAATTCTGGGTAAAGAAAGGAATTGCTCATATACGCAGTTTTGTTGAATCACTATAGCAGAATTGGGGATGACTGACAAAAAGGGATGATGCTAGAAAATGCCTCAGTTGGGAGGCAGAGTAACCATTAGATGTATGGATGATGGAGAATTCTGTACTTTCTCAGTTGAATTCTATATCCACTACCTTGTGCATCAGAGTGATTAACCAATGGGATTGGAGGATGGGGGCTTGAGTGAGGATGAGAAAAGCATTCATTCAGAGAAATTTTTGAAATGGTGACATGATACTTTGTTAGTGGTACAAAATTCAACACCTTCCATCTCTGGCAGGTCTCATTATGGGAGCTGAGATTCACTTGTACATTAAATGGAAAAACTAAGTCATTCGGAGACCTGTCCTAGGCAAGCTCATGTTCGCTGTTCGCATGCTTTTGTTTTGTCCTCAAGTATTTAGCAAACAAGCATTCATTTTTGACACTTCCCCATCTCTTTCCAGTGATCAGGAGAGCTGGAACTGGGAAAAGTTTTGAATCTAATTGCCAAAAAGAATGTCAATAGGTGATTGGAAAGCTGAGTTAGAACTTCAATTTGGAAGAGAACTCTGTGTGTGTGAGTGTGTGTGTGTGTGTATGTGTGTGTGTGTGTGTGTGTGTGTGAGAGAGAGAGGAAGAAGAAGAGGGGGAGCAAGAGAAAGAGGAGGTAGGGGGAGAAGGCAGCAATTAGAGAGACAGACAGAAAGAGCCCCAGAAGGAAAACTGTAAGCCTAACTTCAGAAGTCCACAGAGCTGCTCTTCATCACACTTCAGTTATCACACACAGAGAACAATATTCAGAAGTCTTTTTGATCAGCTGCTGAGGCTTCAAAATGTGCCTTTGAAAGAGAAGGCACCATCTGGAGAAAATGACTTCCAGCCACCCTAAGGCCCCCCAGGCTGAACCAACACTGCTCTGGAGTCAGCTGTCCTAAGTTGCCATGTCACATTACTTGCTTCTCCAGGGTGAGCCTCCGTGAGGCCACTGGCCAAGGCTTCCCCAGAGCACTGAGTCCATTTCAGCTGACTTTGTTACACAAGAGAGAATGTGATTTATATGTTTCTGCTTTGGGGTTTCTGGATTCAATTAAAGAAATAGGGGAGTCAGGTACAAATCAAATGATTCCTTGGCATGATTCCCCCTTCTCTTCTCTCTTCCCACCACTTATCTCCAATAGAGTGTTGGAGTTTCCTGCAAGGTGTGTAAATTAGGGTTAGGTTTGCTGTGAGGGAAAACCATGACTCAACATTATAGTGACTTAAACAATGTAGAGGCCTATTTATTTCTTACGTAAATGAGGTAGGGAGCTGGATTTCCAGAATCCGTAGGAACTCTTGATATTTGCAAGTCATAGGTCCACCATTCTTGGGATGAGGCTTTATTTTCAGTGATCAAAGATAAAGGCCATCAAATCCAAGCACCAGGTGGGAGGATGGCAGAAGCAACAAAGAAGGGCAAAGACCTTCAATGATCTCTTAAGACTCTTAAAGACTTTTCTTAGAAAAAGCCTCACTCGCATAGCATTGACCAGAGTTTAAACATGTGTTTATACATAAATGTAAGTATTAAGTTTATACATAAATGTAAGGAAGGAAAATGAAACTTCAGTTGGAAATCTGAGTTATTATTACTAACAAAGAAGGAGAGAATAGAAATTGAGTTCTCCCCCACCATTCACCACTTTGGCTCCTAAAATATTCATAGGAAGAATCATTGTTATGCAAGGGACACATTCACGGCCATCTCCAAGGTGTGAGCACAAAATTCGACTATTTTCTGTCTCTAGCTCCAAGTCTTGAGTCTACAGTCATCTACATCCATCTCTGCTGGCTGCTTCTTGTAGTCTGGCACGTCAAGTATTTAAAGATAATTAGGTCTCAACACATCATGATAGAGGGGTAAGAGGGCCATGGTGATTAAATCTTCTACTCTGAAAATAGGAAGGCTAGTGGTCATAGGCTCACAGCAATGATCAAACCCTGTCATGTAAAAATAGTGAGTGAGCCTGTCTGGACCTGGAGAACATTCCTTTGTTGGAGAATATTCTTGGTGCTGGGATCTGGGAGGAATGTTCTCACTCACTGTCCATTGTCGTCAATGGTCCAGACCTCTGGTTGGTTCTTGGGCACAGTCCTCCAGAGGTACATGTCAAGTTGGCATTAGAGCACATGTCCCCCTTATGGATCATGTATAATGCCTTTTGCCAATGCAACTTCAGGGGCCAACGGCTTGTTTGTGTATTAACAGTCATAGGCTTTTGCAGGTCAATTCGGGATGCTTAAAAATGTCCTAGTTTTGGAATACTTACTTTCAGTCAATTTTAGGTATAACCATAGCCAAAGATCTTGTACAAAGGTAGTATGTAAGTCTGATGCTTCTGGATCTAAATATTGGCTTATATGTTTTACCCATCAGGATGCAGTCCATAACCTGGAATGGGGACACAGTATTCTAGCCTTAATGTTAAACTTGGAGGATGAAGGTGGATCCATAAGCTGGAAGAAGTCAAGTTCTCTAATGATTTTGTGAAGCCAGTTAATCTGCCACTGACTGTCCATCTTCATGACTTCATTTACCTGAGCAATAAATTTTCACCTTGCTTAAGCCATGCTAAAGGTGTTACTAACAGATGCACAGCTTAACATCTGGAAGTGCTAAGTTGTAATAAAAACACCTAAAATATAGCATTAGTTATAAAAGGAAATGATGAAACAGATATTGCATCTGGAAAACTTGTAGTCTGAGTAAAGGAGTAGCAAAATATTTGGCCAAACTCTCGCCTGCAGACCACAAGCTGATTGAGGTTGTATTGTTAGGGGAAATTGTTTGAGAAGTTTCGAATTTTGGCCTCAGTTGGCTACTTTTTGCCAGTTTCAGCAAAGTTGCACCAGGGTGGGGAGAGAGACTGAGAAATGAGAGTATACCTACTCAGTCTTTCAACACAGAAAAGAGAATATATCTCTGTAGATATGGAGTCTTTGTTCTGTTGCTTGCAGCAAGTGTTCTGTAATTTGGAGCCTTGCAAGAGAGTAAAAGCTAAATGCTTCCATAGATAAAACAGAATAAATGTAAAGGGTGGCTCTGAAGCTGCAATCTTTGTAGAAGACAAGGCTTCTGCTCTGCCATGCAAAGACAGTGGGCCTGAAGTTACTTGTCTGGCTTTGATATAAGGGTAACAATGTTGGATTCATAAAATTTGGAAGCCTTGGAAGTGACCCCCCTCTGCAATATATTGGAAGAGTTTGAGAAAAATTTGGTATAAATCCTTCTTGAAGTATTTGGTAGAAATCTTCTGTGAAGCTAATAGGACATGGGAAGTTGTTTTGGGGGAAATTGTTGATTAATGACTTAGTCTCCTTACTAATCCTTGGTCTGGCTAGACTTGCTACATTTTTCATTATTCAATCTTGGAAAGTGAATGTTTCTAGATGTCTATCCATTTTTTCTCAATGATCCAATTTGTACATTATTGTCTATGGTATTCTCTGATGATCATTATTATTTCTGTAATACCAGTTGTAATGCCTCTTCTCTCATTTTTGATCTTATTTATTGGAAATATTCTCTTCTTAATGTAGCAGTTTGTTCATTTTGCTTACTCTTCAAAAGCCAATTCTTATTTCATAGACTTTTTCTATTGCTTTTCATTTTCTATTTTATTGACTTCCATATAATCTTTGTGACTTAGGTTTTTTTTTTCTGCTAACCTTTGGCTTAGTTTCTCTTCCTCCTCCTCCTCCTTCTCTTCTTCTTCCTCCTCCTCCTCTTCTTCCTCTTCTTCTTTCTCCTCCTCTTCCTCCTCTTCCTCCTCCTCCTCCTCCTCCTCTTCTTCTTCTTCTTCTTCTTCTTCTTCTTCTTCTTCTTCTTCTTCTTCTTCTTCTTCTTCTTCTTCTTCTTCTTCCTTCTTCTTTCTTCCTTCTTTCTTCTTCTTCTTTCTTCTTTCCTCCCCTTCCCCTTCTCTTTCTTCTTCTTTTTAGATCCATGAACTATAGAGTTTGGCTGCTGATTTGCAATCTCTCTTCTCTGTTAATGCAGCCGCTGAGCTCTAGAAGCTTCCTTCCTAGAACTGCTTTTGCTGCATCTCATGTTTTGGTGTGTTGTATTTCCATGTTCATTTGTCTTGAAGCATTTTCTAATTTCTGTTTTGATTACCTCTTTGACCCAAAGGCTGTTCAAGACTATATTATTTAGTGTCCACCTATTTGTGAATTTATAGTTTTACTTCTGCTATTCATTTCTAGTTTTATGCTTTTTGTCATGAGAAAAGCTAGTTGGTATGATTTAAAACTTTTAAAATTTATTAAGACTTGTTTTACAACCTAATGTGTAATCTATCTTGGGAAAAAAATACATACTTCAGAAGAATGTGCATTTTGCTGTTTTTTTTTAAATGTATGTATGTTTGTGTGTGTGTGTGTGTGTGTGTGTGTGTGTGTTGGTCCATTCAGTGTATAATGTTATTCAAGTTCTCTTCCCTTATTGACCTACTATCTGGATGCTCTGTCAATTATTAAAGTTTAGGTACTAAAGTCTCCCACTATTAATATATAGCTATGTCTCCCTTCCATTCTGTCAATCTTTGTTTTATATATTTAAGCATTCTGATGTTGGATACATACATATTTATAGTTGTTATATTCTCTTGACAGGTTGGGCTTTTTATCATTATAAAACATCTTTCTTTGTCACTTGTTGAAAGTTTTTGATTTGAAGCCTGTTTTGTCTGGTAGAAGTAGAGCCACACCTGCTTTTGTTTGGATAAAATCTCCCTTCAATCTCTCTTTTCATCCCTTAACTTTCAGCTTATGTGTGATTACATATCTAAACTGAATTTATTATGGAGAATGTATAATTTGATCTAGTTTTTTGTTTTTAATCCATTCAGCCAATGTATTTATTTCCTTTGTATAACTTTCATAGATATTTGTGTGTGTGTGTGAGTATGTGTGTGTGTTGACTTTGGGATTTGCATAAACTGTCTTATGGTTACAACAGTCTCTTTTAAGCTAAAAACAATGTAAGTCTAATGATATATAAAAACTCTACACTTCAGTGCTCCCTCATATATTTTATGTTTTTGTGATCACAACTTACATTTATTTATATTTAGTTGTAACCATTTTAATGCTTTTATCTTTAATGCTATAATTAAATATACAGTATTATGTATATTTCTACATATTTATCAACAAATTTCATTCTTCTTTATGCTATTGTGTTGCTGTTTAGTGTCCTTTTGTTTCAACTTGAAGAAATCCTGTAAGCCTATCTTGTACGACAGGTCTAGTGGTGATAAATTCCCTCAGCCTCTGTTTTCTGCCAAAGCCTTAATATCTTTATCTCTGAATGACAGCTTTGCTGGGTATAGTATTCTTGATTGGCAGGTTTTTTACCTTCCATACTTGCTTATATCATTCCACTTATTTTGGGCCCACAAGGTTGTTGGTTTAAAAAAAAAAAGGTCTTAGGACAGTTCCCTTATATGTGATAAGTTGCTTTTCTCTTGTTGCTTTCAAAATTCAACTTTTTATCTTTGACTTTTTGGCAATTTGATTATAAAATGTCTCACTGTGGATTCCTTTCAGTTTATTTCACTTGGTGTCTTTTTCCTTCACCAGATCTGGGGAGTCTTTAGCTATTGTTTCTTTGAATATCCTTTCTGGACCTTTATCTGTCTGTTCTTCTGGAACTCCCACAGTATATATATTGATTTGATGGCATCCTATAGTTCTCTTGACACTCCTGTTCTTAAGTCTGGTAATGTACATTGGTTGTAGAGTGCTTGCCTGGCTCAAGGCCTTGGGTTCAATCTCCAATACTGAGAAAAAATTTTAGGAAATTCCTATGATTCAAAAACATGCCTTACACAAAAGCAAAATTCAAATCGTAGATAAGAAAAGGAAATTCAAAAAAGTATCTAAGATAGATAAAGAATTATCAATACAACAGGAAAACAAACAAGAAGCAAAACACTTCCTACCCCAGAGTTAGGGGTAATCAAATGGTATTAGTAACAATTAAATGCTATTTGATTTTTTCCACAGGAAAAATTACTCAAATGGTATTAATAAGTAATTAACAGAAGTAGAAAAACAAATTATGTTTAAATATATGAATAAAAAATTTTACCTCTCTAACAATCAGGAAAATAAATCTAAAACAAATGATTTCTTACCATAGATTGTCAGAAATATTATTCAAGACTAGTAATGCTAATTGTTGGCTAATATGGAGTGGAATTAACTATAATCATCCATTTATTACTGGTTAAAGTTTAAATTAGTACAGCAACTGAAAAGGGAGGTGAAATCTAGTTCCAGTGTCCTTGGCACAAACCTTTCATGAAAATGGAAACCTATGAGACAGGTGTGGGTCAGTGTATTTTCTATGATCCATATCATCTTTGCCATTTCCTGGCTGTCTCAATAGATCATAATCATAGTATAAATATCCATTCAACTTGAGTAGTTAATTAATAAAACTCTAGGTAGAAAGAAACAGTCCAACTTTCACTGAAAGAATCTTGAAAGGGCATTATCATTTTTACATGCTTTGAAACTAAAGTAAATAAAGGCAAGTACGTGGGTAAATGCTTTAAGACTATTGTTTAATATACTACTGACGTAGTGACTGCCTACTAATAGAAATAGTAGAAAGTTTTGTTTCATTACACATCATATTGGTACCAATTTGAAGGTACCAATATCCAAATGTCATCCATGGTTTTATCATCATATTAAGTATTAATTGGAGATCTTATGGTTCATGAAATTGAGCAGATTTTTTTCTCTTCCCTAACAATTCCCTGAAGAGCTTGAGTTGAATTGATCAGAGTGCTAATAAGAGGCACAGAGTTTGGGAGAATGGAACACAGTAGTGGACTAAAGCCTTGGGAAAGAGGGAAGATTGTTAGGTTAAATTAAAGCCAGGAAAGACTCAGTTTAGAGAATACACAAAAGAACAAGCCTACCCAGGAAAAGAAAAATAGAGGTTTTCTCAGACAGAAAAGGTGCAAAAAATTTATTACCAAGACACCAAGATGTGCATTAGCAAAATGATTTTTAAAAAAAGTCAGGAAAAATAGATGGGGGAGGTGGCAGGGAGAGATTGACTACACCCAAGTGCAGAGCAAATAAGAAGGAATGCCAGGACAACCTCTTTGCAGCAGATGTGGGAAAGAAGCAATCCAAACCTGACTGAAAGCTCAAGGGCTCTGAAAACAATGCCAGGTAGAAAAGTAATTCCCCCATAAAATTAGAATGAAGAAGCAGGTTAATTATAATGAAAATATGACAAAAATTATATTAACTTTAAAAACACGAAGTGCACAGATTGGTTTCTTTTCCCCTCTCAACTTCCAATTTTTGACACCTGTGTTCTTTAGTAACACTTATTTTGTCAATATTGAAATCTTTATTATACCATTGATCTATTTCTTCCTATGTCTTCTGGATCACTAAAACTCTGATATAGTCCATGACATAGATAGCAGAAAGCAGAATTCATATATGTCAGCGTCTTCATCTCTTTAGATGTTCCTAGCAACAGCAATATCTATTTCACCATGTTGTTTTAAGTATTAAATAAGATGATTTATATACAGACATAGGAATACTATATAAATAGCATCTAAGCTATACTCAAGACAATGTAATGTACCAAAAAGTATATCAATAAAATATTGCTGCTCTACTAAAACAATGAAACATAGTTCTTTCCATTTCTACATAAGCTCCAACCAATGCAACAGCTATTATAAAGCTAAAGGGTTTTTGTTGTTTTACTTTTTAGCATTTTAGACACAGAGCTAAATTATTTTAGCATTGCACCATCATTCCTAGAAGTTTCTGGTAGCTTTGAGGGACACATGTTGAATG
>CM053402.1:52815276-52836886 GCA_028644305.1 Xerus rutilus
TTACTTTTACTCTTTTATAATTTAATAGTATTTTTCTCCTACTGTCTCTTTTCTTCTGTTTTAAAATTTATTTTATTTTTATTAACTTGTACCTTTTTTAGATTATTCTATAATATTTTTTCCCTTTCTTTTCTGTTGTTATTGGTGTTGTGTTTGTGGTTGCTTTAATTGGTTGTGGCTGTATTTCTCTATCTGGCTGGGTTTCATGTTGTGGGTGTTATGTTGTGTCTTTTCTTTCTTCTGAGTGGAGGTGAGCATTAAGCCCAGCACCACAAACATGTAGCTCAATGCCACTGAGCTACATTCACAGTCCAGTTAAGAGAAATTGGACCTTACTCCAGGTATAACCTAGTCCTACTCAAACCTTGGCACATACTTCAACTTAAAGAATAGAGAAGATAAAAACTGATGACCTGGCCCCAAGTAGGCATGCCTTGGGTGCAGGTGGAAGGTTCAAGTCCTATTTCAGGGTACTCACTCCCATAGATTGGCAGAGGGAAATAACACTGTTGTGGGCACCACACCTATGTGGGACTTTAGCGTAAGTCTCTCCCATGCCCTTGCCAGCAGCACATGTTGATAGGACTGAGGCAGTACCTGCAGAGGTTGCACCTCCATATATCCACTCTCCATGAACATCCAGCTGAGCCACTATAAGTCAAGAGAGATGAGGGATAATTCTTTGTCTGATCCTGTCCCTTGCATTGCAGGATGTCCAACCTCCCATGTTCTTACTCACTAAATGCCATGGGTACCCTTCAGATCATTATAACAATGAAAAGAAAAAAAAATTACCTCCTACTTGTCATCCAGTTCTCAAAAGATCACACCAGGAGATGGTACCACCTCTGCTGTCCAACACTAGTGTAGAAAAAAGGCATTAGGAATCTAGTTATGTATAGACAATAAGTATGATGAGTGCAGCAATAAATGGATGTGCAGGGTACCTGGGAGCACAAGAGAGGAGCAGCTAGTGCCACTAGGGAGGAACTAGATGTGGTCAGCAAACAGGGTGCAGGAATTGAGACAAGACTGAGAACTATACATTACTCAACTAAAAGTAGGTGGAAAGCATTTCTCATTTCTGCATAAAGAAAAGCCCCTTCTTTGGTGTCAGAAGGTGATTATGATACACATCACACATGAAGGTAACCAGACACACAGAAATGCCCCCAAAGCTAGACTCAATATTGCCCCTCCCCCCAGGGTTCAGATCATTCTTTGTCTTAAGTATGTTGAAGATGCAGACAAGAAAGATTCATCACTTTTTTAAGTTTGAGGAAACAGTCATTTTTTTCCCCTTTCTGTTAAACTTATATACAGAGATATCCCTGAATTTCTTTTCATCAGAGGCTCCATTGACTGCAATACTGGAAACTTCACCTCTATCTCTTGGGGGTCTGCTTTGTCTACATATCTCCACTTTGAAATGGTATCTACAAAAGGAAAAAGAAAAAGTGGATTTAAATCTTTGAAGGCACTTACTCCTGATATGACCCTCTAAAGGTCATTTCTCCCTGATACACTTATTGTAGCATCAATAGGCAAGTGATAGAAGAGAAATAAATAGGAAAGATTTGCCAAAGTACCAAGCAGAAGATGCTCTGTATAGATTTAGTAGTATAACCAGGAAATTCACAGCAGGAATAAGCTGTACCAAATAATGAGCTTCTTTTCCACCAGAGGTGTAACAGTAAACCAAAGTCTAATCTAACTGATCCCATATGAGATATGCTTTACTGGGAGAAATTTTATCACTAAACAAGGTAATTCCTGCTTGTATCTAACTGTTCAAACAACATCTCTGATTATAATTCCATTCACATACTTTTTTTTTCCTGCCAGTGCTTCATGTAAATGCTGGATTCCATTCAGCCAGGGGCCATGATTAAGGATAGCATGTCCTTCGTGCTAACCCTGGGCCTAGGGTAATCAAGGTTTGCAATGAAAGGATGAATGAATGAATGATTCCAGAAACTGACATGAATTCATAAACTCTATTGGTTTATTCTGCTATTATTTTTCCAGCACACCATCTTATCCAGATCCCTAACCTTCACCATATATCCCATAAGAAAGTTCCAGTGAGACCAAGAAAGAAGCCCTCAAGCTAGGAGGAATTTGGAGGTGAGCCTAAAATGCATACTGACAGAATCTGGTTTTCCTGTTTCAATTGATCACAAGACATAGTACTCAATATTTCCATCTGTATTTTCCTTCAACACATCTGTGCCCATCCTGGACTCTAAAGACAACCTAGAAGAGAGAAATAGAATATTGAGGGATTTAAATCCCATTTACTCTCCTTACTTACCCGTGGTAACTCTTGTAATGATAAAATCAACCAATGTAGTTCCAAGTAGTTCTGAAAATTGTAGAGTACAGTTATTTACTGGGCTTCTAGTATGTGCCAGACACAAGCCTATATGTTTAGAATAGGAATAGGAATAGGGCTTAGCTCTGTCAGGACAGAAGTAAGGCTTATTAAGAGATTCCTATAAAGGAATGGTCTTAGTCTGTTTTATGCTACTATCACAGAATGTCTGAGACTAGGCTATTTATAAAGTACAGAAGTTCATTTCTGGAGGCTGAGAAGTCCATGGTCAAGGCACTGACATCTGGCATCTGGTGGAGGCCATTTTCTGCATCCTCACAGGGTGGAAGGCAAATGGACAAACTTGACAAATCTCCTCCTACCATGCCCTTTTATTAGGGTTCCTAATCTCATCCACAAAGGAAAAACCTTCATAGCCTAATCACTTCTTGAAGAGGCTGCCTCTTAATACTGTCACATTGGCAACACTAGGATTGTAGAGGAGATACAATAACACTATAGTGGGGACAGAAATCTACTCAATTCTAATATCTATGTATAAAAATGCATGGCAGACATGGTATCTCAAGACTGTATTAGACAATCAAATGGTTTGATAATAATGGCTGGTAGAAATACATGTACACAATTTTACTGTATCTTTATATACAATGATCTCTGAAGGATGTGCCCTGGCTTTAGAAATCAATTTCTGACTCCCTTACAAGGGATTTAGTGGGACAGTATGATCAAGTGGCTAAGCCCATGGCTTGTGTTGATCTGATTTGTCTTGTCCTTGTTTTATTTCCTTCTTGTCTGAATTGTGCTGGAATGTAAATTTCTTTCTAGAGGATCCTATTGGAAAGTGTTACTTTTGCTTACAGGCTTATTAAAAATGCAGAGTTTTTATTAATTGATTTATTTATTTTAAAGACTTTGTTTCCCTTCAGTATTACCAGCAAATTATCAACTATGGCTTCTCAACTCTCTCTAATCTGAATGTGACCTGTTTGTATTTGTGAACTTTTTTGTTGTTGTTGTTGTTACTAATTTGTGAAGACTATATGTTTGTATTTTTGTTTGTTTATTTTTCATACCAGGAATTGAATGCAGGGGTGCTTAACCACTGAGCTACATTTCCAGCCTTTTTTATTTTGAGACAGGGTCTCCCTAAGTTACGTAGAGCCTCACTAAGTTGCTGAGGCTGGCTTTGAACTTGCAATCCTTCTTCCTCAGCCTCCTGAGCTGCTAAAATCATAGATGTGTAGCACCACATCTGGTCAGAATACATGTTTTAACAATTCTTTTGCTGATGGGATGGGTGCTTAATGGACTTCAAAAATGGACAGAGAAACCAGATGCAGTGGTGCACGCCTGTAATCCCAGCACTTTGGGAGGCTGAGACAGGAGAATCGCAAGTTCAAAGCCAACCTCAGCAACAGTGAGGCGCTAAGCAACTCAGTGAGACCCTGCCTCTACATAAAACACAATATAGGGCTGGGGATGTGGCTCAGTGGTCAAATAGCCCTGAGTTTAATCCCCAGTACCAAAAAAAAAAAAAAAAAAAAAAAATGGACAGAGAAAGCACTAGCTCAAAGGTTGTGGTTTCATAGTGACATAATAATGGAAATACCATAGACTGCTAAGCGTTCCCTCATAAAATTGCTTTTTTCTTACTCTCAATGCCTTTTGTAAATAATCTTTCCCTTCCACCACAATAATCTAGAGTTATTCCACCTACCACTGCATGGACAAATTTTCTTTCGTGATTGAGGCAGACTGAGATTGGCATATTAGGCCTTGGAAAGGAAGATTTTATGGACAGAGAGTTCAGGTTACTGTTTGTGGAGTCAATATCATGGCTACATACAAGTGGATGACTGAGTAGTGAACTCAGTCTGCAGAGAGAGGATAGCATGAGATGTAAGTGAAAAAATAAGAGGAGAACTTGAAGAGTTTGAAGACTGCTTTGCTTCTAGTCCTGTGGTTGAATACTGTGAGATTTTCCCTGATTCTTTATGTTTTAGGTTGTTCTACATATGCAAACACATTGTGCTAAGTAGAATTTATTCTTCAAATTTTTGTTAGATAACTTATTTGGTCACTCTATGGAGTACCTTCAAATTTTGAACGGTGTCTTCTCCAGTTTGCTTTGTTTATATTTATTTATTTAACTACTTTTTCATTGGTGTCCCTTGTGTACTTGTGGCTTCTTGTTTCTGTAGTTGGTAAACTTGTGGTCTCTTCTCTCCATACTTGATGAAGTCTACCTCCCATTCCAAATGGTTTTGCCCTACATCCCTCAGCAACACATAGGAGCTAAGGAAGTCCCTTATAGGTTAGACTGCCCATTGTTAAATGGAATCCCTTGCCACCCTGTACTATGGCTTATGCTGCAGATAGATAAGCTAGCAACTACATTTTCTAAAATCTCCTTTTCCACAGTGGCTCAAGTGTACCAGCCAATGAGAGACACTCACAAGAGATGCAGAATGTGAATGAGAAGGAGAACCCTTACTCCCCAGAGGCAGTTGCCATCAGATATGAGCAGATATGAGATGTACAGTGCCTTTCTGGTACATTCTTGAGAACTGAATGTAGGCTGAAGTTACTGGGTTATCTTAGCTGCTGTGAAAAAGTACCACAGACCGAGTGGCTTAAACAACATTTATTTTTTATGGTTTGGGAGCCTGGAAATGCTAAGATCAAGGTGTTGACAAATTTGATTCCTGGAATTCCTGGTAATGGCCTTTATTTTGGCCTGCACATGACCACCTCCTGTCTGTGTGCTATCATGGCAAAGAGGGAGAGTGCTTCAGTATGTCTTTCTCTTCTTATAAGGGCACTATCTATCCCATCTTGGTGTCCCTACCCTCATCTTCTTATCTAAATTTCAAAATCACCCTCCAAAGTCCCCACCTCCAAATAACATGCCCTTGGGGATTATTAGGGTTTCACATAGGAATTTGTCAGAGACATGAACATTCAGTTCATAACAGAGGTGGATTCTCTTTCCTTCACACTCCCAGCTCTTCCAATGTTTGAGTGAGACCCAAAGTCCCCATTAATAGTCCCATTATACACCAAATACATAAAGTAGCCTCTATATCCCACATCCATAATTTATTCAAACCTCCTTCACCTTCACAATTACATGGCTTTCTTTTCTTCTTTTTCATCTTCTTTTGCACATAATATGTTCTCAAAGATGCAACATTACAGTTGCACACTACACAGTTATTGCTGACTGTGCACTTTCAGAAAACTTTTCCCAAAATGAAATCCATTTGATACAAAAATTCTGAAATAATATTTCAATCTTCTTTCATATTCCCTATGTTCTAGTTAAAACTAATATATGTATAATGTCTAAGTATAAAAATAAGGAAACAAATGTTATTTTGTGTTTTTAAGATTAGCACTTGTGATAATGGAGCTGCTCCTCACTGATTCAGCTGGTAGTTCAGGTCCATGGTGTAGATGGAGCCACCACCAAACCCAGATGGAAGTAAAGCCTAGGGGCACAGTTGTTGACTGTACTGACATTGGAAGCTGTCTGCTAGCCACCTTTTCAAACTCTCCCCTTCATAGAAAAAGGTGGCAGCAAATTTCCTTTAAGGAATATATTACACAAGATGGAAGACATGACTTGTATAGTTAAATATTGGGGGATGTTTAGTTAATATAAGCTGAATCTATTTTGTTCTACATTTTTAACCCACTGGTAGCACATCTATAACACAAAAATAATAAATCTTTCAAAACTTACCACTGTAATTGTTTCCCAAGTATAAGGTAAGTATATGTTGTATACATCTCATGGTAGCATGAGAGTCAGTGTGAAGGTCATAACACTTGATATGGGCTAGCACCAAGAAACCGCTTTTCACATCAGAACTTGGGGTTTGTCTCTCAGCCCCATACTGTCAAGTGGCATCCAAGTAAACCAAAGCCACTCTGCAACTCTGCAACTCCCCTTGCTGTTGACAAAAGCAATGCATAATTATGACTCTAGAATTTGTACCTGTTTAAATTAGCATACAAATGACAGAAAAGAACTCTACATTTCTTTTCCCAGAAAAACATTGCATGAAACCAGATGGAAGAAAGTTGAAAACAAGATTCTACTTTTTATCCAGAGCCACAATACAAAATGGATTCAGAGGAGCATCATTAAAATGGTACCTTAGTACCTAAAGAAACAAATATAAGCAAAGGCTAGGATTTTTTCAGACTGGGCAAAAAAAAAAGTATAAAGAGAAAACTTACAGAATGGGAAAAAATATTTTCAGACTATTCATCCTACAAGGGAACGATTTTCAAAATATGAAAGAAACTCAAACTACTCAACAGCAAAAAAAAGGTAAATAATAACAAAGATCTGATTAAAAATGGGCCATGTCCTGAAGAGAGATTTCTCAAAATAATTCAATGTCCAATAAGTACATGAAAAATGTACAACATCATTAGTCTAATACAAATTGAAACCACATTGAGAGATAATCTCACCTCAAATAGAATGGCTATTATCAAAAAGACAAAAAAGAACAAATGCTATCGATGAGGGTAAAGAGAGGTTCTCATATACTATTAGTGGGAATGTAAATCAGCATAGCTATAGCAGAAATACTGCAGAGTTGATCAAAACACTAGAAACAGAACTACCATTCAATCCAGCAATCCCACTACCAGGTAAATATCCAAAGGAAATAAAATTAGCATGTCAAAGAGACTTCTGCAATCATATGTTTACTGCAGCACTATTCCCAACAGCCAAGACATGAAATCAACCTAGGTGTCCATCAGCAGATGAATGGATAAAGAAAATATGGTGTATATACTATGGAATATTATTCAGTCATAAAAAGAAGTTCTGTCATTTGCAGTGATGTGAATGAACCTGGAGAAATGTATGTTTAGTGAAATTAATCAGTCACAAAAAAATAAATGCTACATGTTCTCATTTATACATGGCAGCTAAAGTTGACCTCAGAGAAGTAGGGGAAAGAATAGTATTACCAGAGCCTGGAAAGGGTATAGGGGAGAGGTGGGTGGAGAGAGGATGGTGAATGGGTACAGGGGTACAGTTGGTAAGAGGAGTAACTTCTTATATTCTACAGCACAGTAGGGTAACTATAGTTGGTGATAATGAATTAAATATTTCAGAATAGCTCCTAGAGAGGATTTTGAATATTCCCAGCATAAGGAAATTATAAATGATTGAGGCAATGGATTTTGCCAGTTATCCTGATCTGATCTTTACTCATATACATGTATTGAAATGCCACATTGAACCCCAAAAATTTGTATCATTGTTATGTGTCAATTAAAATATGTTAATAAAAATAAGATGAATGAAATTTTTAAAAAATTAATTTTTGGTCTTAATGATATGGTTGGTTAGCCAAACTTTTGACAGGTGGGGAGAGAACAAATACTTTTTAAGTTATTTAGATTTGGAAAACATGAAGTCAAATGGGAAGAATTTTATCTTCATATTACCTGACATTTATTTTAGTTATTACCTGACATTTTGGAATATAGAATTTTGAGGGTCTTCTCAGCACTTCAATTTTTCAACACATCAATCCCCTGAAGGAGGTCATATCTTATCTTAGAAAACTCCTTTAGGAAGCTAAATCTATCTCAAGGGAGTTTGATTTCAAGAAATAAAACTATATCCAGCCTTTTCTAAAAGGGATCTATGAGATCAGCTTTTTTGGATTGTACATGAGTGAGATCCTGTAGAATTTATTTATCTTTCTTTGTCTGGCTTATTCTACTTAATGTCTTCTAGGCTCATCCATGTTCTTGTAAATGATAGGATTTCAGGGATTTTATGACTGAAAACTATCCTACTGTGTAGATAGACCATATTTCTTTATCTGTTCATCTACTGATGGGCACTGAGTTTGAGTCCTTGTCTTGGTGGTGGTTAGGAGGGAGAAGAGGATTGGGAAGCCCTGGCTTTTGATACACAGCTGAAGTTAGATTGAATGCATTTCAAGAGATCACTTGCACAGCAAGGTGGCTGGAGTTAATGATGATACACTGTGTTCTTAGAAAATGTGCCAAGAGTGGATATGTTGCACTCCCACTGTTTTAGCCAGCTTTTGCTGTGGCTGTGACCAAAATAGCCAACAAGAACAACTTAGAGAAGGGAAATTTATTTGGGACTCATGCTTTCAGAGGTTTTCAGTTATAGACAGCTAACTCCATTGCTCTGGGCCCAAGGTAAGGCAGCACATCACGGTGGAAGGGCCCAGTAGAAGAAAGCTGCTCAGCTCATGGCAGCTGGGAAGTGTAGAGAGAGAGTAGGGAAGTGGGGAAAGGGCTAGAGAAGATGCACCTCCAGTAACCCACCTCTTCTAACCATGCCCCAACTGCCTATAGTTACCTCCCAGCCACCCAATCAGTCCATTCAAACTAGGATGGACTGATTAGTTTACAGCTCTCACAATCCAATCACTTTACCTCTGATTACTCCTGCATTAACAGGAGTTTTAAGGGGACACCTCAAGTAGAAGCCATATCACTCACCATAAAAAGGATGATAATCATGTGAGGTGATGCAATTGTTAATTAGCCAGACTTAACTCTTACAATGCATATCTACTTCAAAACAACATGTACATGATAAAAACATACAATGTTACCAGTCAATTTTAAATTAATAAAATTTAAAATGGAATTTATTCTAAGGAAAGGGGAATTCTAACATTCCCAAGTGTGGTATAGGCTGGCCAAGACTCACAGTCCTAAACGAAGAGTCTGGGAGCAAACCAGAGAGATGCCTCCTGCAGTTATCTCTACCACAAAGCTTGGATGCTAAGTCATTATGACCTCTTCACAGATGCTGCAAAAGTAGCTACTCAAAAGTAATTTGCAGCATGATTTCATTGAATTTCATGACTGTGAACAATAGTGGCTCCCTCACCAGTTTGTCATAAGGACTGAAGGAGAAGGCTTGTCATCTCAATAATTAACACACCTTTGAGGCCATAGCAAATTTAAAAAAAGAAAATGACAAGTGGAAACAGGATCAAGAAGATCTGTTGAAACAATAGGAAATTACTCCTAAAAGGCTTTCCAAATGAGATATCACAACATTTTAATTTTATCACTATCTACATACCTGCACCAGCTGGCAGGCTGCCTACAAATAGGCAAGGACATGCTAGAATAATGAAAAAAAAGACAAGTAAGACACAAAACTGTGTCCCATCTAAGTGGTAATTAAGAACTGCACATTTCAATGGCAGATTTCTTGATGACAGTTTTGCAAAACAAACAAAAAGACAAGCCCCCAGCCCAACACACACAAAAAGTAACAAATGCTGTCTGTGTGTGCCTTCTCCAACAGAGTCACAGATTTGGAACTTGGTTTTACTTTATTTTATTTTTTATTTATTTATTTTTTTGGTATTGGAGATTGAACTCAGGGGCACTCGGCCACTGAGCCACATCCCCAGCCCTATTTTGTGTTTTATGTAGAGACAGGGTCTCACTGAGTTGCTTAATGCCTCACCGTTGCTGAAGCTGGCTTTGAACTCTCGATTCTCCTGTCTCAGCCTCCCTAAGTGTGGAACTTGGTTTTAAAGAAGGACTTGACTAAAGTATTTAGCTGAATAATTTGTACCACAGCTTGCTTTATAAGTGTAAGAAAATGAAAGCAAAATAAATGACCCTCAAAAGAAGTGAAACATGAAAAAAACAAATTCCATATAGCCATTAAAAATGATGCTGAAGAAATATTTCTTTCATATAAACAGATGTCAATAATGTACATTAGATGAAAAATAGGTTATGAAATGGTATATTTAATGTAATTCCATTCTTGCCTAAAAATATATGTGGAATTGTATACGAAGGGGGTAAAAAATACCTGGGAGGAGGTAGTATTTACAGTGTTTGTCTCTGGATGATGGAGCCTATTCTACTTTTATTCTGATTTGTGTTTTCTAGGGTTTTTCTATAAGAAGCATGTAAAAGTGTAAAAAACTTAACTAACAAAGTAATGCAGTGAAACTTCTTAGAAGTGGAAAAAATCCTTTTTGTAATGCAAATTTCCTCTTTGGGGCGAGGGCGCCCCCATCAAACCCAGGACCTTGCACCAGGCAAGTGCTGTACCACTGAGCCACATCTCCCTGTAATGCAAATTATCAAACACTCGCTTTCATAATACAGAACACACCTATTCCTTAAGAGGTTCATTTGCAGACTGGAAATTAGTAGTAGTTTCCATTGCTTCCAGTTGACATTTTCAACAGTCTCTAATGAAGAAGAGACATTATTTCAAAGGGGATTTTGTTTCTAAACTGGAAATTCTTGGGCTAGGGATGTGGCTAAGTAGTAGAGCACTTGCCTAGCATGTGCAGGACCTTGGATTCAATCTCCAGTCCTGCAAAAATAAAGCAACTTCTTCCTCAAATTATGCAGCCTCCTTCCATTAACTTAATTATTGAGGGGATAGTTTGGGGTTTTCTGTTTTTCTATTCTGAGAATGAGTTTGAGCCTCTATCTCGGTATGCCTGAGAGGAAGGCATCAGCTCGCTGCAGCCCAGCTTTCTGGGTTCTGTAGGGGCACGCAATTAAACAGAGAACCTATTGGGCTCCAGCAGAGGATGTGTGTTTGACAGCTCTCCATTCTCCAGGCATCAGTTTCTGCCCTTGTCGGTTGTTATTTCTTTTGACTACTCTCAGCCCCCGAAAAGATTACATTGGAAAAAATTCTTTATAGGTCAGTACTTCTATTTTTGACAGGTGAACTTCCATTGACCTCCATGGAATTCTGCCTCTGTAAGCCCTGTGAATGCTGCATTCTGTGAAAAAAACAAATAAAGAGAATTGTTTCATTAACTGGGCTGAAAGAGGAGGTATCACACTCATTCCTGATGTGCTAATGATTGCTGGTTCTTGAAAGTGTTAATTTTCAAACTCCGGTGTGGAAAATACATTCATTTCCCAAGAGGTTTAGCATTTGCCTTTTCCCCCACTTTTGGCCGAGTACCTGATATTGATTCACATTTGGACAATTAGAAAATAGAAATATATACATTTGGAATAAGTACATGTTCAATATTTCCCCTCCAATTTTATTACCAAGCACATTTGCACAAGATAGGGTGTTTGATCTTAAAAACAGCATTAGGTCTTTCATGGGAGAATGACAACAGAATGAATAGCTTTTGTCATATATCTAAAGGCCTTTCTGTTTTAGAGGAAATTTGGCTTTTATTTACAGTGTGTGCTGATTTTCATTGCTAATACTTCCCCATTAGCAAAAAAGAAAGAAAAAGAGAAACAATCATTCATTCTGTCTTTGTTTTAATACAGAAGAGCAAAAGAAGATATGTAAATATAGACCTTTAAAAAAAAATTCTTGGTCACGTTGTGGATTCTTCCACTGAAATTGCTCAGGTATCACACCTTTGTTTGCTAAGCATCTACTTTCCCAAAAGCAACCAATTGGTTGCAGTCTTTTTTATGAAAACTACTTTTGAAATTAGGGAGAGGTTGTGAGCTACAGTTAGAGAGGATTTAGTGGGGTTAGGAATTTCAGAGCATCTCCCCTCAGAATGCAGAAAAAAGGATATTTGACAAGTAAGATAAAGCATAGTAATATTAGAAGTGACCTTGGTAGTCAAGCACAACTATCTCACTTTCACAATTAGGAAACTAAAAAAAAAGCTGGAGTTGCTCATTCCAGGACTCCCATGAAAGATGACAGTAGTGCCGGAAGTTTTTGCCTACTGTTTCAAAATTTTACTGCCTACGTCTTCCTGCACCCAGTTTGCAGGGGCTGCTGGATACTGCTGCTGCTGTTGCTCATGGCTCAGTCTAGTTCAATTTCCTTCAGTCATCACAGTTGAATCTTATTGTGTGCAGGCATTCTTCCTTGTGTTGGGGTGGAGCAGGGAGCATGGCCTCCTGGAAAGAATCAGGCTCTGAACCAGCCAGACTTGACAGTTCACTTCCCAGCCCTACTGCAGACTGTTGGATCATAACTACGTGAAAATCTCTCTGAGCCTCAGCTGTTCTTCTGGAATATGGGGATGATCATTGCTATAGTTTGAATCTTAAATGTCCCCCAAGGACCCATGTGTTAAAGGCTCAATCTCCATAGTGGTGTTATTGGGAGGTGTTGGAACCTCTAAGAGTTGGAGTCTCTGGGAAGTCTTTAGGTCATTGGGAATGTGCTTTTGAAGGCACATCTGCTCCCTGGCCCTGAGGTGAATGGTTTTGCTCCACCACAAGCTCCTGCCATGGTGCACTGCCTTGCCACAGGTCTAAGGCAATGGCTGTTCATGGATTGGAACCTCTGAAATTGTGAGTCAAATAGATCCTTTGTTTCTCATAATTTGATTATCTCAGGCATATGTTATAGCAATGGAAAGCTGATTAACATAATCATCATGTCTTGAAGGATTGTAGTGAGAATTAGAATGGATATACAAAATGTTTGGCTCTTTCTGGTGCCTCAATAAATAGTAGCTGTTACTATTATTAACTCCAGACCTAAGATAAATAAACCTAGTTTCTGTTCTGGAGCTGACAGTCAAATGAGGAAAACTTGGGAAATTTGGCCCCAGAATGTTTGTGACTTGATTATTCATCTGCAATACAGTATCCTGCTCAATAAACTATTTTGTGATGAGTTATTAATTAACTTTTCTATCACAGACCCAGGAGCGAGGAGGGTAAGAACAAGAGCCTAAGGATGGGGTAAATTAGACATTCTATACCTAAATTAGTCTCATTTGCCTGGAATTTCCTCTGGTGGCCAGGAAAACTCACCTATAAAATATAAGATATTTATTTCCTCCTAATTTCTAAGTGAACTTCAAAATACCAGGGGATCAATTTAGAGCTTATCAAGAATCTAGCTTCTTCCTTCCCAAGTCTTTTATGCTGTGTGAACAGAAGAATGTTGTCCTGTTATGCAAATGATCTTTTGAGACACTTAAATTTTATTAATAGATTATTTTCACATGAAATTTACTTAGAAAAATTTAGAATTTTTTGATTGCTTTGTTTCTGTACTAAACAAAAATGACTGGTAATTAACTCATAGCATGTGAACTGATCTTAGATAAACACATGTTCCCAGCTATAGCATAAAACAAAGAATGAGTCATTTTTATATTTTTCAATATTTTGTCTTACTTAGTCCATTTCTGTTCTTAAAACAAAATATCTAAGGCCAGTTACTTTATAAAGAAAAGAGATTTATTTAATTTACAGATTTGGAGGCTGGAAGACTAAGACTGGCAGCTCTAACAGTTTGGCCTCTGTGGAAGGCCTTTTGGCCCCATCACAGTGTGGTAGAAGTCTGCACAGGAAATCTTATGGTAAGACATGAAACAAAAGACCCAGGAAGGGCCAGACTTGCTCTTCTTATAACGACCCATTTCCTTGGGAATTAATCTTCTCTTACCAGAACCTGACCTACTCTTTGAGACCAGCATTAATTCTTTTCAACAGCAGAGCCCATACAACCTACTCAGGTTCCACTAGGCCCCACCTCCTACATGTACCACACTGGGGATGAACTTTCAGCACATGAACCCTTCCAGACATACCAAGCCATATCCAAAAATAACACCTAAGTATTTTGCACTTCTCTGACTCTGAATATTAAAGAAATATCTATAGGTGGGACAATCTGTGCTTGCATTGGAAAGACTTCTACCCTCTCTAAGGTCACTCAATCAGAAGTACAATTCTTATTAAAGTTTTCTTCCCATTGTTTTTAAATGTAGGGAGACACTGAGGCTGTTCAGTTGTTTTTTATTTATTTATTTTTTGCTTCCTATCTCTGTCCTCAAGGCCTGTGGAAATACATACATATTCCATTCTATTCATATATGTTGAAATACATACATATTCCATTCTATTCATATATGTTGAATTAAAATACTCTGTAAGCTATAATGGATTTAAAAAAAAAATACTGTTCTTTATCCCAAAGGCATTTAAAATCTATCCGGGGAGACTGGAGTCATAATGGTAGTATACTTAATCATTTGGAAATTGAATCATATTTATGTATATGTAAAGTAAATGTAAATATGAAAACTTTCAACTTGTATATCTGTAAGTTTACAGTATTTACACATTTCAAGTCATTAGAGCTTAAAACAGCATGCGAACTTAGTGGGCATGAAGGCTAACAAAATAGTTATACATTATGAAAAAGTGATAATTTGTGTGTGTGTGCATATGTTTTCCACCTGTGGTCACAATAAGGGCCCAGAAGCAGCCATTCTTTTTCCCCAAAGCAAAAAACACATCTAATATCCAGATTGGTTCTAAATACTTTGCTGTAAGAAACCAGGAATCCTTGGAAAAATGCCCTGATGGAAGAGTGGGGCAGAAAAATATGAGATGAACCTGGAATATACATGGTACCAGAAATTATAAAGGAATTTGAGGAACCAGGGGCTCATTTCCAAAGGGCACAGAAGCCTGCTTGTAGGATCTCCCTAACAAAAGAAGGGACAACTTGAGCACCAAACTGTTGGATGGCTGCCCACTAAATGTAGAAATCCATAAGTATGTACCAATACCAGCTGGTAAATGATGGAGGAAAATGAACGCTCTTTCTTACAGCACACTGCCAGCAAATACATGTAGGTGCAGCAACGAACGTGAAAAATCACCCTCTGGCAGCTATCACTGTGGTAGGTGATTCATAGACTGTTCAAATTTTGACAACTGTCGCAACCAAGTCTCTTTATCCTTTCTGATCCTGTTCAGGAGCATGCATTTCATTTTTTTGTTGTGTCTCATATCTCCTTCAATCTAGAATAGTTTCTTGCTCTTTCCCTATTGATTATGTCTCACAAAACTTTCATTCTCCAAGACAAGCCTCTACCTGGGTTTATCTGTATTTCTTGGTGAAGAGCCTCTAGTTACAAATTCTTCATAGGAAACAACTGATCCTGGCTTTTCCTGGTGCCTCAAACCAGGGAGAATATCATGTCCACTTGTGCTGTCATCCATGATCTTAGCCTTGACTGTCTAATGGTGATGGTGTCTTCCAAATTCCTCAACCCTATATTTATAACTTTTCCTCTTTATATTCACCTCATGGTTTTGGGGGAGATATTCTCTACTCACCTTCCTATCTGCCTCCGGAGTCCATGCAATGTTTATTACCCTGGAGGTCTAGAGTGACATCCTCAGTCTCTTAAGGATGTGTTGAATGAGGACAGGTTTTAGCAACTAGAGCAGCAATCTTTTTGAACTTGAACATGACTGAGGTTCACTTTTTGACTCCCAAAAAGAAAATTACCTCTGGTATTGAATTCAGTGGACTCGTGCCTATGAATTACTTTGAAGTCATTTGTGACCTTCCAGGAGGAGGAGGTGATGAAATGGGGCCCAAACATTGTGGAGGATTTGTTTCTCTTTGCTCCCAGGACTCTTCCTGTTCCCCCCCCCCCTCGGGGTTACATAGCCTTGGGCTACTGTCACTCATGGCTTCCCAGGGACTGGCTCATGTCATGAGATTGTTTTGGTTATCCTAATTCCTGACCTTTTGAATTGAGTTGAAGTTGTTTTCTTTCTCAACCTTGCAACAACCCTCAGCTGTTTAAAGGAGGGCTCACTAGGAAATGTTTGTTTTTCATTAACTCGTTTCTCTCTATTAGAGCCAACAGAAAAACAGAAGAGCAAAAAAGAAAAAGGTCCCTGTTTAATTAGCCTAATTATACATCCCTCCCACTTTAGAACTTTGTCCAGCTCTAGTAAACTCACCACAGCAGATCCTGGGAAAACCGTGATCCTGTTGGTCTATTCTGTTTTTTTGTCAATGCCTCATTGGTTCATCTACTCAATGCTTGTTAGGTCTAAGGATGTGTGGCATGTTCTCACCTGTGTGTCTTTTTATCTTAATAGCAACACTGCGAGATATGGGTTATTAACCCCATTTAAAAACTAGGAAATGAAAATCTAGAGAAGGTACGTGACTAGCCCAAGATTCCCATTCTTGAACATGTGGTGAAAGCAGTTCTGCATTTTGACACTAAACTGTTGGCTGTTCTTAATGTGTATCTTGACAAAATGGGATGGACTTTGGCTTGTGGCTACTTTGGTCTAGAATAGGCATAAGGGATATTCCACATGCCTCAGTCTTGCTCACTGGACTTTTGGCTGAGATCTAGGAGTTAAAACATGAGTTAAGTAGGCACTTCTTACTTTCCTCTTCCTTTTCTCCTATGAAAACATTTCACTTGGGGGATTATGTGGAACAGAGGAGAGATGGGAATAGGGCTAGACTGAGACATAACTATAGACTGAAGTACAACATCATGTAAACAAATTCCCATTTATATGAATCTTCTACTCAATCTGAGAACATAGGGAGGATGATAAGAAGATGTGATGCTTCACAGATTGGAAAGAAATGTAGAACTCACTTAGTTCATTTTCCTTTTGTAGGCAGATGAGGAATAATCTGAGACTGGAAAAGGGAAGATACCTAATTCCACAGTTAATCAACATCAGGGCCAGGATGTGATCCAGCTCTTCTGACTTCCAGAACTTCTGTGATCCAGTTCTTCTTCTGAACACTGAGTGGTCATAAACTAAATGCTGATAAACTGAGGCAACAATATGAGGAGCACATTCATTTGGTAGCTCAAGGAATATTCTACAACACTATTTTCAGATCCTCAATCCTTTCCCTTTAGAAGTAAATAATACATATTCAAGGAACTCAAAAAGTCTCAGAGAAAATATAAAAACTTAAAAACTAATACATAAAAATCAACTCATTCACAGTGTTGCCATGCAAAAAATTAATATTTATTTATTTCCAAAGTAATTATGCTGAGGTGTATTTTTATAAGATTTACTCGTTCCAAACATGTAATTCAGTCTTTTATTCTGAAACCCTATCCATAAACCAGTTTTAGAAAATTTCTGTAGCTTAATTAGATCCCTTATGCCTATTCAAAGTAATTAGTAATTATTGAGTGTATACTTAGACTAACTGTTCTGAGTCTTTCATTTGTAGTAACCATATTTGCAGCAATACTCCCAGCGGCTTGGGAGGTTGAGGCAGGAAGATCATGAGTTCAAAGCCAGCCTCAGCAAAAGCGAGGCACTAAGCAACTCAGTGAGACCCTGTCTCTAAATAAAATGCAAAATAGGGCTGAGGATGTTGCTCAGTGGTCAGTGCCCCTGAATTCAATCCCTGGTATCCTGTCAAAAATAAAAAAAGATAAGTATGTGAAATGATGGATATGTTAATTAGCTTGATTGCAATAATCATTTCACAATGTATAATATATATGTAATATATATGCATATATCTATATCAAAACATCACATTGTACACCTTAAATATATGTAAAAACAACAAAAAAGGAAAGACCTAGATCTAATACCACCTGAGTATCAGAGGAGCAGACCCTGAAGATGATCTATCCCAGAAGCCAGAAAATTCGTTAATAGTAAATACTTGATACTCTTAACAGAATACAAGGTTACCTGGCCTCTATCAAAAAGGAGTGAGGAAGCCCAAGGAGATGGTCATCTAAAATGAAAAGGTGGTAAGATGAAAGTTAAAGATGGACAGCAGAAATAAGGAAAAATGTCAAGGAAACCAAAAGTTCAAGGGCAAAATTAAAATCCACATGGCACTATAAACATTTTCTTGTGAAGACAAAGAAATTATAATATCTAATTAATTATCTGATAAAACATTATCTGTAATTATAATAATTATAAAATTATATAATCTGTAATTATCTGATAAAAATTTTCAGCAAATTAATCACAAAGAAATGCAAAATTCTCCTGTGTTATGCCAAACAGTAAAAATTAAGGAAAGAAAAAATAATTTAAAAGTATTGTGTCTAAATAATACTAAACAGTGCCTTTTTTTCTTTTATAGATGTGAACAACAAAAGGCTTGCCAGATATCCAAAAGCTTAATAAATACACTCCCAGAGTTTATTTTTTGAATGAAGAAATTGCTCAAAAAAATTTATTTCATGTGAACTATGGAAAAACATTAAAAACTCAAGAAATTCTATGAAAAGAACCATTGGTGAGCAGTAAAATAGTTGAACAAAGTATCAATTCAAAGTGTTTATTAAAATAATAATGTTAGAGCCAGTACTTAGTTATTACTATATGATAAGCAACAATACTTAGTGTTTTAAACATAGCACTTCCTTGATATCTTTGGAGGACTGGCTTGGAAATACCAGGATGTTCAAACCTCTTATATAAAATGGTGTGGTATTTGCATGTAACCTACACACATCCTCCCATATACTTTAAACCATCTCTAGATTACTTAAAATACTGAAAACAGTGTAAATACTATGAAAGTAGTTGCTACACTGTATTGTACTGATATTAAGGAAAAGAAAAAGTTCGTACACATTTCACACAGATGTAATTGTTTTATTTTTGATCCACTATTGGTTGAATTCACAGATATGAAACCCACAGATATGGAGAGCCAACTGTACGTGTTTGTTTATAAAATTAATTGTAGATATAAAAATTACTGCTAAATAAAAGATGAATAATATAAAATTATAATTTAATAATAGTCCAGGTGTAAATCTCCTGGTTGAAACACCAAAATCAATTAGTAAGAGAAAATACAATAATAAAAATTATTCAGTTCTATATATAAATATTTGAAAGACAATGAGATTCAGAAGATATTATTGTATTTTTGTTTACCTTGATGATTAGAGGTATGTTAAACTATATGCAAAGTAATAGAACCATTGCCAGTTATAAATTAAATGACAAATTGGAAAAAGGTTTTCTGAGAAAATGACAATAACATTATGTGTACCTTAAATTTCTTTCTAAATCAATAAGAAATATCAAAAATCACCTGAAAATAAAACAAAACAAGCAATTTATAAAGGAATACTCATTGACAATTAACAAAAATATGTTAATTTCATAAGTAATTTAAAAAGTGCAAATTGAAACAGCAGTAACATACCATTTTAAACCCAATGCATTGGCAAAAACTTAAAAGAATAATAATCCCTGGTGCTAGCTAGGATGGAGAGAGAAGGCCCTTTAACATACTGCCAGTTGAAGTGTGAATTGGCAAATTGGTACTCTTGGAGGGGAATTTGGCAACATACATCAAAAGCTTTCTAAATGTGGATACCTTTGGACTGGAGAGTTGCTTTTCCAAAGGACATACTCTGAGGTGGCCACAAAAATTTAACACCTATGAGGGAAAGAGAAATCCTCATACCTGGGGCTTCTTTGAAATGGAAGATTTTGCACAAGTTAGAAATAGGAAGAGGGCTATAGTGGAAGATTGAAAGGCCGGGATTTTCCAAGGGTTCTGTCCTCTGCTGGCATGTAGCACAGTAACCTCAGACTCCTGAGAATATCTTACACCTAGAAAGCCTGTTCCCTAGGTTGCATGCATCTCTCTCTGGTTTATTTCCTGTGCATTTCCATGAGGCTTTTCTGTATATCTATTTCAACATTTCAGGTCATCTCTGTAGCGATCTTGGCAATTAAGGGAAAGATGGGAAACTATGAAGAGACAGGCTGGACACAGGATCAGCTACCAAGGAGTGCTAGACTGGCCAGGACTAGATTCCCAGCAAAGCATCAGGAGACACAGGTGAGCATGGTGCTGCCAGTCCTTCTATAGATAGTCCTCTTGACATGGCTATTTATGGTCCTAAATATTGCCTGGAGCTACCTGGCTGCCTCTGCTTGAGTGACTTTCACATACTTCCTGGGTGTTTGCATTTCAAGCTCCCAGGAAAAGTATCTGGAGTGGGGCACATATGTTCTAACAACCTGGAATATACTATCCACTTGCTGACTGGGAACGCAAACATGGATTATTTTGGCTTTTTGTATTATTCTTGATTCTCGTGGTGAGGACTTCTTCAAATATGGGTTCAGATGCCAAGAAGACCTCATCCAAAACAACTATCCACTGTGCCGGACACCTACCTTGAGATGCAGCTGCTTCTTTCATTGCCCACAAATACTTACCTAAGTCTTCCCTACCCTCTTCCTGCTCCTCCCTTTGAAGAAGAAACCCTTCTAGGTTGCCTCCCAAATAATTCTGGGTAACTTGGAGAGGAAATTGGAAAAAAGACTCAATTAGGAATTATACTCAGAGACAAAATACCTAGGAGTGAATCCATATATATGGTCTATATTAGGAAGAAAGTTCAAGTTCAAGGTCCTTTCTCTGTGGATCCAGTTCTGCAAAAGAGTGAGCAATGTTGTCTCACATATACATGGAACTTAACAATTTACTAATTACTCTTACATGTATGACTGGATAAAAATCAAATTGCAATTGCATTGTTGGGCTGTGGATTATGTGGGGAGGAGCTGCTGATACTGGCTGTGTTGGGAATATAATTTTTCATATCAAATTCAGCCAGTCAACCCATACTATGTGAACACCTACTTTGTGCTAGCCTTAGTGTTATGCATTGCGGAGATGGGATAGTAAAGAAACCACTGTTACTGTCATCCTTGAACAAGGGGCTAATTAAAAAGGTAATAGCTGTAATTTAGCCTATTAAATATAATAGTAGAGATGGCAGCAAGAACCACTGGAACACCAGGTATGTGTGAATCAAAGGCCTGCTGCTCTGGCCAGTGATTACTAAATTGATTTGTTGTACACAGGGATGCAGCATGAATGATTGTGGGATATCTCTCGGCATCTCTGTAATAAGAACTGAAGTCTGTCACATCCCATCTATTAGGGAATTCTCTGTAAACTGGTTGTTCTTTTGCTTCCATTCCCCTAAGACTTTGTTATACATTATAAGTAATTATCTTTTCTTTTACTGAATTAGTGTTTATGGAATAAATGAGTATTGGGGTTATACCCCAATAAAGAGTTCTAGTGTGTAGAAGGGATTGCAAAGGAGCTTGGGGTGACATTCTCGGGACTTTCCTTTATATGATCAAAAGAGAAGGAAGGAAAAAAAACCAAGTACAGCTAATCTCGGGAGGCGACTCTACTGGTGTCTACACTCTCCTTTGTCAGTGCTAAGCTGATGACATGAGCCTTACTTTCATGGTGACCTCTTGACCCAGTTTAGTCTGTCACATTTCTCTGCTGTGATTACAAAGAGCCTCAAGGGACTCAATGTCAAGAAGTTTACTTTCTAATTCAGTCAAAGGATGAACCAGACATCCAATCCAGACTTGGAGTGATTTTACAAGAAATACCTTTGACTGGAGTGTTAACTAGGGGCTTTGTGCTAATGAGGCCAAGTTAGCTGGTTTGGCCCCAGGAGGGACTGCTAATTA
>CM053402.1:52837386-52870677 GCA_028644305.1 Xerus rutilus
GGAGAAAATGTCAAGTTTGGTTTCGCCCTCAGTAGATTCCTTCAAGCAACTGTACCAATCCCACGGAATCCAACTGGGTAGGTCTGGTGTCTGTCTGCCTTACATTAGCATTTAGGAGATAATCTCCTTAAAGCCATAAATACTCAATTTGAGTATGTACTTTGGCAGGCAAAACTGCCTGTGATCCCATAAAACACCTCATGGCCACTTGGTAGAAACTATTGACACTGTCAAAAGAAAAGGGAGATGGCCAGTAATATACAAATTGTTCTTACAATCCTCCCCATGTTAAGTGTGCTGCTTGACAGTCCAGGAAATAGGAAGGCCAGACCCTGTTGTGGTTTGGAAATCATTAAAGACTCATGGAAAGAGTTTCCCTCTCTGGGCAGAAGAGAAAGAAAGCTATAGTTACTCAAGTGGCAGCTGCAGAGCTGGTACAGAGGCACTGAGATCAAGAAGTGGCAGAAGGGCTGTATGTTTCCAAGCTTCTTCAGTTTCAAGGATATGACTCCCTTGGCTCCCTGCATTGCTCATGGCTATTACAGTAGTCTCCCCCTTATCCAGGGTTTTGCTTTCTTCAGCTTCAGTTACCCAGGGCCAACTACAGTCCAAAGATATTAAATGAAAAATTCCTGAAATAATCAATTCATAAGTTTTAAATTGCTTAAAATTTAATTAGTTTAAAATTTAAATTGTTTAAAATTCCTAAGTTTTAAATTCTGAGTAGTGTGATGAAATCTCACACCTCCCTGTTCTCTCCTTCCTGGGATGTGAATCATCCCTTTGTTCACAGTATCCATACAGTGTACACTACCTACTTGTTAGTCACTCACTAGGCATCTAAGTTATCAGACCAACTCTCATGGTATCACAGAGCTTGTTCCCATGTCATTCTTATTTTTCTTAATAATGGCCCCCAAACTTGTGTATGTAGTGATGCTGGAAATTCTGATCTGTTAAAGAGAAGGTGTAAAGAAATTTTTTAAAGTAAAAAGCTGAAAGTTCTCAATAAGAAAAAAAAATCATATGCTGAGGTTGCTGAGATCTACAGTCCATTATTGTTGTTAATCTCTTATTATGCCTAGTTCATAAATTAAACTTCATCATAGGCAGGTGTTATAGGAAAAATAGAATATATGGGATTCAGTACGCTTGCTATTTCTGGCATCCACTGGGGATCTTGTAACATATCATCCAAGGATAAGTAGTATGGGATAAGGTGCCTCACTTCAGCTCAGCAAGAATATGAGACTTGAGCTCACTTCCCAGTTTGGGAAAATTCATGTATTCTTGGCCTCTTTGGTGAGCATGGAAGTCACCCATCTGCACAGGATTTTCTCTGAGTAAAGAAATGGTCCCCTTAGCTGACACCATTGTTACCTCCATTCTCCTCTCTCACTTTCAGGTAGTAGCAGAATTTCTCCTCTCTGCAGGATTTGTGTGGCTGAATGTGTCATGCTTTTAGGCACTCTGAGCCTTTGTACACATTATTTTCTCATCCTAGAATGCTCTTACTTCCCTTTCTCTACCCAGTGAGCTCCTATTAGTCCTTCAAAACTCAAGTATCACTTGAGCCTCCAACCTTCCTTTCATACTTCAGTCAGTACCTCGTTGCCTCTCAGAATTCTGCAAGGTTTTGATTTTGTTTCTTTGACTCATGCCCTCCATCTCTTCATCTCTTTTTATCTTATGGTCTCGGAATACCAGATACATAGTAGAGGCTCAACAAATTTTAAATATTAAATGCTTCATAATGGAGATATGTCTATAATTATATGCAATGAAAGATAAACCCTTTTTCTCAAGGGCAAGATGAAGCATACAGCTTAATTCTTCCCAATTTTAGCCTTTAACTATCTAATGGGGTTACAAAGGAATGGTTCTAACGTCCTAGTTACAGTGCCAGATTTTGTTTAAGGAGAAGTCTATAAACTATTGCTCCCATTTGTTACCTTAGCATTTTTATCGTTTATCTTGAACAAAGCCACACACCATTTGAAAAGCTGCTGGGGAATCCCAACCACAAAATTTCCCTTAGGGGTAGTTACAGGATGAATAATGTTTTGAAATTAAATGAAAACTCCCAACCAGGCAGAACTGCCTTGAGCCAATTCCGTCCAGATCCTGAGATGATGGTCTAAGTGCAAGTTGTTAGTTTGGGAGTGATCCAGGATGAATTGGCAGGAAAGAGAGGAAGGGACAAGGAAGGAAAGAAGCCAGTTGGAAGGGAGCTGATAAGTAGGCTCCTACTGTCCCAAATTGGGCTTCATCCCACTAAGAACTTCCAGGACATGATGTGGAGCATGCCTCCAGATGGTCCTGCACTAAGGTATTCTTTCCCCCAACTCTCCATCCATTCACCAGTTGGATGGTAGACAGTTGTTTCCAGCTTGAGGTTACTATGTGTCAAGCATCTTTAGGTATTTGTGTGTACATATTTTCATTTTTCTTAGGTAGATCCTAGGAGAGGAACTGGGTAGAATGGTGAGTCCGTTCTCATACTGCTTTCCAAACTTCTTTATATTACCACCAGTAATGTAGGCATGTCCAAATGCTACTAGGAAGAAAACAAGCCTGTGCCTTGTCTTTTAAATTTCTCAACAATGTCTTCAGAAAAGCAAATGTTTTCAACGATGATGAAGTCAAATTATCTGTGTATTTTTTCATACAATTTGTGGGGTTATTTTGTGCTTTAAGAAATCTATGCCTAGCCTAAAGTCATAAAGATTTTCTTCTCTTTTTTTTCCCCTTGAAGTTTTAGTTCTAACTCCTTCATTTAGTTCTGTGCTTCATTTTGAGTTAATTTTGAAGTGCGATGTGAAATAGAGTTGAGATAAATCAATCTGTCACCTATAACTATTTACCTATTTAATCTATCTATTTGCAAAAATGGATAGCCAGTGGGTCCAGCACCATCTATTGAAAACACTATCTTTCCCCAATGAACTACCTTAGTAATTTTATTTAAGTTAATCTATCACCTATGTTTGTGTCTTTTCCTGGAATCTCCATTCTATGTCATGGGTCTGTGCTTCTCCCACAACTGTCATGACCACTAGAGCTGTAGAGTAAATATGAAAATCAGGTAAGATATATTCTCCAGTTTTGTTATTTTTCAAAGTTCTTTTGACTATTCCAGGTGTTCTGCAATTTAATATAAAATTTAAAACTAGTCTTGTCATTTTCTACAAAAAATGCCGCATATCATTTTTTTTTCTTTTGTACCAGAAATTGAACCTAAGGTCTCTTAGCCACTGAGCCATATCCCCAGCCCTTTTTATTTTTTCATTTTGAGACAGGGTCTTGCTAAATCCATATCATTTTGATAGAATTGTGTATCCTATGTCGATTCTATATCAATTTTGGGATAATTGCTATCTTAATAATATTGAATAATCTAATTCATGTCTTCTTAATTTTCTCATAGCAATGTTTTGCAATTTTTAATGTACAGATCTTGTGTACATTTTGTTCAATTTAACCAAACTCTCTCACATTTTTATTCTATCGTAAATGGCATTTCTTTTTAGTTTCCAATTTGACTATGTATAAAAATATATTTTATCATATTTAAATGTATTTACATACATAGGATTATAGATGTTGTGTTGCTTATTTATTTATTTACAAATTATATTATACCAGAAAGGTTTTGAAAAGTTTATAAAAACATTTAAAATAAAAAAATTTGAAGAAATGAAAGAAAAAAAATGAAGGAAAGGGACTTCTAGAAGAACCAGGCATGAAGCTAATACACACATGAAGCTAATATTATGTGGTCCTTGTCATCTGCTTCCTAGATGATGGTGTAAAAGTGACATTATATTATTAATAATTCAAAGCAGCCTTCAGTGACCAAAACATCGCCCCTCCAGAAAAGCACAACTACTTCTTGTACTTTTCTCTAGTGAGTCCTCAAAATCAAGGTTTATTGTATTATAGAATTTAACATAATATATAAGGTCTTCAACAATGTTGCAGGTATGCTGAGTGTTCTAGGCTTTTTTTTTTTTCTTATATCACTTAAACTAAAGAATGGCAGTGGTAGAAGCAGTTTCCAGTGAAGTTACATTTGACTCCAACCTCATGAGAAACAAGCTAATCTGGTCCTGAATTTCTTATCCTGAGACATTGGGTGAGATGATGTTTGTTGTTTCAACTGTTAACATTGGGGAGCTCAGTACACAGCAATACGTAACTAACATAGATTTTGGTCCCAAACTACCATTCATTTCAAGTAGCATTTATGTAGTGCTTACTTCGTGCCAGGCATTTTACAAAGTACTATGTAACTATTAGCCTATTTAATTCTCATGTTACACTAGGAGGAAAGAACCATTACTG
Source organism: Xerus rutilus (assembly GCA_028644305.1). Taxonomy (NCBI): domain Eukaryota; kingdom Metazoa; phylum Chordata; class Mammalia; order Rodentia; family Sciuridae; genus Xerus; species Xerus rutilus. Next base: position 52,841,731 of record CM053402.1, read on the forward strand.
GACAAGTGAGGAAAATGAAGACTAGAAGCACTTAGATCAAATCAAGCCCAGGAAATCTGATTGTGAACTTTGGGCTTTTATCATCCTGCTATTGAGCCCTCTTGTTCATGTCTCCCAGTTGGATCACACAATGGGTCCTTTATGGTATGCTTTCTTACTGGGACACTGTTGTCTCAAGAGAGTGAAAGTAAGTAGTTCTTGGAAGGTGTGTGTGGGGGTGGGAGAAACCCTAAGTTGTACAATGGTTTATGACTCTTTCCAGTTCAAGCCTACCTGAAAAAAAAATTTATTTCTATTTATCTAATTTGTTTTGTTAGGGAGAATTTAAATTAAATTTCTCTTCTTAAGGAAGCAATAATGAAAAAAATGGTTAGCATTGCTTTGTGACAAAGATGAATTCAGATTTCTTTATGCTTTATAGTCTTATAAAAAGAAAATTTCTAATGAAAAGTAGGTGCCTAGTTAATGCTATTGAATCGATAGATTCTGGTCTACAAGTTTCAGATCTTTACTTTAAAATGATACATATAGAAATAAATAAATGACACAAACTGAAGGGTTGCTCCAGGATCCATAGGGAACCTGCTAGTCCCCTGTTAAGACTGAAGACAGAAGCATCCCTGTGAATAATGCTCTTAAGGATGAAGGTCTAGGGCTGCCACCTGCCAATAACACTGACAGAAAATATTTGTTTACATTCTTCAGTTCCCTGTTGACTGACCTTATTATGTCTGAGCAACATGTTTTACCACACTTGCTAATCTGTGGATTTCTCAAAGCAGATAATTAGTCCAGACAGCTACAGCTCACAATGAAATGAGCTTAAAGTCTTCGGGAACTATAGCAGGTGGCTGAGGAGTCTATAGCTCTGATATGACCCACTACTGCCCAAACCTAGGGAAAGATTGTCCACTGGCACAGTCACCCGTTGATGCCCAAAGTTAGGGCTGTTCCCCTGGTAACCCTCCAGTCTGAGGTAAAGAAGAAAAGGAATGGCTAAAGCCTGTCTGTTCCTTTGAATCACTCCATCCTAGGCATATGACTAAATCCAGGCTTATGGACATCATTTTATAAGGATGCTAACAGAGACTCAGCAGGACAGATTAAACTGCCCAGAGTAACCTAGTGGCCCAAGGCTTTGTGCACTAGCCCACACTGACTCTATGGGGATATTTGCTCTTTGCTGCTTGCTGCTTAGGGCAATGAGCTTGAAGAAGCCTAGTTATTTTCTCCTGTCAAGTTCATGGCTTCTCCCTCCACATTCTCCCTCCCCACTCGCTTTCTGTCTGGTTTGAGTTTATTGTCAAAACACGCTCCGCCAAATTACTTGTCTGCAGACATTTTTGCTGGCCTTCGTGTATCCACAAGAGAGCTGCTAATGATTACCCTTCCTGCCCGTACTTAGCTCATCCTCAAAAGGGAACTGCTCATTATCATTCTCTGACTGCAGCCTGGACCGTCTGGAAACAGTCAGGCAGGCAGTATTCCGGCAGCAGTGAAGCTGAAGTCCCGCCATTTTCCATGGGGTCAAGTCTGCACCAGAAGCAGCAGTTAGGCCTTAGGAGGCTGTGTGCATATGGTCCTTCAGACTGGGGCTCCTTGGAGTTTGAGGGAGGGTGAGTAGGTGGGGGCCAAGGACAGGGGGCACTTTTATTCATTGCTGACTTCCTACCATTTCTTGACTAGGAAGAACTACATAATTTTGTGAGCTAGTACAAAGTGAATATGTGAGATCCTTAGCTCAAAAAGTGGGGAAAAAGGTGTCTTTTCTTTTCCCTGTAGTTTCTCTATTTGTCATGGTTTTTTAAAATTTGCTATTTAAAAGTTTTAATTATGAGCATACATTTGAGCATTTATATTGAGTAATGTCAGTTTTAAATGCAAATGTAAGGGCATTTGACTACTAGGCAGAACCACCAAAATTTCAGTCATCCTAGTAGCTGGTCCATGCATATGAACATGCAGTGGATACCTGCAGCAAGGTACCTCGACTGTTTTCATGTCGCTTCTTGATATCTGCATATTTTTACTGACACTCTTTCCTTTGGCTTTTTTGTGAGTAAAGAACTGAGAGGGAAAAAAATGCTTTCTTTCCTTCTATGTCACCATTTCCAGCATGGCTCTAACTCCAGATGCTTACATTTTATGCGCACATCATGCCTAGTACTAACTACTTGAAACCAAGAACTAAAGACGTGTTCTTAACAGAAATTCTAGAAAATACAGAGAAACAAAAAGTTATCCTTCATCTCATCAGTCAGAGAGAACCACTATACTTCCTTCCAGAATTACTACTTGTCTTTTAAGTACAACACATATGAATGTGTGACATTCTAAATACTGTTAGAACATGAGCGTTAATCACGGTTTGTTGACTGCTGCACCATTGGTTATAAACGAGCTGAAAATCAACCCTAAGAATAGCATGTAACTTATATAAATTATACAATATGATATATACAATTTAGTAATAATCTATTTTTTTAGCTTAAATGTGTTTTTCATTTAGAAGTTAGAAGTCAGAAGGTCCAATCCTCAAACTTTCCCTCATTTTGCTCTCTTTTGTTGACCATTCCATTTATTCTTGTGGCTTAAATAAACACCTATATGTTCACTGCCAGATTTTACCTCTTACCCAGTCTTCTTTTCTGAGTCATGAGCCCTCTCTATGTAGCTATCTATCAGACATCTCCACATGAACATCCTTCCAAGCACTTCAATCTCAATATGTCCAAGATTGAACTCATGATGTTCTTCTTCCAACTGTGAGAAAATGGCACCCCAATCCATCCAGAATTTCAAACAACATTCTTGACTCCTCTTTCATCCTCAGCACTCATAACTAATCAATGAGCAAGATAAATTGATTTAATTCCTGAACATCCTTTGAACACAATCATTTTTATTCTGTGCACTGCATTCTCTCTAGACCAAGCCACCATCATTTGTCACTTGTACATTCCTACCTGGGAATTCCTACCTATCTTTATTCTCATTAAAGTCAGAAAGAACAAATAGCAAAATAATATTTAAAATTTTAAGTTTGTCTGTCAGTGATTCACTTGTGCCTTTCAACACTTATCTTAGAAATACTGGATGCTGAGATAGGCTTATTACTCCCATGAAGGACCAAATTTTGCATTTCTCTAATTGCTAGAGATGTTGAACATTTTTTCATATATTTGTTGATCATCTGTATATCTTCTTCTGTGAAGTGCCAGTTCAGTTCCTCCTCCCACTTACTGATTGGTTTATTTATTTATTTTTTAGTGTTAAGTTTTGTGAGTCCTTTATATATCCTGGAGATTAATACTCTGAGGTTCAGGTAGCAAAGATTTTCTCCCATTCTCTACACTCTCCCTTCGCATTCTTGATTGTCTCCTTTGCTGTGAAAAAGCTTTTTAGTTTGATACAATCCCACTTAAGGATTCTTGATTATCTCACTTCAGTCAGAATGGCAATTATTAAAAATATAAATAACAATAAATGTTAGCGAGGATGTGGGAAAAAAGGTACACACATACATTGCTAGTGGGACTGGAAATTTGTGCAAGCACTCTGGAAAGCAGTGCAGAGATTTCTCAGAAAACTTGGAATGAAACCACCATTTGACCCACTCCTTGGTCTATACTCAAAGGACTTAAAAAGAGCATACTGGAGTGACACTTTCATATCAATGTTTACAGTGGCTCAATTCACAATAGCTAAACTGTGGAACCAACTTAGGTACCCTTCAACAGATTAATGGATAAAGAAATTGTGGTATATATACACAGTGGAATATTACTCAGCCATAAGAAGAATTATTATAACTTTTGGCGGTAAATGGATGGATCTAGATACTATTATGCTAAGTGAATAAACCAAAACCAAAGGCCAAATGTTTTCTCTGATATGCAGATGCTAACACACAATGGGGGGCAGGAATAGAAGTTCCTTGGATTACACAAACGGGGGATGAAGGGAACAGAGTTGGGATGGGAATAGGAAAGATAGTAGAATAAGTCAGAGATACTTTTCTATGTTCACTTATAAATACACAACCATTGAAACTCCACATCATAAACAACCACAAGAATGAGATGCTAATTAGAATAAGTTATACTCCATGTATGTATCATACATCAGAATACAATGTACTGTCATGTATATCTAAGAAAACAATTTTTTTAAAAACAATTTTTAGGGCTGGGGCTGTAGCTCAGTGGTAGAGTGCTTGCCTAGTACGCATGAGGCACTGGGTTTGATCCTCAGCACCACATATAAATAATAAATGAATAAAGTAAAGATCCATCAACAACTAGAAAAAATTTAAAAAAACAATTTTTATAAAAGTCGAATACCACACTTTTTACTCCTAAAAATGACTCACAAACTATAAAATGATATAATTACTTAAACTAAGATTGTGTTTATGTGCAAGGGCTTGTTTTGAATGCCAAGAGTTTTGAATTCTCAAAGGCTAAAAGCCTGAAGGACTTAGAACATAAAGGTCCTGCTATCAACTTAGAGGTTAGGAAGGAGTAACATGTGTAAGAACTAAACACCCTCCCAAAGGACTTGAAAATAAAAAAGTAGGAGAGGCAAAATGAATAAGAAGAGCAGGCAAATGATAGAAACTCCAGATAATTTCAGGAAGATTCATCACTTTCTAGGGTATATCTAAGAGCATTTCAAAGCACCTATGGGAGCTTTGTATGTAGCAGGATCCCAGGGAGAAAATTAACAAAAGAGAGAAATCAAATTATCATCTCAATAAGATACAGAACAAGCATTTGATAAAATAACTCATCTGAGATGAAAATAATTCTAGCAAACTAGGAGTGGGATACAGTATGTAATACAACAAAGAGGAAGCAGTTAAACCTATTGTAAGGGAGGATTAGATATCATATTTAATAACAAAGTGATGAAAGTTTTCTTTTTGAGTTTGGGACTAAAACAGGGATATACTTTCCACTTGTATCTAACACCACAGTGGATGTGTTATTACCTTACAAAAGAAAGAGCAAGGAAAAGAAAAAAAACTTAAGGATTATAAAGAGAGAAAAGTTGTCACTTTTCACAGATAGTGATACAGCTAGAAAGTGAAAAATGATCTAGAGCTAAATTATTTAATTAGCAAGATGGGGAAATCTCACAAAACATTATTGTTAACAAAAATCACACTACTGTGCAATAGAACACTAGAATCTATTCCTCCTCCTCATTGTAACTTTTCATCTGTTGACAAACTTCTCCCATCCTACTACCACTTTCCTCCCCAGATGCTGGTAACCACTATTCTATTCTCAACTTCTATGAGAGCATCTATTTTATATTCCACTTCTGAATGAGATCATGCATTATTTGTCTTTCTGTGTATGGGTTATTTCACTATAACATAATGTCCTTCAGTTCATCTACATTGAAAATGACAAGATTTTATCTTTTTATGGCTGAATAGTATTCCATGGTGTGTGTGTATGTGTTAATTACCCTGATTTAATCATCATGCAGTTTATATTTGTATCAAAACATCACATTGTACTCCTTATGTACATAAAATTATTATGTCATCAAAAATAAAACTTTATTGAAAAAGCCCATTATTACTAGGTGGTGCCTATACCTATAGTAGGATTCTTCCTTGGACTCCTTAGTGAAGTAATCCCTTCTTGGGAACTAGGGTCAATAATCCAGCAAAACCTAAAGTTGCTAGGACTGTAGTACAAATTCCCAAAGTGGGTCATTAGGAGGACTGATGAGAAAGGCCATTCGTTTTATACTCTTTGATTCCTGGCCTTAGGTATTCTATCTATTGCAGATCTGGCACCATATAATGCAGTGTCTTGTACTTCAATGTGCCTCAGAATCACCTAGAAACCTTGTTAATGCTCTGATTTAGGGGCTCCACCTTGGAGAATCTGATACAAAGGGTTTCAGGGATAGGCCAGGATTCTGCATTTCTAATAAGCTTCCAGGTGTTATTGATACTCTAGACACAAGGTCCACAATATGGGGCTCATTGAAGTATATTCTTTATTTTGAAGAACAGAGCTCTCCACTCCACAGAATGTGGTCTATAAGCTAGAGATCGGTTGTGCCCTTCACAAGGCTCTCCCATTGTTCTGTCAGGCCAGGAGTGTGGTATAATGATTCCATGGGTCTGTACACACCTCATCCCCTTTTCCTGTCAAGTAATGTTAGGCAGTGTTAGGCAAGGTCCCAGGACAGTAAATCAGACACTTGGTGAATGCTTGGACAGTGGTCCTGGCAGGACACTATGGGCAAAATGACCCTCTGAGTCCCAAGACAAAGCCCTGAGACACAAAGATGCAGATAGAAGTCATCTACAGCTTACTGAAGATGTGAGGAAGAGGAAGACTCAAAGAACTTGTGCCACACATATTCAGAATAAGGTTCTCTCACCATCTCCAACAAACCCACTCTGTCCAGACCACCATCACCACTCATATGAATCACTGTAATTACTTCTAACTAGTCCTCTTCCTTCCAACCTTCTTCCCCTACATTCCAATAATATCCTCTTAGCATCATAGTGGGAGTGGCATGGATGGTATTAAAATATGTCAGAGTATGTCACACCTTTATTCAAAATCCTCCAGTGGCTACTTCATGCAAACAAAATCCATAGGTTTACAATGGCTTTCAGAGTCCTGCCTGTTCTGTTTCCCCCAGCTCTATGGCTGACTCAGACCTCCCTGTCCATCTCCTGCTACTTTCCTCTTTTTCTTTACTCCAGCTATACGACCCTGGGGTACTGTTTATTAAATATGCCTAATACCCCACCTAAGGGTTTTTGCTTATGTGTTCTGCCTAAACCCTCTTTTTCACTCTTCAAACACTCCCTTCAAGTCTCTGTTTAAATGTCACCTTTTCCATGAAGCCTGTCTCTTCTTCAAACTATAATATGTTAATCCTGCCTTTAGCTGAGCTCTACTATTTCTAACCACTTTCAACATACCATTCTTCCCTTGTATGGATTTCACAGTCTCTGATTTTAGTTACTCATGGTCAAATGAGGTCTAAAAATGTTAAATGGAACATTTCAGAAGTAAGCAATAGGTAAGTGAGTAGTGTAATAAAATCTTGCACCATCCCACTCAATCCTACCCAGGATGTGAATCACCTCCTTATCCAATGTATCCATTCTGTATATGCTACCTGCCTTTTAATCACTCAGCAGCCAAATCATTTGTCAGATTGACTATTGAGCTATTGCAATACTTGTATTGAAGTGATTTTTACGTGGTAGCCTATCACTATGCTATAATATGCCACAATGCATTTATTATTCACTTTAGTTCACCTCATCACAGAAGCATTAGATCATTTCAAATCACAAGAAGAAAGGTGAGCACAGAGGTATTTTCAGAGAGAAAGAAAGATCAAATTCACTTAATTTTTATTACAGTCATTACAATTTTTCTATTTCATTATTAGCTATTGTTATTAATCTCTTACTGTGCCTAATTTTTTTAAATTAAATTTTGTCATAGATATGTATTTATAGGAAAAACGTAGTATACATAGAGTTCGATGTTATCTACCATTTCAGGCACTCACTGTGGATTTTGAAATGCAGCCCCTTCAGATAAGGGGGGCAGGACTACTGTATAGAATTCTCTTATTTTTGTGTTTATTATTTACTATCTGTTTCTCCACAGTAGATGGTAAGCCCCACTGAGGCAGGAATTATGATTTTTTTATTCACTGAACTACCTCAAACATTGGTACTCCTGGTACACAATATTTGTGTATTGGTAAATATTTGAAAATCACTATTGTTGGAAAACTTTGCAAAGAAAAAGATGTCAGAGGACTGGTATGAAAGTGTGCTGCTTTCTCTTGATTAAACATGCCTTTGAGAAATCTGGCTACTCCATAGTGAAAGATAATTGATATCTCCCACTTTACTTGCTTAAGGAGTAAATGAAGATCATATTTCTTAGATGTTCACATTATGACTCCCAGGCCTCATCCCACAAATTGAAAGAATGGTGTTTTTCTCTCCTTCCCCAAATAAGTCCAAAACCCATGAGGTAATTTGCCTAGTACAAAAGAATTTGTGCTGCTCATAATTGCTCACCAATAGAAGCCCATTGCCTGGCAAATCTACCAAAGGGTCTTGTTTTTAGTTAGTGCTTAGATGCTTGTATCAGTCTACTTGCTGCTATAACGTAGTACCTGAGAATGGGTAATTAAAAAAGTAAATAACACAAACTTATTTCTCACAGTTTTGGGGGACTGAGAAGTCAAAGATCTAGGGACTGCATCAAGTGAGGGCCTTCTTGCTGCATCATCACACTGTAGAAGCCATCACATGGTAAGAGAACACGGGGGTATAGAGAACTTACTGAAAATAAGAAAGCAGAAGAGGGTATCATTAACCATCTCACAAAATCAGAATTAGTCTATACATGAGGGCCGAGTTCTTGTGACCTCAACACCTATTACGACAGCCATCAAGCTTCAACATGACTTTTGGAAGGGATATTCAAACTACAGCAGTTGCCATGCTCAGACCGAAGAGAGGTTGTACTCACTATGAATGATTCTCATAAAATGTTTGGGATACCCACTCTATAGCTCTTTTTATAAAATATGCACAAATGCAAGTACAAAAGAAAAGAATGCATATGTTTTCTCAAAGAAACATGTATTATGTCAGGTTGTGTGATGATCTGTATTCCTACTCTGAAGCCAGGTATCAGCAAGAAAGAATACCCTGACTCTTAGAATGGTTCTTCTCAGGGACCAATAAGTGTATTTATGGACAATCAACTTCAGTGGGGTAAACTTAGACCTTCAGATGTTGTAATAACTTTGAGCTGGACATCAAAGGAGTCAAGAGTTGCTCCCTCTCTTCTCAGTTCTTACTAATAGGAGAAGAAGGATGGTACTAACCATCTTTGAAGATGGAGCATCTACTTCTAATATAATTCCATATTTAGTGATTGATCATACAGGAACACTGGTAACCTCACCAGAACAAAAGAGAATATCCAAAGTGTCTTAATAGTTCTCCCAACTTAGAAAGAGGGAATGTTATTCTCATAATAAAGATGATCTCCAAGAAGAAATTAGCAGCCCCTTCAGCTCTGGATTCATTATCCTAAGCCTATGACAGGAAAGTAAACACACATTAGGATGTTAGCAAGTAGAAGGTAAATTCCACTGTGTGTTCCAATGGCTTCTTAAATAACAAAGGCATTTCCATATAATTCCTTTTTTCAAAATAAATAAGAACTTTCTGAGTCTCTATTAATTCTTAAAAAGCATCAATTACATCCAAAACACTATTTTCTATCCATTATTTGGTATAGTCGCCAAACGGAAGATTTTTTTCCCCCAGAGCCATTTCACTCACTCATCAGGTTGGAAACAGGAAAGGGGAACATTCCAGTGCAGAAATCCTTAAATCCCTTAAGAGCATCTTAAAGTGGGCCGTGCCTGCCTTTGGTGGGATCCAACGAGATCTTTACATGCAATGCTCAGGCACTTTTAAAATTTCAAATAGAAATTATTCCATCCCAGTTAGACCGCTTTCATGATTTTTACAATATGGGCATTTCCAGTCATTAATTCCATGACTAACCTCAGTTCTTGAACAAATGGACACCACATTCTCTTTCAGGAATGAAAAAAAAAATTCTTTTCAGAGGTCCAGTAAAGATGGATGATCACCATCCATGTAAGATAAAAACTTTTCACCTGCTTCTCTGATATTTGTCCCTACCTCCTCCTTAAAGGGAAGATGGGTAGAGAAAGGTAAGAAGTAAATCAGAAGGAACACAAAGGGTTATTGGTTGGTCCCAAATGGCTATTGACTTGCTCTAAAACTGAGGAGCAGCCGAGTGTGTTGGTACACATGGGTAATCTCAGTGACTCGGGAGGCTGAGGCAGGAGGATTGCAAATTTGAGGCCTGTCTGAGCAACTTAGTGAGACCTTGTGTCAAAATAAATTTTTAGAAAAGGGGTAGAGATGTAGTTCAGTGGTAGAGCGCTTACCTAGCATGCACAAAGCCGTGGATTTAATCCCTGGTACCACACAAAAATAAAGGGGCAACAGCAAAGCCTCCTACCCTGAAAAAAAAGCATCATTTCTCTTTTCCACATCCTACACTGAGCCGTATATTGCCTCTTCTTTCCGAAATAAAATGAGATCAAGGCCCTGGAACTAGTGATATAGGCACTTTCTATTGTTGTGTGTTCAGAATCCTCTCATCTCTTTGGAGGTGAAGGGAGTCAACTCCATCTGTGGCCCATACTTCAACATGTCAGAGTGGGTGAGGCCAAGTGAATGAACTCCAGTAGTGGATGGCTCCCTCTGTGGTGATGATACGTTCAGGCAGCTTTTACGTCCCATGAAAGAAGTTTATGGGTCATACTTTACATTATTAGAAACATCTGTAGAGGCCACAAAGTTGTTCAATGAAATGAGTGAGGAGACTTGGATTCCAGTTCCAGCTACCCTGTCTCCTAGCCATGGATTGAATCAAGCTATGTACCAAAATACAACTACTTCACAGATTTTTAGTTTTTGAGAATTAGGTGAGATAATACATGCACAAGTGCCCAGTAAACTCAAAAGCATGATAGTATCTATAATAAATTCTTGGCAGCTTTTTTATGAATCAGAGACATTGTATCAAGAGCCTTATAAATTTTGAATACCAATATAGGCTTATGAGGGAAAGATGATTACAGTCATCCCTTGGTACCCATAGGAAAGTGGTTCCAGGACCTGCTGTGGATACAAAGTCTGCAGATGCTGAAGTCCCTTACAGGAAATGGTATAATATTTATATGTAACCTACACACATCCTTTCATATACTCTAAATCATCTCTAGATTACTTATGATTCCCAATACAATGTAGATGTTATGTAAATACATGTTATACTGGATTGTTTAGAGAATAATGACATGGAAAAAAGTCTGTACATGTTCAATACTGATGCAAAATTCTTTTCTGAATATTTTTAATCTTCAGCTGGTTGAAGCCATGCATGCAGAACTCACAGATGCAGAGAACCAACTCTATTTTCGGATTTTGCAGATTAATAAGCTAAGTCAGCACAAAACTACTGATGCTGCATTCCATCCCCAGAGATTTTGGTTTGCTTGATCTGAGATGCATCTTAGGCATTGAAACAGAGTTTCTAGATGGTTGTGATGGCCAATCAGGGTAGGAAACTATTGACTTAGAGCCTAAACTCCTTGTTCTTCAAAGTATCGGCCTAGAGCACAAGTGTCAACTGGAAACCCTGCCTCTTAGGCCTCACACCAGACATACTGAGCCATAATCTACATCCTAACACAATTTCTATGTGATCTGTGCATAAATTAAAGGCTAAGAAGCATGTGATTAAGTCATAACTAATTGCAGAACCTGTATTTAAATCTAGAGCTAGCTGATTACAGTATAGTGTCTCTAACCACATAGTCTCCACCCTATATCTGCTAAAGTGTTCATAAGTATCTTGCAGTTTTCCTTATGGAAAACTTCTCATCTGACTCTCATAGCAACTCTGGGATGTAAAGAAAGATGTTAATTGCCATTTAATAGATGAAAAAACACAAAGATTTTGTGTGTCTGCTTAAGTCACAGAGCATATGACATCAGGGTTTGAACCCAGGTTCTCTGAAAAATCATATGTGATCCAATGATGTATTTCCTTAAGAATGCTTTTGTAACTTTGAGAAATATTTTTCTCTTAACCCTGGCTGACATACAATATGCTTTTCTCTTTTCTCTGGGTTTTAATAACATTATTCCATCCCATGCTGAGTTGCAGAAGAAGTTGTGCTGGGGCAAATTTAACTATAAAACATTCTTTGCCACAAATCACAGTCACTCACAAGGACTTCCACAGCCAACTTCCCTACCCCAAGACTTCCCTAAAATAACATTCCATCTGCAGGACACTGCCAAGACGGTGCCAATCAAGGGTGGAAAGAAGTGCACAGAAATCTTGGAGACACGACAAAAAAGCAATCTGAAAGCAGGTGTTCCCCAACATTCCCTGTGAACCTGCGTTAGGGCATATCCACCCACGTAGGGAAAAACAAATGAGATAAAAGGTTATTTGTTGGAACCCAATCATAAATCCCACAGGACAATGCCACATTGTCAGGCTACCCCTCATGACATTTTCCTCCTGATAACACTGGTATGTGTGTGGCTTGGAGAAGTCCCAGTAGCAATAGAGAAGACAACATTGGTATGTCAGAATATTCAGTCTTTCAAAGTACATCATAGAGGTCTACAGCTTCCCCCACTTATACCCGCATGGTCAGGATTGTGTCAGCTTCTATGTAAGCCTGGTAGTAATTTTTATGATCTGAAAGGGGCCAGGAGATATATCCTACTCCTCTTAGCTGTCTTATCATGCCCTTAACTCATAGCAGAGTGAAGGCATAATTAAATCCAGAATCCCTATTAGAATATGGATAGCCATGGAAATGTTCACCATAAAATAACTAAGATTACAAAAGACCTCAGAAATTATCTAGTTCTATGTCTCTAAGCACAAATAAGCAAACAAATCTGTCACTGGCAGCTGCCAAGATAGTCCTCAATGATTCTTACATTCTGGAATTCTTGCCCCCTGTACAGACCAACCACCATAAATAAGGCTAATCTTTGTAACTAATAGGGTATTTTAGAAATAATGGTGTGAGATGTCTGAGGTTCAGTCACAAAATGTTCAGTCAGTCTTTGTCTTGCTCTCCTGGATCACTAGCTCCGGAGGAAAGCAGCCATCATGCATAAGGACATTCAAGCAGATTTACAGAGAGCCAATATGGAAGCAGATCATCCTACCCTAGTCAAAGCCTCAGATAAGTGCACTTTGGAATTTCACAAGAGACCTTCAGCCAGACCCCCGAGATAACAAAATTTCTGACCCACGGAAACTATGTTCAGGCACCCAGTTTTGAGACAATTTGTTAACACAATCATAAGTAACTAATATAACACACAAGGGGTTACATGACATACCCTGAAGGATAAAGCTAAATAATTAGCTTTCTAAATAAGGTTCACTCATTGTCATTTTCAAGACTAGTTACAATTGGTCCTATCTTGCTAGAATAAGTGGACATGGTTTGAATTTCCCCCAAGGCTTCATGTATTGAAATTTAATCTCCACTGTGAGACATTAAGAAAGTCAAAACTTAATCCAAATACTCACATTTGGGGATGCAGTTTATGGGATGTGATTAGGACTAGATAAAGTCATTATGGTGGAGTACTCGTGACTTAATCCTGGTGGCTTTATAAAAAAAGGAAGAGAAAGACAAGACAGACAAAGATATGCATGCATGCTCCCTGTCTTTTGACATGTGATGCTCTGCCCTGCCTTGGGACTCTGCTGGCAAGCAACTTCTCACTTTCAGGTGTTAAATTCAGTTTAGCTTAAAGCTGCCTCTGTACATATTTTAAATTTGGCCTAAAGGTTTCTCCATACATAGTGAACTATAACCTAACTGGGAATGTAAACAGATTGTAACCTGCTCTTGTAAAAAGTAGTCAAGTCTCAGTCAGTCACGGGCTGCCAACTGTTCAAAGGAGGTTCACAAGCTGTACCCCATGCAGCTATCTAGGTGTATGTCACTTCCGCTTTCTATAGATCACTTTCTTTTTCTGGCTATACATGTGGTGGGTGAAGCATCCTGAAACCATTTTAGGTCCTGACTGCTGCTTAATTATAGATTTGCAAGTAAAAGCCAAGTAGTAATGGCACAACTAGAATTGTTATCTTCTACCACTGGCCTCAGGACAGGATCAGAAAAGGCTGCAGACTCAGCCCTCCCTGAGGAAATTTTCCCTTACAGCTTTAGCAAACAACTTCTAAGAGACTCTAGGTCCCCCCACTGCCACCTTTATCCCCAGATGGAGACAGGTGGCATTAGGGCAGAAGTATGTGGCTGTGAAAACACAGAAAGAAAAAGAAATATTCCCGAATCTGTGTGTTGGGCTCTTCAGAACAAAACAGAACAATTCATAATGTTTGAATCATAAAAGATCTAGAGAAGAATCTGAATGGAATCTCTGACCCACAACGTGGCAGGAAACTGGGTCGGGATCTCTCCTTGCTGTTTCTATAATATTTTCCCTTTGCACCAGGAGAAAACCAGAAGGAAAAGATATGGTCGGGGTTGAACTTGGTTTCCATTTGAGGCAGGCTGGGCTCATGGGTCTCACTCAGAGAACCAGTTCTAAGAAATATATCTTTAGGGCCTAAACCCCAAAAGGGAGAGGCTGCAGTTAAAGAGAGATCCAAGGAATGAAGTCATGAAATGAATTTAAAGAAAGGAAACTTTGGGCCAAAGATGAAAGACCCTCTTCACTGTGAAAATCTATTAGAATATGTAATACTCTCTCAAGAATAGAAGCCCATTCCTTACATTATTTAACACAAGGGAGAACAAAGAACTGGAGAACATACATTGATCCCACTTCAGCCCCTGAGAGGATAGGAAAAATGACCTAATGGTGATTTCCTAACTCTAATTTACATGATAATTTGAATCTGAAAACATTAGAAAATAATGAACCCTACTCTCCCAATAGCAGGCGGTAAGTGGGCTGTGGTCCTTGGCATCTCTCTGCAACATTCTGAGAAGGGAAGAGAACTTTTATGCAATTCTATAGCCCTCTCTGTCTTGTGCCTCACACAGGAGGTGCTGGACTGTGGCTCCAACCTGAACAGAGCCAGGTGGTCCAAAATACCAGAGCCAAGGCAACCCCAGAGCTTCCTCTGGCCAAGATTAGAATAACAGTGTCTAAGAAACAAATCGTTCCAGGGATGAGAAATGAAAATACGTAAAAGAGAATAGGGAAAAAATCTCCAAGTCTCATAGCTCAAAAACCATAGCTCAAATTCTGCTAGATAAAAGGTATTCTGTTTCTTCTGTCTCTGGGCAGAACAAGAGTCATAGACAATATCTGAAACAGGCTGTTTGAGATTTAATAAGGTCATTGTACTATTATCCCAGAATCACAATATCTCAGACCTGGAAGGAGCCTCAGTCTTGACCAAAGGCTACTTCGTCCAGCTTAAAAAGGAGCTGTATACGAAGAAAGGGGAATGAAATCCAGAGAAATGTTGTTTACTGTATCAAAGGGAAGTATTGGGAGGGTGACAGTCACTTGCGGCCAAATGGGATAATGGCAGTTTAGTGACTAAACTGGCCTCATAAAGTATTTGGAGGGAGGAAGAAGACAAAGAAAGACCTGGAAATATTGGCAAAACCTGAACAATATGAGATTGTAGTTTGTAAACTTTCCTAATTTGCATGCAGACTGCATTTCACTTTTTTTCTCATGAGAGCAAAATGTATGCATTTGAAGGTTTTGTGGCTGTTGGAAGAGAGAGAAGCCAAAAGGGGGCAAAATATTTTGGGGGTATCGTGGTCTGTCACTTTCCATCTGGACACAGTGTAGGGCCCATAGAGTTCACCTGGTAAAAAGTGAACATAAAAGAGAAGTTTTTATGACCTACGTTTGGGACAGACAGCCAAACCCTCGGGAGGGTGGAGATGTAGACTTAAAACCTTCAGACAAACAGAAGTCATTTGTCCTTATTGAACTCTCTGAGGGATCAGGGACATTGTCTCAGTTCACTAAGGAGACAAAGACTTGTCCTAAGATCAAAGTCAAATAAATTAAGAACTGGGGTTTTGCTGTTGCTCACATCAAATAAATGATAAATAAATATCTTTTAGAGGCCAAATCCTGGTGTGTTTCTAGTACACTGTCAAATCCAACCTTAGTAACCCCTGTTGGCCTGGCCTCTAGGGGCTTTCTCTTGTTTTCACTGATTAGCAGAAACACCCCAAAGTTCCCTGGAAGCATTTGGGCTAAGGTTCCCAGGAAGGTTCCTCCCAGGCATCTGAGCTCTGCTCTCTCCTGGGGATGTGCACTTGGAAGAAAAAGAAAGCCTGGCTTGCACAGGAAGATCTCCATTCTATAGATGCTACACTTGGAGTTTGGCTTTTGCAAGGGGGAGGGGTGTGGATGAGCGGTCTCCCCTCCCCTTGCCTGGGGGGATTAAGACTCTCTATTGTCCCTGGCCTGATGGCCCTTGCATTTGCATATATCAAGTCTCTGGGGCTGGGAATGGAGGCACAAGCTGCACCTGCTGCCCTGGGTTCTGAGGTCTGACCCCAGTCAGACCTTCCAGGTAATTCCATTTGTGTCATCACAGATTGAGGAATCTAGGCTTGAGTGTGGAATAATGACTCCAGAAGGGAGCGAGAGACACGGGTAAACATGCAAGCATCCCTGGGACGGCTGAAAATGGTCAGAGGTCTGGGAAAAGAGCGGGCTTTGAATCCTTGGCGATCTTTTAAACAAGCCTTTATTTGGAGAGCCTTCCAACCTCCTAAGCCTCATTGAACTTGAAAAGCTACAAGCTTCCTTTCTTTCCAGAGACCCTCTGGCCTCTTCCTTTACCTCTTTCATCCAAGTCATTGTTAAAGGCTGCTTTAGTAGGAACTGCCAATGCTGTAGAGGAGGCAGGCAGCAGTATCATTTCACAGATTTAAAAAAAAAAAAAAAGACCTTAGAACAAAGGATCGGAGCCAGCCAGAGGAGGGTGGAGGGAGAGCCCAATGTCCTTGGAGGGGATTCATGCCCTGGACCTCACTCTCCTGCATAAATAACATTTTTTCAGTTTACAGATTGCTTTCTCATTCAGAATGTGCTGTATTGATCAGGACAACACATAATTCCACTTGATAGGTAAGGAAACTGAGGCTTGCCAATGAATCACTAGAGGACATAGTGGATTAGTGACAGTAGCCAGGACTGAAAGCATTCCAGAATTCAGACTTCATTCACGTTCCAGGTTCTCCCACATCATCATGCCACATGTGTAGGAATACAACAGAGAGGAATTTTAGGGCAAGGTTTCATGAAGCTTTCCACTTAAGCGGTACTTAGCTAAAGGGCTCAATATACCTATGACATATAATCTTGATCTAGGAATATTTTATTGGCAAATCAAGAAAATAATTTATTGACCACCTGAGGTATGCAGAGCCTACGGCTCCTGGCTTGGCAATAGTCCTGCTGATAAGTGGCACCCTAAGAAACATTAGCAAATGAATGGTTTCATTGACATGTGCCCAGATGAACTAAAACAGGGCTGACCTAAACCACATGAGCAGGACTCACCAGCTGTTCTCCTGCCTGCAGTCTGCAGTCTTTCCCCCTCCATAAGCTCTTAGCACTCCATGGTTCTTAACATTTGCTCTCCAACATCAGGAAGGGTCATGACAGCAACCCCTGGTGGTTGTTGGCTAATTGACTTTGTTTTAATAGCATGGGGCATTAATCCAGCGTTATCACTCACAGCTATTTGCATTTTTAATTTTTTAAAAAGAATTGAAATTTAATATACACACAGTAAATTCACCCTTTTAAAATGGACAGTTCTATGAGTTTCGACAAATGCATACGGTTTGATAACCACAGTCATAATCAAGATACAGAACAATCCATCACTCCCCCACCATTGACAAAAAAAAAAAAATTTCCTCATGCCTCATTGTAGTCAACCTCACTCTTACCCAGTGGCCCCACCATTTTGTCTTTTCTCAAATGTCATAAAAATGCAATCATGCAGTATGTGGGCTTTTGAGTTGAGTTTTTTCCACCTTGCATAATGCTTTCGAGATTCACCCATGTTGTTCTCCATTCTTTTTTATTGCTGACTAGTTTTCTGTTACATAGATGCTTACTGTTACATATTTTCTGTTACATGGATGTTTTCTGTTACATATTTTGCTTACCCAGTCACCATTTGAAGGGCATTTGGGTGGTTTCCAGCATTAGGAAACTTTGAACAAAAGTTGCTATATATATTTACTTATAGTATTGATATGAATATGTTTTTATTTCTCTTGGAGAAATGCCCAGGAGTGAATTGCCCATCTGTGGTAAATGTATGTTTTAATTTTATAAGAAACAACCAATTGCTTTACAAACTGAACTGTTTTCCCCAAGTGTCTGTATCACTGATGCCTTCTTACTAGCAACATATGGAAATTCCACAATCTAGTTTTGTATTTTATTAATATTACTATTTTTTGCCATTCTAATAAGTATACAGTAATGTCTCATTATAGTTTTAATTTATATTTCCCTAAAGACTAATGAAATTGCATTTTAAACTTGTATTTCCACTTATAGAATAGAGTCTCTTCTAGTTTTAGAAAATCTAATGCCTGATTGCAGATCTTGGAGATTTTCATGTGTTTGTTTGTTGAACTTAAGTTTTTTGGCCTCTGGGAGGTCAAGGTACCTCCATGATGACAACATAGTTTCCCTAACTGAATAATTTGGAAAGCTGAGATCATTCTTGACATTTGCTTCCCTAGTATATTACCAAGGTTGTAGATTTTGCCTTTAGATCTTTATAGTAAATCAAGATAGAAAGTCTTTGTTTTGGTGACCTAAACTGAATTACAAGACTAAGTCCAAGATGAAAAGACCCCTTATAACCTTGGCTTCATAGCCTCCCACATGGAGTAACAAGGTGAGGAGAGAATGCAGCAAGAAAAACATGGAGGAGGAAAATCCTTCTTCCTCAGTTAAGACCTATTTGCTTAAGTCTAGCAGTCTTACCCTTTTTCTTGGGTTTTATTGTGCTTTTTTTCTCTTGGTGAATTACTACATGCTTACCTAGCTCAGAAATTTAGGAATTGGTTTTTCCTTTTTCTTTTAAAATTTCTATCCTTACAATATTCAAATATCTAAAAAAAAAAAAGTTTATGGTTTGGAACAAGAACATTTTAAAATCCTTGCGTATTTGTTTTATCTGTCCTCTTATTTTATCTCAACCATTTAAAAGTAACTTGCAGACACCACCATGCCCTTTTACAACTAAGTACTTCAGTAGAAGTTTCCTAACAATAGACATCTTCTTACATTCTACAATATGATTACCCTACTTAAAAAAATTAACATAAATCCTATCATATTAGCTAACACCAGCCCATATGCAAATTTCCCATTTGTTTGCTTTTTAGTTATTCAAGACTCAGCATCCATGCATTCAAATATTGTATTTCTTTGGTCTCTGTTAATCTAGAAGAGTCCCCATACCATTTATTTATTTAGTTTTTTATAAAAAGAACAGGCCCATTGTCTTCTACAATGCCCCAAATTCTGGGTTTGTCACCTTGTTTCCTTGTAGTGTCATTTAACTTTTTTCCCTACTCATTTATTTCCTACAAACTAAAAGTTATATCTAAAGGATTAATCAGATTCATTCATAGATGATACTTCATTCTTCATAATGAATCACATCAAAAGGTATGTCCTACCATTAGTGATGTTAAATTGATTCCTTCTTTGTAATTACATAAAATCTGTGTGGGGTGGATTTTTGCAAGATGTGAATATACTGCTTCTGATTAGCTTGTCACCTAATTGTTTTATCATCTATTGTTTATATGTGTCTGAATTAATTACTTAAATGGGGATTTCCAAAGAATGATTCCTAAATTTCATTATTTCTTTCACATTTATTAGCTGGCATTTTTCAGTAAAAAAAGAGATATCCATCACTAACAAACTAAGGTTCTTATTTTTAAAGCAAGGTAAATGTTTAATTTTTTCCCTTTAATTTTATTTATTTATTTATTATCTATCTATCTATTTATTTATTTATTTATTTTGTACTAAGGATTGAACTCAGGGATGTTTATCACAAAGACACATTCCCAGCCCTTTTGTATTTTGTTATTTTTTATTTTATTTTGAGTCAGGGCCTTGCTAAGTTGCTTAGGGCCTTGCTAAATTGCTGAGGCTGACTTTCATCTGGCAATCCTCCTGCCTCAGCCTCCTTGAGTCACTGGGATTACAAGATGTGCACCACCATGCCCCACTTTTTAGTTAATTTTTAGAATAAGATGTTGGTGTAACAATCACCTTTAGAAGTGGCAAATGAGTTTTAATTTTTCTTTGTCTTTCTTTGTAGCTCTATGGACTCCGTTGATGTTATTTATTCAATGTATTTCAAGTAATTCCAACTAGTATTCTTTTTGAAATATCATGAACTGAATTTGATCAGTGAGAATCTTCAAGCTGGTTTCTCTGTTAACATGTCCCCATCATCTCTGAGAACTTTTCTATTTTCCAAGACACGATACCCTAGTCTCGCTTTTCCTCCTACCCACCTGGATTAGGAATCTCATAGAGAAGCCTTTTCCCCCTCTTCTTGAAGAATGGTCTTTAAAAGGCAAAATCTAAGCCAGACATGGTGGAGCATGCTTGTAACCCAGCATTTTGGGAGGCTGAGACAGAATCACGTGTTCAAAGGCAGCCTCAGCAACAGCCAGGCACTAAGCAACTCAGTGAGACCCTGTTTCTAAATAAAACACAAAGTAGGGCTAAGGATGTGGCTCAGTGGTTGAGTACCCCTGAGTTCAATCCCCAGTACCAAAAAAGTTAAAAAAATAAAATAAATAAATAAATGATTAAATCTAGATGTTAGGGATGAGCATTGTTACCATTGCTCCTATGCTCTGTGTGGACTGATATGAAATATATACATTTTTAAACGAAATTAGTTCATGCCAATACTTCAAATTTAATTTAATAATACAATTTTCCACCTTAATTTTGATTTTATATCAGTATCTTTTTTTTCTCACATGAAAACCTTAGGGTTTAGTATCATTAAGATTGATACTTATTTGCTTTATCCCACACTACACATAAACCTTTGATAATGCTATCAAAGTAATAAGTGGAATTTAACATTTCTTTGCAGCTATTGTTCTTATTTTCCCACTACTCTTATACACACACATTTATACTATACAAAATGTCCTATTCTGCACAATGCTTTTTCACTTACTAGCTATTCTGGCAATCTCTCCATATCAGTTCATATAGAATCTCCTATTCTTTCTCATGACTACTTAGTAATCCATGTAGCAAACATACCATAGTTTATTCAGTCAGTCTACTAGCAATGAGAACTTGGATCATTTCTAATATGCTGTAAGGATTGTTCCATGTGATAACATTTTTAAATTTTATAAAATTATCCACCCCCATCAGTGCTGTTCTTGTTCAGGGTTTTTGTTTTGTTTGGTTTTTGGCTACTCTTGCTTATTTATGTTTTTAAACATATTTGCGATCTTTAGAGAAACCCTCAGCAACTTAGCAACACCCTATCTCAGAACTTTTTTAAAGAATCAAAAATGGATTGGGGAGGTAGCTCAGTGGTAAAGTACTCCTGGGTTTAATTTCCAAAAGGGGGAAATCTTTGCAATCATTTTCTTTAGCTCTCAGTAGGAGATGGAGGGTGGACAGCGAAGGTTTTCATGTGTGTGGAAAAAGTTTTAGTGTTTTTATTGCAATCATTTAAAATATATATTGACTTGGGAGGAATTGGCGTGTTTCTAATGTAGCGTCATCATAACTAAGAAGATAAGATCCCGTTTTATATATCCAAGTCTGCTTTTTTGTCTTTTAGGAAAATGTGAAAATTTATCTCGCATAGTTTGGCAAATTTCTTTTTGCATTTACCTCTAGGGATTTTATCTGTGTTGATTTTTTTCAGTTGAGGATCTTCTTGCTGTCATACAGTTGTATCTATGCTAAAACCAAGCCTCTATCTAAAGTCTACAATGTCCATGTGCTTTGAACACCACAGTAATGGTCTCTTCTTATTCTTAACTACTTCCTTCTCACTTCTGCTCTAGACATAGTGAACTGTCTTCCATTTGTGGATGCCTTTAGTTTTCTCTTTACATTCTCTGTCACCCACCTTGTCCTCTCCATTCCATCCTCTTGTCGAAAGAAAAACTTTAGACAAATTAAATGTAGCAGTTAATTGGAACAAAGAAATTGAATCAGGTACTAATTCAGAGCAAAAATGCTTCAGAATGCTCCATTCTACCACATTTGCAAATTATCTTTGTAGCGAGAGAAAAAGAAATGACACATAGAAACCAATCCAATTGGCTGCAGTCAGCACTGGCCTTATGTGCTGATGTTGTGGTGGCTTTCAGCTTCTGACTGACTGAAGTTTCTGCTATGATTGCTTTATACTCAGTTATTTGTTACAAGAATATATTCTTAGGTTATGTTATAGTCTTTTTATGCATCAAGTTAAATTATAGTGTACTAAGCATCCTTAGTCCAAACTTAAAATATTTACAGTGATAACTTTAGGCAAAACTTAATTCAGTTTAACAC
This sequence comes from Xerus rutilus, assembly GCA_028644305.1. Taxonomy (NCBI): domain Eukaryota; kingdom Metazoa; phylum Chordata; class Mammalia; order Rodentia; family Sciuridae; genus Xerus; species Xerus rutilus. Next base: position 52,863,962 of record CM053402.1, read on the forward strand.
TACTAATCACATATTCACTGGCTAACTTTCATTTTTCCTTTAGATTACTGTCACTTCCTTTGCAAACATTCACTAACCCTATAAGACTGGAACAGGTGTCTGAAGGTCCCCACATAGCCCTGTTGCATGCTGTTGTGATTATCCATTACTCTTCCATGTCTTTGATGACTGTCAGCTAGCTCCATGGCGGCAGGGGCTATGTCTCCCTCTGAGTTACATCTCCATGACCAGCCTGGTGTCCAGCCAAACCAGCTCCTCCACAGCCTATGACTATGGAATACATGCTCAGCTCATGCTTAGAGCCACTGCTCCCTTTAGCCTGAGCATGTAAGTGCATGTGGATGGGTCTTTTGAGAAACAAAATGCCCCAATTTGGACAAAAGAATATTCAAAGGCAGAAACAAGGAATAGTCTCCATAGACCTGTTCCCATTAGACTTTGGATGCTTATAGTTTTATAGGTCCTCCCCACATTATCTGGGATTTCTACCACTTAAAGTCCACCAAACACTTACACACTGGGAAGAAAGTAGGTTTGGGGTCTCATAGCGCTCTGTCTGCCAGAGTCTTGGATGGAATGACAAAAGCACTAATTGTCTTTCTCTCTTGCTCAAACAGTGTGGAGGAGCATCCTTTCAAATAAAGAATGCATCAGATTTACATTGCTATTTCTCTAACTCTAGTTCTACTAAAATTTCACTAAGATTTGTAGGCATAAATATTTAGGAGAAAACAAATGAAAACACTTCCCATTTAGCACAAAGATGGCAGGAGAGGGGTCCTGTTACCCTGAGCTCATTCATAGTTCTGCTAGCAAAGACCAAATGCAGAGCCTGTGCTCTCCTCTTTGTTCCACCTCACAGAAGAGTAATTCACAGTGCAGGCAACCTGGTTCTTGCCCTAATTGTGCTAAAAGATTAACGGTTCTCAGTCACTGGAGTATTTCAGAATCTGCTGACTGCTTGTTAAAATGCAGGTTATTGGGCTCTCCTGCCCTGATTTCTGATTCAGATCTGAATCAAGGGTGGAGGATTTGCATCTCTCACGAGTTTCAAGATGATGCTGATGTTGCTGGTCTGGGTACCACGCTTTGAGAAGCTCGACTCAAGAGAGAACACTGAGTGAAACATTTGCTGTGACTGACAGGGCAAACCTGTCTGTGATCAAAAAAAAGAAAAAAAAGAAGCTAATGCCCCCTCTGGAAAGGTATTGCCTCTCTCCTTTTCTGGGGTCCTTGAGACACATGACAGCCCCTCTCTCTTGGACCTTATCAATAAGAATTCACAGTGTTATCACAGCCAAATTAATTTAAATTTAAATTAGGTAATAAGCCTATACTTCCTATTACTTTGAGGAATGTAGAAGGTTAGAAATGAGGTAAGGCTTCAAAAGCCAGAGAAGCAACAAAGGATTATTAAATGCTAGAGTCATCAGGGAGGCTGATCAAGATAGAAGCAGCTCTAATGAAGGAAACCCTTTCCTTCCAGATGTTTTGGTTCAATTTGGTTAGGAAGGTTATCAAAATAAATAAGACCTGACCTCAGCTCTCCAGGGGCATATGGACCAGCTGTAAGGCTGACGTAAGAATAAAACAGAAGGATGATACTGTACTACAGAGTCAGGCCATACACTGTCAGGGCTCTGGGAAAGAGGCTGATTCAAACTAGGGATGACACAGGAGAAAGAATCCAACTCTCATTAATGTCTTCTTTGCTTAGGCACTTTGCATGTCCCAGCACATTTAATTTAATCTCCCAAACACCCTGGTGGGGTCAGTTATCCAAGAATCTTATCAATGTCAAGGCTTTTCATAGTATGAGTGGCTCTTTGAGGTGGGAGGGTAATTGAAAGAAAACAGTGAACCGTCTAACTGACGAACTTTGCACTTGAACTTTTATTATTCTTGGGAAAAGAAAAAAGACAAAACAGAAAACCTTCCTTCAGCAGTTTTGCATAATATATTTTCTACTCTAACACACAATGAAGCACCAAAAGGGAGCCTCAGTCTTGGTTTTTGGCGATTCATCTGCTCTTCTACGAGCTCCTGGTCTTGTCTGAAGCCTCAGTTACACACACCAAGGTCCCAGGCTTTACCAGGTATATCTTTCTTGTGGTCAACGTAGGAAGTTCAGACATTGTTAGAACCTCTCTAATTGTATTGTATCTATAGGCAACTAGCAGAAAGGGAGAGTTTGCTGAGTCAGGGGGTTCTGCTTTGTGACCTCAAATTAGACCAGCACAAACAGGTGAAGTGACACTTAATTTGCTTGTTCCCCAAAACACCATGAGTTCAGACCCTTTAATCTTGAGTCAGAAACTGAGAAAATCCTGAGTCTGATAGAAGGCACCTCCAAAATATCCATTTTGAAAATGAGAAATAGAGATGATGTGTATGCGTGCGTGCGTGTGTTTGTGTGTGTGTGTGTGTGTGTGTGTATTTTTCAAGTCACACAGCTTGTCTGACTCAGTCACTTATAGGATGCTTCTTAGGAAAACTGAGTTTCCCTCAATAGGCAGGTCAGCTCCAACGGTTCAAAGGCTCTATCTTGTTAATCCCTTTCCTCCTTTCCAACAAACTTCAGAAAGCTGCTACCAAGCCCTTCAGGTCTCCAAAGTGAATAATTAAATAGTTGTGGCTAACACCTGCTATGTCTCTGAAAAAGTACCCACAGGGGTGCAAGACATAAGCTGCCTCTGCATGCATGTACATACCCGTGTGCATAGTTCCGCACGTGCCACCTGTTGCTTTTTGGATGGATTCTTGCTGGTTTCTGAATTCTGCACCAGAATAAGCCACAATGCACTGTCCATGCCCCTTTTTCTTGGACACTTTTTTATTACCTCTCAGGACAACCTACTCAAAGTCTGCTTTGTTTGCTTGCTGTAGCCCTAGCTTGGAGTTTCCTTTTGCATCTGGAAAGTCCTTCCAGACAAATGTCTTCTCATCATAGTCTAGTCAATGCCTTGAAGCATCGGCTCCTCTGGGGATCATTCCTCTCCTCATCACAAGGATGATGTGCCTGCCCTGGCCTTCACCCCTAACTGGGAATGCTATTCATTTCTTAAAATTGCCTTTAACTTCTTCTCACTGTACTAGCCCAGACTTCATAAACTCCTGTCACCAGTTAGAGGAATGAGGTGTCTCACGTATCCCTTTCAGCAGGAACTCAGGATTTGTCAAAATCAAACCATTAAAATAAAGTCATTAAAAAGAAAAAAAAAGATCTCAGGTGTTGAAGCAAACCATTTCCGGCCACAGAATCAAAGAGGTACCCAGGTATAAATGGTGCCGGATTTGGTTTAGACTCATGGAAATTTTTCATTCTGTAAGATTTTTTAGAAATCCGTTTTATTCCCTCCTCCTCCTTAGCACAGGAGTGGGGGCATGGTGGGGAAGAGGGGAGAAGGAGAAAACACAGGAAATGTAAAGGATTCTGGAATTTGAAATGTATGGGGAAGACAAGTAACTTCCCTGAATCAAAGCAGAAGGTAGTGGCTGGGAGTTGTCTTAAATGGGCCACCTGCAGAAAACGGGGAGCAGAGGAAAAACACTCAGTTGGCACAAATAGAAGCCACACATTTCTAAAAGCTTCTGTCAGTGGATCGTTAAACCCATAGTGCTGCTAGTTTCAGGTTTGAATATCTTGGCAATCGTGGTGTGGAATCAGGCCAAGGCACATGCACCGGGGCTGGATGCTCACTCTGCAGTTCCTGGCAGACACCTTTTCTCTTACACAGAAGATCTGGTGAGTGTTAAGAAAGAAAAGTACTGTCATAGGAAATCAGGAAATCAGTTGCATTTCCAGAGTTAAGCTGTGTATGCATGCTGGTTTATTTTCTAGGAGCCAAGAGCAATCTCCAAACCAATGAAAATGTCCTGAAATGAAGCCACTTCACCAGCCATATCCATCCTTTCCATCCACACTCTCAAAAAATTTTGCTTTATGGTTTGTTATGTGGTTCCTGCTTTGTGTATATACTTTGGGATGGATACTACCCCTATTTTAGAAGAGAAGCTGTGAAAACTTGGTATTGCAATCATTTGCCAAATAATTATAATCAATAATAATAATGCCTGGTATTTATCAAACACTTTCTATACATCCGATACTATAGTAAGAAGTTAATGTGTAGGCTATCATTTATTAGTCATCAGATCATCCTTGTTGGTCCTGTGTTTAGTCTAGAATCCCCTTCCTCAGCTTTCTTGCATCCTTTATAGAGGTAAATAGTAACAGTGAGAAGATCATCCTTGCCGTTTCTTTATCTTAGGATAAAAAGGCTTAATATTGCCTATCACAGGGCGATTTTCCCTGTGATATGAATTTAGAATGAAACTCAAAATCCTCATTATAGAATCCAAAGTCCTTACAGTATCAAAAGTAGCATAATCAGTTCATAATGTCATAATGTCAAATGTTCATAATGTCAAACTCTTTCCTGCCTGGCGACCTTCATATCTGCTCTTCCTTTGCTCTCCGAATACACTCACACGCACAAGCATCATGCTAGTTATTAATTTCTACTCATCTTTCATGTCCAGATCACTTCTTTAAAGAGACCTTGCCTGAATTTCCTATTGGAATCAGATTTCTTCATTATAAGCTCTCCAAGCTCCCTATACTCTTTCTTTAGAGAATATGTCTTTTTGTAATACTGTTTGCTTGCTTTAATCTTCCCTGTTTGTTGGGAGCCAGGGATGGGGAGTCTTTTGTTCACTACAGTATTCTCATCACCTAACTGCAGCTGGTACATAGTAAGTACCTAATAATTATTAATAAACACAACAAAAGCAACATTTGGAAGTAGGAGTTGTCCTTACCAACCTGATTGATTAAACTGGTTTTTAATTGTACAAAGTAAAGTGATACAACTATTGTTCTGTAACTGTATTGGTTTCTGGTATTGCTGGCACACGATTAATAGCCATCCTTAAGAGACTTGGAGAGGGGAGGAGCCCCTTGTGCAGCATTTGCCAATTTCTGAATATTTCTACTGCATTTGATTTCAAGCCCCCAGTGTGATGTCCAGTCAAGAAGAAGTACACATTTGGCTATTTAGAGTTGGTGCAAGATGGTCCTAGAAATCACTGTTTCTGGCAAACTTAATGATTAGACCATTCATTAGGAAGCAGAGAATTTCTTTTAATGAATTAGGTTCTCATTTTTCAAACATATTCTTTGATTTAAATACACTATAGTTTCTAGTTCTAACCGGTAGCCCTTGGAGAGGGCTCCACTTGGGTGAGAGATCCATCTATACAGTCCTTGGGGTAACTTTAGCCTCCAGATTGGTAGGCTCTGGCCATAGGGTATTCACCAGAGCATATAGAAATGCAATATTTTATGTTTGTGAGAACATAGAAGAAAGATTCAAAGCTCATTAACGAGGTGAAGGACGACAGCATTTTATGTAAACAGGTCTCCTCCTCTTTTATGCTGGGAACATGAGAATGGCCCTCAGCTCCAGAGGCTGCTTCCCAGGCCTCTTCTTGCCTGGTGCCCACCTCCAGCCATTCCTATCCCCTAAACATCCCTCATCCCTACTTTGGGCACATCAGCCTCCATCTTGGTCCTGAGAAAGATCTGAGAAAGACTATGTGAAGAATTCCCTCCTTTCATATGATGGTTAGGGACAAGGAATATTTCTGTTTTTCAAATGGGACTATTAAGAGTTAGAAAGGTCAAATTATTCAAGCAAGAATATCTCTTGGTTTAGTGGCAGAGTCGAGACTTCAAAGTGTTACTGTGCTACTATCTCTTAAATTTGGTCCAAGATACTGACCACTAAAGATTTCATAAACAGGGGCTGGGGTTGTGGCGCAGTGGTAGCGTGCTCGCCTAGCCTGCGGGGGGCACTGGGTTCAATCCTCAGCACCACATAGAAATAAAATAAAGATATTCTGTCCACCTACAACTAAAAAATAAATGTTTAAAAAAAAAAAGATTTTATAAACAGATCTCCTCCCCACAATGAACTAGTAGCACAAAACAGTCTCCCAAAACTTTCTCAGTGTCTTCTTTTTCCACCCTTTATTCCATTTAAAAAGCAAACGCACACGCACATACACAAACAGAACGACTGCATATCTATCAGCTCTCCAGCAAAGAAAATATATCCTACACCTCTCTTCAGACTCCATAAAAGGGTATCAAAAAAACAGTAAATATTTGTTGATACATTCACTGAACTATTGATAAGACAGGTAATTTGTATTCTAATTTTTAATGTATTTATCATCGTGATGAAATGACTTGCCTTAAAGTTTCTTTAGACTTTCTGCTAATATATTTTTTTCCCATATTGACCTTTTCTTGGGGATTCTTTATTTTTCTCAAACCAATTTTTATTCAATTAAACACACAGATACAAAAACCACAAAAAAACACACAAATAATTTAGTGATTGATTAAAAATTGACTATCCTTACAGCTATCACTGAAGCCACAACAGATTTTCCAGTGGCCCTCGTTAGCAGTCCATGTGCACCTTCTTACTCATGGCACTCTGCCTCCCTGAAGAAGTAACAATTATCTCAATGCTACTATTTTTCATGCTTTTATTTCAAACGTGTGTGTATCAACACTAGAATTTAGTTCTGCCCATTAAAAACAAAGCAAAAATCGCTGGGTAGTTTCTTTTCTTAAAATGTATCTATTTGAGAAACCACTTGACCTGCAGAATGTCCCATGGTCTGCTTTTGCTGATTGTGCTCTC
>CM053402.1:52871177-52902792 GCA_028644305.1 Xerus rutilus
CCACATACCCAGCCCTATTTTGTATTTTATTTACAGACAGGGTCTCACTGAGTTGCTTAGCACCTTGCTTTTGCTGAGGCTGGCTTTGAACTCCTGCCTCAGCCTACCAAGCCATTTGGATTACTGGCGTGCACCACCGTTCCTGGTTTCAATGTTCTTATTGCAAAAGAACACGATAAGTATGTGAGATAATGCATCTACCTGAATTAGCTTGATTTAGACATTTTACATTGTATACATATTTCAAAACATTGTGTTGCATACTACAAATATATACAAGTATTATTTCTCAATTTTAATTAATTATTTTAAAAAGAGGCCGGATAGAGACCCCTTTCACTGTGTAAAGACACAGTGGGAAATGAGTGTTCTACAACTCCGAAAATGACCCTCACTGGCGTGCAACTCTAACCTAGGACTTGCAGCTTCAGAACTGTAAGAAATAATTTTCTGCTGCTTATAAATCACCCAGTCTTTTGTTATTGTAGCTTGAATAAACGAAGACAGGGAAGAATTCAGTTGAAATGGCAACAGACTATTATCTAAAGGTAATTTAGAAAGACTATCTATTCTATGGCAGGATTTTTTTTTAATCAACATTTTCTTTCAAATCTCTCAAGTCTGACTTTTTCTGGCCACTAACTGACACTACTTCTTAAAGATTGTCACATACTTTAGGGTAAAACTGGAATCCTTCAAATTATAGATGTCCCTGGTGCTTAGCCATGTCATTTAAAAACAATGTATCTTCAATTAGTGTTTAAATGGAAATTTTTGCAAGTGTTCCAAAAGACCCACTTCCTCCTATTTATTGTGGTATAAACCTAATTTTTTAAAAGAAGTAAGTTTTTAGGTAGGTTCTTAAGGAGATTGCTACCTTCATGTCAAATCATGAAATCATTGAGTAAAGAAGATCTATGTGAAGAGGAGAAAGGAGGCTCTTTTGGCATAATAAATTGTCTGAAAAACTTCTGATTATTATAAGATACGTTGCCTTACAACAAGATGCCAATATATAGGGAATGAAAAATCTATCTCTTATATAGTCTTAACCTTCTAATTAGGGTGAACAAGTAATAAGTGATTGAGGCTAAGATAAGCTTCTAGACATTGAGAGAAAACTGCTGAGACGAGCTTTATCAGAAAGATGTTTGTTCCCAAATTTTTATTCTAACCCAGTGGGCTTCAAAAGACAGATTCAGAGGGATTCAGAAAGAGGAGCATTCAGATCAACTCTAGACCGAAACATTGAGATAAGATTAAGCAGTGATAAATGCAAAACACCTAAATTATAGTGAAGTGCTCACTTGCTCCCTAGAGAAGCCTTTAAATGTATCTCTAATTATAATTGACATTCTAACCTGTTACTTCAAAAGAGCTTTTTATGAAGAGTCACGTGGAAAAGGACACAGACCTGGTTGTTGAAACTGGTACCTATTTAGCTGGTATTGCCACAGTTCAGAGACATAGCCTAGGAATAAGCAAACTTGAATCTGTTGGCCCCAAGCACTGTACTGTGGCCTAAGGAAAAATGAGTTGCTTTGCGAGAAATATGTGGTACTTCCTCAATGAAGTAGAGAAATTTAAACAGTATAGTCCAACTTTCCTTCAGCTGCATGAATAATCTGCACCATTCTTGGCTTCATGGAAATTTTCTCACCCCTTGGACTTATGTTATCACATTATGTCCATTCCCCTGGTAATTTTGTGCATTATGATTCTCAAACTTTAAATGATCCTAAAGTCTCAGGCTTTTACTCACCTCTGTACAGTTTCCTTGGAGATTTTCAATCATCTCCTTCATTTCCCTCTCACTCAGTCTTTCTAGACCAGTCTTTAAGAAGGAGCTACTTGAATATGTTCAAAACAATTATAGAGTGCTATATCAACAAGAACTTGAAAATTAAATGTCTCTCAATTTGTATGTATTGTGGAATTGATAGACAATAAATGCAGAGAGATGCTAGGAAGGCGAAGAATGGCCCCAAGCATGGTACTGGAACCCATTCATCTAAAGAAATATGTGTCACCACAAGGGATAGCTGGTGTAATACAGAGGGAAAAGAATCTGAAAGGCCTTCAGCACAGTCAGAGGGAGGAGATGGAGAGGGGGAGAGGAAGGGGAGAGGAGACGAGAGATTGGGCGGTTGATGGGATGTAGCCTACTCCATGCTCAGTTAAAATTCATCTTTAGAAACATCTGCAATCTGCATCAGGCATTCTTAGTTTGCTCATTAACAATCACTGTAACGGCTTCTTTTGATTTCATTCCCAATAAGATTTGTGATTACTAGTTGGCTTCCTGTGTAGGTTTGCCTATAAGGCAGGAATGTGCTGGTCATACTGAGAGGCATGTTCTAGGCAGGTGACATCTCTTGTTATAAACGATTGCACTAGAACATTGGTTTTATAACTCAGTCTTCTGAGTTTGATTGATGTGTACTCCCCTCAGTCCCAGAAGGCTAAAAGAACAAGTTTCTGAAACTACAGAGTGGGTAACCAAATCCTAGACCATAGTAAATTCACCAGAAAAATGCCACTGGATCCTGCCTTCCCCAAACAAAGCTCTGACCTTAACATTTTCCCCTTTGAACATCAACACATGCCTTACGTTTGCTCTGTGTCAGATGTCTTTCATTATAGAAACACTTAGCAAATTCAAGTTGACTTGAACTTGGCTCAACCTGTTAGTAATAAAAAAATTTTCCTATGCCAGCTTTCCATTTTCCCCCCATTTCTTTCAAGAGTACCAGGATCTGCACAAGAAGTTGAGCTCAAAGACTCAGCAGTGTTAATCTCAACCTCTTAGCTCACTTTCAGTCAGAAAATGTGTCCTGTTCATTTTGCTTTAAACCCTAGACTGCCTCATCTCCCTTTTCTACAATCATGGACCTAATTCTGGTCTTCATCAACTCATGCTGATGCTGCAATTAATGGGACCTCTTAACCATCACCCTTGTCTAATGTCCTTCCTAACCTCCTCCATCAGGATACCTCTTCCTGTTACCACTGCTAAGTGGATCACACCCAACTCCGTCATAAGGATTATACATAATTTGGCCCATTACTATTCACCCATCTTGTTTTTATTGCTTAAATGCACACCCTATACCCCCTGTCATGCAGTCTGTTTGCAGAGTAGCCAACTATCCCAAATTTTCATGCTTGAAACAATAGTCATTTATTTTGCTCACAAAACTTCAGTTTGGGATGGGCTACATGGAGAGAGCTGATGTGGTCTACTCAGGTTGTCAGGGGAGGCAGCTTGACAGGGGAGCTGGAAGATGAAGATCCACTTTGAAAATGTGGATCTTAATGAGCATAGCCAGCAAATGGGGGCTCAGTCAGAACTGTGAGATGGGTACCCCGTCCCATCCGCAGGATGCTTGCGATTCCTCCTAGCATGGGAGCTGGTTCCCAAGTATCGGCATCCCAAAAAGACCAGGAGGATGCTGGATCACATTTTAGGACCTAGCTTCAGAAGTCTAATTGTGTCAACTCCACTGTAATCCTAAGAGCACGCAGATTCAAGGGGATGGAGCATAGACAGCATTCAACAGCAGGAGGACTATCAAGTCACATGGTAAACAAAACAAAGCAAAGCAAAACAAACAGCAACAAAGGAAAAAGCCTGTACAATGGGAGAGATTTTTGGCAGTCATAATTTTGGAAAACACAATTTGCTACATGCAGCACATGAATAAATGATTGGTTGAAGAAATAATTAATTAACACTTCTTATTTTGTGGGGCAAAGTATCAAGTAGCCTCTGTACATTTTGAAGTTTCCAATCTCATTTTACAGGTCAGAAAGCTAAGGTCCACAAAAATGGAAACTTCCCTAGGCCACAGTGGCAGCACTGGGAACAGAAACGAAGTCCACTTAAATACCCTGGCAGATTTTTATTCAATAGGACTCGAGGAGGGCTGGGAAATGCACAGTTTTAGTGAATGCACAAGGCAATTGTTACAAGCAGGCCAATTTGGGGAACACTGTGCTATAGCTTACTGCTCACTGGGGCCACAATTACAGATCATGGGCAACTCATTACAGAAATTCAGGAGGGTGTGGATGCATAGCCTAAATATTTTTAAGGCCCTCTCCGAATGGAAGACATTATTATTAGTTCATAGCCCGGGTTCACAAACTAATCTCCCTGGATAATTAGGAGAATGACTAGTTAGGTTCCCCATCCTGCCCTCGAGAAACAGGAATCCAGCACTGACTTGTTGAGGATAATTTAATCCGTGCTGGAGTGCTGGCCTGCTGCCTTTTCCCCTGAGATGATTCAAGAAGAAAGTAACCTGTTGCCACAAGTAGGAGTCATTCAGGTACCAGCTGCAACTGGGAACTGGCAGAGGCAAGAGCGGCCTTCATTATGCAATTATCCATAATTAGGTGCTCATTACTACTTTATCATCGGGGAGCCAGCACCCACCTGTGCAGGGCTGTTGTGAGGACCCTGCAAACATCGGAACAGTGCCTTGCTTGTTCTCTAGGAATGTGACATCGAAAATCGGCAGTTCCAGCCCACACTTGGGTTGAGGCCCCTTCTGACACTCAAACAGATGCAGGCCTGTGGAGGCCAACTATTTAAATTATATAGCTGTCATAATCTTTGTTCAGTTCAGGTTTTGCTTGCAGTAGATGGTATAGAATGAAGATGGAAAGAAAGAAGAAATGGCTGGTTTAGCCCAATTAATGGAGAAATCCTTTCTATCCAGAAATGGATGGCTTAAGCCAAAAATGAGCTGTTGAACTTGTCAAAGGTAGACACTCAGAAGTTGCTTTACGTTTTCTTTGTAAAAGAAGTCTCCCTTATATCAAGCACTCTTTGGACCCCCATTAGGAGCAAGGTCTTTTTACCTCCTGCCATACAGTGCTCAGCAAAAATTGGATATTTGGCACATAAGTGGGGGTGGCTAGATAAACATAATGTTCACAACAGAAGAGAAGACGTGTAGGGAGGGTCTGACTTTAATGCACAGAGAAAATATACATAGTTAGCTTGTTAAATATGCACAGGCGACAGGAAAACACAAGTCCAACTATCTATAGCAATTATGTAAGGAGGAGCATGCTTTGCATGGATAAAAGCATGAGACACACAAAGTATTACACATCTTCAATTAGAATACGAATCAGTTGGGGTTAGTTAACAGGCTTGGATTTAACACAGTGAACTAAACACCTTCAAAATCTCGGTTTTTAACTGAAGTAAAAATATTTGGTTTACTTGTATCCCAGCAATGATTAATGCTTTGCAGCATAATCCATTCTTCTCTATCTTCCAGAAAGGAAAAAGTATAAGTGTAAATCAGTTGATTTATCTATTAAATGCATGCTAAGTTCTAGTGGTTAAAGAGTTTGGTGCTATGGCACCAAAAGACACAGGTACATTTGAATGACTACAAGTTCAAAATTAGCTTCAATATGTACAGAGTTTCTGGAATTAGTGGTAATGGTTGGACAACTTAATGGTACTAAAAACATAGATAAATATGAATTTACCATAGGAATAGATATCATTGGTGCAAGTAGATTGCTATTGAAGAAAAATAGTGCACCACTTTATTACACCAAGTTGATTGAAAATCTATATATTGAAAAAATGCCATAATTACTCCAGACAATAACTCAGGAAAACTATTTTAATATCTTGTTGTGGCAGAGCCTTTTAAGGCATTATGGAAATCCTCCAAACCAAATTTTATAATTTTAACCACATGATTTAAAATTGATGTGTAATGCATAGCAATTTTTTTTAAAAAGTACTATATATATGAAATGAAGACAAATAGCAGCATTGGGGAAAACTTGCAACATGTGATGAGTGGCTAATTTTTGTAGCATCTGAACTCAAACAGACCTTTTAAAAATCACGCGACTCGAAAAAGAAACAAAACAATGGCATGAATGAATGACTTATGGAAATAAATACCAGTAGCAAATGAGTACATGAATTGCCTTTCATAAATAAATGAATGACCACCATGCAATGACAGCTTTTACCTATCTAAATATAACTCATATTAGACAAATATATCTTCTTAAAAAAGACCCTCTGTGTTCAAATTTCGGTTGCACATACCAGCTGTGTGACCTCAGGTAAATTACTTAACCTCTCTGTCCTTATTTCCTCTTCTATAAAACAAAAATAATAGCACCTAACTCACAAAGTTATAGATAAGATACAATGAGACAATACACAAAAACACTTTGCAAAGAAGCTGACACATAGGGTGCACTAAATAAATGTTAGACTAGGAAAGGGTATGGAATAAAAAATATACAATTTCTGTTGGAAACATAAATCAGAGATTAGTTATTGATATCTACCCATATTTTAAATAAACATGCCCTGAACAATGATTCAGCAATTCCATTCCTGGGTCTTAACTATATGGATAGGTTCTTTTTATTTTTTTTTATTGCTTTATTTTTTGTGGCAGTGAGAATTGAACCCAGGGCTTTGTGCATATATTTATGCTGACTGAGCCATATCCTCAGCCCCTGGATAGGTTCTCTAAAGCACACCAAATTATATGCACAGGATTGATCACTGCAGCATTGTTAGTAATTAATCACAAAATGAGAAACAACCCTTTCTGTCAACATGGAAGTGATTAATAGGATTGATGCATCTCTCAGAAATAATTGGATTATTATGCATGAATGGATATAAAAAGAACTCCAAGGATTTTGAGTGAAACCAAACAAGGTTTGGTTTAAGATTCGCATGTAGGATGAAGATGAACTTGTTTATAAAAATTTAATGCATATTTATGCATATGTAGAAGTTATTGAGGAAAAAAAACTAAACAATTTTTTTTAAAGGATGATGCTTCCTTATATTCTCAAAAGACTGCAAAACCCATGTGAGTGTCAAGTTGATGGAGGAGACCAATGTAGGTGGCCAAGTAGGTGCAAATGGAGCCCACTGCTTGGAGTTTGAAGTAGAGAAGTGGCCAATCCTAGAAATTCAGAGGCTTAGGAAACACTCCAGAGCCTGAAGGTCCATGGGAGTGAAGTTTTGCAGTTTCCATGAATAGGATTCGAAGCTCCTCTCCCAACAAGGTCTTTTCTCAGATGGAACAGGCCCCAGACGACTGGCCAGGGGACAGAGAAGCTGACAAGCTGAGACATGACCCTTGAGTCTAACTGATCTTTGATCTTTTTTCTCACCTTCAAGAAAACATGGAAACCTGGACAATGACCACATCAGGGAGACTAGCATGGACTGAAGAGGGGAGGATCCAATATTCTAGACAGTGAAAGACTCTCAAGACTCCAACGCAACATGGGAACAGGGAAGGACCCCAAAACACGACCAAGACAATACTCTGGCTACCAAGGAGATTCCTTCAGTTCAGAAAACGCCAAGTTTTATAACCTAAAACAAAGGCGAAGAAAGTCATGGACACATTTTGTCACTAAGCTCTGAGTTTATTTCCTTTTATTATACCTTAAATGATATAAATGTTGTGAAGGAAAATTCATGAGCTAATTGGCATATATAATTTTCCAGAAATATACACAACAAACAACTAACAATACTTAGATTTGGAGAAATGGCCTGAGAATTAGAAAATAGGAATTTTTTTACTTTTCCATATTCTTTAGAATATAAACACGTAATAGTTACCACAACAGTGATATAAAACATTTATGTATGTTTTTAATGTATAGATTTTGTAAAGAAAGAAGTTTATTGTGGAAGAAAACATTACAGGGTTTGAAAATAGAGTAATGTCTCTTTGGGTAGGTGATTTCTCCTTTTTGAGCCTTGACCTTACCATCTTTATGGTTTGAATCTATAAATGTTCCCCTAAAAACTCATGCATTGAAAGCATGATTCTCCAGTGCAGCAAGGAGCAGAGGTGTGACTTTTAGGCAGTGATGAGAGCCTGTAACCTCATCAGTGGATTAATCCACATAATGGGTTAGTAACTTGAATGGATTAATGAGTGGTGACTGTAGGCAAATGGGGTACAACTCGAGAAAGTAAGTCACTGGGGACTATATCTGTCCCTCACTCCTCTCCCTGACTGATTCTCAGCTGGCATGAGCCGAGCTGCTTTCCTCCTCCATGCCCTTCCGCCATGATGTTCTACTCCACCTCAGTCCCAGAGCAATGGAGTCAGCTAAACAAGGAATGAGACCCCCTGAGACCCTGAGTCCAAAGTAAACCCTTCCTCTTCTAAGTTGTTCTTGCCAGATATTTTGGTCACAGTGATGAAAAGTTGACTAACATACCACCTGTAATGTGCACACAGCACCTAAACTACCACCTGGAGTTGTGTGATTGAAGGAGATCTCTATATCCCTGGCCTATAGAAAATAATAAAGGGCTGTGGTTGTAGTCTATGAAGCCAAAAACAACTGCTAGCAAGGGTAGGGGCCTATTAGAAGGACTAGTTAAGGCCTCATGTGTCTTTCTCTTAATGCATGGTGCCTTGGCATCCTGATGAAGATGGAGATGCAAAAGCTGGGGGGATCTTAAGTAAGCTCAGTTGCCCTTTTTTGAGGTGGATACTAGAGGTTAAACTCAGGGGCACTCACACACTAAGCCACATCCCCAGCCCTATTTTGTATTTTATTTAGAGACAGGGTCTCCCTGAGTTGCTTAGCGCCTTGCCATTGCTGAGGCTTTGAACTTCTACCTCAACCTCCTGAGCCGCTGACATGCTGGTGTGTGCCACTCACTTGCCTTTTAAGTGGAATTCTTTCTTTGACCTGGGTGTTTCTTCTTACTGGAAACCTTGTATGAGTAGCTGTGTCCCCCTTAGGTATTCTCTAGAATGTCCCTGCAGCCTATTCTTACCACCCTAATTAAAACTGTAATGCCCTTAGAACTCCTGATTCCCAGAATCCTAGTTCTAATTTTCTCTCTCTACCATAGGTTTTTGTCATCATGTAAGAAATTATTTAAGTAATGTATTTTATTTTTATTGTCTTCTTTCTACTCTACATACACACTCATCCACATGCACAAAAATGCTACCATTAGTCTGCAAGCTACATGCAGAAAAGGATTTTATTCCACTCATTGAAGCATCATGAGCATTTAGAAATGTGTCTAACACACAGCACATGCTCAAATATTTGTGGAATAAAGTAAATGGTAAAAGTTCCTTTAGTGCTTCTATATGGCACTCCTTTAATGTTAGAGTCTGTTTATTTTTGTTACCGTTATAAGAATAATTAACAATTGTTGATCTTTAGGAGAAAGAGCCCTGATGAACAGCAGTAATGGATAAAACCTCACATTTCGTCCAGGCTCCTCTCTGCAAGGAGCAGTCTGGGTTCCCTTTGGAAGTCACTTCTCCCCACTGGGATTGGCATACAGACCTAAGCTCCATACTTTGAATATCTCACTTGCAGTAACTCACTGTAGAAATGAAGAGGCCAAACACTAGCTGCATCCTTCATGCAATTTCACTGATTGATGTTCACCAGGATGAGCAGGCAGTGATCTTTCCTTGTTGAAGGAGAACTGAACACCAAAAGATCTGATGAAAAACAAAATCAGCAGAGATGTGGGAATAAAGGGAAATTAAAGTGTGAGACTAAAAACAGCAATTACTGGAGTGGATAGGCTTTAAACTCCAGGGTGTTCCATTTGCCCTTTGCCATAAAAATGACAGAGTTAGGTTAAGGATTATGCACCCCTTATTAGCCATTAGCACCAATAACAAAGATGAAAGACCCCAAGGGCGATTTTTGTCACTGAGATTTGAATTGATTTCTCTGGGCTAAATCTTGAACCAATGGCAAACCCTGCCCAGAGGAGGTGGAGGAGGTCCTGTTTCTAACCAACATTTCCTAAAGCTATTAGATATCAGTATTTCCTCCTCATAAATTTGGAAGCTGGAGCCTGACAAGACTAACAGAGGGGGGAGAAAAACTCACTCTCAATCATGCTATCTTAGGTTTATCTTGGAGAAGCAGATGCTAGACTGTCTCCTAACTACCCAACAGGATGCGACATAAGAAGAGACCATGCATGGAAGCTTTAGTGGAGAAAATCCTTCGTTTTTGATCTTTTCCTTTTATAGAAATACTGACAGTTGCTGGGAACCATTATCTGCTTTCCAAGATTTAAGTGCTACTTAGACATCCTAGGTTACTTTTAAGCTAAGATTCGGTTGAAAGGAGAACAAAGAAAGTTTGTTTGTTTGTTCTCAACAAAGAAGCTGGGTGGAGGAGTCCTAAAAGACCCTGGATTCCATTTTGGTTCAGGGAAGGTCTTTAATTCCACCTCCTGCTTCTAAGTGTGTCAGCATAAATAATAGCTTCTGAAACTCTCTTTTTATTATGCTGCCTTTTAAGTAGTCTCTGGGGAGCAATAGAGACCTACAAAGGATACTAACATTTATTGAGTACCAATTGTTTACAGGGCACTGTGCTTTCCTATGTATTGCTTTAATTACATATGTATTGGTTTCAATAACCCTCTCTGGCAGAAATTATTTCCATTTTAGGGATGAAACTATTGTCTAGCAGCACTAGGACCAGCAGCATAAATTGGGCCGTAGAGCGCAGTTGGAGGACCATTGATTTAGACCTGACTCAAGTCTCCAGGACTGGAGTATGGTGTACCTCCATATCTTCGCTTGATTTATTTATTCAACAAATAGTACTGCCTTTCAACTGAATTTCATGTACCATGTGAAGTTCAAGTTGTGGAAGTTATTAAGCGCCCCATTCCTTGCTCTTCCATAGCATTTAGTCTAGTGGGAAAGACAAATCTGAACTGTAATTATGTGAATAAATGTATGATTTTAGAATTGTGAGACGCGCCATGAAGGAAAAGTCTAAGGCGCGATGAAACCAAATGAGAAAGAAGTTTAATCTGGGACCAACATTAAGAAGAGGGATGTGAAGTGGGATGTGAAGAGGGAGAGGTATGTGGCAGAAAAATAACCCATAGAAAGACTTGAGGTGGATAAAGCACATGCGAGAAGCAACAAAGGCCAAGGTGGTCTAGAAGTTATCATTGGACAGAGTTTGAGAGATGAGACTAGAGGAGTAAAAGCCAAATCATGGGGAGCAGATCATCAAATTATTGTGGAGCATTGGGAGAGGTTAAGAGGGGCGTGGCAATTGATTTACACTGTTTGCTGTCATTGGAAAGAGGCTCCCCTTTATGCACATGTGTGCACACGTGTATTTCCAGGCTGTTCATTGGATAAATAATTGTAAAAGATACTACCAATGAATCCAGACTTGATCAACTGGAAGGATGGGATGTTATCTACCAAGATGGGGAAATTAAGGCAAAAGCAGGTTTGGAAGAGGATGGTATCAGAGTTTGGTTCCCAGTATGTTGGAGTAGAGATGATCCAGTGAAGCAGATGGCACATTGGCAACTGACTATGTGATTATGAAGGTCACAAGAGAAGTCTGGAGCAGAGTATGAATGTGGGCTTGAGTATGACTTGGGAATATCTAGCAATATTACACCACGATTAAAGAATAAGATTTTGAAGTCAGGTAGTCTGGGTTTGAATCTTTGCTCCACAACTTATTGTGCAGCCTTGGGCAAATTGCTTTACCCTTCTGTGCCCATTACCTTTATTTTTGTTTTGTTTGGGTTGCTGGATATTGAACCCAGAACTGTGCACATACTAAGTACATGTTGTACCATGGAACTACACCTCCAATCCCTGTTTCCTTTTTTATGTAATGGAGAGACCACTGGCATAGAGTTCCACTGATGAGTGAATACATGCAGAGAAACTGATGCATCTTATTAGCTTTATTGTTAATAGTAGCAATATTTTTACAGAAAGGATATTAAAAGCAAAGACTGATAAACTTTCCCAAGGAGAGCATAGAGCAAAAAGAATGACAAATCCTCAATTTCTAAGGATTGAGTAGAAGATGATGAGCCATTGGGAAGTAGACACCAAAGAAACAGAGAAAAGCCAATGGAAGAGAACATTCTAGGAGTCATTTAAGAGTGCAGAGATTGAGAAAAATTTCTGATTGAGTCATATGGCCTTACCCAAGGTGATTGCAAGGTCACTGGGAAGGCAGTGTGGATGGAGTTGACTTTGGCTTGAAGGAGAAGAAAACACACTGCAACTAGAGAGAGAAAAAGATGTGTACAGAGGCAGGAAGGTCTGCAGTTCTGGTGACAGAGTTGGTGTTTGCTTGTTTGTTAGGGATGTGTCAGTCCATTTTCAGCAAGGCTCATGTGACTTTGTCACCTCTCAACATTATTGCATTGGGAATTAAGTTTCCAACACATAAACCTTCGGGGACATATTCAAACCATGGCCATGTGGAAGTCAAAGGTATGAGAGCAGGGCAAAGTTATAAAACATACACTGCAGAAAGCAGAACACACCAAGAAATGCATTGATGATTCTGGTTAGATTCACATTAATCCCTTGCCTATCTGTTTCTTCAGTGAGTCTCTTTACTAACCAGGGCTCAGCTTCTCATTGCTGCCCTGGGAAGGTTTTGTCAGACTCTGGATCCCCTGGGATTATCCTAGTTGGATGTAAAGAAAGAACAGAGGAAAAGAAAACGCATGACATTTGCAAGATTTGATGAAATGATGATGAAATGCCCTCCTGAGCTATGGCCAAGTAGGGAAGTTTGAGAAAATATTCTGTGAAAAGATAAAAAAAATGAGACAGAGTCACAGAGGGCCCAGAGGCAATACTCAGGAGGAATTGATTCTGTGGGAGTTTAAGACAGAGAAGAAATAGCCAAGGATAACATGGGAAGGAAGGTAAAAGGAGACAGGTTTGTTCAGGGAATTGAAGTGTAAGCCCCTTCAGAGTTACGAATGTATCTGGCCATAATGTGTGTGTTTTTCTGTCAGTTGAGACCAGGGCACTTTCATAAGCCAGCTGTGGAACGAGAAGCCTAATTTGCAGGCAAAGAGGTAGGTACAGAAAGAAGTATTGGATAATCAAAATCATCAGATCAAAATCTTCAGTACACAGATGATTCTTGAGTTAGAAAGAAAACATACCAGTTTCTGTGAGGGCAGGACTCTCTGGCATATGCACTAGATTAAGCGCACTGCTCAGCACTAGCAGATGTTCAATTAGCTGTTGTGAATCTGTGAAACAGATTGTCACCATAGGCCCTAATTGCTAGTACCTCTAATCCACCCTCCAGCTTGCACGGCCATGACACTAGATGGGGCTAAGTCTCTGAGAATTGTCAAAGGGTGGGGTGTCCTCAACAGCCATACTTCATGAGCACAGGCAATTTTCCTGACATGAATTGTTGTCCGTAGTGGCTTGAAATGTGTTGAATACAAAAACAAAAGAGCAGGAATATTAGAAACAGTGCCCACTTCATTTCCTAAGACTCCATTCAGACTCTCCTTCTCGGAACCCTAGAATAAACCATTCTCATTCCTAGCCAAGTTCTTGGCATTCTGTTCTCCATTCCCTAACCCCCACACCCCCATCTACCTGGCCAAATCTTAACCATCAGGTAAGGCCAGTCGTTGTTCTTGCCACTCTTAAGAAAGCTTTCCTAAATCATCCCCTACTCACAGGACTCTATCTTTCTTCTGATCTCTTGGCATTTGATGAATAATCAGATGTTTCTTTGACACATAATTATCTACTCCTGAGTTATATGATTTTTCAGGTGCATAATCCCCTCTGTTATCAGCTATGGCAGGCACATTCATGCCAGGAGCCTTTCCTAAACCTGGCACCCAGTAGACTAACTGTTCACACTTATTGAGCTTTCTGGAAGCCACTGTATCTGGCACTTTACAGGCATCATTTAATACTCACAGGTCTACAAGGAACATATTGTCATCTTGTGGATTTTTTTTTTTTAGGCTTAGAGAGCTTAAGCACTTTGCTCAAATGCACACACAGAGAAAATGGTAGACCTGAGCTTTTGACCCAAGGAGTCAAACTTTGGGGTCATCTCTGCTTACTGCCAGATTGAAGTAGACCCTTGTAACTGTCACCCTCTCACTGCAGTCACCATAATTACTATATATACATATATACTAATATATGGAGGTAGATGTCTGCTGCAAGAGAATCTCTGAAAAGAAGTCAACATTATTTTCTGTACAGATTTACAAACTTCCCCACGGGTATTCTGATATTCACGTGTTTAGATATTCATATAGATTCATTTCATAGAGTCTAGATTTCATTTCTACTATCCCTCATCAAAGTGTTTGAAGAGTAGATAATCAAATTTTTATTTTATACTATTTTGTACTATATTTGGGAAATACCTGTGTAGTTCTTTTAAAGGCCATGTCCCTTTGTCCATCTGAATTTTTTTAAACCAATGAACAGAGAATGTACAGTTTTGAAACAGAGATAGTAGCCTCCACCATTTCTTCCCCACCTCTCCTCTTGTTGCTTTAAGTTGCTCTTTGGGAGTTCTTTTGAGGCCGGAGAACCATAGTTAAATTCTTCCGTGGGCCACGCTGATGTTAATGGGCAACATTTGGGGCAAAGGTCTCTTGGGCTTCCACATCTGCAGCTTTGTCCAGGCCTCACCTCTGACGTGCTTGAAAGTGTGAAGCCAGGCGGGACCTAATGTGTATTAGCAAGACAAAGAGCCGACCAGGGGAGGGGTGGGGGATGAGCTTTAATTTACTGAAGATTTATTAGACCTCATGAAATCTGCCTGAACCACCCATTTTCTATCTCATCTGCCCACATCTAAATAGGATGGCTTTGTTAGGATGCGATGGTCATTTAGACTTATCCAGCAACAAATCTCGCTGTTTAAAAAGGCATACCAATGGAAGCAGAACATTGGAGAGAGTTCATGCTCTGAGTGCAGAACCCCAAATCTGGAAATATGGAAATGTGGGAACGTTTTGGCAATCCTAGGGGCCTCCCCTTTGACTTTTGTTTGTGATCTAAGTCCTTCAGCATGGCCTGCTTACTTGAGCCCATTAATAAAGCTTGAGAGAAAGCAGGGAAAGGTACTTTCACAAGTAGTCTGGATTTTGCTAAGGTGATTTTCAGAGAAATGTGTTGAATGTTCTGCGTTTTGTATAAATGCTGCCCAAACCTTTAGACTCAATGGAGCATGTCCAATAATACTTTAAAGCTCAGCTCACGGGCATGAGATCTCTCTGGGGTGATACAAATGTCAAAATAGCTTCTCTTTAATTCAAATGAAAGGTAAAAGTTAGTGGGGCTTGGTTTTCCATTTAGCCTTAGGCTTGCAGCTCATTAATAAGGTGTTAGAAAATTCTGCTGGATTTTATTACCAGGAGCTTCCCCTTGGGTTGCCTTGCTCTGCATGGCTCACAAGTCTCTATTTGCCCATCTATGCAATGGGTAGATGTTGAAAGATTCATGACAAAACAAGACACCTGAAAAAATGTGAAGACTAACTGATTCCTCCCTGTGGAAAATGATCTCACTCCACTTGAACTTGAAGTAAAGGGAGGGCTTTGTCCACCCCAATAAAATTCTCATTTGTGCTTACTGTGGATATAATATGACAAGAAAGAAGAAAGAAAGAAAGAAACAAACAAACAAAGAAAGAAAGAAACAAAGAAAGAAAAAAAGAAAGACCACATTCCTTAACAAGAGGGATGAGTTATACCTTCTGCTGGTCTTAAAAGCAGCAAGTGGGACTAATGGAATATCATCAAACAAGGAAGGATGGATGGACTGGGGATATTCACTTGATACCAACACCCGAACAGTGGCTGAAGAGGAATGTGTGTACTGACAATAACGCATCATGCAGAAAGCACTGCATCCTTGGGCTTTGATAAATAATTTGGAGAAAGCATGAAAACAGGCAAAGATTCTTGAAGCCATGTTTGATGATTCTGGTAAATTTCTAAGGCCGAGAAAAAAAAAAACATAGTTTCAAAATGACATTCAGGCTATTTGTTTTCCACCAATGTAATAATCATGTATTTGACTGTGGGTAATGGCTGTACATCATTCTTAATCTGTCATTGCCAAAATCTCCTTCTACACAATGCGATCGCCCTCAATTAATGCAAATTAAACCACAGTTGTCTTGTCTGTAATTGTCTAAACTAGCAAAGCGCCTTTCTTTGGTGAAAAGAGCCATCCAAAACTCCTTGCTCTGTCTACCCCTAAGGGCCCAGTACTTGTTCCATGCTTTATCTCTTTCTTGTGGCTTTTATCCACACAACATTAAAGAGACTCTCTTTCCTTTATGCAGGCAAATAAAAAGTAGATTTAGAGAACAAAGATGAAAAGAACACATTCCACTGATGGTATACTTCAGAATCCAGCAGCCTGGTTTTCAGACATTGGCCAAGTTAAAAGTTGTGCTGGGTTCTTTTACATCAGAAATTCAGATGGGAAAAAAAAATGAAATCAAGCATGTGCCCGTAAGGACTTGTAGTACATTAAAATGAAGTTGTGTCATTGGCAGCTCTTGAAAAGGGATTTCCAGGCCTGCCTGTTAGCCTTGGTTAATGGGGAAGAAGAGCTCTAGAGTAGCAGGTTTGCCATTTGCCCTCTCAATCTGTTCCCATTTAAAGAATATTTTCCCTAAAACTTAAAGCAGGTAATAGAGTCTGAACTTCACTGTTACCCCAGAAAGATCAATGTCCTTACCAGTTAAGCAGCTCTCGGTAGGGATGTTCCACAGGAAAATTTTCAGGGGCTTGTGCTGTTTTCTCCAAAGCAGATAATCATCAAACAAGTCACAATTAAAATTCACTTAGCTCTCCAAATGAGTAACATCAGAGATAAGGAGTTGAGCACTTTCCAGAATCAGTCAAACTTTAGAAGAGCGCTGATGTGAGAAAGAGGTTATGGGTGAGTTTTATACCACTAGCTTTTGGTCAGAAGAGCCCTTGGATGCAGTCATTGTGTGCTGTTGCACCCTAAGCAGCACTGGAATCAGTTTCTTAACTGTCATCCAGGCTAATTGACATACCAAGATATATGGATATCCCTGCCCCAGTCTCACTGTGGTCTCACAATGTTATTGACATGATCTCTGTTGTTATTGCCATACAACCCCCTAGACATGCTAAGCAGCCCTAATCTGAAAATCAAAAATGTAAAATGCTCTGAAATCTGAAACTGTTTGAAGCCACAAATGGAAAATTCTATACCTGACCTCATGTGATGGGCCTCTGTCAAAACACAGGCACACTAAGAAGAGTTTATAAAATTGTCTTCCAGGTATGAATATAAGATATATATGAAGCATATGTGAATTCATGGTTATGTATGGGTCCCATCCTCAAGATATCTCATTACATATATGCAAAAATTCCAAAATAAAAAAAGCCCTAAATCTGAAGCACTTCTGGTTGTAAGCATTTCAGATAAGATATTCCACCTGTAGTTCCATAACCACAGGCCCTATGTTTCCTTAAAATGACCAATGGCCAAAATGGGCTGCCCTCGATTTTGTTCCAATACATTTATTCTTTTCTATCCACTCTCTGCTGAACTTTCCTGAGCATCCCACGTGCAACTCATTCCAGAGCCAGTGTGATAAGAAGGTCCTATCTCATCCTTTTGCACAGTCCAGGTGAACTCAAGCCACAAGTGAAACTAAACTAGCCTTGGTAGTAAACCCCTACTCAGACATTTGTTAATATTGCAAAACCAGCTGGGCGTGGTGGCGCACACCTGTAATCCCAGCACTTTGGGAGGCTGAGACAGGAGAATCACCAGTTCAAAGCCAGCCTCAGCAATGGTGAGGCGCTAAGCAACTCAGTGAGACCCTGTCTCTACAGAAAACACAAAATAGGGCTGGGGATGTGGCTCAGTGGTCGAGTGCCCCTGAGTTCAATCCCTGGTCCAAAAAAATAATATTGCAAAAACACACTACATTGGGATGACTTCTGCCTCACACCCCTCAAAGTTGATGCAAACAGGACAGCCATCTGCCTCGAAGCTCACGGTGCAGTGGGCACAGCATGGACTTTGATATCAAGGTTCTGAGTTTAAATTCTATGACTGTCACTTGACCAGTTTCTGTGCTTTATTTTTTTTCAAATGCTATGATATAGTGAAAATGCAAAAAAATAATACAGAGGATCAGCCATATTTTGGTAGCCAACTTCCAAGATGGCCCCCAATGATCTTTACCACCTGGTATTCATTTTCTTTTGCAATCTCCTCCTACACTGAATCAGGGCTGTTGTTTACATCGTGCCTTGCGTGGGTTTGTGGACGAGCTGGGGTCCCGGGGAGACAAAGGTATGGGGCTCTTAAGAAGGGCAATATGGGGTCCCGGGGACAAGGTATGGGGTAGACGGTTGTGGAGTCACTCACCCAGACACCGGGAATAGGTAAAACTGCTCTATTAGGTAAAACTGCTCTGCTGGAGTGAGAGGCAGAACCCGTTTATTTCAGGAAGTGTAATCGCTTATATATGGTCCTCCGACCAATCATGGCCCTGAGGTTACAGCCAATGGGGTATCGCTCATGTCATGCATGCGATGGGGTGAGGAAAGGGGAGGGGAGGTGCTGAAGGTATGGAGAGAGCTCCTATACAGGGCAACTCTCCTGTGACCAAAAGAGCAAAGACATGATGAGGATAGATCCTAAAGGGCATTGAAATTCTACGTTGTTCCCTTGGATCACAGATACTCAAGCAGCCCCATGGAAAAGTTCAAATACAGAGGATCTTGGAAACTCTCATGCAGATCCCTTTGCATTTTTCCAGTTGTGTGAGTGAGGTTCCTTGGGAAAAGATCCTCTAGCCTCAATCAAGCATTCAGTTGCAGCCCCAGCTGATATCAAACTGCAATCTGAAGATACCCCAAACCAATCAAGCTGTTCCTAAATTCATAATCCACAGAAATTGTGATAATAAGTATTTATTGTTGTTTTAGCCACTATGTTTTGGGGGTAATTTGTTATGCAGCAATAAAGAACAAATACACAAGAGGTAGGTGTCAGGTTTGGTCAGGGTCCAAGATGCTCAAATAAGGAAGCTGGTCAGCGGAGCTGCAAGCCAGATGTGACGTCACTAGTGGACACGCCTCCTGTCAATCAGTGAGTTTTCCTGACCCATCAGGAAGGACTATGGCCTTCTCTTCCTGTACCCAACCCCTCCCCTTCCTGACCGGGTTTTCTTGAAATTCTCTATGCACAGAATCTCCGACGCCATTTCTCCCGACCGCTCTGATGGACGGGGAAATGGTCCGAGGGCTCGCCTTCCAGTAAAGCCTTGCTGAGTGGCTTAATTCATCTTCTCCTGGTCGTGTGAATTTTACAGTAGGTGTTCAGATGTTTGGTTCATTCCTCCTCTATTAAGAAGTTGGCATGTGCCTTTTACAAGCATGTTATTTCTTACATGGGATCACTCTCTTCCCCCAACATAGTGTCAAAAGCGATTATTCTTGGCAATGCGCAATACAATTTCTCTTACATACTGATCCTTTTAAAGGGTGTGGCACAAGTGCCATTTATTTCTTCTGCCGTGTCTACACTTCATGTGGCCAGCAAGGGACATGCTCCAGTAACTCCTGTGCACAGTGAAAATCTTCTACAAAAGCAATTCCTTACACAAAGAGTGAGAGAAAAGTTCCAGGGCCCACTTATGAATTTAAAATACGTATTAGCAGTTGTTGAACTTCAATTCTTCTTTTTCTCAAAAAATACCTAAGAACAACATTGGATTCTCCATTGAGGATGCCGGATGTTTTGAACAATTGGTGTTAATCAAAGACAGATAAATGTAGACTAAGAAAATTCCTACTCAGTCTTCAGCACATGGTTGAAGTTTGCATCATGGAAGATAATAAACGGTGCCTTGAATCAGGGATCAGGTGGTGAGCAAATATTGCCCAGAACCTGGGGTAGCTAGTCTTGTCTCCTGGTGTTTCTCCCTGAGGGTAATCAAGATATAATGGTTTCTGCCTCTCTTTCTTCTTTTCTCTTGACCTGCTACTTCCACCCCCTAGTCTTTACATATCTATACATTCAGACAGAGATTTAAAGTTATCATGAAGTATTTAAGAATAAAGCAGGGACATCAAAATGGCTATTTCCCAGTGCCTCCTGAGAAAAGCAGAGCTCCCAGTCAACTAGGGAAAGACACGGGAATGTCTGGGGTGGGGATGCTGCTGATAATTGGTTCTGTGTCTGATCAGAGAACATGAGGATCCGGTGCTGAGGAATAAAAATGCTGTATCTTCCTGCTGTGGCTTGGATATAGTTTGAGTGTGTCCCTCAAAGTTTCAGGTGTTTAAAGTTTATCCCCAAAGTGTTAGAACCTTTAAAAGGAGAGGACTATTGGGAGGTAATTAGATCTTTGGATGCTGCCCTCAGAAGAGATTAGTGTAGTTCTCACAGGAACCAAATCAGTTCTCACAAGCAGGGGTTGTTACACAAGAGCAAGAATCATCCTCCCCATTCTCTGGCTCCCTGTCTCACCCTGTGATTCCACAATGATGCTATCTGCCATTAGACCCTCACCAGAGGACACTCAATCTTAGACTTGTAGCCTCCAAAACCATGAGCTATATAAACCTTTCTTTCTTGTTATATTATTCAGCCTCCATATTTTGTTATAAAAATAGAAAACAGACTAATAGAACTCCTAAAGATGCAGAGACACACTAGAAATTATTAAAAGCTGGAAACCGGCTTTGGAGCTAAGCACCACAACCTCCCCTCCTGCCAGTAGCTTTGAGAATCAGATTGAACAAGTGGAAGTGAGGAATGTCACAAGTCACTCAATTGTAACTGGTCCATAGATTTTAGATGACAGTTTGTACAAAGATGAGGAAAAGAGAAATTAATACCACAGAAAGGAAATGAAGCAGCACCTGGCAGTCTTAAAGCAACATTCTTTCCATGAACATGTATTATAGATTTCAAAGTCCAGGAAGTCACGATGACCTCTCTAAAACAAGAACTGAGAGTCATGAGGAGAGAACTGGGTGATGACAAAGGTAAAAGTAAGTAAGACATAAATGTCAGACATGGAATAGCATTGGCTGCATGTGACAAAAATTAAACATCACTTACATGATGAACTCACTCACCAATATAAAAAGAAGCTATAGCAATACAAAAATCAGCAATCTAAGATGCTCCAGAACCTGAAACTTTATGAATGCAGACATGGTGCTATCAATGGAAAATTCCACATCATTTAAACTTTGTTTCATTCCCAAAATTATTAAAAATACTATATAAAATTATCCTCAGGCTCTATGTAAAAGGAGTGCCTATGAAACATAAATGAATTTTGTGTTTAGACTTGAGTCCCTTCCCTAGGATGTTTTGTTATGTATATGCAGACATTTAAAAATCTGAAACAAAATCCAAAATTCAAAATACTTCTGATCCTAAGTAGTTTGCATAAAGAATCTTCAACTTGTAATTATACAAAGCATATAAACAGGATATTTGCCAGTGACTAGAGAAATGAAAATTTGACTATGAAGGATATTTTGGTCATATAGACTAGTAAAAATTTGAAAAGCCCATTTCAAATTGAGGTTTGAATAAACAAAAACTCTCATGTACACTTCCATTGAGAAAGTGAAATATTATCTTCTTGAATGATAATTGGCAACATGCATTTAAAAAGCCTTTGTATATCTGCAAATTTTGACTCAAAAGTTCCATGGCTGAATTTATACTAATAAATATAGAACAATGGATAAATTAGGGTACATATATACAGTAGAAAATTTGTAGTCATTTAATGAGGAGGATATATATATATGTATATATACACATACACACACACCAGTGATTGAACCCAAGGGCACTTAACCACTGAGACACATTCCCATCCCTTTTCATTTTTTATTTTGAGACATGGTCTCACTAAGTTGTTTATAGCCTAGCTAAGTTGCTGAGGCTGACTTTGAACTTGTGATCCTCCTGCCTCAGCCTGAGTTGCTGGGATTATAAGCATGTGCCACCATGCCCAGCGACTTTTATTTTTTTTAACTACATGTTAATCTCAAAGTAGAATTTAAAGCACTCTGTGGTTTCATGTATACACACACACACACATATATATGCATAAATAAGGTTTAGAAAGGTTTATATTAAAATTCTAATGGCAGAGTTTATTTCCTTTCAACCCCACATATTCTAAGGTTTTCTGGAATAAGCATTTATTGCTCACAATGTGAAGCAATGATCATGATTGTTTCTGTAGACCGCATGCCAGAATCTGGCATGGGAATCATTTTATATGATAGTAACATCCATGAGAGATTGCTAGGAATCTCTGTTTGTGGAAACTATATTTGGCCTTACGGGGAAGCTGTCATATAGCCATTTATGAGCTCTCATTCAACAATAAATCACACTAGTGCCTTACTCTAACTACAGTTCACATCTAAGATCTTTTATAATTTATAACACAAGGTGAAAATCTCTTTCAATAGAAATGTTTCCAGTCACTAGTGGTTTTCAACTCATATTTAGCAATGAGACTTTCAGCATTTAAGATATACCTCTAGATAGGGAAGAATTTTTCAGTCAGTAGTAACATGAAAGAGCTATCATTTCAGATTATTGAAATGTAATGTTTTGAGATCTTTTTTGAAGGTCATTCTAACTTCCAGGCAGACTCAGAGGCACACGCTTGACAGCTCCTGTCCAGTTTGTGGCATGAAATAGCTGATCAACACATGTTAGTAGAAAAAAGTGAGGCAGCAGAGTGAAGTGATGTCAAGCCAACTCTGCACACGGAGCAGAGCCTACATAGAATGCAGCGTCTGTCTTTCTTTTTTCTGTCTCTCTATTCCTTCCCTTCAAGACCTTTCTTCTGACTTTCAAAGCTCCTTCCTTCTTACTGTAAATGGGTTTATTCAAAGTGATAGTTGTAAACAGCCTTATTCTGGGAGTTAGAAAACTTTGTTCTGACCTTAAACAAACTGTTTAAAAAAATTAAACCTCAGTTTCTACATCAGAGCAACAGGAAAAGAGAATTCTGCCTTTTTGTCCCTCACTCTACTATGGTATTTCAAGTCACACAAGTGAAATGTTTCATGCTCTCAAACCTAGGGAACTTTTACTGGTTTTAAGGATGTGTGTCATTTATTATGTACCTTGTACCTGGTCTTATCTGTTACCGATTCTGCCAGGACCTCTATCTATACAACTTCTGTAATTCTGTTAATAATAATAATAAAAAAAAATCCATTAGGGCTAGTGAGCATCAACATTGAAATCTGCAAGTCCATATACAATTGGTCCTCTGTATCCATAGATTCTGCATCTGGGAATTCAATCAAGTGTGAATTTAAAATATTCAGGATAGGGGAAACTTTCTATAGTAAACATGTACAGATTCTTTTTCTTGTCATTATTCCCTAAACAATGCAGTATTTCAACTTTTTACATGGCATTTACATTGTATTAGGCATTATAAGTAATCTAGAGATTACTTAAAGTACCCAGGAGGATGTACTTAAGTTATATGCAAATAAGGGACTTGAATACCTGCAGAGTTTGATATCCATGAGGGGTTCTGGGCACCCTGAAACCAATCTCCCATGCATACCAAGGTATCGCTATATTTCACATTTTATCTCAGCTGTCTACCCAAAATTCTTAAATTCTTCCTCTTCTCTCTTCTCACCCCTGTTCTTTATGGATGTCCTTGGCTGCCTTGAAGAGCCATCACTCAAGAGGCTTCTCGACAGCTAGAGCTGCCACCTCTCTGTTCTTTGTTTGGTGAGATGCATTGTTAAAGGTTGATTTGTTTGCAGTTCAAACAATAGGCACCAGAGTCAAAAGCAGCAGATTCAAGTCTCTAAGAGTTTGAGTAAGCAGAGCATTAGCCAATAGGCTGCCTTTCCTATTTGGGATTTGAGCTTGAAGGGCTACTCAGAAAGAGAATAAGCAGTTCTCTTGACACATTTTATGAAGTCCAAACCAAACAAATTGCTTCCTCAGCATTAACTGGACACTGACACTGCCTTTGATCAAGACATGCAAGGAGTGTCCTCCTGATACATCCCAGGAAAACAACTGGTTTCCTTTCCACCTGGACCACATTTTCCTAACTGGCATTGGGTTCATTTTTCTCTCTTTACAAATGTTTTTCTTTGGCTCTGAAAAACAAACAGCAAGAACATAAAAATACATTGCCAAAAGAAAAATTTGTGGTCTTTTATATGTGTGTGAGTGGATGTGTGCACATATAAAACAATGTTTTAAGATGGATTTTAACGTGTCCTGGAGCTATTCTTTGAACACCCAGTATTTATCTGCCATGTTTTCATGGCTCCTGGTATTCACTTGGAAGCTCTATAACCTTTCCAAGCAGTTCATATTGTCAGGAATGTTAAGTGATTTCCAAATTTTTACTGTCCAAACCATACTACACTGCAACGAATGTTCTAATCACTGAATCTATTCACATGTCCTTATGGTTAAATTTCCTGAAGTGGAATTACTAGGTTAGGGGAAGGACATGTTAAAGGTTTTTGAAATATTTGTCAAACTTCCCTTCAGATAAATTGTTCCAGTTTTCACCCAACCAAACATGCATACACTCTTTTTTCCCATTTTTTATTGGTGCATTTTAGTCGTACATTATGATGAGATTTGTTGTTACATATTCGTACATGAATGCAATACAACAGTATAATTTGGCCAGTCTAATTCCCTAGTACAGAATTAAAATATTCAAAATATCCATCAAATGATCAACTAATAAATTCTCAATATTTACCTTTAAATATCTTTGACTACACTGATACGAAGCATCTTTTCTCATATTGGTAGGCTCTTTTGTGTCTGGGTAGATGTGTTTATAGTTTACTGCTTACATATTTCTACTGGATGATCTTGTAATTCATTTGTAAGGGCCCTTGTGTAATAATGACATTGGGTCCCCGTTTATTTGCATTGCAAATATATTTAATATGTCACTTTGAATTGTTTTGAATTGTTATGGTTGTTGACCTTACTGTTTTAATGTTGTCATATGATGGCTTTCTCCTTATAGGTTCTGTCTATTGAGGGCCAAAAACTCTATCTGGAGGATGTGGCAAATGTTCAAGGAAACATTTGGTTACTTCAGGAGCTTCCTGAAGTTGACGTGGCAGCCCTGCAAATTTTGCTCTCAGATCTGTGGTGCAGCGGTCTCTGAATGTATTGATCTACCACAGGAAGGTGGTCTCTAGACACCTACTCCCCAACTTGCTGCCAGCACTAACACCTCCAAGTTAGAAGGCACCAGTGGCCTTCTGTCAGGGGTTCCTCTACTTATTTCCTTCGGTACTGCACTTCTTTCTTACAAAGAAGAATTATTACATAGCTTTTGTAAATGCATTAAATCTGGTTTTTATCTACTCTAGGTTCTATGGAAAATTCCTCAAAGTTAGAGGAAAGTCTCAGACATGTCACTTTAGTGTTAATGCTGACTGGGGTTTCATGATGTGCCCCTTACCTTTGATGATTTTGGACAGGTATCAGTGTGTCTTCTTGTGTCTCTGTCTTTCCTAGAACATTAGTTTACATTCTGTGTTCCTCTTAGAAGTGTACTTTCCCATGTTGTTTTGCTCCCTGTATGTGGGCAGATGTATTGACATTCTGTTTTGTAATAGGTAAACTTACTGAAATCTTACTTTACTACTTTCCCAATTGGTGTTTGGATTTCCTGAGTAGACAAAGCATTTGAAAATAATATTTTGTCTCCTTTTCTGATATCTACAAGTTTCTGTTTTCATTTGTTTATATTTTCACAATACTGAATGGTGGCTATAATAGGGAAAATAATAATCACCCCTACTATTTTTGAAATGTCTCTATTGCTAAGTAAAAATGCCTGTTTAACATTTTCTGTGTCAACCCTAGAAGTGTTACTAATATTTGTGGGCAGACACCAGGCAGGAATGCTTTAGACACTGCAATGTGCTTAATTATTATAAATGAAATATTTTTCCACATATCTTTTTATCATCAACAGATAATTGTAAGTCTTCAGAATTTCGTCTGCTTATAAAAGTAAAAAATACTACTAGTAGATTTTATTACATTGAGGTCTCACAGCATTCCTAGACATGATGTAGTATTCTTTTAAAACACTACTGAGTTTCCAAATGTTTTGTGTTTATTTTTCCCACTGTGACTTAAGCAAATTTGGTGGTTGTATTTTTTTAATACATGCTCAAATCTTTACCCTAACAGTAGGATGCATAACTCTAGATTAAAGTTGTCATGTCATTTCAACAAATCTTCAAACTGGGTTTAACAAGATAAATATTAAGTTAAAAACTTCATATCTCAATAGACACAATACAAGTACTTGATATGGTGCTCTCTAATGTTAAAAAAGAAATCAGCAAACTGAATACAAGGGAACTTCTTCAATCTAATAAATATATGAGAAACCTACAAAAAGCATCACATTTAATAGTGAAAGATTGAGTGCTTTCTCCTACAATCAGGAACACACAAGACTGTCCATCCTCACCACTTCTATTCAGCAATGCATTGGTTATGTTAGCCAGAGCAATTAGTCAAGAAAATGACACAGAAGCCATCAGATTGGAAATGAGGAAGTAAAGCTATCTATTAGCAGATGAAATGATCTTATACATAGAGAACGTTAAGGGGAAAAAAAGGAAAAAGAAAACTTACTAGAATTAAAAAATGAACTAAGCAAGGTTGCAGGATACAAGATTAAAACAAAAACCAATGATGTTTCTATACAGTAACAAAGAACAAACTGAAAATGAAATTAGAAAATAATTCAGTTTGCAACAGTATCAGAAAGAATGAAAATACATAGGAATGAATTGTATTCAAAAGCATGCTGAGGAACCATAAATGTTGAAAAACATTAAAGAAAATCTAAATACATCGATAACATATGTTCATAGATTAGAACATTTAATATTGTCAAGAGAGTGATACTTTTCAAATTTACCTACAGATTAAATGCAAGTCCTATCAAAATCTCAGTTGACTTCTTTGTAGAAAGAAGTTTGGTTCTAAAATTTATTAGGACATTCAAAAGATTCGGAATAGCTGAACCATCTTAATAACAGCAAAGTTGGACTACTCACATTCCTAACTTCAAAACTTACTAGAAACATAGTAATCAGAACAGTATGGTGCCAATATTAAAGATACAGATCAATGGTATAGAATTGAAAGTCCAAAAACTAACTCTCATATTTATAGTCAACTGATATTTGACGAGGTTTCCAAGGCAATTCAATGGGGAAAGAAGAGTGTCTTTAATCAATGCTGCTTGGACAAGCAGATTTCCACAGAAGTATATAAAGTCTGACCCTTACCTCACACTATATCAAAAAATTAACCTATATGTAGAAGCTGAAACTATAGTACATGTATAAGAAACAAGTATTGATCTTCAGTCCTTGGATTAAGCTATATGTTTTAGGTTAGAAAACAAAAGCATAAGCAACAAAAGAAAAAATTAAAAAGATATGATAAAAATTAAGAACATTTATGTTTAAAGGACTCCATGTATGAGCTGAAAAAGATAATTCACACATGCGATAAACATTAGTAACTCATATATATGATAAGAAACTTTTATCTACCATATATAAGTAATTCCTATAACTCAACATACAACCCAATTAAAAAATAGAAAAAATTCTGAATACATGCTTGTTCAAGACAGATATAAAAACAGTCACTAAGCACACAAAAAGACGCTCAATATCATTAGTCATCAGGAAAGTGCAAATGAAAACCTCAACATTATACCTACTAGCATGACTATAATACAAAGATACAAACAAGTGTTGGTGAGGATA
This sequence comes from Xerus rutilus, assembly GCA_028644305.1. NCBI lineage: Eukaryota > Metazoa > Chordata > Mammalia > Rodentia > Sciuridae > Xerus > Xerus rutilus. The sequence continues at coordinate 52,898,878 of CM053402.1, forward strand.
TGGAGAAACTGAAACCCTTATATACATCACATCACTGGTAGAAATGTAAAATTAGTGCAGCTACTTTGTTAAAAATTCTAGTAGTTCTTTAAAATATGAAAAATGGTCTCCACATGACCCAGCAATTCCACTTCTGGCTATACACCCAATAAAGATCACATTACATGTTCTTGCATCTTATTGGCTAAAGGAAGTCACACAGACAAACTCAACTTGAAGGAGGCAGGGAAGAGCATACTACCCTGTATCTGGAAGAAAAACCAGAAATATTTGGTGGACCACACTAATACCTATTATAGTCTTCATCACATCAAATATCCTTTCACAAGCAGAACACACCCCACAGCTTCTCTTCACAGGACACAAAGTTCATCACATACAGCTTAGTGTCTGGGATCTCTAAGTGATGTCCACCATCTCTCCATTAGGACTGAGGGCAATCTCTCATGGTCCAATGCCCTGTGAAGTAGAAAGGCTAATTATCAGTCTCCACACATTCAATACAAAATAGGAAACAAGGAGAATGGAAGAAAAGAGCAATCACCACCTGTCTATGATAATTCTGAAATCTCCCTGGGTAGACATGGAGGAGACCTTGACCTTAGAGTGAGTGTTTCTGAATTTAGTCCTGCTATCTCTATTGGTTTAGGATCCTTAGATACCTTGGAGCCACCTTCTTCTTCTGGAAAATTCCCCCCGCCCCTCCACTGTGGCCACTTCGAATCAGGCATCAGAATAAGCACCCTCCTTGGGAGCTGTTTCCAAATCACAGGTCACTGGGGTCCCAAGCTCGTTTGAAGTTACAGTCTTCTTTAGCAATGAAACTCTTTCAAAATTTAATCAATATTATTTCTAGTTTATGAAAGTAAACAGCATATGCGGAATTGCCTTTCCCAACACAGTTCTTGCTCTCGTTATATTTTATCGTCTCCTCTCCACCCTTGCTCCCCACTACTGCTTTCTGTGTCCTTGATACTATCAGGCTTTAGTAGAAAACCTGTACCTCAATTCTTTTCTTCATGAATTGCTGACACAATAAAGATTTACCTCGTTTGCCTAAAATATATTTCCTCTCTCCTTCATCTCTCCCTTTCTCTTTCCCTGCCCGCAACCACCCCTACCCTCGCCTTTCTTCTTAACCAAATTTGTATAAATTTCTGTCCAAGCTCTTGATAATCTGAGACACAGATATAACAATTCTCCCCAAATTAAAAAATTCTACACAGATTCATCAACTGTTACTGAAATTCATGACTGAATGTGCTAACAGAGATTGGGATAATTCCAAACAAGAAATATATGTAATATAAATTGTAATGATTTGTCCATTTGAGAGAAGAATGACTCATAGCTTATGCAATATATTTTAAAATAGTTTTCCCTTTGCTATCTTACCAACTGGTATTCATAAAACAGAGTAGATTTAATAGTTTAGGGGTTAAGTATCTTGATGCTTTGAATTGGGGAAAATTTTAAATTAATGTTATAACTGCAATTTTTTTTCCCCATGAAACCTTTCTAAACATGTTTAAATCTTTCCTAGGCTTTGGATGAAGACAAAATGTTCTAATGTGGTTCACAAAGCCTCACCAGACTGAACTCACCTTTCCTGCCTTGTTTCAATCCAGGCTTTTTTACACTCTGTCTTGGCGGTCTAGCCTCAGGTACTCTTTGGCTCCTCTTTGTGGGCGTGGCATTTTCTACCCGCGCTCAGAGCATGTGCTTTGGGTCCTTCTGCTTGGACTCTTCACCCTCCACCCCTGAACCTTTCCTCAGTGGCTCCTCTTCCCTGAGGTGTGTGTGTAAATGACACGTTTCCCCCTCCGTGCTTGAGAGGCTTCATTTCCCCTCTGTGCCATCCTAACATCTTGCTCTGCCTTTTCAGATTATTCATCCCAGTTACAAGCTCTTACTTATTTCTGTGATGGCTCAATCAGCACCATCTTTGCCACCAGAATCTCGGCTTCACAAAGGAGATCACTCTGTATTCTGTGCCCCCAAGATCAAGAAGCATTGCTAACTCTCCAGTATCCATTGAAAGAAAGCAAAATTAGGTCACATCACAGCATACGAAACACATTTTATCCTTCACATTTAAAGTTCTGGGCATCTAGAAGTGTGGAAATAAAGCAAATCAGGTAACTTTCAGTTAATCTAGACACTTGGAATTTTACTTTGTTCTTATTGCTTTAACTTATATAAAGATAAATATCTGGCAGAAGAACTATTTCCTTAAATTTATAGATACCTTCCTAATTATTTTGCCCATCACTCTTTTACTCATTGACCAGGTATTATGATGTCTTTTTACTCATTGACCAGGTATTATGATGACTCAGATTATTATTCTTCAAAAATCCATATTTTTTAAAGAATATCAGCAGATAGCAAAAGCTCTCAGTTTTTCATTTTGACTTGGATTTTCCAGAAGTTTTTGGGATTCTTTGTGTGTGTGTGTGTGTGTGTGTTGCTGGGGATTGAACCCAGGGCCTTGTGCATGTGAGGCAAGTACTCTACCATAGGGTTCTTCTTGATTTTGCCTCTTTACAAATGTATATTTATCTATCATAAAAGACACACATAACTGCATAACTGTCTTTCATTTTAGAAACAAAACTACCTGTTGGTAGAACCCAAATGAAAAGAAAAACAGAAAGATATTTGAAAGGATCACTTAGAGAATAGAAATATCCATACATTGAAAGCCGAAGTCCTTCTTGGTGATTCTTAAAAATCTGATTTAACATATAGCACGTGCAGCATTTTATGTTTTCAGTTTTGTCCAAACACTTTTTGGATACTTACCTGTTCATTTTAGAGTCTATAGTCATGGTGAGATTTTATGAAAAGACTTGATTGGGAACATGGTTTTCTCTTTGCCAGCTCTACAATAAGCATCAATGTGCCAGCCAGTGCCACTAGATGGGAGCAAATCGTAAACCAGAACTCCAGATTCATAAGTCACAAACAGGAAAATGCATGTGACTGCATGCTGCAGGTGCTGGCACATAGCTGGCACTCTGGTTTGTTCTGGTACTGCTGTACTTGGTTGAGGACGGGAGCAAATGCACTTCCTTATGTGGAACTACAGATGGATTTCCTCCCCAGATTTACACCTGTGCACAGCCCTTCCCCCAGCCACATTTTGACCTAGGTGCTCCTTCCTGTCACTGTGGGATACACTTCCTCATCATACCCACAGGATGTGTTTTGGTGCAATAATACATTCTCATCAATCATCCCTAATTCAAATATTAACCTACAGTTTTAAGAGACACATCACCTTAAAGTAAACTTGGAGAGAAGTGCTATTTAAGAAACGAATACCTTCAATTGTCAACATAAACCTTGACCTGGGTCGCTAGCTGGTTTGGCCAAATGGCAGGCAGGACCTGAGATCTGACTATTTCAGGCCTCCAATAAAAAGTACAATAAAATGAATGTTTGGTGAGAAAAATGCTTTTATGGAAACTTGTGTAATCCAAACTTTTTGGTGGTGGTTTTAACATCAGATTTTACAACAGGGTAGTTAAATAGTTGGCTGAGTCTTTTAAAGGTCTGGGGAATTTAATGGAAAAAAGTATACTCTTTGTAGTTCTGTCAGTTCAGAGAACTAGGCAGGCAAATATGATACTTTGGGTTCAAGTTGCCCAGCTGTAGGACCCATGGATTCCTTTCTCCCCATAGTCTTGAACTCTGAAATGAGTTGTGTCTTAGAGAAAAGATGAAGCAAATAGAACATTGTTATTAGGAAATGTTGGTTTTCTAAGTGAGGAGTAAGTCCTGAGTCCTCCATAACCTGGCTAGGTCATTTGTAGTGGTAAATGTGAGACAGGGGCTTAAACCATAGTGTGCAAACAGAACTGTCTGTAAACAGCATGAATCTTATCCTTGAGCCTCAAATCCACAATCCTC
>CM053402.1:52903292-52921819 GCA_028644305.1 Xerus rutilus
CCCCCCATCTTAATTGATACAGAAATTTTAACATAGTCTTTCTACAAAAATAAATAGTGACAGAATATCCTCTCAGCGATGAAGCTTAGTGCTCTGATTTGTATGCCAAAGACATAGATGGCATACACAGAAGAATAAAATTCATCACTGGAGCATTTTCTCTGTTCACATGTTGAGCTTTCATTGCCTACAGGGAGAAGAATCTTGCTCATTTTTCTAAAAGAGTAAAGGCTATTGTTGGAGTACACATCTTTGACATGGCACATATTGCAACATGAACCCAATTCACAGCAAAATCAATGGTGCCAAGGTTATCATTGTCTCCATATCATTGGACCTTAGAAATTTCACAGGGGCCCCAGAGCTTTCAGAGTGAAAACATCAATCATCCATGCAGCAATGCAAGATTAAGTCACATGTTCAAAAGCATCTAGTCATGACAAAGTTCTGCCTTCAGAGCACAACTTGTTGTTTGAAGCTCATCCTCCAGCAAGGATTATTGAAATCAATAAATGTCCCAAAGGACTCTTCTGTTTTATGTTTTCCTTTGCATAATGACGAAAACAAATCCGGGGGCATTTGGAGCTATTTTCTCTACGTGAAGCAGCCTTTGGGGGTAAATGTCTAAATAGGTAAATTTTAAATGCAATAGACTTTTCCTCATTAGAAAAGGAAATAATGTATATTTTAAGGACCAGATGCAAAAAGTGGGAAGCAGGGGAAAAATCAATTGAACCTTTAAAAGAAAATGTTGAAGGGGGAAAAAAAAGACTATGGAAGCACTATAACTTCTAACAATGCAGCTAAAATCATCTTATTTTTCTTAAAATAATGCATTTAAGAATTTTCACTAATCAGGCAAAATATAAAATCAGTCAAGTTATTGTTCGAAATGGCTTATCATTTAACTAAGATGACCATTTCATTCAATCAAACACATTCTCACTCTGTATATGTGTGTATGCACATATTTATAAATATGCGTGTATGCACATATTTATAAATCGGTCCTCTGAAGAGCGATTGCAAAGACTTGAAAAGTTTACAGATTCCCTTTGAAACATTCAGTAAATCTTTAATTTTGGAGTGGTCTGGGGATATGCTTTACTTTATCCATGTCAGATTTTCATTTTAGCAAAGATATATGGAGAATTTTTCCACCAAAAGAAATTAAAGTTTTTTGAAAACTGTAGTCTTCTTTGCTCATGGTAGTTCACCAGGACTAAGAGTAGAAATATGAATTTATGGAAGTAAGTCTGTCTGCAAGGTATCAGGGAACCATTTCCTCTTAACCTTCAGCCTCCTGCTATAAATTCAACTTTTTGTAATAAGGTTAGAAGGGTGACACTTTAATGGAAGTCCACAAAAATAACTGACAGCCTCTGGAATGTCAGTGTGTTTCCAAAATTCCAACCTGGAATAGATGTGCAGGCAAACAAAAATTCTAGCACCTTCAGTTCAGTTCTCTTGAAATCTCAAGATTTTTGGAAGTTCCCCAAATATTGAAGAAAATAATTGACACAGACAAACCAGTGTCAGGAATGAACTAGTCATTCCTAATAATTTTTGAGGATTTATGTTTTTAAGTCTCCTAGACATTGAGCTCCATTCTCTAAACTCTTCAAGGGCTATCTTTCTGGCTCAAATTCTACTATTCTCTCTCCTTATATAAAAAGAAGTATCTGAACTCTTACATATAAGGCATTTCATATGAGAAATGAGAAGGCTATCATCCCTTTCCCTAAATTTAGATAAAAGTGGAATTAAAGAGGAAGGTACTTTTTGTTTGGCTGGTTTTGGGCTTCTCTCTATTTTTTTCAAGGTGTTGTTGTTATTGTTGTTGTTGTTTAGATGTCTGAGTTTTCAGCAATCCCAACCCTCCGCCTGACCCATGACTGGCAGTGTGCCTCAGAGACTTGCTCATTACGCACTGTGAATAGCAACGTCCTCTGGTTATTGCAATCAATGTCCATCAGTTGGAGAACCATGCAGATGTAATGGCTGATGAATTACATTTTATGATGCAAATGGCCCTGGGAGGAATTGTGTTCTCTGTATCCCAGATCCTTTCTCCTTTTAAAAAAATCTTATTTTCTATGTCTCGCATGTAACATTTTAAGTTATTTTTATTGTTCTTGTTCCTTTAGAGAAAAGCCTCATTGTAGGAGTAAAGAAGCTTGCATGACCAAATCACAAAGAAAATTTAGTTCTAAAAAGTAATAAAAAAAAATCAAGGGAATCTTTTTTACTTTTATTATTTATTTATTTATTTATTTTCCATTTATCCTTGGATTTGGAGAGAAAACACACACACATACACACACAAACATGCACAAGATTTCATAAGAGTGCATGGTCCAGAAGTCTTTAAGAAGGAAAGTTATTTGAATACAGATGTAGTAATTAAAATAATGTTTTAAAACCTTATAATGTATATAACTTCCAGCTATTATGAGAAACAATTTATTGTAAATCCATCAGATGTGAAGGGAAACTGATGAACAGACAACATATAGGGGAGAAGGATGCAGGAGAAATTGTTCCTTAACACTATACAAGGATATGCTTTTTTAAATTTTGTCACATTATCTTGATGCTATTGATTCTTGATAAGAAATTTGATTATTTTTTCATGAGAAAAGGTTTATAGCACAAACCACATGTCAGACTGTCATCTGTTCAGGATCACCCTTTGAAGTTCTCCCAGAGCCTGGGTATCACATAGCACAACTTAAGATGAACATCCCTGAGCATGAAGCATATAAATTGTCCTCAAATTCTCAGCAGGACCTCAAAGAAGTCATCTTCTCCCTGAGTCTGCCTCCCTTGCCCCGGTCCTCTCTCTCTCTCTCTATCATCCTCTCTCCTCTTTCTCACTTATTCCCAATGGGTTGGAGACAGGCGGTAAGAGAATTCTTTTTCCTCTCCCTCATCCTCCTGACTAACAAACAGCTCATTGTTATTAACCTTTTTCTCTTCTTTGTCTCACTTTCTCATTTGCTAAACCCTCCTTTCACCAGTTTTAGGTTCCTTCTTCTTGTCCATAATAGACCATCCAAAAATCAAAAATATTTCCTGTTTGTGTTTTGATCATTAAATACCAAAGTTTCACTTTTTCACCTATACTTATCTGCCATTACAGTTTCCCAGAATTTGATTCATTATGATTATGTATATTTATTCTCTCTTTTATCCAGAGATAATAGGCTGGTCTGGATTTGTGGCATCTGGGATTTTTCTAAGATGAAGATGTGCTGTCTGTCCTAAGAAGCTCCGGTCTCCTAACTGAAATAGGACTTCAACAGCTGACACTTCCCAGCACTAGCTCCATGTTTTCATATCTTCCTATGGCATGGTACAGTTAATAGAGGAATGAGCTTTGCTAATGTCCACCACTTTTAAAACTAGAAATTTCTTTCTCTGGCTTCACTGTCAATATCATGAGCTCATCCAGTACCAGGCTTCCCATAATTTGGATGCTGTCTAAAGTGGAGCCAAGAATGAACCTCATCACACCTATTCCACTTATTACCAACTGAGGAGTAAGTGCACAATATCTTAGAACTAAGTATGTTGATGCCACATGCAGACTTTATGTGCATGTTTGACCTAACCTGTGGTTCTGACTCCCACTGCCCTCAAGAGCCGGATTGTGGAGGACATGGCCTCTTTTTCTAGTGTTGATCTTAGTCAGTGTTATTCCAAATTACTTTTTTGTTGTTTTTTTTTTCTTTTAAAAGATTTAACTACATACATTTTCCTTGGGCTAATTCTGAACTTTCAGAAAGCATATTTTACCTTTTCAATCCTTTTATTCCAAATATTAGATCATCATAATCATGAATTTGGTGTACAAATTAAATATATTTTAATTAAATATATATTTAATATATCTAATAAATGTACATATTTAATATAACTCTCATAAATATATGTATGATATATACACACATCATACATATATCATAAAGAAAAGCAGTTGGTCTTATATGGTTTTTGATATGCTTTTGGTCTCCAGTACAGTGTTTTTCACAGAGTAGGCATTGGTATTGTTTGACCTCTTCTAAATCAAGGATACTGGATTTTCTTCATTATTAACTTCTTTTAGCAGCAATCCAAAGCCAAATAGCCTATTTCATCTGAACAAAAATAGTCATTGGTATTTTTCTGAATGCTAAGTCAAACTTCTTTGTACACAGTGATGGAGGGCCACATACACATAATGCAATGGTAGGGAACTTTGAAATATTCCTATTTTGCTCTATTTTTTATTATATTTCTATGGTGTGGTTTCTCAAAAGATCTAATTCCATGAAGCCCCTTCTGAAATTCACAGGTGAACTGAAAAGGGAAGAAAGGTCTTGCTATCTGTGTTCTTCCATTTACATACCAGCTATCATCAAGGTCGGCATAGTCTGATATTACTGTGAATAAGTTATTTGAAGCATAAATTTGTACTGAGTCATCCTAGAGATGGAAAAGAAAGATGCTGAGGAATCATGGACACTCTGGATTACATCCAGGGCAAAGTGTATGAAGAGATATTGGAGGAGAAAGAAGCAACATCAAGCAACATCAAGGAGGTAGAAAAAGAAGAACCTCAAGAAATGAGGTTTATAAAATCTTAGCCAGGAGAGAAGAGGACAGAAAGAGAAAAGAAGTCTAGAGAGAACTAATCTGGTGCTGTGGTAGAACTCAGAAAGATCAAGGTCCCACAAAAGGTTAAGGGATCTAAAGTGATAAAACCTAGAGGAATTGGGTTTCTGATGGCTTCAAAGAACTCATTTTTAAAATTAATCCAGTTTACTTTTCTTTTTTTTGCCTTTCAAGAACAAGGAGATAACAGAAAAAGACTAGATTATAGAGAGCTGAAGGTATGAACCAAGTTCTGACGGAGAAGCAATCTTAGTTAAAGTAGTCTATGCACTCTAAATGGTGAACAAAGTGTGAAATGGATGACTAAAGAGGTTGTCGAGAGTATGACAATCTGGGTCATTATTTCACACTCTAAAAAAATTCTCCTTTTTATGTCTTGGGTTTTGCAACAAACGCTATGGAGATCTTGCTGACCAACATGGGTTAGGTGGTCAGATCAGACATTCTACTTGAAGACCAATAACAAGGCACAGTTGTATCTTAAAGTGTGTTAAGGATAAGCATGAAAACATTAGATACATAAATAAGCTGAAGTGGCCCAGGTAGGTCTCCATTAGGCAGTAGGCTAAACATGGGAGTAACATGAAGACATCAAGTTCAGAGGATGGGGATCCCATTAGAAAGGTTCCCTGAAGTCACTGTTATTAAGAGCAAGATGACATTCTGATTACAAATGCATGCACTATCACTGATTTTGCTGTGTGAGAACAAATGCTTTTTATCTGTAGCACATTTTTGAGAAAACAAACTGATTGTTGTCAAACCCACAGCCAAAGAAAAGTAAAAGGAGATTCACCCAAGCTATTTCCTCAGCAAACAGCATGTCTGTTTTATGTGGGTACTTTAATTGTATAAACTGAATTTCACTTTTGGCATTAAATAAATGTGTTTATTTTTCATTATCCCCTCTGCTTCAATATGTACACAGGATATAAATACTAAACTGACTTCTACTATAAAACAAGTGAATTGAAATGTAGGTTGATCCAGAAAAACAGTCCCAGAGAGCGTGGTGGGTCTACATATTCCAGAATCTCATTAGACAATTACCTTCGCCTATGGATCTATAAAGATGAATGGATGAGAACATGTGACCAGCAGCTCAGGGAAGGCTGGTCTAATTCTGTTGTCCTGATGTAGTCAATTCTCCCCTCTACCTTCTGGATTGCTGTTGGAGGTTTTATTGCTTTGGCTTTTGATCCCAGTCATTGGAAAGGACCACATGGAAGGCTGTATTTACATACATCATATCCACCCAGAATTTCCTGTAACAGGGGATCAAAGAAGAAGGCTATTTGGGGAAATATAAGGACTAATTACTAAAAGGATAAGGGTTCAGTACTCTTCATGAGAACAAAACTGTCACAAATGATATAAAGCATCCCTCTGGAAATTTCTAATCTATCGACTTCTACAGTTAAAAAGAGTAAGAAGTTAACTGTGAATCAAAGAGTCATGGGACAGATTTATAGGAAAAATAGTAATTGAGCACACATTTTTATTTCCTCCCCAATCTAGACATGTGATGAAATGCTAAAAGAGAACTGTATTCTTCCATGAGGGTCAGATGTGGAATTTTATACTTGTGGCATCAATTTTGTATTTTGAATTTTGGAGCATTTCAGATTTCAGATATTTGGATGAGAGAATTTCAACTGTATATGTATGGAATAAACACACACACACACACACACAGCATAATCACATTGGAATTTGACATTTTCATTAAACATTGCTTCTATATCTGGATTTCAATTTTTTTCAGATTTTGGAATATTTGCATATGCATAATGAATTGGGAATTCTTGGGAATGAGATCCAAGTCTAAACATAAAATTCATTTATGTTTCATATGTAACTTATACAAAAACTTTTATATATATATATATATGCATATTTTCAGTTTCACAAGTAATATGTGAATGTTTTATAAAATTTAAGCAATGTAAGGTCATAAAGAAAACATGCAGGTCTTTCTTCACCTCCCTCCCTTTTATACATACATTCACTTCCTAGGTTACCTATTCTGGAGATGTTTGGATTGTTTGAAACGACCATTTAATTTTTTATTCTGATTTTTCTGATCATTAAGGAAATAATTAAAAATAATAAGTCAGCCAGAAAATATAATCATCAGTAAAATTTATATCATAATTAAAGAGTACAATGGAGTTTTATCTTTATTACCAAAAACCAAGCCAAAGAAAGATTTGGCCAAATGGAAATTCACCACACATGAAAAAAATCCTCTCTTGGGAAATGAGGAAGAGAAATTAGGAAAGTTCTTCTGAATATTTCCTAAGGCCACAGCAGGTGCTAGTGGTAAGGTCCTGGGGCAGGCAGGCAGTGAGTAGCAAGCAGCAATCCAGACTGTGGCCTGGCCCTGTGATCCACACATTCTGCTGGGCCAACTGCCTTCTGGTATTTATTTCAGACAGTCTTGCAGGACAACATGGCCAGTTAGATAGACAGAGCCACCCTGATGACAGTGAGATAGGAGGGTTTTTACATGTATTTATTGATCATGGGCACTTCTGTGAAACACCTGCAGAGAATTAAATCTCCTTATTGGAGTCAGCTTGGAAACTGGCATATTCCATATTGACCTACATCCTCACTCCTGGAGAGCTGCAGTAGCTCTAAGTTAAGGAAAACAAAGGAATCCATCTGAATGTTCTACTCTTTGCTTTATCCTGACCACAAATAGTCAAATAAGGACTACATGGTGCATGATAGAACCCATCCCAACCTGCATTATAGGACATGCATAGGCTTCCTTCTCCAAATCTGAGCAGGGAAACCAGATGGAAGAAAGCTACTGAAATGGGGACGAATATAAAACATCTGATCAAATTCTCCTTTAAAATAATCTCTAATAATTTATCAAAAGGATGTTTCATCTCTGAGATTAGTAATCTTGTTATGGAAGTAACCTCATGTGATGCTTATCAAATATTCCATGTGCCTTCCAGATTGGGGCTCATGATCAGCTCTACATAATGCGTAGAAGTGATGTGCTAAAGTACCGGAGGACCAGGGAAAATTTGATGGATCCTCATTTCACCCTCTGGTAGTCACATATTAAGATGGTAAAACCACAAAATTGAAGTAATCTGTGAAATATGAACTACTCCTGAATATACTAGGCTTTTCTTGAGTAAGAAATAAAACTTTAGCCACTGAACTTTTGAAATTTTGAAGTTTGTGTAACTTCAGCATAGTTTAGCCATGACAAATAAAACAAGTACAAGATATTTATTGTATAATATATATACACATATAACATATAATTTTATATGTGTGTGCATGTGTGTGTGTATACGCACCAAATAGAGACCATAACAGAAGGAATAAGCAAAGAAAGAATTAAAGAAAACATTTTTTTTTAGGTCAGAGGGTTCACTAATTCTGAGATAGAAGTAATAAGACAGTCATATGACTGTTCATTTTTTCTAATTTCAAACATAAAACAGATGGAAAGGAGGAAATGGCAACAACTTAATCCAAAAAACACCAGATTGCCTGAAAGGGGAAAAATGATTTGACTTAGGAGTTCTCATCTATAATACTAAGTAGAAAAATTTCCAGTTTTGAGAAGGAGAAAGTATGCCTGGGAACTTTATGAACAGTTTAGCTATAATCTATGTGAGAACAACAAAAAAAAAAAACCTCAGACATAGAACACACAATAAAATAAAGTACACTTAAAAATTTTCATTTGAGTAAAGATCTCAGAACAGAAAAGAGTCAGAGGGCTCTGAGGCAACTATATAGGCAGTGAGTTTTCATGGACTCATGTAGAAGTAAGACAAAGAAAATATATTTAATTGGTTAGAGTGAAAAGAGCCTAGTTAGGAGTTAGTTGGTGGGTTCTGATTGGTAAAGTCTAATTTCATCTTGCTACTTATGTTGGAATTCAGTGTGGTTACATAGGCATGGTATCCATCCCATCATAGTGATCTCACAATTAAAACAATACTACATAGTTATTATTTTCCCTGGAAATTTTGACACATAATAATGCTAACTTTCAGTATACATCCAACCAACACACAATAATCATCGTTCGTAGGGAAATGGATCCTCCTTATTGCTATATCCCCAGTGACTACTAAAATACTTAACTTATATTAAATTCTCAATATATATTTGCCTAATTAAATATCAAATAATTAAAATTACTGAGAAATATACTGGAATTAGGAAACAGACAAAACATTAGACAAAACATGTATAAAAGAAGTGAAATGATTAAAATCTTCAAAATCAGTGAAATAACTAAATCTTCAAAATGAGGTAAAATATGATTACAAAATGATACGTATGTAGGTGTTAGGGTACACTGATTTTATTATTTGAAACATATTCTTAAGCTGTAAATTTCAGAATTATTCATTCAAGCCAGGAAGCATAGATATAGTGAGTGAGAATATTCTACATCTCATTTTATGCAAGGTGAAGCAATTAGCTTTTTCCTGTCTTTATATTAGCATGTAGAAGAAAACAGACATTATTACTAATGTCAATAAAATAAAACTATGGTGGAAAATTCTAAGACCACTAAGCAACAAGGTGAAGTAAACTCTATCAATCCAGCAAAGACAGAGAAAAGTACTTCAAAGAAGCATAACAAGTACTCCAACAAGAGAAAAGAGATGCTAAAAATCTGTTGAAACAAGGTAAACACCTTAAAAAACAGCTTGAGGAATAATGTACCTAAATTTAAAATGCAGAATTTTTAGAAAGGTACAGAATTTTGCTGGGTGTGGTGGCTAGGGAGGCTGAGGCAGGAGGATCCCAAGTTCAAATCCAGCCTCAGCAATTTAGCAAGGGCCTATGAAACTTAATGAGACCATATCTCAAAGTAAAAAATAAAAAGGGCTGGAGAGGTAGTTCAGTGGTTAAGTACCCCTGTGTTCAATCTCCAGTGCCAATAATAATAATAATAATAATAATAATAATAATAATAAATTAGTTAATTTACAGAGTTTTACAATATCAGAACATTTGCTTCATCCCTACAAGGTATTTTGTGCACATTTTTCAATCCCAGCCCAGCCCCAGGTTGCCAAAACCATGTTTCTTTTCTGAATATTTTAATTGAACTCCTTAATGAAATCATTTCATATTGTTTTCAAAACAAATGTATTATGTGTAATAAAGATAAAAAAAGGCTCAGGTTGAAAATAAAGGCACTATGATACAAGAAAATACATAAATGAAAAAGAAATGTAAATTAGAAATACTAATGGCATGCAAAATAGAATTCCAGGCCATTGAATGTTTAGGAGTGAATTATGATCCAGTTTTCATTTGAAGTAAATATTCTTGGGGATCTAGAAAAACTGTCTTCACTAATAAAAAAATAGAGAAAGATGTTTAAGACCCTTACAAAAAATGTCATAAGACTTGCTTGTAACCTAAGTACATCCCCTTAAGTCATCTTAGATTATTTATAATACATAATACAACATAAATTCTAGATAAAGGGTTATTGTAATACATTGCTTAGGAAATAATGTTACTCAAATGTGTAAAGGAATTAAATACTGAAATTTCTACAACATGGATGAACCTTGAAAATAATGTGTATGTGAAAGAATCCAGATATAAAAGGTCATATATTGTATAATTCCATACATCCAGAAATATTCTTATAAGTAATTCTACATCCCAGTATTCTATATCACCAATATAAATTAGTTTGGTGATTTTCAGGATTTTAGTGGGGAGGAAGCATTGGGGATTAACTGCTTAATGAGTATGGGATTTTATTCCGGGGAGACGAAAATAACTTGGGACTACGTAGTCATGACAGCTACACCGTATTGTGAATGAACTAATTGTCAATGGCTTGCTCTCTCTAAAATTGTTAAACTTATGTAAATTTCCCCTCAATTAAGCAATAGCAACAAAATTCTCTGTCAGTCAGGATGTCTTCAGTCTGTAATTTACATCTTCCATGAATGAATTCTCAATCTATGCTAAGTTTCCTAACCCTTGTTGTTCTAGTATCTTCAGAGGTGAGTCCCAGGGTTGAAGGGCCATAGGGGCTAAATACACGATGGGCAGTTAAAATGAATGTACCAGGGCTCAAGTATGAATGCTAAGGAAATAAGGCATTCATTGAGCTGGTTTTTCTCCTCCTTGAGACATGAGGGAAGCACAAATATTCCCTCAGAATTCCTTATCTACTTTTTATATTCTCAGGGGAACATTCTTACTACATTGGGTTTGAAAAACTAACAGACGAAAAATAAAAAGAGACTAAGACTTTTTTTTTAAGTCAATCCATCTCAAAGTCTTAGGCAGTTTCCATTCCTGGTGGGAGAGTGGCAGAGAAGAATGGGATAATTAAAAGATGAGGAAAAGCATAAAACAAAATATTTTTTCATAGCCAATGATGTCATCTTTCCTTGAAATAGGGCCTCCTCTGCAGATCAAAGACAAACAAACAACCAAGAGGGGCTGAGGAATGGGGAGGGATGAAATAAAATGCACTCCTGAAAGCCAACAGTATCCTTTTTCTCTCCCCTCTGAAACCCAGAGCCTTCCATTTGGAATATAAATTTAAAAAAAAAAAACTTTCTATAATTACAAATGTAAAGACGAGCTTTATTTCTCAGTAGGGTTTCTTATCTGCACTGACCTGTAGCTCCTTCAGATGGGGATGTGGGCCCCAATTCTCAGGATTTTAGAAAAGAATGCGTTAAAATGAGGGTGGGGGATGAGAGGAAGCTGAAATGTGTGCAGATGGTTTAACATGCAAATGTCCTCACTTTCTTTTAGGTGGAGGATCAAGGTTTGGCTATTTTCAACTTCTTTTCCAGCTCCCCCTCTCTTCCCATCCCAGTCTAGTTTCAAGAGGATTGTAGATGTGACAAGGGCTTTGTGTAGGGAATTCAGGCGAATGAAAAGGCCAAGGAGACCCAGTTGAGGGAACAAACTTTTGGGGGTCGGGGGGTCAGTTTAGAATAAATGTGTGGCATTGTTGGTATTAAGGACATGCACTCAGCAGGGTGTCCTGAGCTGGGCACACAACTCTCAGGCCTGTTTATTCAACACTGAAATACCTAAGGACGGGTCTTGGGGAGAAAAGAGAAACTTCGGCAGCAAAGTCCTGTACCTTCCAGTATCAGAACATTCCCTAGAAGCACAAAGCCCTGCTTTTTTTCTAATTACAGAGAAGAAAAGTGCCTGTGCATAACCCAAAATTAATTGATTAATTAACCAATGCATTAAAAGAAGAGCTTCCCGTAGCATTTTTTTCTCTCTCCTCTCTCTCTCACTTTTTTTCCCTCTCCACACATGGACAATCCAGGTCATTGAAAGCCTAAGATAGAAACAGTTTCTTAACAGTGTTTGAAAACAGCCTTTGTTTCCATGGAAGTGGCACAGGCCCTCTGTGGTTTCCTTCCAGAAAACATTTACCTACCTCGGAGGGGTTTTTTGTGTGTGAGAATTAAATGGGAGAAAGTGCTTAACACAGTCTGAGCACATAGTTAGAGCTAAATAAATATTAGTTGTTTTTGGTATGTATTGCTCTTATATTGCTCAGTCATGAAGAGGTCAGGAAGAAAGACAGGAGAATACAAGAAGAGGCTGTCCCAGTCTAGGTGGAAATCAGATCAGAGGGGAAGGGGAGGGGGAGGCCCAGGTCAGCCGGGAGGCTGTCATCCTTCAAGCAGTTGAAAGATAGAGTGGGGGCACTTCCAAAATCAGAGTTACAGAGTAGCTCAAAAGATGAAACTAAGAAATGAATTTGAACTAAGACTCTCCTTTCTGAATTTTTAAAAAGCCACAAGAATTTGCCTAGATCTGGCTCGGGGCAATAAAACTGAGATACATGAAATATTGAAGAATGTGAGGGCTAAATTGTGTTTTATAGATTTACAGAATTTTTGGACATCGGAGGAGATGACAGACAAGATGAATTCGTGAAAACCATTTCAAAACAACGGAGAGTAAAATAAAAACATCATGTCAATAGGGGTTTAATGAAAGGAGAACTTAGCATTGGGTGGCAGGCCTGGAAGCAGGAACCAAGAGGAGGTAGACCGTGACAGGAGCCATCATGAGGTCAGGCCATGGTAGATACAGACTATTGACTTTGAGCTTGAAAAAAATTAGGATTTCAGGAACCTGAATTTAGGGGTAGAATATGGAATGGTTTGGTATCTGAAGAATGTGTCGAAAGAGATCAGCTGAAAACCTAGGGTTATGACCCCCATGCAGGATGTGGTCATAGTATAGCACATGTGTTGATGGACTAGAGAAATTCAAATAGCATCAAAGAAAGAGGCTGAACTCAATGACAGTTCAAGAAAACATCACAGAGGTAACTAATCTACTGTATTGAAGGAGGGAAAATATCAAGGCCTGGGTGGTGGGGATAAAATGAATTATTGGTGAATATATGAGTTATCAATAAGACTTCTTGGAAAAAGCAAAACATGTTTCCATTATTATGATCTTAGGAGTGAAATGGCCCAAGTTGGGGTCAAATATTTCACTCTGAGTTTTCTGCCATTGATCCACCATGCCTGCAACACTCTGGAGTTTTCTTTCTTTTTGTTTTTTCTGTCAGAGTCTCCTCTTAATGATGTTGGGAATAGCCACATGCAGATGAGAGCAACGAGTCCTGCTTGTTCTACTTTGCAGGGAGATTTGGGAACACAGAGGAGAGATATGTAACATGTCCTAAAGGTGCTGTTATGAGAGAGACAATTTGAATTTTGTGAATAGAAGGAAACAAATGGCTCTGCTTGTTCTTGTTCAGATATATGATGGAATTTATTAACAATCAGATATATGATAGTTATATTTTCTGTTGCTTTTGGTTATCATCACACTGAATAATAAAGTCATGTACTTTTTGCATCCATATTGCCTTATCTGACATCACCATTATAATTCAAAAATATATATATACTGCATCAACAAAAACAAAACAAACAACCACAACAAATACACCTAGAAAGGAGGGTTAGCCAGTTAACCCAAGATCATACTATGAGTAATTGTAAACTTTACAAAAGAGTCTATGACAGAGATTAGGTTAAACACCTCCTGTTTTTACATCATCATTGCGTTTCACCTCACACAGTGTCTGGCATATAAAAGGTGCTCATTAAATGAGTACAAATTTGAATTTTGGAATTGACCTCAAATGAACAATAGAAAAGGAAAACATGATGTCAGCCTGCCTTTTCTGGGGCAACTGAAGTAGTTACATCAAATGATAGTGTGACTCGGTAAGAACCCAGAATCCAGCAAAAATGATTCATTCTGGAGGACTATGAAGAGTAACTATGCTTATTCCCTTGGCTGGTGGGTCCCAGGTAGGATAGGATAGTAAGGAAGCTACCTGAGGGCTGGTGATGAGAGTGTCTTTTGTAGCCACCTCTGACCAGTGTGCTGAGTCAACAAGTGACTACCACTGTCAATGAATACATAAGTCTGATATCACCTATGTTGTTTACCGTGAACTCTCCCCCTATAGTTCCCTTTTCTTGGAAGCAATTAGTTTGGCTATTTAGCAAACATTGGTTGTATTCCTATATGCCAAGAATGTAGTGTTAGTGTTGATGCTTGTTGAGAGGTACACACATGTAGGTAGGCAATGTGTTAAGCACTGGGATCTAAAGAGTCACAGGATGTCATGGGAGCCTATAGAAGAGGTCGTTATGCCAGTCACCATGTCTCTCTTCCCTCATCTTAGGAGCCTGTTGCTGTTAGGATGGTAGTAATGTCTCCTCTGTCAGTGTAGTGACAGGGGACAACACACTGGCAGCAATGGATCTGACAAGTATCCCATCTGAGGAAAGGTGAAGGCAAAGAACCATGGTTCTACAAAGCTCTGTCTCTGAATGACCTCTCTAAAATCTTGCAAGCAAACAAAGCCTGTGCTGTAAACCCAGGAAGAAAATCAGCATCACAATTTGCAGGGTACCCTTCTGCTAACAATACAAATGATGGGGCTTGGCCAACTCACAGCCTGGCTGCCTGACCAAGTCCGTGATTAATGATGGCATTGCAAGCAAGGGGAGACCTCAGCTGTATGAGCCTGGACTTTTAATAAAGGCCTTGGTTAACATGAAAACTGACCAGAGGAAGAGCCAGAGCCAGTGTCTAGTATCACAAATATCACTGCCATGGAGTGACCAAAAAAAAAAAAAAACAAAAAAACCCACACACAATCAAACAAGGGACACCAATTCAGGGTTGCAGGCAGAAGACAAATTTGATGACAGAGAAATGACATCATCATTTGAAGATTTTTGAGATCATTTCTTTCATTATATGTGAAAAGTATATAGCTAGAGTGGTCTGATTGTTTAGAGACAGAAAGCTAAGGCCCAGATAATAAAAGATTTGTTCTGGAACTCAGGTAAGTGGGCGGCAGAACCAAGATCAAATCCAGGGCTCTCCACTATGCAGCACAATTCTCATAAAGCTCAACAAGATCTTATATCCAAGCAACACATCCCTCTTTCTAAGTATGGAAACTCCTTAGTAGCATGGGTAAATTTCAACTTCTCCATTCATCATTGATTGTTGAATTTTATCAAGTAAGTTATTTTTTTAAATTTTTTAAAAATATTTTTTAGATGTCAATGGACCTTTATTTTATTTATTTATATGTGGTGCTGAGATTCAAACCCAGGGCCTCATGCATGTTAGGCAAGCAGTCTACCACTGAGCCACACCCCAGCCCCAGTAAGTTATTTTTTTGCCCCCAAGAGAAGTTATATATACAATACTTCTTATGCTCTATCATATTGAGAATGACTGCTTACTGCCTTGATTCTCAAACAGTTTAGCTGGGTATAATATTGTCAGATCATATTTCCCTCTCTTAGTCTTGTAGACGTTGATCATTTTCTTATAATATTGAATGCTATTTCTGGAGAAACCTCAATCCTGCATATTTTTCTGCTTTCTACATAAAACACATGATACTTTTTCTAGATAGCTTCTTCTTTTAGTATTGTTTCATTAACATAACCTGAATGTCTAGTGATGATTGTATATGTCCATTTTTTTTTCTAAAAGTGATTTAATTCAATGATTCAGTTCTTTAGTGAATTTCCATTTATTTTATTTTCACATATATTTTCTGGTCTGTTACTCGGGCTTTTCAAAAATTCCAATGGCTCCTTTCAGCTCTCAGGCTCCATGAAAAATAGCATAAAGAAGGGGCCCTTATCATCACAAACTTTGGTAAAGGGTGCACTGAAGGGAAGGGTAAGCAATCTACCTGGCTTATTCCCTGTTAAAGGCTACCCTACAGTGGACTTTTACTATGAATAGGCATCTGGGTGACTGATACAAGAAACAACCAAACAACAGAAGGGCTAGATTGATGTCAGCAATGTCAGAAATGAGAATAGAAGTCATTTCTTAGAAATTTTCTAAGGATGATATCATTTTCTGGCCTGTTAAAAGAAACACAGATAACAGGAGTTATAAAATAATTTCTTTTCCTTTAATTTTAACAGTAAGTTCTCTAAGACAACCAAGCAATATTATGATATTGACCTTGTCTACTGCCCTGTTGCCTGTGTCAAGCATTGGTTTAAACTTCCAACCTAAATAATAAATATTTGCTAAATGAATAAACAGAAACAATAAACTTGGATTAATAAGTGTCCAAGTTAGAAGATTTTAAAAATGCAGTATCTCCTATCTCCATGAAGTCTGCCTTGACAACATTTTAATCAGCACACACACTTTAGTCTGAATAACTCAGTGTTTTTGTTTAAATAATTATGAGACCAATAGTGACCCTTTAAAATTCTTTGGCTTCATAAAGTCCCTAAGGAGTCATTTCTTGTAGAGAGAGACATTCTATTAGTTCATGACAGTGCAATGAGGTGGAAGGGGGCAAAACATTACACCACGTTCACATTTGCATTGTGGCTTTGTCAGCTAAGTGGCCTTGAACATGTACCTTAAACTTCTCTGAGCTTTGGTTTTCCTAACTGAAAAATCACAAACTAATATCTCATGGTTTTATTACAAGAATTAGGTAGAACAATTTCCAGGAAACATTTAGAATAGCACATGGCCAAAACAAAACAGGCTTTCAGTCAACAGTGTCTATTACTATTTGTGGACTTGAAGTGCCCATTTGTGTCACCTCTCCTTACTCAGAGCCCCCAGTGCTCTCTCTGCCCCTTACTGTGCAGTAGACAGAGTTGGGCAGTAATCTTGGTGACTGGATAGTTATATACACCAATTTCTTCTCAATTAATTATCCCTGTTTTAGCCAGCTTTTTATCACTATGATGAAAAGACCTGAAAAGAACAGTTTTAAGAAGGAAAAGTTTATTTGGGGGCTCACAGTTTCAGAGGTCTCAGTTCATAGGTGGCTGACTCCATTCCCTAGGACTTGAGGTGAGGCAAAATATTATGTTGGAAGGTGTGGCAGAGGAAAGAGAGAGAGACTCCACTTGCTAGGGACCCAAAGGCATGTCCTCAATGACCTCCAGCCATACCCTACCTCTCTTCAGTTACCACTCAGTTAATCGCTATCAGGAGATTAGGGTAAGCCTTTTATAACTCAATCATTTCATCTCAACTTTCTTGCTTGCTCTTACACATAAGCTTTTGGGGGACACCTAGCATCTAAACCATAACATTCCACCTCTGGCCCCCAAAAGCTCATGATCATCTCACAAATACACTTTGTCCATTGTCAAGAGTCCCCATGGTCTTGACAGTTCCAAGATTGTTCAAAAGTTTAAGTCTCCTCTGAAACTCAAGGCAAACTCAACATGAGCTCCTGTAAAAATCAAAAGCAAGTTACATGTATCTAATATATAAAGGTACAGAGTAAACATTTCTATTCTAAAAGTTAGAAATAGGGGCATAGAAAGAAAGGATGGGACCAAAGCAAGACCAAAAACCAGCTAGGCGAACAAGTCCACATCCAGCATCTGAGGCACATGGCTTCCTGATGTTCTATCCAAAGGGCTTGTGCAGCTCCACCTCTATAGCCTTGCTAGTTGCAGCCCACATGGCCTCTCTTGTCTGTGCTTAACTCCTGCAGCTTTCTTTGGCAGATATTCCATGTTATGGGCACCTCTTAATCTCAGGAGTTTCTACTACAGCTTCAGCTTCCTCCTCACATTTCCACTCCTTGCAGCACTCAGGGACTTTGACCCTGCTGTATTTTGCCTGCCTCTCAGGCCTTCCTTTGAAATCTGCGTGGAAGGCTCCATGACCTCCTAACTCCAGCATTCCGCAGTCCTGCAGAACTAGCACCATGTGGTTGCCTCCACGGTCTGTCATCTGGAGCAGTAGCCAAGCCTCCAGGGACCATGGCTGCAGCAGTCTCTCAATGCTGGGGTGACTGAGCATGGTGAAACAACTTTCTAGGCTTCCCTGTGCAAGAAGGTTTTTTCTTAAAGGCATTTTTACTCCCTTGAGCCTGAGATGGATGTGGTCTTGCCAATTCCTTAGATGTTCTCAAGCCATCTTTCTTATTGTCTCTGGGCAAAGATTTTAGCATTTTTTTAGTGACAGTAATGTCTAAGAAATTCAAGTTCCTTAGTCTCAGTTTTACTCCCACTTTTCAAGTCCAAGTTTTTCAAATCTTCCTTCTCTGCTTTTTGCTCCTGAATATCACAATAAACTTGGTTAACAATACCCATGCCACTACCTGAATATTATGCTGCCTAGGTATTTCTTCCCCCAGATTAAGAAGTCCATCACTTTTAAAATCAACCTCACAGGCAGTCTCAGAGTATGGGCAAAATGCAGACAACTTCTGAGCCAGAACATAACACAAATGGCCCCTAGTCTATTTACCAATAGTGTCCTCCTTTTCCTCTGAAGCCTCTTGAGCCATGTCTTTACTGTCCACA
>CM053402.1:52922319-52964206 GCA_028644305.1 Xerus rutilus
TAGATTAATCCCTTCCTGAGGGTGGAGCCCCTGTGACCTAATGACCTGGTGGTCCTACCACCTGTCAACATCATTGCATGAAGGAATTAAGCCTCAGTATGAGTTTTGGTGGGGGGAAAAATTCAAAATGTAGCATGTATTTTCCACAATGTTGAACAATCTTCACTCACGGAGATCTGGAATCTCCTTTGGACAGCCATCACTGAGCTCTTCAACAATCCTGGTGTCCACTCAAGTGCATTCCTTATCACCTCAGTAAATGGCATGTCTTCTAAACCCTCCTGAGTAGCATAGCTTGAGTCAGCCAGTGTATTTGCTGGTTTTATGTAGTAAAGACATTCTAGCACACACTTCCCTGGATCTTTGATTCCTTCCTCAGTCTGCTATAGCAGACTATTTTATTTAATATTAGCTGTTGCTTTTTCCAAGCTTCCATGAGTCATCTAGGTTGTGTGTTAGAACTTGCCCACATATATTACATTAGAACTCTCTCTTATAAAGCTTTACATTTCTCTTCCCTTAGTCCAATATCATTAAGATTTATTACCAGGCATATCACCCAAGTTCCTGTCAGCAACTTATAACCAGGTATGACAGTTCCTCTACCACTTTGACAGGCTGGCACATCCTCAATTGAGTCATACTGATATAAACCTTAGTTATTGATCTGGTTGGTAAGATGGGAGCTAGAAGCATATTCTGAGAAGAGCCATATTATGTTAATTGTCTCATATGAAGCTTCTGCATAGCCTTCAAACAGAGCAGGACAAGGAAGAGTTTGACAAGGAAGATCAGTCCATTTCTACAGGTCAGACAGAAGGGAAGTCTCCAGGGCATCCACTTAATTATCCCCTCCAAAGTCTCAATGCTCCACTTCTTCCCTATCAAGGCCTTGATTCTGAGAATTCAACCTTCTGTGAAGTTCTGTTACTCTTCCAAATAGATGCTGATCCTGATCCTCAGAAGAACTAACTCTCCAAATATAAGAGGTAAGAGTCTCTTTAAATAATGCCCAAAATGTCCTCTGGCATTAACATTTTGCTTTGAATTGTTGATTATTGCCCTAAGCCTCTCATTTTCTTTCTTCAAAGCATCAGTGGTGTTCAACTCTAGCTACTCAATTTCACAATCCTTATAATTACCATTTTCCTCATTTCCACTCGACTGTCCAAGGCAGTACACAAGTAGGAGCATATCCTTCTACTTGTATCCAATCCCATTTGACTACAGATGAGAGTCTTGCTAACTACCATATACCATAGACCATCAGTACTTGACCCACCACCAGTGATGGCTTCTCCTTCTGCAGTTGGTTCTAAGTGACCCATCTGCAGAAGTTCACCCTTAGAGTCAACTTCTTTGGACTACTTCTGATACTAATTGTCTTCAAATAGGTTTTCTAGAAGTAGAGCCTGAGACAGAGGTTCATTTACTGAGAAAATGCACTTGAGGAAAACACTTGTAAGTGCGTGAAGGAAGCAGACTGGCGTAAGAAGAGTTAAGACAAAATGTGATCCCAAATAAAGTCTCTAGTGTTGGTCTGTTCTTTGAGAGTGTTGACTATTATCAATCTCATAGAGCTGTCCAATCTTGAGGTAATTGGGCTACACTTAATGGGTTATTTGCTGAAGACCATTGATAGAGAAGAGGAAATCTTTTTCTTTGCATACAAAAGAAGACCAAATATTAGTTAGGAGAGTGTTTTGGGTGGCTTATGGTATGGGCTGAAGTAGATAATGAATGAAGACCAACAAGACAGGCACAAAATCAGTCCTTGCTGTTGCAGACACCACAAAGTCTGGCAAAGTATTTGTTGTATCAAGCTTGAATTACATCACTTGCTAACTGTAATATAAAAATTATTTCACTTCTCTGAGCCTTTGTTTCATCAACTGAAAAATTACAGATGGGAAAGTTACCTTTCTTGTATTATTGCTATGGAATTTTATAAAGTAACGTGTAAAGGGTTTCAACATTAATATTATTGTCACTATTTTTTCAAGTCAATTTTGCAGTGAAAAAATGTTTTCTCTAAAAAGAAAAAAAACATGAAAATTAACTTTTTTCTTCATATTCCTTTCCAAAAAAAGAAATGTTTCTAAAGAAAGTAGATAAAGATGCTATATTTGTTAATTTGAATCATTAATTCAGCTGATCAACTCTTTTTAAGCATCTAATATCCATAAATCTTTCTGGAAGTTTGGTTACATAACCTCATAGAACATGAGTGTCTGAGTTCTGGCTATGAATTTTGATTGATTTCACATCTGCCTGATGCTCAAGCTAAAGGAAACTAGCTTCATATTCTCTAAGACAAGATATCCAGCAGCTAAAAGAAATGGTTGACACACTGCAATAAGTTAAGAGCTAGGAAAAAAGTAGATGTGGATGTGGTAGAACAGGAAAATCACTGGGCAGAAATCCAGTGATACAGGATATATCCAGGATATAGGTTCTGACCTAGCCACATGAAGGCCATATGATATGTGGAATATAGGGGAGGTGGTGTTGAAGTTAGTCATATCTGGGATTGAATCCTAGTCCTACCACTTTATAGCTGCATTTCTTAGGAAAAGTACAATTTAATTGTTCTGTGCCTCAGGGCCTTCAGCTTGAAAATGAAGGAGATGGGATAATTCTCAATCTTGATTCTACATTAGAATCAGCAAGGATTTTTTTTTTTAAATTATATGGTTTTTTAGAAATACTGGCCCTGCTCCAGACCAACTGAATTAGAATCCCTGGGGTGAGATCTGGGCATTTGTCTATTTTAACTCTGTCCAAGGTGATTCAGATGCACAATGAAGGTAGAGGTCTACTGGCCAGATCATATCCCAGTGCTGACCCTACTGTCTACAACACCTTGGCCTAGGCTCTGAAATGTGTATTTGTACTGTGGTATCCATCCCCTAAACAGGTTCAGAAAAAGTTTACCCTCTGAATTATTTTATGCTTTCAGTGGCATGATCACATCCCTGAGTTCACAGGTGAGGGAAAATGCAGTCTTTGCAACTGGTTGGAAAACAGAACTATTCCATCTTAGACTGAAGGTTGACAGTACCAATGGAATTTTCTTATGTTCTTTGCCATGGTGTACATTATAGGAAGATGCTTAGCTTATATCAAAACAGAAAACTCACTTGAAATCATATCTCAGAATGAAGATCATGGAGTGCTTCTTTCCAGAGTACTAGGATTTCATTTCTTCTCTCTCTCTCTCTCCCTCTTCTCCCTCCTCCCCTTCCTTCCTTCCTTCCTTCCTTCCTTCCTTCCTTCCTTCCTTCCTTCCTTCCTTCCTTCCTTCCTTCTTTTATTTTTCTTTCTTTCCTATTTTCTCCCTGATATTATTTCCTCAAAACTATTGTCATTTATCTATATGTGGTCATTTGGAAGAGCCATATGCTGTTTTATATATTTCTGACTTCCTACCCATCTGGTAGTTGGACTGTTTTCTGGGTGAGAAGGGAATCTTCAACTCTGAGCAAGACAACTGGGTGCCAGGGGACCTCTTCTACTCACTGCCTATGGAGCACCAGTCTACTGAGTTATCTAAGGAGCATCTCAGGGTTTTAAGCTAACGACATGAGCTATGACAGGCAATAAAGACAAAGAATCACTCAAAACAGTAGCACTAGAGATCTTAACAAATTAATTTTCTAAGGACATCTGCTTTGAGAGAAAATAATATGAATTTCAAAGCTATTTTAATGAGCATAATTTTTACTTATTCTTTTTTTACTCAAAATATAAGTAGCTTTGAAACTCTACCATCAGAAGTCATGGTTTGTCATGGTTTGAAAGTCACTAGATGGTTCTGTCTTATGGTTATTTTTGTTTGAATCATCCAAACTGCTTACAAGGCTTGGTTGAGGTTGTTCAGTCTGTTCTGACTTCTTCTCTCTCTGGGGAAAGAAAAAAAAAATTCTTACAAACGACTAGATGACAGGCAAAGTGTTTTAGGAAGAGAAAGCATAAGCAGAACAGAAAGCTAAAAATAGCCCAGTTTAGTTAATATTTAACACTTTGCATTTTCATACAGCAGTTTGAAAATTTAAGATCCATCAGTGGTTAGGAAAACCAACAATCTTTGTTTAATATTTTAGTGTCTGAAACCACTTAGCAGTAAGGGAAAGGCAGTCTGTTATGAAATGTGTTTAGTTGTGAAGGACAAGGCCAAATTTCCACTCTTATGAAAAGCAGTCACTCACTGGTCTTTCATAGGGACAAAAGTGCAAGCCATCAGCCCCAGAAAGTAGTTGTGAAGCTTCTAGTGGCAAGGATTTCCCTTTCCTTTTCCTTTCTTGATCTTATTTTCAGTAATGGGACTTCCCAGTTCCTACTGGTTATTCCCTCATGATGCCTGAATCTCCTCTCTAGGCCCCTGATGGATGTTGATGGATGTTTGGGAAGCCCAGGACTGGTGTTCGTCCTGTCTGTCTAGGTCTTTGTCTAGCTGACTGCTCTGATCTGCATCTTAGCATACCTCTCTTAGCTCTGGCACCTGCTCCACTACCTCCCAAACTTCTACCTAACACATAATTTCTTAATCTGGGAGTTTAGATATGTGAATGGACTGAAATACTTAGCCCTTATGCCTTCCAAAATGGTCTCCAGATATGGAGACTTTAAGAGCTTACTCTTCATCTTGCTTTATCTTGTCTTCCCCCAACACACACACACACACACACATATTTGGTTTTTGTCCTTGATTCCTGGCACAAAGTGCCTAAAACCCCTGGAATTACCTGAGTGACAGTGTCTTTTGTTATAGCCAAAGGGGCCCATTTGACCACAGCTGAATTTATGTTAGTGAAGTGATACTTGGAAGGGTGGAGGGGAGGTAGCTAATATCTTTAGAATGGGGATTTGTTACCAGAGAAACCAACAACCACCATGGTTAAAGGTTAAAACTATCAGTTCCTCTCTCTACCTTGGGGGATAGGAACTAGTGTTTGAGCACAGTCAATATCAATAACCAATAATTAATCAATCATCTCTGTGTAATTAAACCTTGATTTAAAAACTCAGAATGACAAGGTTTGAGGAGCTTCCTGGCCAGTACAGTTGTTCCTTTTATTCACTAAGGATACATTCCAAGAACCCCTGTGGATGCCTAAAACTGCAGATAGTACTGAATCCTATATATAGTGTTTTATTCTCTGTATGCATACCTACCTACCAATGACAAAGTTTAGTTTATAAATCAGGCACAGTAAAATTTCCATAATATTAACAAAGTAGAACAATTATAACAATTGTGAAGTTACGTGAATGTAGTCTATGTCTTTCAAAATACCTTAGTATGCTATGATCACCCTTCTTTGGTGATCATGTGAACTGATTTAGAGGGAACAATTTTCTACTTCTCTTTGGCATATCTGAATTGCCAACATCACTACTCTTGTGCTTTAAGGCTATTATTAAGTAAAATAAGGGTTATTTTAATACAATCCAAGTAATACTGTGGCAATCAATTTGATAACCAAGATGGCTAAGTGTCTTGCAGGCAGGTAGCATATACAGTGCGGATACACTGGAAAAAAAATGATTTATGTCCCAGGATGAATGGGATAGGATAGAGAATTATACAAAATGATGAGAAATTTAAATCTCATGAGTTGTTTATTTCTGGATGTTTCCATTTAATATTTTTAAACTGATGTTGACCATAGGTGACTGAAATTGCAGATAAAGTGGGAGTACTGCAGTTGTATTACAGTGCTGGGAGGAGAGAATCCCAAAGAGGTCATGAAAGCTCAGTACCATCTTTCTTCCCTTATCTTCCCTTGTGCATCTCTTTAATTTGGCCATTTATGAGCTCTATACCTTATAATAAACTAGTAATAGTAAGTAAACACTTTACCGAGTTCTATAAATTATTCCAGTGAATTATTGAATCTAAGGTTAGGGGTAGGGGTGGAGAAAATCCTGATTTGTAGTCATCTAGGGCAAAAAAGTAGGTAGCCTAGGAACCCTATTTGTAGCTGGCATCTGAAGTGAGGACAGTCTTGTTTCTTGAACTCTTTAATCTGTGGGGTCTGCACTAACTCTGGGTAGTGTCAGAGCTGAATTGAACAGTAGGACACCCAGTTATTGTCAGAGAATCAGAGAATTGATGGTGGAAGGCCTGGGAAGTTTTTTCCACTCACCACTTTAGACCTCATGTCACTGGTATGGAGATAGCTAGGGAAAAAATCAGATTTCCAGCTAACGGTACAAGCTGTTTTGGCCACTTAAGTGAAAGCACACTTCAAATGTGTTGCTTGATCAATTCATTGCCTTGGAGTATCTACTTTGTGGGAAACTGATGTGAGAACCAAGTCACTGCCATGATGCCCACATTCTTGGCTTTGGGACAAAGAAAAAATTATGCCTTGGAACAATGTCTAACATGTTGGGGCTGAGGCTAACTAAGGCTTAGTTATGCCTTGAGGGCTCTGGAGCTGCTTTGATGCTGTGATTCATTCATTGATCTTAGTCAGTTCCACTATTTATACATTCGTGTCAAAGTCACAAAGAATAACCACAAAAGGCTTCCAGCATTTGTCCATAAGACAGACATTAGAAGGTCAAGTAAGACTTGCTGGTGTTTTTTATATAGGGAAAGAAAGACACAGGGATAGCATGCAGAAAATTTATTGGTATGACCCATACATGGGCTGAGTCCCCTTATTCCTCAGAGAGAGGGTATGATGGACTTGAGTGCCATGAACTCTGTGTTCCATGAAAGCTGATAATGTTCCCTGGTTCTTCTTGTTTTCTAGGGATTTATATATTCATAGTCTCTTTGCATCCAGCTCCTGATCCTCCTGATTTCTGTTTTACTCTATATATCCAGATACACAAATTAGTTTCAATTTCTGTACAAGGCTGGGGGAGTAGAGAAAGAAAAAGTATTTGTTTTGCTTTAGTTTCTCAAATGCATATTTATATGAGTCAGTTTCTTCTTATAATAACAAATTATCTGACACAGGATACTTATGAAATAAAGAGAGGTTTGCTTTGACTCAGTTTCAAAATTGGACATACCTATTGGTTTGGGCCTCTGCTGAGGTGACAGCAGGGGTGGGAGCATGTGATAGAGTGAAGAGTCACATCTCAAGCCAGGAAGCAGAGAGTGGATGGGTGGGGTCCCATAGTCCCTTTGAAGGGCACACCCCCAATGACCTCAGTGCCTCCCATAAGGTCCCAGCTCTTAAGGGTCCACAGCACTACCCAACACAGCAACCTGGGCCCTTTGAGGGGACACTCAAATCACACTCAAATCAGAGCAATAGTTTACAGAAATTATGGTGAGAGTGTTACATCATTGCCTTTATTTCTCTTCCATCTTTTTGACCTTTACCCTCCTCTCCTCCACTGTTCTCTCTCCTCCACACTCATTTCCTACCAATTTGACCTAAGAGACTGTTTGTATTACATTATAATGTAAATCAAGGAAATAATCAGTGACAAAAATAAAAAAGAGAAATGTGTATGTTATTCTGCAGTTTATGTTTTTAAAATATTTTTGTATGTGGAATGTAGCAAACGCATAATTGTCTTGGTGTCTTTTGGAATTCAGAGTATTTGTGGAGTTTAAAATTATGCAGATGTAAGATTATAAAGGTTAAATAAAAACCTTAGAATTTTCTGCTTAAATGAGAAGTATGGTTCTAAACTCATGATGCATTTAAGCCTAAAAATATATTCCCTATCTCTGCCTAATGAATAGGCCTAGAAAATATGAAAAACCTAAAGGGGAGGGAGATGTGGGTAGGGGACATGGGAGCAATGAAAGATGGTGGAATGAGATGGACATCAATGCCCTAGGTATATGTATGACTGCACATATGGTATGACTCTATATTGTATACAACCAGAGAAATGAAAAGTTGTGCTCCATTTCTGTACAATGAATCAAAATGTATTCTGCAGTCATGTGTACCTAATTAGAATAAATAAATTTTTTAAAAAATGAAAAACCCATGAGCAGCAAACACCCAAGTGGAGGATTCTAAATATCTTTCCCACTAAAGGAAAAATAGCTCATTTTATGACTGGGGTGGGAAAAATTCAATATGAGCTTGATATGGTTATTTCAGAAAGCAAGAAAGAATATGGCACAAAGAATATGGCACAAGGATTCAGTCTGTAATTTAGGTACAGTTGGCCACAAAAGTAGGAAGGCTGTAGCCAGCATGTAAGGAATGGATGACAAGTCTTGAATGTCACAATTTGTGTCACCTAATAATTTAGTGGTTCTAGATCGGGGTCAGCAACCATTTTTTGTCAAGAATGAGAAAGTAAATATTTTAGTCATTGTAGGGCATGCCACAACTGGTCAACTCCATTTATAGTGCAAAAGCAGCCAACAATAGTATGTAAATCCTGGGTATGGCCATGTTCCAATAAAACTTTATTTACAAAAACAAACAGTTGTCAAAACTTGCTTATTGGGTTTCTCAAACCTTGACTGAGGTAATGATTATCAGTGGCTGGTAACATCACCAAAAGGCCACTAGATACCTCCTGATAGAAACATATATGATCTCCTATGTGAAATAGAGTTGAGGAAGGGAAAAAAATCAAATGTGAATCTGATCAGGTCTCTAAATCTAAATTCTAAGTTTCAAGGAATTCAATAGATATCTGTGTTACTTTATTTTGCATTTCTACAACAACGTACCTGAGCCTGGGTATTTTATAAAGAAGGAGAAAGGAGAAGGAGATGAAGAAGAAGTTTATTTAGCTCTCAATTCCTGAGGTTCAAGAGCATGGTGCCAAGGTACTATCAAGGAACCTCCTGGCTCTGTCACAACTTGGCAAAGAGATAAAGGGAACTGGCTGCATGCAGAAGAGGCCAACTGCATGTGACTATCTAGCTTTATAACAACTCACTTTTGTGAGGCAAATCTTGTCCCGTGAGAGCTCGGACTCCCATGAGACAATGTTAATCCATTCATGAGCTGGGGTATCCTGTGATCTAATTACCTCCCACTAGGCCCCACCTCTTAAATTTTCCACCATCTCATCCCTTCCTCACTGGGGACCAAGCATCCAACACATGAACCTTGGGGGGCAAAATCACAACATCCCCAAACTACAGAGGAATTGAACACCCCCTGGATGCAATCCACAAAATATAAACTGAGGCAAGTTCCACAGGAAGAAAGGTTCAGTATTCTCAACACATACATGAGGGGTGGGGAAGAGGAGAAAAGATCATTTATAGATAGGAGACTTAATAGACCTAGTTAATCAAAATAAAATGTAGAGAATGGCCCTCAGAATTCTCAATTCTTGACTATTATATAGACCATTTTAACTAAAACAGCTCCACTCCCAGTCATGAATACCAAAGACCACCAAAGTTCTTTCTCAATGATGGCTCACTCTCCATAGAAAGCAACTGGAAGATATATTTAATCCAGTTTCTTTAGAAAAGAAAAAAATTCTCCAGGAGGCAGCAAAGAGGTAAGTCATCCCGGAACAATAAGCAGGGTTAAACTCTGATTGTATTCTGTCATTAACAGTTCAGTGTTTATTTTATTCAACACACATCATCCTAGTAGGATGCACAAAAAAAATAGCTTTATGGTCAGACAAAATGTAAATATTTTAACAATCTGTGACAACAAATGATAACATGGGAGATCATCTGAGAGTGCTTTATTATGTGAATAGCATTTGGTAAATTGGTTACCTAACTATTACTTTCACTTTGGCTATATTTCCTCATAAAATAATCATTGTCTTATAGAATGCACAATCATTTTCTTTTGAAGGACGCACAATTAGCAGGCTGTTAACCCCTTGAAAAAAAGTAACCTATACATTTTTTCTTGTTTAAATTAATTTCTCACCAGAGAACCCTAAAATACCCCAATCCATTCTGAATCTTAGTCTGTGGTACACTGGAATATCCACAGCTCTTTCTCAAGCTTGAAATATATTTGAGTCTTCTATAGATCAGAACTAAATTATTATCTCAGTAAAGAAAATAAATTGGTTAATTAGTTCATCTAATCAAATCTGATTGAGCTCTATCCCTAAGAAAAATACACCTGGAAATAGTCTGAGGACATTTGATCATTAGAGCTCATCACCTGAAGGCAACTTTTTCTACTTTTTGTCAGAGAACAGTTATTTGCGCTCCTTCTCAAACTTCAGAAGAGAGTCTGTGTAGTCCATAGCAATATGTTATGGAACTAGAAATCTAGAATATTGTATTCAAAATTGGGCTGAACTCTAGACGGAGTACAGCAATTAGATAAGAAGTTAGCAAAGTAATTGACCAGGGAGGAGAAATAAATGGACATGAACTTACATGCTCCACAGGGTCTGTGAAAAATAGAACTATAAAGAATTGTTTAACCAAAATGTGAGCTTAACTCTTTCCCATGTTCCCAGGTCGTGAGAGATGGCAGAAATTCCATCACTCTCCCATTTTATTACAATATGCACCCCTTTTCTCTAACTGCATACTCTCCAAATAAAACTCTTTGGGTTTTTAGTCACATGTCTCCTCCCTACATCTACAATGACTGCCTTCGAGTTTCAGACTTATTCCCACTTATGCAGGAAGTGTGGAAGAGAGGTCAACTATAAGAAAGGAGTTGCCTCAATATTTATCTTCAGTGCTATTGCTTAGATCATGGATCTCTTGCTAAGACCTTATGCTCTTATTGTCTATAATTTGAATTGAGTGCTTTATTTTGTGTTTCCCAGCACTTTTACTCAATTTCCTGCTTTTCTTTCTCCTGCTTTCTAAGCCAGGGTTCCCAAACTATGATGCCTGACCTCTATGAACCACTGAACTTGTGCTTACCTAGAATGTGTCTGTTTCTCCTTTCCTAACCCTATGTTGTGGAACTTGATAATTCTTACATGCCTGGTGCTTGGATGTTTACCTGACCTTAACTGACTTAAGTGACCTCTCTAGACATTACCTTTCCCTGCCATTATCTGCCTGTCAGTGATTGAGTATCTGGACAAAAGTATTAAGAGAAGATGACTCGACATAGTTACTGTCCCAACATTCTATTGCAAGTTAAGCATAACAAAACAGCATGTTTCAGTCTGACTTAAAATTAGCTTCTGCCAAATATACATGGATTTTATAATATACTATAGAAGTTGGGAAGATAATGCAGATGCTCTTTGTCACCTAAGGTGGGCAAGTTTTAACAGTAACTCAGGCAGAAGGACTATGATGAAGGTGGTTAAGCAGATGAGCTATTGAATTGAACAGATGGGTACTAAAAGACTGTCTTTAGGTATTGCTGTATGTCAGCCTAGTGACTTTGTGCAAGGTTATATAGCTTCTATAACCCTCAGTTTCCTTATCTGTAGAATGGGGATTAAAGTTAGTATGCACCTGTGTTTTCAAAGAAAAATATTTGTTTTTTCTCCCCAATTCCTGGTACTGAGCTCCTAAATGCCTTGGAATTTCCTGGTTGGCAGGAGCATCTTTTATTATAATAACATGACTCTCAGCAGAACCTGGATAGTATCTGACCTGTTTCCAGAAAGCAAAACCTTTGTTAGAAACTTGGAACTTTCAGCTCAGCTTCCCCACTTCTAGGGAAGAGAGAGGGATTAGTGAGCTAATTACCAATGCCCAATTATTTAATTGATCATGTCTACATAATGAAAATTCTTAAATCCCCTAAACAACAGTCCAGAGAACTTCTGGGTTGGTGAACATTGAGGTATGATGAAGGTAACACACCCAGAAAGGGCAAGGAAGCTCTGTGACCCTTCCCCCATCATTTGCCCTTTGCACTCTTCCGTTTGGCTCCTTTTGAGTTGTATCCTTAATAATACACCAATAGTAATAAGTAAAGAGAATCATTAACATATATAGAGCCTGAGTTCTCTGAGTCATATTAGCAAATTATGGGATCTGAGGAGGGGTGTTTGGGAACCCTCAAAATTTATACCCTATCTGTTAGCAGTGTAGGTGACAGCCTGGGACTTGTGGCTGGTATCTGAAGTGGAAGCGGTGTAGTGGAACTGCCTGTGCCCTTCATTTTGGGGATTTGATGCCACTGCTGGGTAAATAATGTCATAAGTGAATTCGATTTTAGGGTTCCCACTGGTGTTGAAGAGTTGGAGGACTGGTGTTGGAGAAGACACTACACATTTGGTGTCAGAAGGGCTCAAGTAAAAAGAGTTCATTTCCAGCAATCAGATAATGCTCATAAACTGCTTAGAATAGTGCCTAGGTCTTGGCGGTTACTGTGTAAATCGTTATTGTTGTTGCTCTCATTACTACTACTATTGAATAAGATTGAAATGCCATTATGAAGATTAAAGAACCCAACCTAAACCAAGATGTGAATGCTTAGCTGCTCCTATCTGCACACAAATTTTCTTTAGGACTTTGGAATCTTGTTTGATCATTAGTTTATATATTGGGATCAGAATATTTTATAAATTATATACTCAATTTTTATTTAAAATACCATTAAACCATGCTCTATGACAACAGCCAAGAAAATTTTAACAATTAAGTAAAACATTTTTCAAGGTAGAAAATTTCTAGCACATATATTTTTCTTCAAAAATCATGTGTATGTATCATGCCAACTACAAAATTTAATAGTAACAGTTCCTGTCCAGATTATCTAGATATAAGGTGAAAAGAAGTTCTACTGGTTTCTTCTGTCATCTAAATATATTGTCTGGAGAGAGTGCATCCCATTTGCAGACCACTTTTAGAAGAGATTAGACCAAACAAGAGCCCCAGTCAGTGCTATATGTGTGTGTGGAAGGGGGATGCATGTTCTAGATGAGCCTGAGCTGAGATTCAGGGGCTAACACCATCTGAAGACCTAGACCACCAATCACTCTCAACGATCCGTATGAATGAGTTGATCTGTTTGGGAATAGGTGACCTGCTAGGAGCAAATTTGTATTTGGTTTCCTGAAAAGAAGATAGAAAAATGGAGAGTACAATGTGTGTCTATTTATTAATGTAACTCAAAGAAGCAGATGTCAGTCCTACAGGGAGCATTGACAGATAAACTGAGAGATTTTCAATCTCCAGTAAGTTTTAGGGGTCATAGGATACTGCTGAGTACTGAAGAACTAAGACAATATCCAAGTAGAGATTTTGCATCCTTGAAGAAAATACAAGGAGTGGAAACCCACCAAGTGGTTCCAGGAGCAATTTACATGTACAAAAAGAACAGAACAGAAGAACTACTTGTGAATGTTTACCAAAATGCACCCCAGAGAATTTCTGAAACGACTTGGTGGGACATGGCCTTAATTTCCATGTTGGACTAATGAAACACAATGAGAAAGCCAGATTTACATAGTCATTGAGGTCCCAGTACCTCCTCGATTTTATATTCTTATTCTCTAGCTTATTCCTAAGGCCAAGTCCTCAGCATATAGTGGGTAATCTATGGCCCAGACAAATGTGGATAGAAGTATCTGGAGTTATAAGACCATAAAGACCTGGTAACTGTTTTCCAACCATGCAGCTTTCAAAGGACAAATTTATATTCCACAAGACCACAAACTCAAAGCACTCTTTCCTTTGCTAAGGAGAAATATCAATGGTAATAAGTTTCTTATATGGCCATACCTGAGGATGCAAACTGGACATGGGTTAACCAACATAATATTTTAAAAATTTGAGTGGAAATATAGTAAACTTCCCTTATCTATGGGATATACATTCCAAGATACCCAGTGTAAGCCTGAAACAGAGAATAATATTGAACACTATATACTATGTTCCTATACATACAAATATGTGATAAAATTTAATTTATAAATAAGGCATAGTAAGATATGAACAATAACTAATAATAAAATAGAACAATTGTAACAATATGCTCTAGAAAAGTTATACAAACATGGTCTTCTACTGATTACTAAATGAAAAGTGAATGGAGAGTATATAAAGTATGGATTCAGGGAATAAAGAGATAATCATGTCCCAGGTGATATGGAACAAGACAGTATAAGATTGTATCACACTACTCAGAATAGTACACAATTTAAAACTTATAAATGATTCATTTCTGGAATTTCCCATTGATATTTTTGGACCACAGTTTCCCATGGGTTGGTATGGAAAGTGAAATTACGGGTAAGGAAGGACCACTGTATCTTCAGATGAGGCCCATATTCTGCCCTTCTTTACAATCCAAACTGCTTCTTCTCATACATTTAGTTAATTTCTCTGGCTTAAGTGGTTTTCTGATTCCTGAAGTCACTTGAGCCTTTGGAACTTTCTTCTTGTAAATTCCATCTCATCATGCCAGTGCAAACATATTGGTCACAAGAAAGGTAAAAGTAGCCCAATCCACTGTTAAGAGAAGGAGCACTAGACTGGCAATGTGAAGATGTCCACTTAAAATGATAACTGTTACCTGGAACAAGTCACTCTAAACCTCTGAGTCTCAGTTTGTTCAAGAATAAAGTGACAGAATCAAATTAGCTATTCTTCTAAAAAAAGACACCTCTCTGTTCCTAATGTGCTGTTTTCTCAGAGTTCTTGATGGTAGGTGAGTGGGCTGATTGGCAAAATGCAAATATGCTGAGTGAGTCAGGCCCTGGCTTTAGTTTCTGCTTTGCAACTTGTTTTCACTGTGGCTTTGCACAAAACACTTTGCCTCTCCAAATTGTAAAAAAAATAGGGGGACTGTATTGGATGATCTACAAAGATCCTTCCAACTCTTTTCTTTCAATGTTCCATTTTTCTACATATAAGAGAACGACTTTGTTAATGAGGACCATTGAATCTGAAGAGAATTACTGTTTCATGACCCTGACCTAGAATTTATTCTGTGTACAGATCTTGAAATGCTTTAGTAGGATTTATGCTATATTTTTTCTAGCACAAGACTTTCTACATAAAGTAATTGCCTGTGAGTTTTTACACAATCTATTCTTTTTTTTTTTTTTTTTTTTTTTGGTACTGGTGATTGAACTCAGGTGTACTCAACCACTGAGCCCACATCCCCAGCCCTATTTTGTGTTTTATTTAGAGAGACAAGGTCTCACTGAATTGTTTAGCGCCTTGCTGTTGCTGAGGCTGGCTTTGAACTCATGATTCTCCTGTGTCAGCCTCCCAAAGTGCTGGGATTACAGGTGTGCTCCACCTCGCCTGGCTCACAACCTCTTCTTTATGTCTTAAAAAGCCTTGGAATTCAGGATCTTCCACAAAGTTAGGATAGAATTCTTTGAAATGGGATCTATCAAGGCCCAATAAATGGGTGGTATCAGCAAAGGAGGAGTCCTTTAGAATGACCACTACAGAGAGCTGAGAGCTGAGGTAGGCAAGTGTGGGTTCTTTTGATGAGCTGTCTGCAGAATGACCTTGAAGAGGTTGTTACCCAGGCAGTTCACACCATGTCCTCTACCTGTCATATCTCAGCCTCTTGACAGAGAATACTGTTTCTTTCTTTTTCTTTTTTTTTTTTCTGGTACTGAGGATTGAACTCAGGGGCACTCAACCACTGAGCCACATCCCCAGCCCTATTTTGTGTTTATGTAGAGACAGGGTCTCACTGAGTTGCTTAGCGCCTCGCCATTGCTGAGGCTGGCTTTGAACTCGCGATTCTCCTGTCTCAGCCTCCCTAAGTGCTGGGATTACAGGCTTGAGCCACCGTGCCCGGCTAAATACTGTTTCTTTTCTCTCCATCAAAATATCTGGTCCCTGAGGAAATGCAGCATAATTTATGAAGCCCTCTTATGCCAGCAAAATGTATAAGAAGCATGCCATGTGACGGGCCAGTGGTAGGCTTTGGATGTGGTTTGTCCCACAAGGGTGCTGTGCTGGGGGGAAGTTTCCCAGTGTGGTGTTGAGGTGGTAGAACCTTTAAGAGGTAGGGCCTAGTAGCAGGTGATTAGGTAACTGAGGGCATCAGCCTTGGAGGGGATTAACAGTGGTGTCTCCAAGAGTTAGTTTTTGAGAAAATTAGTAAATTGGTTGTTATAAAAATGTTAACTTGACCCCTGAATCTCTCTAACCTCCTCTCTTATGCTCCCACTATGAGGCCATTTGCTATGTTGTTTGCTATGTAGCCAAAGGGGATATTCACCAGAGCTGAGCAGAAGCCAGTGCTTGCTCTTAAAACTCCAGAACTGTGATTAAACAAAATTCGTTTATTTAGAAATTTTCCCAGCCTCATGTATTTTGTTATAGCAACAAAATATGGACAAGTATATCTGAGAACCTTGATTCCATAGTGAAAGTAATAAAAGAAATAGATTTCCCCATATGGAAAATAGAGGTTTATCGTGAAGACAAAGAGCGGCTATTATCAAAGTTATAGCATCACATACAAATTACACTCTCACTGGCCTCCAGCTTTCTTATAAAATTATGCTGAATCCCCAAGGGCACACTTCTCCTTATTTTATAAAGAAAGAACCAGAATATCTGGGATCCCCTCTTCAAGGCCTTATCTGTGGCCCATGCCACCTCTTTCCATGGACATGGAGAAACCTGGGCCTCACAGGAACCAAAACAATATTTATAAATTGAGAGTCAGGACCATAAGCCCCAGCCTTGCCATAGCTTGGTAGTGATGTCGGGGGTAGAACTGAGAATAAGCAAGACGAATGTGATAGAGAAGATAGAACAACAAGGAGGGACTCTGAATTCTCAATTGTCGTAGTTAAGCTCTAAGAAGGCAATCCCAGGTAATGCACAGGCTGCAATAATGAACCTGGAGCCTTGCGATGGAAGGAAGTAGGGCTTAATGGGCAGGTACAATTACATGGAAGTACCTGCACAGAAATGTGGAACAGGAAGGGCAACTTGTCAAGAGATGGGGGTTGAAGAAGAGCCTTCAGGCAGATAGGTGGGGCCATTAGAGCCTGAAGTGACTGCAAGTGGGACCCAATATGCTTCCTGGGTGCACATTCCACTGGTCACACCAGCAGTCAAATCCAAGCTGTGTGGTTCATCCAGCAACTGTTTACTAAGTGCATGTAACATGTCAGGCCCTACTCTAGCTTCTAGGAATAATGTAATACACTAAGGAAATGAGAAAATAGAGGGGGAAAAAAGGAGTGCTAAGGATTGTTTAAAATCTCAGCATGTTCTAAGAATGTTTTGGGTACAGTAGAACCCACCTACAATCCCAGTGACTTAGGAGGCTGAGGTAAGAGGATCATAAGTTGGAGACCAGCTTCAACAACCTATAGAGGCCCTAAGAAACTTACCGAGATTTTGTCTTAAAATAAAAAAATAAATGGGCTAGGGATGTGGCTCAGTGGTTAATCACCTATGGGTTCAATCCCTGGTGCCAAAAACAAACAAACAAAAACCTCAGCATGCCCTGTGAATATATAAAAATGTAGTAATATACTGAATGAAAAATGGCTAAGGGAGGATAAGAGTTTTTCTCCTGAGCTCTAATGACATTTACCAACTTCATGACTTTAATAAACCACAATCATTTCTCAGTATTCACAGGGGATTAGATACCACTGTGGATACTCAAACCCAGGGATGCTGAAGTCCCTTATAGAAAATGACATGGTATTCATATAACCTATGCAATCCTTCTACATACTTTAAATAATCTCTCAATTACTTATCATATCTAATATAATAAATGTGACAGGAAAATAGTTGTGATACTGCATTATTTAGGGAATAATGACAAGAAAAAATATATGTTCAGTACAGATGCAAATATTTAAAATAATTTCGATCTGGAGTTGGTTGAATCAGTGGATGTAGAACACATGGATAAGGAGAACCAACTATACTTAATTCTGTGGGCCCATGGTCCCATTTGTAAAATCATATTAATAAGTAGCACATATCTCAAAGCGTTGATAGACAAGATAAGCTGAGAGGATCCATGTACTTAGCAAAATGACTGGCCATGTTTCTTCAGCTCCATGCTACTAGAAATCCAGACAAGCTTGACAGCAACCAGATGAACAACCTGAAGCCATGCTGTTGATCTGAATCCTGTGCAGATTCCTGATCCACATAAACCATGAGAGATAATAATCGCTGTTGTCTTAAGCCACTAAGTCTCAGGTAACGTGTTATGTAGCAGTAAAAATCCTTCCGTATAGAAAGAGCTTTCCTTTCGTTAAATTTCCCAGGAAGAGTAAAACTCTTCCAAGAGGGTTTATTGCTAATACAGTGTAGTAACAAATGTATTAATAGAAAAATTGAGGATAAGGACAACTGATCAAAAGACTTCCATGAAAAGATAGTTCATTATAGCTCCTAAGAGCATGGCACACCTCACCATGCAGGGAAGCACCAGGGTGGGTAGGGAGACAGGAGACTAGGAAACTGTGAGCTACAGCCTTTGCTTTGGTTTCTGTAGGAAGCAACAGGTGAGAAAGGATAGGCAGGCTTAGGATTGGCTAGTTTGAATAATTGCACTGAGCTCTGGGATAGAGGACCTGTATCTATTTTCTGTCTGATACCTGGTTCCAGGGTGAGTAGGGCAAGTAAATGTTAGTCCTGAGGCTGGGGCCAGGGAGGAGCTGGTTGGTATGTGGGCTCTGGGTTGACTGGTTTGCATTTGAAAAGTGGGCAAGCTATTTACTACCTCTAGGAACGGACTAACCCTAAGAGGAGTATTTTTTCCAGGGTTAGCAAGACCTAACTATCAAAGTATTGGGATATAGAAAATAAAAGACATGGTTAAGACAGATCCTACCTGCCAGTACAGAAGAAGCCATATCTGAATCTCATGCTGCTGAGTTCCCATGTGACTGGGACATGAATTCAGGATTTAATTGCAGCCTCTGGGATGTAAGAAGGAAAATATGCTAGAGAAAAGGGAACTCTGGTTCTCAGAGTGATTTTCTTCCCTGATAAAAAAAGAGAAGCTGGGCGTGGTGGCTCACACATGTAATCTCAGCTACTCAGGATGCTGAAGCAGGAGGATTGTAAGTTTGAGGCCAGCCTCAGCAATTTAGTGAGATCCTATCTGGAAAAAAAGAGCGGGTGGCACTGGATACATACATAGCTCAGTGGTAGAGTGTCCTTGGGTTAAATCCCTAGTTACACACACACACACACACACACACACACACACACACAAGGTACCCCGTTTTGAACATTGTCAGTTGTCAGGTGAAGGCTCCAAGTTTAGAGATGCCATGTTAGTTTATGATCATAAGAGGACAACCATAAGAATCACAAAGAAGTCAACCTGAAGCCCCACATCATTTAGCTCCTGATAACTGGGAATCCCGTTGTTTAAGCAAAATGTCTTCTTTTTTTTTTTTTTTTTTTGGGGGGGGTACTGGGGATTGAACTCAGGGGCACTTGACCACCGAGCCACATCCCCAGCCCTATTTTGTGTTTTATGTAGAAACAGGGTCTCACTGAGTTGCTTAGCGCCTCGCCCTTGCTGAGGCTGGCTTTGAACTCGCGATTCTCCTGTCTCAGCCTCCCTAAGTGCTGGGATTACAGCAAAATGTCTTCTTGAGTGTTTGGTTACTTTCAGGCAGAGCATAACTGGCCTACTACATTGGTCAGCAATCAATGGCACCATGAGAAAAATCACATAATTCCTAGGCTCCACTGCTAACCAGTGTGCTTGGAAGTTGTGTTACCTTGCCCCCACGGGGGAAAAAAAAAGTGATTTGAAACTTCATGGCTGAGAACTGCCAATTTGCAAAGCATGAGGAAGACCGTAGTTGGGTGGGGTTCACTTAAGTAAAAAGATGAGAGACAGATGGGGAGCAACCAAGATGCTGGCAGCCCTGAAGACAAGAGTCTAATTTAATATGCTGCCTCCGGCAGGGGCTGCATGCTGGCGTCTGTGCCTGGTGTTGCCTGTGCTGGGACATATGGAAGCTGTGAGGAGGTGTTTCATGTGGTCCATGGATGCACTGCACATAGCTTAGTGGGAACATATAGGATTCATATGGGCATGTTCTGAGGGTGCCAGCAGCATTTGCTAGTGAAATGGAGGAGTCTGAGCAACGTGAAATAAGAGGAACACAAAGACAGGGGATGATTAATGTGTTGTTTTAATTGGGGAAACAAGGATGTAGGATCTATGATTTCAACCTCCTGAAAAGGGATGGGATGCACGTTGCGTCAACCCTGTAGGCTTTGTTGAGCGTGTGTTTGGATAGATCTCTAATCTCTAATCACATGCATTCATTTGAAGCTGTTATTTTGTGTAAACTGAAATATTGTTGTCTCGAAACTACAAACTGCCAGTGGAAAAAAGGTTCAAGGAGAAGAGGAAATTAAAGCAGAATCACATTAGAAAAAGAGAAAAGGAAAAAAATGCAATACAATTAGGATGCCTATGTTTAGATCGTTGTGACACTTCTGCCTGGACCAAGTCTTATGATCTTGATGGTTTTGTGTGAAGGTGGTCAAGTGGTGGGATATTTTTCCCATATGTTGGAGGATTTTCTTTTCATCCTCCCTGTTACAGCTGCTGGGTTATTTCCCTCCTGTTTCTGTGTGGATGGATCTCTCTCTCTCTCTCTCTCTCTGTTTCTCCCCCCGACCCCCGCCATGATTACCTCGTTCATCCCTTCATTCTACATGCTTATTTGCTAATATGTGGCAGACACAAGTGCAGGAAACACAGTATTAGATAAAACAGGCATCGTTTCCAATGTGAAGCTGTGGTTTTGGTCCCATGTGACCAATTAATTTTTGCTGCTGTGTAATGAACACAAACACAAAAAGACTACCATAATCCGGGGCTGGGGTTGTGGCTCAGTGGCAGAGCACTTGCCTAGCACAGGTGAGGCAGTGGGTTCCATTCTCAGCACCACATATAAATAAATAAAGATCCTTTGCCAACTAAAAAATTAAAAAATACTACCATAATCACTATTCTAACTCTAATTTCTTTGATAGTAGAACCCCAACCTTGACCTCTCTCCACTTGCTGGGTATTGTACTTTCTGTTTCTATTTTGGCGGGAAAGTCCTAGAAATGGAAGAGTTCAGATAGGACTGGAACTCCACTCATCACCTATTAGTAAACACACCTCCCCTCACACATAGATAAAACTTTCAGTTTTTAAAACTCCCTTTATCCCATTATACATTATGCTTCGCTGCAGCCTTTTTGCCATATGTGCCACATGACCTAGGAATCAGTGTTGGGTAAATGGCAGCTTAAACATGTCTCACAGACTTCCTATTAGAGAGGCAAAGAAAGTCCTTAGAAAGGAGTGGGTATCTGGACTAGGCTGAGGGGAGAGGGAAAATATATAAAATGCCTTTAATTTGTTTCTTTCTCCCCCAGGATGGAGCTTTGTGGGATGGGGAGGCCAGAAGTAGCACTTGCCACCTTTCTTCAGAGCTCATGCACTGGGTATGGAGAAACCCCTATGTAACAATAGAACATCATCATGGAAGTCACAGGACCATATGAAAGGTATAAGGTTGCAGAAAGCTGCAAGACAGAAGGCCAGTAGTCCTCTCAAGGGGCCATTTTGTCTTGGTACCATAGGATCCAACTAAGAAGCTGATGAGGGTGAACCACCCAAACCGTAGTGTGGAGAGAGGAGCAGCTGCAAGCCAGTAGGTTCCTTGTCCTCAATGGAACAAAGGTGAGCCTGAGTCAGCCAGAAAGGACATGGACCCTGAGAATAGACTGGGAATATATCAGCTACCACACCCACAAAAAAGAGAGATGGAGG
This sequence comes from Xerus rutilus, assembly GCA_028644305.1. Lineage (NCBI taxonomy): Eukaryota > Metazoa > Chordata > Mammalia > Rodentia > Sciuridae > Xerus > Xerus rutilus. Next base: position 52,943,931 of record CM053402.1, read on the forward strand.
AATTTCCATAAAGATGGGAAAGCTGGAATCAGCTCTAGGACCTGGGTGTATGTGAGGATGTATCCCCTTCTCCACTGCTGTCGCAAGGTCACTTGGGCCACCAAAGATGCTCAGATGCCATCTGGGGAAAGAGTCCAAGAAGGAAGAAAGAAATCTGAAACAGTAGATATTTATTCGAAAGAAACAGGATCCTCTAAGAACTAAACTCAGAAGACATTAAAATACTGTTAAGTGGTAAGTCCAAGTTTTGTCTCTTCACTCTTGCTCTCCGCCTTTAATCAATGGAGTGGACTCGAGGAGATCACATGATTTTTTTATTGTCTGAGTAGAATGTTAAATTTCAATCATGCTTCACATAGAATGATGGTCCTAGACTTAGAATAGTTGAACTTTGATTTTTCAACTCTACAATGGTGTGCAAATGATATGCATTTAGTAGAAATCATACCTCGAATTTTGAATGTTGATCTTTTCTGGATTAGCAATCTGTAATGCCATACTCTCTCAAGATATTGGGCAGGGCAGTGAGTCAAAGTCCCAGTGAGCCATGTAATTACAAGGGAAAATAACTAATTCTCTACAGTGTGTTCTGTTGCTAAGCTATGCTATTTAGTAGGCTGGGTATATTAAATGCATTCTCAACTACCAATGAGTTTGTCAGGACATAACCCCACCTTAAGGTGAGAATCATTTGTAATCAGTAAATGTATACTAACTAGAGCTGGGCACTCCATGTATGGACCGTGAGCAGCTCTTGATAATACTGACAGTGTTAGACAGGGGACCATACTTTGATGGTCACTTTCATAGAGCTTTTTAGCTGGGCCTATCTCTAGAGATGAGCAGGCCTGCACTGGGCAGCCTGAAAGCAAGGCAGACCATCTATCACCTGTGACTTCTCCAGAGATCTCCTCTCCTATTAATTTAGGCTCAACTACAGAACTGAGGTATTAAGGACCCTGAAGAGTTTAGTCTAGTTGCATTTCAACCAGAATCTGTGACTGAAAATGGCAATGATGACAGATTACCTCCATGCCTAAATTCCTATGTTTGTTCTGCATTTTGTGTCCTACTAGTGTTGAAAAAATAAAGAAACCAGCTTTGTGCCTGATCCATAAATACCCTGAATACAAAAGTCACCTGATCTCCTGAAGTTCATTTGCCACTATGTCAATTTTTTTGCTTTGTGGTAAGACTCAGAAATGTAGTTATTTTTACCAGAACAGGGTAAATGAGTATGATTATTAATACCTCAAAGAAACAATCTCCTTTAAGATATCTGGGATGCCAGACTTTTGGGGAAGAATAAGATGCAGCTCATGTACCTAGATGTGAGAGGAGAAAAGACAGTGACTGCAGAATCCATATGTGCAGATGGGAGGGGGGTGTCAGTCCATTTGTGGCACTAAAACAGAATACCTAAGACTGGATAATTCATAAAGAATAGAAATTTTATTACTTAGAGTCTGGAGCCTATGAAGCCCAAGATCAAGGCACTTGTGGGTTTGATTGTCCAGTCTCTCCTTCCAAGATGGAACATTAAACTGGGGATGGAGATAGAGGGAATCATACATTACATTCATCTGGATCTGAAATTGGGCATGTATCTTCTTAAATTGAAGGATAACTAAATCATGTAACAGAATTAATGAGGAGAGAAGATCTTTGGGAGCCAGATGATAATGATGTTCATAGTTTCCTGGATACACAAGAAGGGATGATTTACTCTGAAAGGATCACGTAATTAGAAAAGGCTGTGTTAATTTCAGACTCTCTTAGAAACACCAGGGGGTAAAGTACATTACTGGGTAGAACTGGTAGAAACAAGGACATCAGTGGATGGAATGAGTGATATGGAGAAATGTAATTGATCTTACCTGGAGGCAGGCAGAAAAGGAAAGTCTCAAATGGTGAGGCTGTTTATCAGAGGGTGAAGCCAGCTGAGATGGGTGCTCATCTGTTTTCTCTCATATAACTAAACTTTTTTGTCCCTGGAGGGACACATTGAGGCTAAGGGTCTTTTTAAAGATGATTCACTGATGATTTAAAAGCATGCAAAGCACCTGGTGCTGTACTGGCTCTGTCATCAGGGGAGGGAGGTATCCCATCAAAATAAAATAAAAATAGTTCATGCATATAGAGTGTGGAGAAGGAACTAACCACTCAGGTAATGTGCACTGTTTCAAGTGGCAGTGCAGTTGAACACGAAGGCAGCGGAGCACATTGTTGATCAGTCACCTCGTTCTAATCAATTAAGACAGTTGAAAGAATCAAATTTGTCACTAGCCATTTGGTGTGCTCATCACTTTATCCAGTTGGATCAGTTATTCATTAATCTGGTTCACTGCTCAGGGCTCCACAAATAACTAAATAGATGTCCTTATCCTTCACTCAATTTTTCACCTCTATATTCCTCTCCATAAGAGAAAGTGAGTCTAACAAAATGCACAGAGCTGTGGAACATAGAGGAATATCTGGTAATGATGATTACATCCAACAAGACTGTGGTAACACGTGTCCAGTCGTAATTGTTATTATTAGCCCAGAAAACTAATTTCAAGGTTAGGACCATCCATTAGGCTAAGAAAGAATTTGTCTAATGAGCCCTATCTTGTGAGAAAGAGAAAAGCAGCCCCTGCATGTGGGAGCAGGCTGGACTGTCTAGGCCTTGATCTTGTGACTGTCGAGGCCTTGACCTCTCCTGGCAACAGGAATAACCCAACTTACCCATCTGCAGGCCTGTTCCTGGTGGTCTCTGGCTGGAGGCTATTGACACTGATTATATAGAAAATACAGGAACAATTCATTCAAATGCCAAGCCTTTCTAAATAACTATTTAGGGCTACATTGGGGAAAACAATCTGAATTCGTGAAGGAATGTTTGCTTCTGTGTCTGGTTCGTGAGGAGTGGTTGTCCCTCCTTCTGATTCTGTAGCCATCTCTGTCAAAGCCTCTACCTATCTGACTGCATTTGTATGGCTTGTCACAAACGCCATCCGGTTCCACAGAAATAATTGGTTTATGAATCCATTCAATGTTGGCTTAACAGACGCTCTACTGAATTGACTTCTCAGTGCTCAGAATCCAAACTTTAGAGATATCCTTTCCAGGTATGTTATGTGTACATTATACACCCACCACTTTAGCAAATTCTATCAGCTCTCTCTTAAGATTATACCCCAAATTTGGCTACTTCTCACCACTTCCACTGTTACTGAGTGGCTAAAACTACTTTGATAATCTTCTAAATGCTCTCTTCCCTTGTAGTATAGTTTCTGTACAGAAGGTGACAGGTTAAGGCCTGCTAGATGATATCCTTTTTCTGCTTGAAAAGGCTTTCTGTTTTATTTGGATTAAGTTCTGAATTTCACCATTGGTAACTCCAAGGTCCTCTACAAACTTGCTGTTGGCTACATCTGTGACCTCCTGACTCACACATTTGTTTTCCTTGGTCATTCTGTTCTAGCCATACACATCTGAACACACACGCACACACGCACACACGCACACATACACACACATTTCAGACTATTCCTATGACTATGAGCATTATCTCATGTCAGGGACCTTTGCTTGCTGTTTCTTCAGCCTGTAGATGGCAGAGACTTACTGTTTCACCACTTCCTGTTTCCAGTGCATTTATTAATCACAGGAGCAGCAGCTAGTATGGGTTGAGCGTCCGTTATTTGCAATGCTTAGAACTGGATTATCTTCTCTCAGATGCTTCAAGGATCTCTTAGGATCTATACAGGGCTTACCTTTTAGTATGTTTGGTGGAGGTGCGGGTGGGAGGAGTTGATTGGGCAATACAATCTTCCTAATGACAAGATCTTTAAAGAACTTAAAGATTACCTTAAAGATCATCTCACCCAACCATTTTACTCTATGCAAGATGGAATGAAAGGAAGTTCATAGGTCAAATGTACTGTCTGAGTCACCCAGCTAAGAATAGCAGATCAGGGTCTACAATCCAGTTTTCTTGGTTCTTAATCCAGTTATTTTTCCACCTGGTGAAATTTGCTAAATGTGAAGTCACATTTTTATTTATTGGATCAAGTCAATTTAATTAGCATTATTTGATATGTAATTCATAACTACATTTTAGAGAGCCATATGTTGAAAGTTTCATTATTATTCTTGACATATTTATTTATGTGTTCAACAAACATTTTTATTTATGCCTAAACTTTTCAACCTCCTATATACATATTCAATAACTATTACACAGGTAATAGTATGGAAGGGATCTCAGATATGTACATAAATAATGATTCCAAGCAAAGATTTTAGGGAAGTAGTTAGTAGCTGTAAATGGTACATTTGTGAGAAACATGAGACTTAAGGACAGATAAGAGTGGTAAGTTTCTTCCAAATGAGAAACTAAAAAGAGATGACATTTGGACAGAGGGAATGAACAGGGAGAGGACAGGGAGAGGAGAGAAGAGCAATTCCCTATTCTCAGAAAGATGACATAAGTTCCAAAATAGTACAGGTAGTGTTGTTGGGACAGATGAGGCAAGACACAAGACAGGAAACATGAAGCAGGTATATTTGCGGTCGGCCCAGAGGGTACAGCTTTCACTGTAATCAGTTAATTCTCCTGAACCCCAAGTTCGGGCAGTTTCAGAGCTTTATACCCAATGTGTAAGGGGAGGGGCTCAGAAGTTCACAGTCTGCAGAAGTTCACACAAAAGCAGCTTTTTCTTTTACTGTTCTGGGCAAGTTAACCCTTCAAGGACAGCACCTGAGAATGGGAGAGCTCCTTCTTCCCTTTCTCTCCTCTGCCTGCCAGCTGTTACCATGGAGCCCAATTAGTAACATCTTCTCTTATCTTTGAAATAAACATTTTTGTGAAGCTCAGGTCCAAGGTCAGAGGCCTTGTTAAAGGACCTGTCTTTCCTACCACACTTTGCATTTGCAAACACATTTTTATAAAATATTATATTGTTACTATACTAAATAGTCCATAAATGTTTGTGAAAAACTAGTAAAGGGGCATTCAGCACCTGGAGTGATATTCTCTTTCAGGCCAGTGGCCAAGTAAGAAATAGGAAGTTTAACTACATTGAACTCTTTTGTCGAGACTCTTGTTGATAGTCTTAAGATCAATTATGGTGCAGATTTTTGGAGAAGCTTAATTAAGATTTTCTGTGGAGGAGGGTGTGCCACTACAAAAGAGCATCCATAATTTGAAAATCTGAAATCTAAAATGCTCCAAAATTCAAAACTTTCTGAATACCAATGATCCTCAAAAATTTGGGATTTTGGAGTATTTCAAATTTCAACTTCAGATTAGGAATGATCAACTGGTAAAATCTACACAAATATCCTCCAAATCTGAAAAACTCTTTTTTTTTTTTTTTGGTATCGGGGATTGAACTCAGGGGTACTTGACCACTGAGCCACATCCCCAGCCCTATTTTGTATTTTATTTAGAGGCAGGGTCTCACTGAGTTACTTAGTGCCTCGCCATTGCTGAGGCTGGCTTTGAACTCTCGATTCTCCTGTCTCGGCCTCCTAAAGTGCTGGAATTACAGGAATGTGCCACTGCGCCCAACTTAAATCTGAAAAACTCTTAAGTCTGAAATAGAGTGGTTTTCAGCATTGAAGATAAGGAATAAATCAGCTGCTGTTTCAGTGGTTAATAGACACACTAGAAACAGGAAATGGTGAAACCGAGTCTCTGCCATCTGTACCCGATGCCCCCCTCCATGGACTCACCTTACATAGGACTTGCCTCAGGGAACTCTAGCAGGTATTTAGTTTCATAGACTATTCCCTTGGCCCACAAACTGCCCTTGTCTTAAGCTCCTGGAAATAGTTGATATACTGACCTCAGGATTGTTATGAATTTCAATTTACATAGTCAAACAACACACTTAAGTGATTTAGTTACAGAAAGACTGAGAATTCCTATTTCTAGTCAAGAGCAAAGTGCATCCTACACACCTCACTTAGAGCCATTTATTTAAATCAGCTTTTCTGCTTCTGTGACTAAAGGATCTGACTAGAACAACTATAGAGGAGGAAGAGTTTATTCAGGGCTCACAGTTTCAGAGGTCTTAGTCCATAGAAGGCCATTTTTTGGGGCTCGAGGGAAGGCTGAACATCATGCCAGAGTATGTGGCAGAGGGAATCAGTTCACATCAAGAAGCAGAGAGAGAGAGACTCCACTCTCCAGATAAAAATATATACACCAAAGCCACCAATTCTCAACTCCTTCAGTCACATCCTACCACTTCAGTTAATCCCATCAGGGATTAAATCACTGATTAGGCTAAAGCTATAACCCAATCATTTCTCCTCCAAACTTTCTTGCATTTTCTTACATGTGAACTTTCGGGGATACCACATCTAAACCCAAACACAGTTGGTAGATCATCCTTTCCCTGGAGGGAGTGGGTGGGGAAATAGAGGCACTCTTGTTTCTTTATCAATTGTCCATCTCCCAGAATGCACCTGAATCCTATGGCTGAAGAGGCCCTCACCACACCAGGGGCATCCCCTGGGAGCTAGGGGACTGACTCTCTCTTTTCCAAGGGCCAACCCTCACTCAGAGAAGAAACTCAGTCATTGACAGGAGCAGAAAAACCTCAGGTTCAGACTGCCTGAACTTACTCAGCATTTACCTCCTACATGCCTATCTGGCTAGATAGGGGAAAAGAAATATCTTTCTTTCCCATCATAGGTTCATGACTGAGATCCCTGTAACAAAGGTCAGGTGAATAACAGACAAGCAGACAAATTTATTTCATCTAAGTTTTACATGATATGGGAGCCTTCAAAAACAAAAGTTCAAAATAGAAGGGAAACCTGTGTATTTTTGTGCTTAGGTTTGATGAAAAACAGGCATGGGGAAGCATACTTGGACAAAATGTTACAATCTAGTTAATAAACTCCATGACTAGGCAGGGTCTGTTTGTTCAGGGTTTTATCTGTGCCCTGAAGTCTTCAGAGATAAGGATTTTATTCCTTTTCTCTAGGTGTGGGGTGGGCATCTTTCAAATGAGGGACTTATGATCTGCTTTAGGGGAAGGTCAGAAAATGACTCCTATATGAGCTGTCTCAAGAGAGAAGGGTGAGCAGGAGGTGAGAGGACTTTCCTGCTTCTGCTGTCTTCTCAAATACCAGGGTGCAATATTTGGGGTCAGTGTAATCTGAACACCATTGTATCACTGGCTTCCTCCTTCCAAGCATTTTTTTTTTTTTAATTCAATCACATGTTGCTGGAATCCTCTCCAATATCCCTGAGAGACGAATAAGACTAGCCAATGTGTTTTTCCTGGCCCCTTGTGGCTGGCTGTGTTCTCTGTGTAGCCACATCTGTTGCAGGTTACCACTATCTTCTTTTGTTGACTTTCATCTTAGTTGGGCTTCTTTTCTTGCCCATGACCTCTCTCTTCAGGATGCCTTCTGTTATGTTCTGTTAAAACAGCCAAATGTCCACTGCTGGATTTCTATCACTAGAACAAATACCAAGGATAACCAACGAAAATGAGAAAAGGCTTATTTTTGACTCAAAATATTGAAGGTTCTAGTCCATGATCAATGACCTTTTGGGCCTGTGGCAGGAGTATGTGATAGAGTATGTGATAGAGAAAAGGCTCTCACCTCATGGCCAGGGAACAGAAGAGAGAATGAGCAGGGACCCAGGGGCCTATTATTCCTTTCAAAGGCATGACACCAGTGAACTAAAAACTTCCCAGTGAGCCCCACCCTTCAAAGTTTCCACTGCTTCTCAAGAGTGCCATCCTAGCGACCAAGACTTTAATGGTTGGGCCTTTTGGGGTCACTTATCCAAACCATAGCAATATGATTATTGATACAAAGTGGCTTTTATTTCTAGATCTTCTTTCGTTTTCTCCTTGATCTTAGTGCTTTCTGTTTGTGTCTACCAAGTCACTACCCAGCCTTAGAAAGCACATGTGGAGGTTCAGAACTCTGGTTTACAGCACAGCAGGGAAGCTTTATGCAGACCCAACCTGGAAGCCTTGTCCACCTGGTGGTCTTCTACAAATGTTTGCAAATCAAAGAAGGACTGCAAATGAGCTTCTCTTTCAGATTGTTTGATCTAAGTGCTTCAGCTATCTTAGCAGTTACTCATGGGCCCTTTTTCTGTTTTATTTTGTCCCTTTTAGTAAATCAGAAGAAATATGTGATCTTTCACACAGATTATAGGCCTAGACCAAATAAAAGGGGAAGAAAAAGTTTAAAACCTCAGGAGATTCAAAAGCATAATTCTCCCCACTTAACTAATGTTGATATCTCAGTGGCATAGACAATGAGGAAATTAAGAGGAAGGGATTAAGATCATCTCTCTTAATGCATTATATTCCATAATTCCAGATGTGGAACATCTGTGAAAATTTAAATTAACAAATATACTACCCATGGTAACTCTTGAATGTTTTTGGAGTTTTATTCTTTTGAGAAAAGTAATGGGTAAATGACTACAGTATTTGAAAAATGATATTTTATATGTATGTGAAAGAAACATATCAAGGATATAAAAGCTCTCAATTATTATTTCCAACCTATTTTAATCCAACCTGGGTCAATTTAATTGAAATATTTGTCAGACTGAAAACTTGGGGGCAGGCATGGTGGCACACACCCGTAATCTCAGTGGCTAAGGAGGCTGAGGCAGGAGAATCACGAGTTCAAAGCCAGCCTCAGCAACGACAAGGTGCTAAGCAACTCAGTGAGACCCCATCTCTAAATAAAACACAAAATAGGGCTGGGGATGTGGCTCAGTGGTTGAATGCCCCTGAGTTCAATCTCTAGTACCCTCCCACACCCTTCCCCCGGCCAAAAAAAAGAAAGAAAAAAAAAAAAAGAAAACTTGGGGCTTAATGGATTAAACCATTTCTGCGTTACATTCTAAACTCTACAGACATACACCGAGATGTTTATATCTATCTTTCTTTCCCTTTCTGTGTTTTATAAGAAAATGTACATTAAGATCTATAATAGTGTGTGATGTGTGCTCAGTAGGCAATAGCATTCTGCACTTCTGCTAGGGAAGCAGGGAAAAGAGAATTTAGCAATATCTCTTTTTTTGTGTTTACATTTTTTTAAATATGTTTTTTAGATGTTGATGGGCCTTATTTTTTCATTTATGTATATCTGGTGCTGAGATTATATCTGACCCACAATGATGAATGACAAGGAAATTGGTAAAACACCAGAAATTTTAATGCTGAAGACATTTTCATTTCCAAATCTATCTTGTGAACTCCTGACATTCAAAATTCCATTTTTTTTGTCTTACACTGCCTACTTGTTTAAAAGTGAACCCAGTGCCTCACATGTATGAGGCAAGCACTCTGCCACTGAGCCACAGCTCCAGCCCGTTACATTGTTCCTAGAAGAAATTAAACATGTGCCCAAGTCAGCTAAGGAAGGATGAGTAAGCCTCACACAGAGGTCAGTGCTTACTGTTGCTCATGGCTGTGGTCTGAGTTTGGTTTGCCCACACCAAAACGTATTTGAGGCTTGGATCCCAAGGCCACAGTGTTGGGAGGTAGACGTAGTGGGAGGCGGTTGTGGCATAAGAGCCTCACCCTCATGAATGGAGTGATTTTTTTTTCTCGCAGGAGTGGGTTTGCTCTCAGGGTCGGCCCCCTTTCCTCTCTTTCTCTTGCATTTGCTACCCTTCAACTTTCCTGCCCTGCTAGATGCACACGTGGCCCCCACTAGATGCAGCTACCCAACCTTGGATTTCTCAGCTTCCAAAGCCATGAGCTCAAATATTATTTTAATAAATTACCCGGTTTTAGATATTCTGTTATAACATTAAAAAAAAAAAACAGACTAAGAGATACATTTTTCAGAATCCTGTGTTCTCCCTTAGGTTAGCAGCCATAGCCTCTCCCTGCAGTATGAAAGGACACATGACTCAGCTCTGACCCACAATGATGAATGACAAGGAAATTGGTAAAACACCAGAAATTTTAATGCTGAAGACATTTTCATCTCCAAATCTATCTTGTGAACTCCTGACATTCAAAATTCCATTTTTTTTGTCTTACACTGCCTACTTGTTTAAAAATGGGGAAATCTCTAATTGAATAATGCAATCAAAACACTCCTATCTAATTTTCAGTGTGTCTAATATTAGTAGGCTTGTTTACAATTGCATTTTTCAGATGAGCAGGTCACTAAACTACATCTATTAATTTAGAAGATTTCCCTTTCTTTCATTTCCTCCCTGGAAGAAAAGGAATACATGTGGACTCCTATACCAGAAATATATGAGTCCTGCCTATTAGGCACAGGCCATTTAGAAGCACTTGGCCAGACATTGCAATATGCATGGATGATAAAAACAAAAACAAACAAAAGAATAGGACTAAAACAAGTAAATTAAACCAGTGCTAATATAGTAGAAATTTAGTATCACCCATTTTATTTCATTTTCTGTCTTATTTCTTTCATTTTCTTTCTTATTTATGGTAATAAACACAGAGTCCTGTGCACTAAAGGACATGGAGGTGAATTTCATTCACCCAATTGGGTGTGGAATGGCTCTGTACAGCCCTAGGGGGCCCAGGTACCAATCTCAGAGTCTTTCCAGATAGACCAGTTGACTCAGTTTATGCGTGTGCACCTCCACCAGGGTGGAGATTTTCTTTAATATGTGTTGGTGTGGTAGGACCTGTCATGGAGGCAAGCAGGAGTTTCTTCTCCTATTCACACCAAAGGGTTTCTGGATTGGAGGCTCCAGCAGCTGTCACTCTCTGAAATTTTAGTATCAGCAAATTGTATGTAATCAGGGGAAAAGTGTTACTGGTCGCATTTTTTTTTTTTTTGGCCTGGCTCTATTGGTGATTTGCCATAGTCAAATTCTAAAATGCTGCATTTCCAGCCATGTCTTGGAGCACTTTTAGCTGTTTCACAATTTCTTTAAAAAATAATAATAAAAAAATCACACTAGATTCTTATGTCTCCACTCCCTCCCCTTTGGACTCAAGGTCCCCCCCCACACACCAACCCCCAGCTGCTGCTGCTCTGAGATAAGCTTGTGGTATTTTCCCTGCCATTCCCCAATCATACATTATCATAAGAAAGTGCCAGGCATCCATCAGCCCACAGCCCCTGATTTATGCTCAAAGTTCGGATTATCTATTCTGCTCCAAATCCCTTCAAACAGCCAACCTGATCAAAGAGAATCATATCCACCAGATAAAATTCAAATATAGCTCCATGCAGTAGAATGACAGGCAGGATTTTTTTTTTAAATCTCCAAACTGCTTCAACCTCCTCATTTTGTCAAGAATTGTTCTTTATCCACAGTGCAGGACACGCTGAGCAACCTGATTGTCCTTCTTGCATCTTTCCCGCTGGGTTCCTTGTAGAGAGCTATTATGGGTTGGCTCCTGAGGAAGGAGTCATTGTTCACCTGTGTAGTTCCCTGCATGCAGCAAGTGACAACAAAGTCTAGCTCAACCCAGAGCAAGACAGAGGAAAATCATTACGGTGTATAGACCAATCTGACTTAACAACCAGTTGCTAACTTTGACAGGGCATAAATGGGAAAAACCCAAGATGGACAAGCCATCTCTTCAACAATGGGGCTATCTTGGCAACTACATTAAATTGAATACCCTCTAAATCCAATCATTTGGTTCATTCAGTCAGCAAATACTTATTGAATGACTTATGTGCAAGGAAGAAGTAGATCACTGAAGAGCTTAATATCTAGGAAGAAAAGAATCATATCTGAATTATTGAATAAAAACATGGCATACTGGGCAATGAAATTGACAAAATTATGTGCATATACGAACATGGAGCAATGAAGCCTACTATTATGTACAATCGTAATGCACTAAAACAAAAACAAAACAACATGGCAGGGAGTTCTAGTCCAAGAGGAGAGTCTGAGCCTAATGAATGTAGGCCCCCCACCTCCCCGGCCAAGTTTGTAGTGCATCAACCAAAGAATCTAACATACACTTAATGGGGGAAATTCATAACACTCCTGTAAACTAAACAAGGATTCTATCCACTATCAGAAACTGTGAGATTTCTTGAAAATAAAAGGCAGATAAAGCTAGATGGAAGTAAGAGCTTGGTAACATGCAAGTTACACACTTGAAGAAAAAATGTACTAGAAGAGGAAAAAGAAAAGGCAACTCTACTGGGCAAAATAATGGCTAAATTAACCACAGAGAGATTGGCTGGAGGTAAAGGAGAAAGCAGAACCTTACTGATAACCCTGACCACACACTGAGATCAGGGCCTGCTTGGGGCTGCTTGGGGCTCTTCAGGGGCATTGGCTATTCTGAGAATGGTGGCATGATAAGAAAGGGAAAAGGGGGCTGAGAATATGCTACTCTCATCTGTGGCACCTTGGCACTTAAGAAAACAGCAGAAGTAGGGGCTATACTCACCTTCCTCCCATTCTTCTCCACTGAGGCAGATCATAAAACCCAGGAAGTTCACTCTCTGACCTTGTCCGACCCTTTTCCCTTGAAGCAGGTCAAAAGACTTTCATTCCAGAGATGCCCTCCCTGCACCGAGAAGAAAGGAGCATCCTTGTCTCTGCAGACACAGGGGCACAGAGCAGAATCTGAACTAGCAGACCTCGCCAAGTTTCCCCAGCACTGCCATTAGTTCTTGCCCCTTTTGTCCTATCATAAGTGTCTCTACATGACTGACAACTTCTTCATCCAAATTAGCATAAAAATACACAGAATTAGCCGTTTCTTTGGGTCTCCACTTCCCTGTGAAGACTCCTATGTTATGTACAACTAATATGAAATAAATGTGTTTGTTTTTCTCCCATTAATCTGTATTTTGTTATAAAGTCTGTTATGGTTTAGATAAGAGATGTGTCCCAGAAACTCACATGTGAGACAATGCAAGACAGTTTAGAGGTGAAATGATTGAGTTATGAGAGCCTTATTTAACTGGTGCATTCATTCACTTGAATGGATTCACTGGGTGGTAACTAGGCAGGTGGAGTGTGGCTGGTGGAGGCGGGTCAATGGAGGTGTGCCCTTGGGCCTTATATTCTGTCCTTGTTGAGTATAGCTCTCTCTCTGCTTTCTGTCACATGCTGAGCTGCTCTCCTCCATCATGTCCTTCTGCCCTGATTATCTGCCTCACCTCTGGCACCGAGTAATGGAGTCAGCCATCTATGGCCCAAGACTTCTGAAACTGTGAGTGCCAAATACACTTTTTGTATTGTAAAATTGTTCTTGTCAGATCTTTTGGTCAGAGCAGGGAGTGACAAAGCTGACTAAAACCAAAAAAGACCACATTTATATATCTAGGATGGGAAGGAAAAGTATTTCTTTTTCTCATCCAGGCACTAGAAGAGACTGGTCCCTCCTTTTCAAATAAGGAAGAGATGATATTTTCTTCCTCTTCTCATCTCTCTCTCATCTCCGTCTACAGTCTGACAGAGTAAACCTAAGCCTTTGGGAGACATTCCAAATCTAAACTATGGCTATCACCAATGTGATAGTATGAACAGGTAGGGACTTTAGGAGATAATTAGGTCATGAAAGTGGAGCCCCATGATTGGGATTAATACCTTTATAAAACAGCTCAAGGGAACTTGTGAGGCTCTTTGTGTCCTGCTTTCTGCCATATGAGGAATGAGCAACAAGGTGTCATCTTGCAAGCAAAGAGAAGTCCCTCACCAGACACTGAATACCAATGCCTTGATCGTGGACTTCTCAGGCTCCAAAACCATGAGAACATAAATTTCTGTTCTTTAAAAGTTACTAGTCTCAGTAGCCCAAACAGACTAAAACATAAGGTTATTAGGGATTAAGTAATATAAACTATTCCATTATTACAGGAAGATAAGCACATTTCATCTCTGCAGAGGCTGAAGCACATTTGATAATATGCAAAATCTATTTGTAATAGAAAAAAAGGAAACTTAATAGTCTTGATGTAATTGAGGCTATGTGAAACTATATGCTGGAATCATTCTAGCATGTGAGTCATTGGATGTATTACCATTAATCACTTTTATCACTTCTATTTTTTTCAATTTAAAAGTGATAAAAATATAATAAGGCAAGAAAGGAAATAAAAGTGAAAACCCATATTATCTGATAATATTCATTCTTTTGTGTATAAATTAAACATTTCACTTACAAAAAGGACAGTGTTAACGTCTCAAAGCTTTTGAACATTGACTTGTATTATGTATTATTTACTAAAAGGCTCAGAAATTTAAAAAAGAAATTTATAAACTTACATGAAATAGAGAAGACTTAAGAAAGTGTAAAGAAGTCAAGTGCAGTTGTTTGCATCTATCAGATCTGTCATTTGAGAATTTGTAAACTAGAAATTACATTTTTTTTCCTACTTCTTTAAGGCTGTCATTCAAGTATCACCTTGCCAGACAGGCTTATTTGGATTACTACATCTAAAATAGCATCCTACGGAGAATAATAAATGCTGGAGAGGATATGAAGGAAAAGGAACACTTTTATATAGTTGGTGGGATTGTAAATTAGTATAACCACTAAGGAAATCAGTATGGGGGTTCCTCAAAAGACTAGAAATGGAACCACCATATGACCCAGCTATCCCATTCCTTGGTATTTATCCTGAAGAATTAAAGTCATCTTACTACAGAAATATATTCATACCCAACCCATGTTTATAGCAGCACAATTCACAATAGCTAAACTATGGAACCAGCCTAAGCATTCATCAACAGATGAATGAATAAAGAAAATGTGATATATATATGCACAATGGAGTTTTATTCAGTCATAAAAAAAATGAAATGATGGCATTTGCAGGAAAATGGATGGAACTAGAGACCATCATTTTAAGTGAAGTAAGTTAAACTCAGAAGGTGGAGGCTCATAGGTTTTCTCTCACATGCAGACACTAGAGAGGAAAAAGGAAAAGAAAGTTGAGGTAGATCTCATGCAAATCAAAGAGAGATCAGTAGGGAAAAGAGACCAAGAGATGGGAGGTGGGGAGGGAGGCGGAAGTGCTAGAAAATGATTATTGTCCAAATTATATTGTTATTGTGTGCAGGTATGAGTATATAAAACAAACCCATCAATATGCACAAATATAATGCATCAATAAAAATGTGGAAAAAATAATAATTACTAGTAAAATATAATAATTGTAGCAAAAAATCTGATAGTACAGAAAAAAATAAAATTATGATTGACCAGAGAAAGTAAATAAAACAGCATTTTCTACTTCCAGCATTTTTTAGCCCCTTGTCTTCTTTCATTAGTTTCCTGCATAACAAATATTATTTGACACAAATTAAATTCTTTTTATTTATTGATTGTAATGCCTAAGAGACTGACCCACCAGTATTACCACCAAGCGTGCTGGAAGGTAAACTCTATGAGGACTGTAAATGAGCCCCAAGACCTCTGGGAGCGGATAACTACAGACCAAGGAAACAGCAAAGGTCTCTGAGGTGAAACTGTGCCCACAGTGATGTCTTCAGTGACTGAGGATTCATCTAGGGGCATACATAGTATAGAGTGACCCAGGGAGATATGTGTAAGGTCATAAAGGCAGCCCACATCTAGGTTGTGGAGGACCTGGTAACCAGTAGAGAGAGATTAAGAGCTTAATAGAAATAGATCAGGACACCACTTTGAAGCAGAGAAGTGGTATTATCTAGCAGGAGATAGCACTCTGCCTTTTTACAGAGTTGAGGCTGGAAGGGATATTGAAATAGTTCAGGTGACAGCCATATGGGAACAGTGGAACTGAGGAGAAGGGGACAAATTTGGAATACACCTTTGAGAGAGCTGACAATTTGCTAATGGGTTGCATGCTGAAAAAGAAAATACACACAAATACATAGCCATGTGCAGCTTGATGGATCAGCCCATGAATGACCATGTTCCTGTAAGATTATAATGGAGCTGAAAAAGTCCTATTGCTTAGTGACATTATAAAGTCAAAGCCATGTCAGAGTAAAAAACTCACTGCACTGCCAACCACATAAAAGTGTTCCACATACAAAAATGTACAGTACGTAAATACCTGATGAAGATAACAAATTACTCTTACTAGAGTATTTACTATGTATTTATTTATTGTTAAAGTATGCCCCTTCTACACTTAAAAACAAAAACAAGAAACCAGTGGGCTATGTTAACTCCAGCCATAGCCTCATACATCTTGTATCTTGATCTCATCAACAGGCTGTGTCAAATGATTGACCTGTACCATCTAGTTTGTGTAAGTATAAACAAGGATGGATGCTGAAATTAGCTAATGATGCATTTCTCATAACATACCCCTATCATTAAGTGACATGTGACATAATAGAGTTCAAGGGGGACCCCAAGGTTTAGAGTCTAAGCAGCTGCAAGAATCATGCTGCCATTTCTTGAGATCTTAAAGACTAGAAAAAGAACAAGTTGCATGTGTTCATTTACTTTTGTTTTTATTTGACAATAGGCAAGCAGAAATCAAGAGTGAAGTTTTACAAGTCTTTAGCTCAACATGTCTATGATACATCCAAATGGAGATGTCTGTAAGACAACTGGGTATGCCAGTATCTAGCTGAGGGAAGATGTTAGGATTGAGGTATAAATATGGGAGTTATCAGCTTATAGATTTAAAAAACACAGGAATGAATGAAATTGCTCAGGGATGAATATGGCCAAAGAATAGAACCAAGAACTAAGCCTTAAAACCCTTCAGATAAGGAAGAGGAAGCTGTATCCAGGAGTCCTGGGAGTCAAGGGAAATACATATCTCAGAGAGGGAGAGGACATTGAAGACTTCAGATACATTTAATAAAATGAAGACAGAAAAATAACCATGGCATTTGGCGATGTAAATGTTATTAGAGGCCTGACAAGAGAGATTCAATGGAGTAGTCTGATTAGAGTGGATCCCAGAAGGAATGGGAGCAGGGCTATGAGTATAGCAACCACACAAAACTCTCCTTGAAAGATTATGGTTATAGGTGCTTGGAGGGGAGCAGGGCAGTATCTGGAGAAGTCTATGTGGTCCAGGAAGTCTTTTATAAAATAAGAGATAGACTTTTTTATGTCCTGAAGGGACTGAAAGCTGTTAGGTAGGCAAGAGGACCTGGGAGTCAGTGAAGGGAAAAACCTTTGATCAGAAAACAGTTCACTGACCAGAAAAGAGAGTAGAGCATGTGGGTGGAGGTGCTGCTGTGTTGACTGAATTAATGTTCACATATACTTTTTATTTTTATTTCATTTACTTTGCTGTTTTAATATCCCCACCACCACCACCTTGCAGGCAATAGAGAGCATACTCTGGCCACTCAGGGTAACGACTGTCTCTGCATCATTACCACTGCTGTCAGCTTCCTTTAGGATTGCTTCATGTAGGGCAATTATAATATATAGCACAAGCAAGAAAGAGCCTAACCACCATTTATAGAATTACTCTAAATTCCAAGTTCCAAATCACTGGCTTTGAAATAAACTGTTGGCATTAATTTCATGGGTAGGAGATCTCTATATATGGAAATCTAGTTAAACACAAGTACCTACTACATCATGGTCCTGGCTCCTTTCCAGAGTATTATCTTCATCCATTCCAGCTAGTATTTCTCTTTGCACATCTCGAAATAGTCCAGACAAACCTGGGGCCCAGATACCGGAGGCTGTGTAAAATTCTTCTTTATGGCTCTCTTATAGTCAGAAAAGCAAAATAATTCACTAAGTGATGTTGTACAATAAATGCTATAATTCAAATGTCATTAGGCATATTTTCATTGAACATAATTTTTTTTCATTTTGAAAGACTCTCATATATTTTCTTTACATTTCTTTTATTAAAAAGCTTGGGCTTCAGGAAAAATATACAGGATAGATGATAGGCTTCATGGTAAAAATATAAACATATAAGCTTTAGGGTAAAATGCAAAAAATTAAAGGAGCACCAATGGGCAACATTATGTGTTTCTTGCTTCTTTTGCATAACCTTGCCTTCATACACACACGGCTTCTCAAGTTAATCAATTTAAGTGAACGTGAGCAATGATCTGGTTCCAGAAAGTGTTCATCAACTCAACAGTGCGTCCCCAGCAATGTCCTTCATAGAGGCTTTCAATTTAACTATGTCAGATTGATTCCTCGCCCCACCCCAATACCAATAGAAAAAAGTAAGAGATTAGAGACTTTAAAGATAAGGAAGAGAGCTAGAATGATTGGGAGCAAGTTTAATTTAAACAAATGGTTGGTTAGCCTCGGACACTGGGAAGACAAAACTCCCCATTCCAGAAATAGGAGTTCACTCTACTGTCTGGGTTGTGTTAGCATCAGTGTCTATGATGATTTATATAAATTTCTTTTAGGAGAAAAAGCTCTGTAAAATTAGATTTTAAACTGATCCACAATATGTAAAATAGAAAAGAAAATCAGTGTTCACCATTGTGTGTTAATAAGTTTGAATTTATACCACTATGGAAAGAATGATATTATCCTAATAAATAGAAAGATTTACAATCAGAGCTTAGGGTCAGGAGCTGCATCACATACTAACTTTAGCAACAAATTTGTCTCCATATTTTGGTTGGTAATGTAGAAAAACACAAGTATTACATGTTTTCTCCAATAAGTGGAAGCTAAAACATGTCTCCTGAATGTAAGATACTGATTACTAGAGACTGGGAAAGGTGTGTGTAGAGGTGGATGAAGGAGGTTTACTTTTACCAGTGCATATTGTATTCATGTGTGGAAATACCACATTGAACCAGATTAATATGTGCAATTGATATTTGATAATCAAAACAAAAGTAACTGTTTTTTAAAGACACATTCTATAAAGGGAAGACTAGTAGAGTAGAGAAAGTAGAGGAAGGAGGAGGGAAGGGGAAGTAGAGACCCTAGGAAATGAAAGTGACCAAATTACACAGTTAATATTGTGTGTATGTATGAATATGTAACAACAAATCCCACTGTTTTGTAAAATTATAATGCAACAATAAAAATATTAAAAACAATACATTATAACTCAAACAGAATGCCCTTTAGGGAAACTTGCATTTTTAAAAAATAAAGATACAGAAAAGTTATATTTATTTTTAAAAATTTACATGTATAAATCAAAAATAATACATTGATTTGTTGTTGGTTTGTTTTCAACATTTTGGACCAACAATCTCAAGTCTTCCTCAAAGAATCAGGCCCAGAAGTCTGGACGAGGGGCAGTAGAAATGTAAATCACTAACAATATATGGAATATATTGTAATTTAAATTTAAATTTTTCTCATATTCCCTATTTTTTAGAAAAGTAAGGAAGTTAAATGAAAAGCATCTAAAACATATACACACAAAAAAAATCAGTGATATAATCATGCCTTTATGCTACCTGTTACCCACCATTGACTAGAGCATAATGATCCACACATACAGCATGATGCATTCATGATACAAGAATGTGCCCCTTTTTGCCCCTTTACCTGAGTAAGAGTGTGTGGTTTGATTTTTTTTCCAAAGCTTAATTTAAAGATGCAATGAACCTTATCAAAATCATACCTGCACAATTTCACACATAAGCTGAGAAATGGTAGGAGCTATCTCCTGCAGAATAATGAGGAATCACAAATTAACATGCAGATCTCCATTTTGTTGAATCTGCTTAAAATAGATCTGAAATTGTGAGAGGAGGTTTTTTTTTTTCAATTAATGTGAAAATAGTTAATCATCAAAAGTGAAAACCAAGTCATACACTTGGAAAACAGGCTCCACAAAACAGTTGGAAAAGCCTCTAGCAGGAGGATTTTGGTGATGGAGTTTAATATCACAAGGCCAGAATTATCTCTATTGCTTGGGTGGAGGCTCATCTGCCCACAGATTACTATAGCTTACTTTCCACTTAAACAGTGCAGGTATGAACAAGAGCAAGTCAAATATGTGCCAAAAGGCAGGTGGTACCTACCAACTCCTCAGCTTTCCAACTCTCACAGGAAAACAGTAATAAATAGGGTGAATCTTAGGCAAGATTCTCAGAGGAAAGTTAATCTTTAAAAAAAAAAGATGGTGCAATTAAAACAAGAATATAAGTTGACCCCTGTGTTAGCTTCATGTTGCTGTGACCAAAATACCTGAAAGAACAACTTAGAGAAAGTAAAGCTTATTTTGGCTCATGGTTCCAGAGGTTCTGTTCATTATGGACTGGTTCCATTGCTCTGGGCCCAAGACAAACCATAACATCATGGCAGAATTGTGTGGCAGAGGAAAGCTGGTCAATTCATGATAGCTAGGAAGCAGTGCAAACAAGGGGAAGGAGCCACAGGGAAGATAAAACCTTTGTAGCTCATGCTCTCAGT
>CM053402.1:52964706-53004428 GCA_028644305.1 Xerus rutilus
GCACTCAGCACAGCAGATGTAGCAGTGGATATAGAACAATCTTGTGAAGGTGGATCTTAATTTTCATGGGGGAGATGAAATGAGCAGATGAGCAAACATGATAGACTGTGAAAATACGATAAAGAGAACAGTCAGCTGAGCAAATGGAGTGTATCAGGGAGCCTCTTTAGTGTGGTCAGACGCCTGAAGTGAGTGAGCAGAGTCCTGAAGAATACAAAAACGCTTGGTTGTCTTGTCTGTTATCTACTCACTTGTTCAATCTCCATCTTGATTGAGGCTAATCTATTCTCCATGTCTACAAAATGCAGCTGAAATTCACTAGATAAAAATCACATTCCCAAAGTGCCTGGTTTTACCTTAAATATGTGAACACAAATGTCAAAGAGACAACGCAAGTCTCCCTAGAAATCCTCCTCTAAGGAGTATGCTTTCTCACTCAGCTCCTCAAGATGGAATAATCAAATAAGATTATGAGATTAAGTCACATTTTATTTATAGATGCTGATGTCATGTTTTCTGCTTTCACTTCAAATAATAATAATAATAGAAGGGGGTCAGTATAATAGAACAAGTAGGGTGAGTAGGGAGGAAAGGAAAGAAAGAGAAGGTACTGGGGAGTGGAATTGAGCAAATTATATGCATGTACAAATATGGTATAATGAATTCTACCATTATGTATTATTATAATGCACCAATAAAATTTTAAAAAATCAAGACCCCTATCCATGTTACAGTAACCTTGGAAATCAGTATAGCATTTTACTATAAATGCAAACAATAATTACTACAAAACTCATTGATCTATTTCCTAGAATCAACCCAAGAAAGATGGAAATTTGTGTTCACACAAAACCCATACAGGAATATTTAGAGTGGCTTTATCAAGAATCCTCCAAAACTGGAAATAACCCAAATCTATACAATCATATTCCATATGACAATAAAAATGTATGAGCTACTAATACATATAACACAAAAATTAATTGCAAGTGTCATATTAAGTGAAAAGAGTCAGAAAAAAAGCTATATTTTATACAATTCCATTAACATGACATTTTAGAAAGTACAGAAATCAGACCTGTGGTTGTCAGGGTCCGGGGTAAGGAGGAGGATTGACAACTAAGGGACTCAAGGGAATTGTGAGTGGGGATGAAACTGTTATATACACTGATTTGGTGGCAACTGTTTGCATTTGCTAAAATTCACAGAATCTACATGGGGAAAAAAAGGTGAACTTGACCAGATTTAAATAATACCTCAATTATCCTGACTTGACAATCAAATAGTCAATCCCATACCACTTTGTGCACTCTCCAATGACGGTTTTAATTTCTCTATCAGTGATAAAGTGGAATTGATCTTGAGTAAACTGCTTTATATCCTCACCACCAAGTCCTTGAAAATCCACTGGGGTCCACACTTTCAACTCTTTCCTGGCATTCAAGAGAAAGAAATGACTCCTTGTTGCTCTGAAAGGGAAATGCTTCCTTAGATGCTATGTAGAAGAGAGAAATCTTACTTTCTCATCTTGCATTCATGACTGGGGACCCTATAATAAAATTCAGATTAACAAGAGAAAAGCATATAAAACTATTTGAGTTTTGCATGGCACAAAAACCTCTGAAAATGAAGGAAATCTGTGTATGTTTATGCTAAGTCCAATGAAGAAGTGGGTAGTCATGGAGAAGCATGGTTGGACAACGAGGGCACGGTTTAATGCAGCTCACTGGGAGGAACTTAGCAAAACTTGTTAGGTCAGATTCTCTTCCATGACCCTGTGTCTTCAGAAACAAGGATGTTCCTATCCTCCAGGTCTATAGAGGAATGAAGGTCTTATGACCTACTTCAGAGGAGAACGATGAAGGGAGGATGAGAGTGATCTTTCTAATTCTGCCTTTTTCCTTCTTCTTTTTTATTTTTTCCCCAATTCCGAAGTGCCATATTTTTTGAGCTAGTGAATGCCATGATCTGAATTCTTTCGATCTTGTCTTCTTCACTGAGCTCCCCCATCACCTTTATCTCAGTCTCTCCTCTACCAGACTGTTTCCTTTAGTCCACAAAGCAGTCTCCCAATGCCACAACCTACCACAGAATCCTGCCACATCTCTCAGCCCCTTTGCGACAAAATATCTACACAAAGCTTTCTCCTCCTCCTCACTTGCATTCCACTCTTTAAAATAATTCTGAAAAATTTCAAGTATAAAGAAAATGATAAAACATAACAAATTCCATGTTTTCAATACCTAGATTTAACAGATGTTAACGCTTAGCTGTATTTGCTCAAGATCTTTTTTTTTTTTTTTAAGAAATAAAACATTACCTATATAATTGAATCCCCTTTGGACTCATTCCCAATCTTATTATCCCTTCATTTCCTAGAGGTGACCTCTATTCTGAATTTGATCTGCATCATTCCCATATGATTTTATATTATACCACATCTACATGTGTCCATAAATGATACATGGTATTGTATTATGTGTACTTAAACTTAATACAACCAATATTGTGCCAACTTAGGCATTTGCACCTCCAATTGCTTCTTCCATCTTTTTTTCTTCTTGGGTTTATCTTTTTCTTGCTGAAATATGTTCTTTGGTAAATCACAAAGAATCTGTGGGATAGATTTCTCATTTCTTACATGTCAGGGAATTTCTATATTGTCTGAGCACATAACATTTCTGAACACAGAATCACATTTTCAAGTTATTTTCTTCAGATACTTGAGTGTGTGGCTCAGTTGTTTTTCTGTATTCAGTGCCGCTAAAGATACATGATCTATTTTTAATTCTATTTTATGTTTTCTCTCTCTCTCTCTCTCTCTCTCTATATATATATATATATATATATATATATATATTGTGCATGTTTGCCCCTTGTCCTCAGGATTAGAGATTTTTCTCACTGTCCTTGGTGTTCTGAAATTCCATTTGTACAGGTGAGAGTTCTTTTCTTGTTATCCTATTTTTTTAATTTGAAGATACATCTCTTTTTTATGTGTAAAAATTATACCCTATTATTACTTAAGAGTTTCCTCCCCTTCATTTTCACTATTTTCTGCTTCTGACCTTCCATTGTGTTGACACTGGATCTTTAGAATCTTTCTTTCTTTCTTTTCTTTTTTAAATTTTAAAATTTGTTCTAATTAGTTATACATGGCAGTAGAATGCATTTTGACACATCATACATAAATACAGCATAATTTCTCATTCTTCTGGTTGTAGATGATGTAGAATCACACTGGTCATATATGTACATAGGGTAATAATGTTATTCTACTATCCTTCCTATCCCAATACTCCTCCCCTCTCTTTACTCCCCTCTAACTAATCCAGAATGACTCTATTCTTCACTAGCCTGCCCCCTACCCCTTGCTGTGAATTAGCATACATTCAGCCTTTGGTTTTTTGGAATTAACTTATTTCACTTAGTATGTATTCTCCAGCTCCATCCATTTACTGGTAAATGCCATAATTTTATTCTTCTTTAATATTCTATTGTGTATATATACCATGATTTCTTTATTCAGCTATTGAAGGGCACCTAGGTTGATTCCATAGGTTAGCTATCATGAGTTGAGCTGCTATAAACATTGACGTGGTTGTGTCACTGTAATATGCTGATTTTAAGTCCTTTGGGTATTAACTGAGAAGTGGGATAGCTGGGTCAAATGGTGGTTCCATTCCAAATTTTCTGAGAAATCTCCATACTACTTTCCATAATGATTGCACCAATTTGTAGTATCACCAGCAATGTACGAGTGTACTTTTTTCCCCACATCCTTGCCAACATTTATTGTTGCCTGCATTCTTTTAATTTTTTTTATTTTTGTAATTGTTTATGGACCTTTATTTTATTCATTTATATATATGCAATGCTGAGAATTGAACCCAGTGCCTCACACATGTGAGGCAAGTGCTCTACCACTGAGCCACAACCCCAGCCCTGTTGCTTGTATTCTTGATAATTGCTCTTCTGACTGGAGTGGGATAAAATCTTAGAGTAGCTTTGATTTGTGCTTCTCTGGTTGCTAGAGATGTTGATCAATTGTATTTCTTCCTCTGAAAAGTATCTGTTCAGTTCCTTAGCCCATGTATTGATTGGGTTATTTGTTTTTTGTTTTTGTTTTTGTTTTTGTTTTTTTTTTGGTGTTAAGTTTTTTCAGTTCTTTATATATCCTGGAGATGAATGCTCTACCTGAGGTGCATGTGGTAAAGATTTTCTCCCATTTTTTGAATAGGCTACCTTTTCTCCAGTGAATATTTTTAGTGCCTTTGTCTAGTATGAGATAACTATTATTTGTATGGGTTTGTCTCTGTGTCTTCTATTGGTCTATGTGTCTGTTCTGGTGCCAATACCATGCTGTTTTTGTTACTTATGGCTCTGCAGTATAGTTTAAGGTATTGTGATGCCTCCTGCTTCACTCTTCTTGCTAAGTATTGATTTGGCTATTCTGGGTCTCTTATTTTTCCAAATGGAGTTCATGTTTGCTTTTTCTAGTTTTATAAAGAATGTCATTGGATTGCATTAAATCTGTATAACACTTTTGGTAGAATGCCCACTTTAACAATATTAATTCTGCCTATCCAAGAGCATGAAAGTTCTTTCCATCTTCTA
Source organism: Xerus rutilus (assembly GCA_028644305.1). Taxonomy (NCBI): domain Eukaryota; kingdom Metazoa; phylum Chordata; class Mammalia; order Rodentia; family Sciuridae; genus Xerus; species Xerus rutilus. The sequence goes on from CM053402.1 coordinate 52,969,324, forward strand.
AGGTCTTCTTCAATGTCTTTTTTTAGTGTTCTGTAGTTTTCATTGTAGGCATCTTTCACTTCTTTTGTTAGATTAATTCCCAAGTATTTTATTTTATTTTATTTTATTTTTTTGAGGCTATTGTGAATGGCATAGTTTTCCTAATTATTCTTTCAGTAGATTCATCACCAATGTACAGGAACACATTTGATTTATGGGTGTTGTTTTTATATCCTTCTACTTTGCTGAATTTATTTATGAGTTCTAGAAGTTTTCTGGTGGAAGTTTTAGGATCTTCTAAATATAGAATCATGTCATCAGCAAATAGCGATAGTTTGAGTTCTTCTTTTCCTATTCATATCCCTTTAATTTTTTTCTCTTATCTAATTGCTCTGGCTAGAGTTTCAAGGGTGATATTGAATAGAAGTGGTAAAAGAGGACATCTTTGTCTTGTTCCAGTTTTTAGAGGGGATTCTTTCAATTTTCTTCATTTAGAATGATGTTGACTTTGGGTTTAGCATACATAACTTTTACAATGTTAAGGTATGTCCCTACAATCCCTAGTTTTTCTAGTGTTTTGAATATGAAGGGGTGCTGTATTTTGTCAAATGTTTTTCTGCTTCTATTGAGATGATCACATGATTCTTGTCTTTAAGTCTATTGATGTGATGAATTACCTTTATTGATTTCTGTATAGTTAACCAACCTTGCATACCTGGGATGAACCCCACTTGAACATGGTGCACTATCTTTTCTATTCTTCTTTATTTACTTTTAAATAAATCTGTCATCCCTTTGGCCTTCTAGTCTGTGAGACTCTTTTGGATCTGTTCTCCACTTTTCCTAATTCTGTTTTCCAACCCATCTATTGAGTTGGAGTTTTTAAAATTCATTTATTTTAAATTTTTTGATCAACCAACTTTTCATCTCCAAGATATCCAGTTTATTTCATCAATGAACAGAATATTCTCCTGCATTTCTATGAAGACCATGACCTGCTCATCTTCTCTCAGCTTGTTTTCTCAGGTTAGTTGGACTTGGCAGCTCTCTTCCAAGGTATTAGGCTTTCTTCAAATGTATAATGGTTCCCCAGTGTTTGCAAAGAACATGTTGAACATTTTGTCCTAGGTGTTACCAACATCTTTACACTGGGCATGCTTTCTCCCAGGTACTCATGGACAGACGATCTCATACTCACCACCTGACTCAAAGTTCTATGCATGGATGCTAATGGAACCTGGCTGTTCCATTTTACCCCAAAGACCCCTCCTGCTTCTGATGTCCACACATATGGACTGTCCCCTTTCACTTAACCTCTTGCTCATATTTGAGGATGCAGTTTTCTTATCCAGATTGAACTCATCTACTTTTTTCCATCTTTCAGGGATTTAACATGATTTAATCTAAAAAGGACATTGCTTTTTGTGCTGCTTTCCAAACTATAATGAATTAATTCAGTGCCCTTTTTTCTACAATGTCTGTGGGTTAAAATATAAGGGGAAGGACTAAATCATATGCTAATTTTATCATCTTAAATCATAATTCTCTACATTAATTTTAAATCATCCATTAACAATTGTTCTATTAGAACAATTAGAACAATTGTCTCTATTGAATAATCTTAGCATTACATTGTGATGAATGCTTGTGTGTGTACGTGTGTGTGTTTCACCTTTCACATTGCTTGGTTGGCACTTCTAAAACTATTTAAAATCCCTTGTTTTCTAACAACTTCAACTCCCTAACCCACCACCATTCACAGGAAAATAGGAAGGCTCTCAACAGCACTGCAGGAGTCCTACAGTAGTATCCACCTTTGCATATAGCTTGTTAGACTGGAGAGATACCTGATGCAGTTTGCATAAACCAGAACCTTTTTTCCAGAAATTTGAAAAAAAATATATACAAACATAATTAAAAACTGCAATATGTTAAATGAAGGTCAATGTCAAGGAGCTATAAGAGGTTGAGGGACCTCCACTAGCTGAAGAAAAGAGAGGTATTCTAGGCAGGAAAGATACAGAGGAGGGCTGTGAGAGGAGGGCACATATCATAACAGGGATTGAAAAGGACACAGCATCCATAGGGTGAAGCCCCAGGAAAAGTACCTTCCTCCTCCTTCTCCTCCCTCTCTTCCTCATCACTATAGTGGATGTCTGTGTCCCAAGTACCTTACAGATACCAACTTGTTTAGATGAGCAAGTACAGCTGGAGAAGGTCCACATCCTGAAGGATGCTGAAGCCATATTAAAGATTTTGGTTCCCATTCTATTTTAGCAGCATGAAGAACAGTAACATGCTTAGATGTACACATCAAATAACCACTCTCATTCAATTTCAGAGAACGGGAAAAAGTAAGGTGGCAGAGAAGCAAGGAGACCAGACATGAGGCTATTTCCAAGACAAAATGCCTTCTGTTACTTCTGACCTCAATGGGAACATCGTATTGTCATGAAGCTGTGTGTGATGGTGGATGTCCTTTTTGGATAATTGTGTAAAGTGAATGAAGGATGCTTAGATTAATTATAAGTTTACTCGGAGTTCTTTGTTTTGATTTGATGTGAGGAATGGAATTGAATTCTATACAAATATCTTTTTGAAATTTATTGAAATGAGTTCTTTTTTTCTGGCTTTGGTTGCCAACATGTCAAAATATATTCCTTGTGTATCTAAGAGTACAATGTAAGTGTTCTATATTATATGTTTATTTGAGAGAATTTTTCTGCATATATATATGATGTATATTTTTTTCCATTTTTTTCTTTTTCAATAGAGCTTTGCTATGTTACTCAGACTGGATCTTCCCACCTCAGCCTCCCAAGTAAAGTAACTAACTACAAGTATATGCATATATGTTATGTAATATCTTTAAAATTATGTAATATCTATATTTTAATTAAAAAAGCTTGATAGAGCTTTCTTTGGAGAGATATTCTCTGTTCAATTTTGCATTCAATGCAATCCTAGATTTTTAAAACAAATTCAGTAGTTTTCCTTCTTTTCTGTGCCCAGGAATAATTTAAATAGCAAAGAAATTTCATCAAGTTCTGAAAATAATTTATCCTTCATTGTGCCAGGCCTAGATCCATGGTGAGGAAATGGTTAGTTGATACCTTTGCCATTTTTTACTTTATAGTTTATCTTATTTATCTTTGACATGATTTGCATTCTTTGGAAGTTGTTCATATTATCTAGTTTTTAAACAATTATTAACATTGGGCATGGTCACACATATTGTAATTTCAGAGACTTGGGAGGCTGAGGTAGGAGGATCCCAATTTTCAGGTCAGCATGGGTAAATTAGTGAGACTGTGTTTCAAAATAAAAAGGGCTGTGGATGTGGCTCAGTGGTAGAACACTCTTTGGTTAAATTCCCCGTACCAATCAATCAATCAATAAATCAATAAAATAAAAATAAAAATTTATTAATGGCCTGAAACATAAGTTTCCTTCTTTTAATATCCTTTAGATATGTGAATGCCTCTCTCAATCTTAATTTGCATTTCTTCTTTTTTCCCTTGATTAACCTTTCTAGGGGTTAGCTCTTTTTTCCCTTTCTAATCTTTCTGTGTGTTTCACTAGTGTTTTCAAAGAAGCTAGTTGTTAGAATTATTTATCAACAATGCATAGTTTTCTATCCTAAATACATTAATTTCTGCCTACTTTCCTCTAATTTCTGTATTTATTTTCAAACATCTTGAGCTAAATATTATAAACATTCATTTTCCTCATCTAATTAATTCATTTAAAGTTATGTGGTTTCCTGTGACTACTGCCTTAACCACATCTTATATTTTGGTATGCAATGTATTTAGTAGCTTTTTAAAATCCAAACAATCCTGCTGCATTTTTAATATGATATACAATATTGATTGTGTTACTCTGACTTATTTCTTGATTTCTAATCTCTACACTGTTGATGTAGGTTTAAAATACTATGTATGATAAGGCCCTTTACTCTTCCACTATGTGAGCAAAGTGGAATGTATCCTTCTCATCTTCCTTCTCTTTTCTTTGCCTTCATCAAAGACAGATCATATGTTAGTGTGGACTTCACAAGATAGTGGTTGTAAATCATCATGCCCTCATCTTCCCATCTCAGAGGTAAAGCATCCCCTATGAGTGATATCTAGAAACACACCTTTTTCTCATCAGTTGCTATTAAAGTGTGCTGAAACCCATGGTTAAAATGGAGGTTTTTTTTTTTTTAGGTTTCAATACTCAATATTCTAAGAATGAAGTGACATCAGGGAAGTAATTGCTAAAGTGCAAGATGTTAAAGGGGTGAATAATAAAAATCAGATGGATTTCTTGGAAGGAAAATAGGTTTTTAGTTCAAACACAGGGCCTTGGTGGAGATACAGAACCAGGAGAAAAAAGTGAAGCACATGAGAGCCAAAGCAATGGTCAGAATAGCTTCAGAATACAAAACTAAAGGAGAGGGTGAACACAGGGGTCCAGCAAGACAGGATGACCAGGTCAGTGTTCATTTTGTGGAATACCCATTTTTTTTATCTCAAGCTATTATATAGGAATTGACATTTTATAATATATTCAATTAAATCTGTTTTATTTTCCATGTTTACTCATATCTTCGGTATTTCTTGGCATCCTTTTGTTCTTTAGGATGCTTGCTACTAGATGAATTTGAATCTATAAAAGTTGTTAATAAAGATTTCTTCAAAGGAACAAGGGGATAAGCACCAGTCACTGGAATAGGTATATCCCAGACCCTGGAAACATTCTCCCGTGGAGGGGCTCTGCCAATTTGACATCTTTTTCTCTCTATCTTCGTGGGAGCTCACCTCAAGATGTGGGCCATCAGCCTTCACATTCCTGCACGCTGCATCTTCAGTCAAGAGGTAAAGTCTGATTCCCCTCACCCTTAATCTTGGCTGGCCTTAATGACTTGCTTTCCCAACAGAATATGGTAGAGTCAGTGTTACTTCTATGATTTCCTAGACTGTCGTAAGAAACCTTGAAGTTTCCATTTGAGTCTCTTTGTTTGCTCTCTATAAGACACACTCTATGGAAAAGCCATGTGTAGGCGTGTCTCTCATCAACCTTAGGTGAGTTCCAGGGAGCCCCTACTTGGCCATTCAACTTCATTGGACCTTTATTTGACTGCAGCCTTGTCTATGCCTGTCTGAAACTGTGTTAAAAGTCACCAAATGAGAAACCAGCTGAGCCCTGTCAATGCACAAAGCCATGAAAAATAATAATAAACTGCTTTATACCACAAAGCTTTGTGGTAGTTTTTTATACAGCAATAGATAACCAGAATTGAATGACCCAGAGAAATGCCTTCTGGAGGAATGCATACATTCTTCACCTCTTTTGACAAGTAATGCCTTCTTTTGGGTAAACGTCAAACCATGCTGAATGGAAGCAATTATGCCATCAATATTTCTGTTTTGATCCATTATAATGATATTTATTGCTCAGAGAGCAATATCATTTATAGATTCTTATTGAAGAAGGAGAAACTGCATTTTTATTCCTATTAATCATCTCATGGTAATTATAATAAATCTCCAGGCTCTGATTTAAGTAAACTATTGAGTTTACTGTTCAATTGAGTTGTTATTCAACTCAACAAATATTTATCACTATCTTTTATGTACCAGGATAGAAACTATGGGACTTTCAAAACAAATGAGATGCAGCTCTCAAGGACCCCTTAGTTCAGAGGAGAAGATAACTCAAATATAAAGACCTTGTAATTTAAGGAAGAATGTAATGGTGCCAAGCATAAAAGTCACAGATAAAGTTACAACAGTGCTCAAAAGAGGGAGAGGACAAATATCCTTCAGGAGACAGCAAGAGACGGGAGAAGGAAGAAGCAGATACAGTTTAGGTCCCTGGTCTGCCATTAACCTGGACAAGCTATGCAGCCCTTCTGTATTATAACATAGGAAGAAACACACTCCATTAGCCAACATTTTGGTTTTAATTTGTTTGGAGCAACTACTTTACAGGATTCTGCGAATTAAATAAAATAAGGAAAAATAAACCGGTGAGTGTCACATAGGAGGTGCTTTATTGGCACCAGTGGAAGTTGCAGCAGCAGCAGCACCATTGTCATTGTGATTTAATTAGTAGGATCAGAAAAAATCTTAATGAGAAATAGCATATGAGCCCAGACTTTGGAAAACATTATTCTCACATCATATACAAAAATTAACTCAAAATTGATCTAGGACTGTAAATGCCTTCAAAGAAAAATTACAATCTTTGTGTTCTTGGTCAATCTTCATGACCTTGTATTTGGCCACAGATCGTTAGAACAACTAAAGCATAAGCAACAAAAGACAACACTGATAGTTTAAACTTTATTAAAATTAAAAATGTTGTGCTTCAAAGAATACTATCAAGAAAGTGAAAAAACAACCCACAGGAAAAAAATTTAAGTCACATATATGATAAAAGACTTATACCTAGAATATACAAAGAATTCTTACAATTCAATAATAATATATTTAGCCAAGTAAAAATGGGAAGAATATCTGAACAAATAATGCTCTCAAGATAACATACAAATGGCCCACAAGCACATGAAAAGATGCTCAACATCATTACTCTTTAGTGAAATGCAAATCAAAACTACAACTACTTCACACCCACTAGGATGACTGTAATCAAAAAGTGAGATGATAGGGTGGAGGATATAGCTCAGTGGTATAGTGCTGGCATAATATATGCAAGGCCCTGGGTTCAATACCCACTGCCCCACACATATAAAAATGTGAGACAATAGCAACAGGTATAGGTGAAGATATTGGAGCTCTCATAAGTAAGAATACTTTTTGGAAAACAGATTGGTAAATCCTGAAACAGTTAACAATTAACAATTAACAGTTGACCTAACAATTCCACTCCTAGGAATATATCCAAAGTACATTAAAATCATATATTAAAATAAAAAAGTTGTACATATTCATAGCAACACTTCATGTAGCTAAAAGGAAAATAACTACAATGTCTATGAACTGATGAATGAATAAAGAAAATGTGGGCTGTCAATACAAAGAAATATTTACAGCTACAAAAAGGATATGCCATGATATGGGTATACCTTGAAAACATTATGCAAAGTGGAAGAAGTCATCAAAAAAACATTTACTATGTAATTCCATTATAGGAAATATGCAAATTGGGCAAATCTATAGAGACAGAAATAGGTTAGCGGTTTCCTAAGAACTGGGAGAATATGGAGTTGATTGACAATTAGAGTGAAATGTTTCTTTTGAGGTAATGAAAATATTATAAAATTGATTATGGTAATAGCTACACAACTCTATGAACATACAAAGAACATTGAATTGTACCCTTGAGGTGGATAGATCATATAGTGCGTGATAGATAGCTCAATAAATCTGTAACAAAAAACTGCTGTCTGAAACTTGAAGGTATGGAGGTTAAGTGTAGTGAAATGAGGTATGGCCCAAGGAATCCAATTAGAGACCAGCTGGAGTAATGATGTAGAGGTGGGAGTTATCAAGCACAGGATATTTACAGGTGATGGAGTTGGATATTAGCCTCAGGTGAGACCCTGAGAACCACTTGTTAAAGACTGGGCCTAAAAATGGTTACAGGAAAAAATGGGCTGGGAACTTGGACTGAGACAGTGGCAGTAGAAATGGAAAAGAGGAGACACACTCAAGAAACATCATCTGTCATTGTTGAATTTCTAGGACATTAACTATGTCTGTCCAGTTAAGTGCACAGTGGTCCCAATATGATTGCACAGTTCTGAGGCTGGGAATAGGGACAATGATGTTTAACTGATGGAAATCAAAAGCCAGGAAAAGAGCTGATTTGGCAAGGCAGGATGGTAATTCAGATTTGCACAGAGACCCCACAGATGGAAAAAGGGCAGAGAGAGATAGACGAAATCAGAGCCTGGAATATACTTTATGTCCTATCTGTGAAGTAAGCCTAAGGAGACTTAGCTCATTCTAGCAGGATTTAGTTCATCTTTTGTTGTTTGATTTTGTAGGTGGTTTGGGGTGGGTGGGGTTGAAGAGAGACCAGCATTTATTGAGTGTTTAATATGCATTAGGCACACCACTAAGGGTTTTTTTAATATATTGTCTTATTTTCTGATAGCAACACCATAGGATACATATTACTTTTGTTATCCTCAGAATTTCAAGCCAGATTTGCTTGGTTAATGATTATGCTTAGTGCCTTTGTCATAAAATAAAAATGAGACAACATGTCTGATAGCTCAGCCTAACATCTGGCACTCATAGGTGTTCAACAAATATTAATTTTCTTTCCTCATCCCTGTACCAACCTACCCTCTGTGGTTGTTAACTTTGTCTAAAAACTAGGATTTGAATCACTAACCAGCCTCTCCCTTACCCAGTGTCTTGGGTGTTATGCAGTTGGTACGTTGGAGGTTCTTTTCTCTGCCATGGGTAACTTCTTTATCTCTGATTGTTCTGTTCCTTGTACACCCACACCTCCCCATGCTTCTCTCATTCCCTCTCCACCCCTATATCCATCAGTGCGGCACCAGTGGGATTTAATAATGACAAATATGCACTGGATTTGAGGCTATGCTTAAGTGCGTGTCAGGAATTTGGTGGAGGCCCACCCACACGCCCATCTCATTTATAACTTACATCATTGGAGTCAAGATTGCTAAAAACAGAAAGACTACGGTCACCCACCATCCCCTCTAACTAATCTCAAACACAAGAGAAGAAAACTGCAAAAGGCTCATCTCTGTGAACTTTTACAACAGCAAATTATAGCTCATCAGAGCCAATTCCTCAATCCATTTGCTTTAATCTAAACCAGAATTTCTCATCTCCCCTTTTATGGTCCTATTTTGAGGCTCTCTGAAGAGGTGAGCAACATGGCCCTATGATATCATTCTAATGAAAACAATCAGAGCCTGGCGATTATTAATCACCTGGCCTTATCATCCATTAAAGGAAAGTCTTACTAACCAAAAGGCATATGTTTTATTCCCAAATTCCAGAGATAAAAACCAAAAGGAGATGAAGAGAAGTGAACTAAAAATTCAATTGTGCTGGAACTTGCAAAAGAAATTGTATCTCATCAGTGCCTCCTTTAATTAAGCACTCCTACAGAGTTGGAAATAAAATATTCAGCCAGAGATATGGTTGTCTTAGCGTGTTTCTCCTTTTGTTCTCATTATTCTCATGGTTTAATATGAATTCTGGAATTTTAGGAGAACCAGAGTAGCTTTAATGAGCTTTATAAGTAGTATTCAGAAATCCTTAGATTCCCCCAAGGGATATTCCAAAATTACATTTGAATCGGCCACTATGAGAAAACGATTACATAGCACTTTTTAAACACCCAGTTGTGTATAAAGTTGCTCGTAAATGAAAGACAGTGTACAAGTAATTTAAGGAAGATGATTAGATGAGAAGCCTCATTGATGAGTTATAGAATAAAGGTAAGCAATTTTGCAATGTTAATTTCCAAAGGAAGGGAATCAAACAGGGCAGAAGGATCTCATGGCAAGGAAACCTCTTGGAGACAAATCATCAGAGCAAAGCCATGTGCACCATGCACTTTTGTGTTCTTTACTTCTCTGTCACCTAAAATAAAGAGACAGTTGTCATGTGTTGTATGCAAATTGTATTTTATGGTAAAGGGGGACACGCATTATAAAATGTTATAAAAAATTGGTGTGGAAGGGAAATTGAGAAATGCAGTTAGCAATTTCTTTCTTCAGTCTCCACATAGGTGACATATTAGAAAAAGAAGAGCATCAAAAGGGAGAGAAAGAGAGAAAGAGAACTAAGCCTTTTCTCAGAAGCAGTGGGTTCAGTCATTCTTTCATTTCCTCAACAAAGCTTCACTGAATACCAGTATCTGTACTAGGCTCTGTGAACTTACCTAAAATCTCTCCCCCTGCAGAGCTGACATTCTGGTGGATGAAGAACATCAATAATAAACATAATAAATATGAAAATTATATACAGTCATGTGTTGTATGCAAATTGTATTTTATGGTAAAGGAGGACACGCATTATAAAGTGTTATAAAAAATTGGTGTGGAAGGGAAATTGAGAAATGCAGTTAGCATATCTAACTGCAGAAATGAGAAATGCAGTTAGCATGAGAAAAGAACCCGGGACCTCCCATGCCCGGCAAGTGCTCTACCACTGAGTCACATCCCTAGCCCCTGCAGTTGGTAATTCTAAATAAGTTAGTAAGCATAAACCTACTATGGGGACTTCTGATCAAAGGCATGCTGGAGATGAGTAGATTTGGGGAAGAACATTCCAAGTACAAGGGACAGAAAGGGAAAGGCCTGAGTCAGAAGCCTTCATGGTAGCTATAAAGCATGCCTGTTATTTAGGATCCACACTAAAGAAACAGGTAGCCAAGAAAGGAGGTCAGATTAACAAGATGGACCACTCCATCAGCCCTGTGGTTTGTCCTGGCCCTGACCACATTCATAGCAGTTCTGTGTGGCAGGAGAGTTAAGAGGGGGGTGGCAGGAAGCTGGGGAGATGAACCAAAGCCCCTACAGAGTCCAACAAAAAAGAGATGAGGGCAGGTAGTCCCTCAGAGAAACAGTGAGAATCCCTGATCCTGACCTTATGAACACAGGCAATGGAGTTTTCAGTTTCATGTGCTACATGAGGCTGAAGCAAGTGGTTAGCAGTGAGTGGGACAGGCTAGGTCTCAAAGGGATTCTATATAAAAGTGACCAGCCCTAGATGATAAATCTGCAGTTGTCTGTGGCTAGTTGTAATGCTTTGCTTGCACCATGAATTTGGCAAAACAAATGCTGCTTAAAATCTGGGAATGTTTAAAACCCCCTTCCCTGGAGATTCCATTCAATAACTCTAGGATAAGACCCACAGTCTTAGCTTTTACAGAGCTCCACTAGGGAATTCAGTGTGCCTCTAGGCATGGAGCTGTATGTCCACACCCTGTGATTGGCTGTGTGCAAATTCCAAGAGGATTGTCTCTTGCTTGCCACCAGTTTACCCCTTGATGGTATGATTCGTGTCTCACCCTTCAATGAAATGTTTTTGACCTTAAATATGGAGGAATTTAATATATTTTGGAAGAGCCGAGGACTTTGTCTTCAGTTTCTTTGGCTTGAAATAATTCCCGTAAGTAAGATATCCAAGTATTATGTTTTCCTATGGCTCACCCTTTGTGTTTTAATTGATAGCATCTCTCCACAGGCCATGTTGGATATTTGAGTGACAATACATTTCTTAACACTTAGAAATAAGTCCTACACAGCCATTACAACTATAAAATACAGCTGCTAATAGCATGCAATCCAGGTTTTTCAGAATCTCAGAAAACATCAAAGTTTTCCATTGCCAGAAACTGTAAGTGGAAAGAAACCGGAAAAGGAGGCTTCTGATCCAGCCCTCGAGCCGCAGAATGGTGAATGGGATGGATTTATGAACTGTGAGCATCCTCTTTGGGTGCCTGGACAGCTAGGAATGAGGTCATCAGAAAACAGGTGTGTGACCTCCCAGCAGGTGTTTCCAAAGGAGAATTTCAGCCCCCGCTCTGCTGCTACCTAGAGCAAAGGGGCACAAATGTCAGGCAGAGGAATTCTCAGTAATGGTGTTAAATCAACACAAATGTTCTAAAGGAAATTGCAAAGACTTAAATCATGATCACGCGATTGGAAAACTTATTTCAGAAAACTGACATGAATTTGAGTGCACAAAGTCTAAGGTCTGAAAATTTTATGGAATTTGGGAGAATTCCTCAAACTACAAATAACACGTTCCTAACACAGTGTGGTTTTGTTACTCTTGTCTTCTCTAGGGTTCAGTTAGGAGTGTGGGAAGGGATATAAAAGCCCCAAATCTATTTGTGTTAGTCAGCTTTGCATCACTATAACAAATATCTAGGATAACTGACTTATAAAGCAGAAAGGTTTATTTTGGCTCATATGTCAGGAGGTTTCAGTCCATGGTCACTTGGTCCTGCTGCTCTGGGCCTGTGGAAAGGCAGGCCATCATGGCAGAAACGTATGGTGGAGCAAATGTTCACATCAAGGCCAGAGAGTGAACAAGAGAGAGAAGAGAAACTAGAGTCTCATAGTCTCCTCCTTGGGCATGTCCCCAATGACACAGACTGCTTTCACCTCTCCTCTTAAAGTTTCTACCATCTCCTCATAGCACTGAACTAGGAACCAAGCCTGAAACACATGGGCCTTTAGAAGATATTTTAGGTCCACACTATTGCAGTGTACTATCCAAGAAGAGAGAGACGACATGCATGCAGTTCAACCTGCCTCGCCTATCTCTTGGAGCCAACTGTCGCCTACTCTTAATCCATGACATTTAGGTGGGGGTAATCCTACACCTCTACTCCAGGCTTAGACATATGACCGGCTATCCAACCAGAATCCCCTTAAGTATTTGCAGAGTTATTGGAAGAGGTGTGCTCTATCACAATCGCTGAGCTAACAGGAAAGAGGCCCATCTTCATCTGGGGAAAGACAACTTGCAGGCAAAGGCAACAGAGAGGTCACAAAGAGCAACACACAGACATAGAGCAAAATGGTCCTGAAAGCATTTGAGCTCCTGGTCCTTGCTATGCCTGAAGATTCTCCCCGATCTCATTTATATGAGATTTCCCTTTTTTAGAAGGCATCATTTGTGAACAGAAAATATAGGCATCATGATGTATCTATCAGACAAAAATGTCCTGATAACTCATGAAAAATAATGCATCTGTGGGTTATGGAAAGAAGTCAGGAAATCTGGGAGGAAGCCCTGGCTTCTCGATTACCTGCCGTTCATGTAGATAATATCAATTATATTCTGACTGTTCTCATTGATAAAACCAGAGGGTAGATCAAGGACAATTCCAGTTCTTCAACTCCATTATCTTACTATAAACTTGATGATCTTATAAACTAGCATCATCTTCTAAGTTCATATTAATGTAATTTTTTTCTCTAAACTTAATGGCCTGATTATACTACTTACTCTACATTTGTTCATGTATAGAAGATACTTGGGGGAAAAAAAACTTGAGCTCATAAGTTTTAGCAGCATCAATTTTTATCTTTGGTTAATTCAGATTCCTCAGATCCCATTGAAGAAAAACGAGGATGTTTCCAGTGAAATCCCACCAGGAACAGCCATATCATCAAAGAGGTAGATGAGTGTGTCTGGAGATGTTGAACTGGACTCCCTTTATCCTAAGCCCACATTTACAGCCTCTTTCTCACCCCTAGGCTCCACTCTCAGCCTTACCCTTCATTTATAGTTAGGCCAAATTACAATAAGAATTCTCTGCAGACAAATTTAGTAGAGCAGGAAAACTTCCTAGCTGCCTTTTACTCAGCTTCTGTGCCCACAGCAAAATGATAACTTGCCTATCTATAGCTTACAAAGGATTCGTGCCTGCAATGTTTCTTCACTCATTGTCTCCAACCCTAGAATCCTGGAAGTAGGTCCTTATTGGATTAATGGCAGCTAAATGTCTCAAACCTAATGCAATTGCTCTAATAGGAATTGTTCACAGGTAATTTGTGAAATGAAGATGCCCTAATATTGTATCCCTTGTAATTAGACAGTTAGCAAGAGCACTTGGCTATTGTTTTACTAATAAAAATTAATTCCTCAATTCCTCTTAATGTCCTCACAGGAGGAACCAAACAAGCCAGGAGGCCAGCCATAAATGTGCACTCACCTCTCTGAATAGGCCCTTCTCCACTCATAAATCAGAGATAACAAAATTTGCTACATTTCTACTTTAAGCTCTAAATGGGGGTAGAAATGAGGGTCAGGGAGAAAATTGCTATATAAATGCAATGCATTGATTTATGAGTCTTTCAGATTTGGTTTGGAAAGGGAAAAAAGGGTTAATTCAATTTGGTCCTATGTGTTTTCTTTCTCTTCCAGTTAGTCATTGGAAATTCTGGTAGTTGCTAAGCAAAGATTTAGGAGCACCAAAAAATCCACCAGGAACCCTAAATAAGGAGTTGCTGAACCCCAGTGGAGTGAAGACTGATGACTGGATGTAAGGCACTTGAGACTGGAGGATTTATTACCTGCCAGGCAAGGTTTGGCAGTAACACTGTGCCTCTACCTGTGGTTCTATGTCTTTGGAGCGGCTCCCTTCCCACGCAATAGCTGCCATCAGTTTGCCCCTTTCAGCCCATGCATGTTAATGCTACTGGTCTCCCTGGCCTACTGTTACTCTGTTGGTTCATCCTGTTCATATAGGCTCTTTATTAGACTCTTTCTGGATGTTTGAATCACCATATGTACATCAACACACATTAATGACATGGCTAGTTGTCATGATCCATGATACTAGAATGTAAGAAATTAAAAGAATTATCATTACTATTTCCTCCATTATCTCACCAAGTTGTAAATGGATCTCTTGTAGCCTTCTAAATATAATATCAGTATTATCAAAAAAAATAGTTTTTCTCTCTGGGCATGGTGGCACATGCCTATAATCCCAGTGACTCTGGAAGCTGAGTCAGGAGGATGACAAGTTCAAAGCCAGCCTCAGCAATTTAGCAAGGCCATAGGCAGCTTAGCAAGACTCTGTCTCAAAATAAAAATACTAAAAAGGATTTGGGATGTGTTTCAGCACCCCTGGGTTCAATCCTCAATACCAATAAAATAAATAAAAAGTTTTACTCAATCTCATGTGGTTTCAGTCTCAACACACCCATGAGCACACATGCATACACCTGAACATTTCTAATTTAAAGCTGATTCCCAAAAGCATGATTTTCTGTGACCCTACCCACCTCCTCTGTTCCCTATGACCTCACCAATATCAAAAAGTAAAAGACTGGGGCTATGAATGTGGCTCAGTTGTAGAGTGCTTGCCTGGCATGCATGAGCGCATGAGGCCTTGGGTTCCATCTCCAACACCACACACACATACACACACACACACACACACATACATCCATTCCTAATCTTTCCAAACTTTAGGCAATCTTTCTGAAGACCCACCCAGTTGTTCCAGGCTTCTTGCTTTGTCCAGCTACACTGTGAAAGTTGATTTCATGTGTAAATCTTATTGAATCATAGGATGCTCAAATATCTGGTTAGATATTATTTTTGGATATATATAAGGATGATTTTCAAAGAAATTAGTAATGAATCAGTACACCAAGTAAAGCAGTTGCCTTCCCCACCAGGAGTGAGCCTCATGCAATCCATTGAGAGAACGGAATAGAGTAAAAAGGTGGAAGAGAGAATCCACTGTCTCTCTGTCTCACTTGGGGTTTGGGATATCTTCTCTTGTCCTCTGCACTCTGTTCCTAGGCCTTAGAACTCAGATTGCAATCAAAAAAGTTGGATCTGTAGCTCTCAGACTAGGTCTCTGGCTTGCAGACGGATGATCATGAGACTTCTCAGTCTCCATAATCACATGAGCCAATAAATCTCTTTGTAAACACACACACACACACACACACACACACACGCACACATAGATGTTCCTCAACTCACAATAGGGTTATGTCCTAATAAACTCATCATAGGTTGAAAATATCATAAGTCAAAAATGCTTTTAATATATGTTTCTACCAAATCTTCATACTGTAGCATATTGGGTATTTACCTTCATTGACTACATGGCTGCCTGGGAGCAGTGGCTCACGCCTGCTTCCTAGCATCACAAGATAGTATGATACCACATATTGCTAGCCTGGGAAAGGATCTTAATTTACAATTTAGTTATAAATGTGTATTGCTTTCACACCATTGTTAAGTCAAAAAATTGTTGTCAAACCATCATAAGTCAGAAACTATAACTGTATATATATCTATGTAATATATATTATAAATATTTTTATAGCCTATAACCTATTACATATATGGATACATATGTGCTTATATATAATAAATACATAATATATTACATATTTCTATGTAATGTATCTATATACATATATAATATGCTTATATATCTTGCTAAGATATATAATATAACCAATATATTATATATCTATATAATATGTACCTATAACATTATATATTATATAATACTGTTATATAATATATCATATGGTCTATTGTTTTGGTTTCTCCAGAGAACTCTGATACAAAGATCAAGTTTGGATGCATTGAGACCCAAAGGACCTGAGGTAGGAGACAGTGTAAACTATGCCACTGTACATGGCTGTACCACAGAGCATGGACAGTACAGTGTTGGGGCAAGGAAGGAGTTAAGTGGGCAGAGGAATAGAGATAGATTAACATCACATCAGTGCCCAAGCAACAAAGTCTCTCAAAATTGTCTCTGTGTATGTGGCATCTACAAGTTTTGGAGCCAAAGAAAAGCCATAAATAATGTCTTGTTATTAAACATAATATCTGGGTATACTCACTCTTGGAGGCTAGGAAATCAGATGGCTCCTGCTTGTGGTCTACAAAAATATAAAGAGGGGGGATGAGGAAAGGTGCCCAAAGAGATGTGTCAAAATCAAGATATGTTTAGGGTTTATCCTAAATTTTCAGGTTTGGAATCCTACACTTTAAAACACCTTGCCCACATCAACATTGACGGTCTATTGTTTGTTTCCCTGGACTTTATTAGCCTTATCCTTCAACTTTGGCTGCACAATTGGAATCTCATGTGCCACAAATCTTTCAGTCAATGAAGGACCAATATACAACAGTGGACTCACTAGATTATAATGTATTGTTATAGGTGTGTGGTAGGCTATACCATAGGTTTATATGAGCACATTCTATTATGCTCAGACAACAACAACAAAATCACCTAAGAATGTAGTTCTTACAAAGTATCCTGTTGCTAAGCAACACATGACCCTATCTGAAGAGTATCTGGTGAGGCTCTTTCCCATCTGGCTAGATTGTTTTCCTTTTAGAGCAGTGGTTCTCAAAACCACTAGTAGCATCAAACACACCTGGAGGCTAGGGCTTGTTAAAACATATTGCTGGGCTCTACCCCAAGAGTTTCTGATCCTGTAGATTGGGTGGGGCCCTAGAATTTGCATTCCTGGCAAGTTTCCAGGTTATATTGTTGCTGCTGGTCCAGGGACCACACTTTGAGAAGCATTGTTCTAGAGAAAGTTCCTCTCCATTCATCCCTTAGCTTTGTTTGTTCTGTGTGATAAAGAAAGTTGTTTCTTTACAGCCCCATGGGGAGCCTTCCCATTGGATGACCACACACAGGGAAACATCCATCATCCCAGGGCAGAAAGGGCAACAAAATGTTATCTGTTCCCCACCAGGTGCTTATAGCTATTCAGCCACTTGAGGCCATGCAAAGGCTTACAAGGAACTGGGATTTTAAATGGATGTCATTAAAAAGTTTGGAATCTACACAGCAAGGAACGCCCATCTGTCAGCAAGAACATTTCTTCCTATGATCACAAATGGTTTCCAGTCCTAAAGAAAACCCAGGAGACTTATGGAAAGAAAAATTGCCAAGTTCATAGTTATAGTCTTAGTACATCCCAAAAGTTAAACTGAAAGGAAAACTATGGAAATATTTTGGCTTTTCTCTCTTCATTCTTGCACTCCTTTTTGGAATAAATGGATTTTCTTATATTTCCCATTTTCAATATTTGCAAAGTAACAGTCCCTTGAGAAGTAGTGGAATATTTAGAGAGGATTCAAACACTTACTTAAATATCTGAATAGACCATCTTTTTTTTTCTTCTCACAAACGTAAGTATCTCATCATTCACTTTTGATGATTGTCTCTTCTTTTTCATTTTAAAATGCATTTTGAAGATGAAAAAAAAACAATGCTGCTGATTTTATTCAGCCTTAGCAGAAGAAAGTGAAGCAATCTGGAACAAAGGTATACATACAATTGGGCTTCTCCACAAGTCTTTATAAAGACTTTGCTTAGCCATGCTTCTTCATGGGGCATCTTCTGTTTGTGTCTCATATCCACACAAAAGCTCTGGGACACCAGTGGCCTGATTCTACAATTTGTGACTTAGAAATGGCAGGCCATGTTGCTGGCTCCCTACAGCTGCAGATGCAGACACACCTGGCTACCTAAACCAGGGACAATGGGCATGGGACGAGTGGGGACCTGGATCTTCACTATGACAACTTGAATTGTCAGTAGCAGACATGAAGTAATTCATGCCCAGCATAACCCAAAATCTACTGCATGAGACACTAATTCCATGTATGTTAGTCATCACTGGAGAAAAAGGATGCCATGGGCAACAAAGTTTGAGAAATAATGAGTTAAAGAAAATGAGTCATACCAGTTTCTTTATTTCAAGACTTCCCAGGACTTTTAATATACTCATATGTATAGTGAAGTTTCAAGAAAAGGGAGTTTATTTGAGCATAGAAAATATATTTGGTCATAGAAAAGAGCGGGGCCACTTCTCTTGGGACATTTCTGAATAATTGCTTTGAGAAACAATAGATTAGACAATGTCTAGTCTCTTCTCACATAAATCCCACATTCTATATTCTAAGTTTCTACCGTGTGGGGAAATGAGTCTTAATGAATCAACAAGACTCAGAGGTGAGGTCTGAGCCATCATGTCCCTGTCATCTAAGAAGCAAAGAGGTGTGAGGACTTTTTTGAAAGCCCTTCTTCCTTGTGCTCCATCTCTTTGCTCGGATAAGAAATTGGTTCTGGCGAAAAAAAAAAGGAGGACTTTAAAACACTGAATTCTAACTTTTATAGGCATATTTTAAACATTTTCTTTCACTGCCTTACATATAAAATATTTGGGTCAGAATATTCTTGCCAAGATAGCTCTATTTTGCCTAAAGAACTACAAGAGGCCAGAGCATTTTAGTGGAATTCACGTTTTCTTCAAAGAACTGTAGTTATTAAATATGTAAATATGTATTCAAATATCAAGCCTAGAACCAAAGGCTGAGCCATCTCTTCTCCTAATTTCTTTCACCTGTTTCTTGTGCTACAGTAACAGAAGATCCAGTTTATCTGACCAAATCCATTGCATAAAATATTTTTGCTATTAGTGATGCTGTTCTCTAATATTTTAAATGTTTTAACTTTCTAAACCTTTATTAAATTGTATCATGGTCTGTTATATTAACTATATCATATCACTATTACATACTACTATCATATTGCAATCATATTATATGATTTAACTATATAATTATATCATTTAACACTTATAATGTTATACTTATGAAGTAACATTGTCAGTTATTTTCCCTCGATAGGTGCGAAATCCAAGTCTGAATGAAGTTAAGTCATGATCTCAGGTGTCGAGACTTGGACCAAAATCCATATGAAACTAAAGCCGGTTCTTCACAGCCACCTTAGTTGCCTTCCATAATTATTGAAATAAAATTGAGAAAGGAATAAATCAAATGGTTAAAATAATTTATTAAACAAAACCTCAAATACTTTTAACATAATCTATCATTAAAAACTGGATTCTCATAACACCAAAACATGCAGTTAACACACAAGAACAGATGAAAAATGGCCTTTTCATGATGTGCAGATAACCATATCTCACTGGCAATAGAGTTTATACCAAATAAATAAACAGCTTGATAGATAAAATCTTATCCAATGGGTCTATGACTCCTCATGTGTACCCTTTCCAAAATGTTCTCCAAACCCTCAGAATTAAGGAATTTGATTTTTAAAAAACACTGTCACCAAATTGATGGTTTAAAAAAGTAGAACTTTACAGTTATCAAAATACAATTAGTCTTCAGTTGCCATTTTTAAGGCACACTCATTTGTATCAATTAACTTCATTATTCTATTTAGAAGATTTCTTTCCCTCTCTGTGCTTCAACCATCTTTTAAGATTTTAGTCTGAGCAATCTTTACTACCTTATTTCTAGTTAAGATTGCAATAATCTGTCATTGGTGTGCAGACACTTTCTTAACAATTCCTGCGTTAGAAATGAAAGAGCAGTATTGCCAGGGAGGTTATCTCTAGGGCCCTGCAAAGCCAAGCACTATAAAATGGTTAGACATTAAAGATGCGAAGAAAACTCATAAAACAACACATAAAAATGTGTCTTGCCTTGCCATTTATATGGAAAGATGGTGCAGTTCAATCTTTCAAGCCAAAGACTATTTTAGAATTAAAGTTTCAATCAGAACAGGAATGGGGAAAGGTTTCACTTTTTCTCTTTGACCCTTTTTTTTCGGTTGTAAAACTGCCAAAGTAAAAATCATGTGCTTTGTTGGCTTTCCCCTTGGCCTTTTGATCTCTTCCCTCTCTGACACATGCACCTCACACACACGTATACTTCAAGTGAAATCTGCTTTTCTAGCTCATGTTACTCTGAGGGTGACAGGAAGAGGGAAAAAGAAAAAGAAAAAACCTTTCCTAAATCAGACCTCTGCCTCTTAGAGAAATACCTTTTTTTAAAAAATGTGATTAGGTTGATTGATAATTAGGAAAAAAAATGGGGAAATGTAGCTCCGTTCCCACTCCTTGGAAGAACTACATTAAATGCAATTTATCTTTTTAAAAGACTGCATTTCACTGGGTGCATAACAGATGGGTCATGCTGTCATTCTGGGCAGGATTATGGATTTATCTCTGCCACGCAATAATTGGTGGAGGCACCAGAAGAAAAATAAAGGATGCCATCACCAGGTAGGCATGCAACCAAATTCTGGGTATTTTAGATTTTCTTTTTTGATTTTGTTTGTTAGTTTGGGTCCTGGGGATTGAACCCAGGGGCACTTTACCCCTGAGCTACATCCTCAGCCCTTTTCATTTATTTTTATTTTGAAACAGGGTCTTGCTAAGTTGCTTAAGGTCTCACTAAATTGCTGAAGACTGGCCTTAACCTTGCAATCTTCTTGCCTCAGCCTCGCAAGTTACTGGGATTATGAGCGTGTGCCACTGCACTCGGCTGGTATTTTAATTTTAATCTTACAACGTCCAAAGCAATTTGTGTCAGCAGTGAGATACAGCATCCAGAAGAAACAAAAAATCATCATTGCTGAGCTCTGGCGCTAAGACAGAGATTGTCTCTTTTCTGTCAGGATCTGTACTTCATTACCTGTTGGTTATGGGCATAGATGGAAAAAACAGCAAGAAAGAGGGTAACAATTTCCTGGTGTGTTGTAACAAATGCTGTAAGTACTTTTTTCTTAACATTCCCTTAACTGTTGCCATTTCTACACACAATTAGATGGCATCCAACCATGAACACCCCAAAGTGATGGTGTTAAGAGGTTGTGGGACCTTTAAGAGGTGGGGCCTATAGAAGATCATTGAGGAGTGTCCTTGGAAGGATGAACATATTTTTCCAGTACCAGTCTTTCTCTCTGGTTTCTTCTCTCACCATGTGATCTTTCCCCTCCTGTATACACTTTCACCATTGTGATGCCATCTGCTATGAGGTCCTCACCGGAGCTATCACCATGTTATTTGGATTTTCAAACCCCAAAACTATTAGCTTAAATAATCTTCTTTTCTATATATCTAACCCAGCCTGAGGTATTTTGTTGTAGTAATGAGAAGCAGACTAATATACAAGTGAACCAAAGTGAGTTATTCATAGGATCTAATTCTTGCTCCCCTGCCACAGTTCAAGGGATAAATGTATAATTCAAACCTGGCCAAAAATCAGAGTTCTTCCGGGATTGTTTTTTCTCTAATTAAATTGGAAGAAATGTTGAGGTGTTACAATATCTGATTGTAGATATTGTATATCTACAATATACAATGAATGAATATGATATGATTGAAGCCATGTTACCCACCATGGATATGACTGAAGCCATGTTACCCACCATATAGTTGTATTGCATTCCGAAACA
Organism: Xerus rutilus; assembly: GCA_028644305.1. Taxonomy (NCBI): domain Eukaryota; kingdom Metazoa; phylum Chordata; class Mammalia; order Rodentia; family Sciuridae; genus Xerus; species Xerus rutilus. The sequence goes on from CM053402.1 coordinate 52,991,041, forward strand.
TAGCCAGAGGTAGAGGGCAATAGAGAGTTGCAACAGTTTCCTGATGGTGCCTGGGGGAGCCTGGTACAGTGGTTACTACCTCTGCTGTGGGTTTTGTCACACAAGCCACTACATTTCTCTTCCTTCTTCAAATTAATTTTAATCCTGACAAGATCCAACATTTCACAGAATAACAAAGAAATAAATCTGAGAGATGATGGAAAGAAACAGCTCTTTATGATGAGGCACCAAGACCATAGAAATAACAGCTGATAGTCCAATACTGAACAGGAGAATTGAAGAGCTGAAAAGCAAACACAGTGTCTAATTCCACAGCACACTGCGAGATGTTTATGGTATTGACCCTGAACCTTTGCCAAAAGTTCAATAGACCCTGTTTAAGTCAGGAATGAAATAATATATTTTAGAAATATTTAAGCTCAAACTTTTTTTCAGTACAGAAGTTGGAGGGACTGGATTTGGCTATTTAGAACTATGTGCTGAATTATGAATAAATAAAGTATTTTTAAAAGGGTTTTGACCTCATCCATATATTTTTTCCCAACTCTGTAAAATTATTTCCTCCTGCAGATGCTAATTTCTATTCCAAATGTAAATACTTGAATAAACACATATTTTCTCTTTTTTTCCCATTTTCTATTTTCTTCTACCTATTGTTTGATTCCTTTCTTTTTCACTGTTTGGATTATTTGTCCCCAACTTGCCCTACATTCAGCACTGGCTATATCCTGATCCTCACAGTGAGGTATTTTTGTTTTGAGTTTTTTTTAATCAGAGGTGCTTTAAATTCAAAATACAAAGACTTTGCTCTCTAGCAGTTTATCTCCTGTGCTTTCCCTAGGTCTGAGACCCCAATTTGCAGCCTAGTAACAGATAAGGCAAATCCAGGAGTAAATGGGCTCTTTTATGAGTCAGGTGCTAACCAATACTTGGTCCTTCAAGGAAGGAGGCCCTGCCATCCTCTAGGCAGTTTCCCACAGGAAAGGAGCCTATTTGATAAATTCTCATTTGCTGTCTAGAGCCTGGATCCCAGACTTCTCGATCCAACCCCATAACCATCTTATTATTGCTTCCCACTGGTGAATTCTCTAGTGCACTGCACATCCCACTCACTGTGCAGATATCCTAGGTGCACTGATCTGAGCCCAGTTGCCCTGTCATGTTGCATTACACCAAGATTCTCCCTCTGTGTCCCACCCCTCTTCACCCTCTGCTAACTCCACATGGGGCTCATATTGGGTTCATATTTTGGATCCCACTGTTGCAGGTAACACCCTGACTTGGAAGTACTCTTTCCTCTTGATCCTATTCTCCTAACATTTTAGACTATGTACATTTCTACCACCCCATTGATTCCCCCAAAACCAATCTCTCTCAGGTGTTTCTAATCTAGCATCCAGTCTCTTCTCGAATCAAATGCTACATACTCGATTTTCACTGGTATAATTTCATGATTTTCATACTCTTTAGCAAGTGAATCTCTGTGGTTATTTTCCCTAAAACTTCTAAAGTTTCCATAGAATTTTACCAACAACTTGTAATTCATACTTCATCGTATCCTTTAAACCTTATGCCACCAGACTTTAAAGATCTTTTAATAGTATTATGTTATGGTCTGGGTGTGAGATGTCCCACAAAAGCTTCTTGGAGATAATCCAAGAAGATTTTTGAGGAGAATTGATTGGGTTATGAGAGCCTTAACTCAATCAGTGGATTACGCCCTTGATGAGATTAACTGAGTGGTAACTGAAGGCTAGTAGGGAGTGGCTAGAGGAGGCGGGTCATTGGAGGTGTGCCTTTGGGGAATATATTTTGTATCTGGAGAGTGGAGTCTCTTTCTTTGCTCCCTGATCATCATGAGAGGTGCTTTTTTCCACCACACTCTTCTGCCATATTTTTCTGCCTTATCTCAAGCCTGAGGAATGCAGCCTGCTGTCTATGTCCTAAGACCTCTGAAACCATAAGCCCCCAGTTAAACTTCTCCTCTAAAATTGTTCTTGTCATGTCTTGTAGTCACAGTAATGAAAAAGCTAACTAAAACACATTACCTTTCCACTTCTATTTTATGCTTGTGGAATTTTTTAGTGTGATCTCTTTACATACCACATTTTCCCCATTTTTAAACATTTTTTTCAACATTCTGGCTCTCTTGCAAAATTATCCATTTCATTATTCTATTTCCTTTGTAAAGAAGGACTCCTAACCTTCAGCTTTTTATCTTATGTAGACAGAATTTAAATTTTCTGAGAAATTAAAAATTCACTGAAAAGCTTGTCTTTTTCTTCCCAATCAAACCATAATTTAATAAGTTACAGAATGAGTAAGCATTTATAGTTTACAACTTGCTCTTACTTCAGTGGTAGGTATGGTAATGATCATTGGACACCATTATCCTTATTATTTCATAGAATATGAAAAAACCGTCTCACCAAGATAACCTAACTGACATCCAGAAAGGCAGCAGAATTTTTTGATTCAACTTGTCTAACACTTTCAAAATCTTCCACATATTAATTCTCCCTTTTTATATTTAAATTTTCCAATGGGTTAGTCAGCTTTTTTGTAACTGTGACCAAAATAACTGACAGAAACAACTTAGAAGAGGGAAATTTTACTTGGGGCTCATGGTTTCAGAGGTCTCAGTCTATAGCTGGCCAACCCTGTTGCTCTGGGCCTGAGGTGAGACAGCACATCATGGGGGACCAGGGGAGCGGAGCAAAGCTGCTCTGCTCATGGAAACCAGAAAGCAGGGGCCAGCGATGAGCTGCAGGGAAGATGTACCCTTCCAGGGCACACTCCCAGTACCCACCTCCTCCAGCCACAACCATCTTGCCTAAAGTTACCACTCAGTCCATTCAAACTAGGGTGGACTGACTAGGTTACAGCTCTCACAATCCAATCATTCTACCTCCCAAAATTCCTGTATTATTATAGGAGCTTTTGAAAGACAAACTTACAACAGAGATTTTATGCTTACAAAAATTAAGATCTTTCTATATATCAAACATTCCTCATTCCCAGGATATTGTACATACCCCATCCAGCCAGTGGATTCTGCATCTAATTCCTCCATGCCCCAGTGGTAAAGCTGAAGGAGGTGACTGAGACATGGAGGATTAGTTCATTATTGGCTTCAGTGACAGCCCTTGTGGGCTTCATCTCTGCTATCATTTGGTTCTGAAGTGTCCTCTAAAGGCCTATATGTTAAAGGCTTGGCCACCAGCCTGTGGCACTATTGGGAGGTCATGGAACTTCTAAGAGGTAGAGCTTAGTAGAAGAAAGTTAGACCACTGGGAGTGGGCCTTGAAGGGAATATTGGAATCCCAGCCCCTTCCTGTCTCTCTCATTTCTTCACAGCTGCCTTGAGGTACAAGTTGCCACTTGCTCCTGCCACTATATACTGCCTTATCATAGACCCAAAAGCAATGGGGCCGATGGACATGGATGGAAATCTCCCAAAACTGAAAGCCAAAACAAAGCTTTCCTCTTTTCAAATTTATTTATATTAATTATTTCTCATAGCAATGGAAAGCTTTCTAATTAAACCTTTCTTTCTAATAAGTGTTCCATCTGAAGCAAAGAGTGCAAGTTTTTATTTTCCAGATACATTTTTGCGTTGTAAAATTACAAAGACAAAATATTTCCCCTTAAGGAAAACAGAAAAGAAAATTGAAACAAGGAAGAGCAGTAAAAATAGTCAGAGACTGTGAAGAGAAAGTTGAAAGAAATTCAAATGGACAATAAACATCTGGGAGGAGAGTCAGATTTGAAGTTCTTTCTTTCTCTTTTTTACTTTTCTATGTTTTCAAAGTTATTGATGATACATCAACCTAACTTAAGGAAAAAAAGAAAAAAGAAAAACTTTGGAATCATTGAAAATATCCCCAAATACAACATCAGTACCCATCTGTTTTCTCTTTTATCTCAACTTGTTCTCCTCAAACAATACTATGAAAGAAAAAATCTACACCATCTGCTTTTATTCCATTTTGTTTTGTTGTAAATATTGCACCAGAATTGCTCTATGTGCAATGAGAACTGAATCAATGATCTAAATAGGATCAGCACCTTGCCAGTTACTAAAATCAATAATAGTAGCAAGCAATCACATGGTGTTTACCGGGAACTTTTCTAGTAGGTAGATGTGGAGGGGTCATTTAAATTTCATACAACAACTCTGTGAAATAGATCTTAATATTGTCTTCCTTTCATAGATGAGGAAATTGAGAAGAAAAGTGACCCACCTGAAGTCATACAGCCAGTGTGTGTCCAAACCTCAATTATTTATGTATTCATTTATTCTGCAGTGCTAGTGACTGAACTCAGGGCCTTGAACATGCTAGGCAACCACTCTACTACTGAGCTACACCTCCAGCCCCTGAATTAATTTAAAAAAATAATTGACCGAAAATAATTGTATGTATTTATGAGGTACTACATGTATTTTGATCCATGTACATATTGTTTAATGATGAACTCAGGATATACAGCATATCCATCAATACAAACATGTGTCATTTCTTTGTGGTGAGTGCATTTGAAACACTCTCTTTTAGCTATTTTGAAATATACATTATTCTTAACTATAATCAACTGTCTATGCAATAGAACACCAGAACTTTTTCCTGCTACCTATCTGTAACTATGTACCCACTGGTCAACATCTCCCTACCCTCAATCCCACTCTACTTTCCTCTATCTCTAATAACTGCTATACTTTCTACTTCTATGAGATCAGGAATTTTTAGATTCCACATATGAATGAGATCATTTGGTACTTCTCTTTCTGTGCCTGGATTATTTCACTTAACATGATGTACTCCGGGGTTTATCCATGTTGTTGCAAATGGCAGGGTTTCATTCTTTCTTACAGCTGAATAGTATTCTATTGTTTATATGTCACATTTCCTTTATCCATCATCCATTGATTGACACTTAGGTTATTTCTCTATTTTAGCTATGAATGAATTGTGCTGCAGTGAACACAAAAGTGCAGATGTCTCTTTGGCATCCTGACTTTAATTCCTTTGAATATACACCCAGTAATGGAATTCAAGCTCAGTCTATCCCAGAAATTGTGTCCATTTTTACCATGAGATAACACATGTACAACATCCTAGAGACACACACAGTACTAGGTGGTCCTTATATTTTTTTAAAATATTCTCCCTTGCACTATTCCAACCAAACTTTGGGTTAAATAAAAATGTTGGGGCTAATATGACTCTTTACCTGCTTTGTAATATTATTTCTATGGGAAGAAATCATCATGCATTTCAAACAACTGGCCTTCAGATGAAACTTCTGAATAGTCTTAAGTGTAAGTTGGGTTTTGCCCGTATATCTCACAAGGAAGTTACTGACAAAGGAAAGACGTGTTCCCATCCAAAATAAATGTCTGGAAAATATTTGGCTTTTGAATATACTCAGGCCATCCATCTTTAGCCAGGGGTTTACTCTGAGGACTCTTCATCAAGTACTTACAATGTGAATACAGACTTCAGAATGCTAGCATGAAGTCAAAGACATGTTTCTGGAAGTCTTAGAATTTTCCCATGGTTACACACATGCTTCTGGAAGAGTCCTTGGCTAGCTGACCTTTTTTAAAAACAGGCAGAAAAGCATGAAAGCTGAGCATTTCCTGGCCCTTTCATAATGTTGTGCTCTGTACTTCAATGAAGATAAAATATTCCTGGAGAAAGGAAAGGCAGAGGTCAGGAGAACTTTAAACTTGCATAATTTTTATTGTTTTTAATATAATCTGATGTATATTTACATTTGCCTGATGAAAATAGACCACACAATCAGCAGGTTGTAACAATAGGTTTTTGGCTTATTTCAGTGCAATTTCTAATTACAATAGACAGAATCTGAGTTTGCTTTATTTTGCTTTCCAAAATCTCACACTGTCAGGTAAGTGTGTGATGATATAAAAACAGTACAGCAGCATTATATTGTGACCTTAGGAAAATGCACATTTGATTTAACACACATTCTCCTTGTGGGTGAGAGAAAATGGAAACATGCAGAAGTAGCAGGAGAAATTTCCCTAGCCAAGAATAAAAACCAGGAAAAGTAAAGAAAGAGTTATGTTTTCTTTAATTGTGAAAAACCACTTCATTGGGAGAACCAAAATGAGGTATATATCAGTTATCCCAAAGTGCAAGGATATTAACCTCATCACAAAATGGAAATCTCACAAAATTAGAAAAGAACAAAAGCACAATATACACTTAGAGAAAGAGCAATAGTAGTCATCTGAAGTTCCACAAAGAACACTGGCTTTATTATCCTACAGGAAAATTCCAAGTAGAACATAGTGACCTTTACCAGTGATGACAAAGAAGCTCATTCTTCACGTGCTGCACACACTTGGTAAATGCTTGGAAGCAGATCACTATGATAGGCTCACAATTTTGATACAAGTTTTTATCACTTACTTACTTTTTACACATAACATAGACCCTCATTGGGTCCCCAAAGTTGAGAAGTCCAAGAATAATCTGCATATTTTGATAAATGAGACTTGGGTTCTTTTGTTCTGTTTGATGAAGACAGTATCTATTTTTAGAAGGTGAAAAGGGTTTTTAGTCATTTATCAGCTCTCTTAATAAACAATCTAAATCCCAGAATGTGGGATTGGACCTCCCAAAGACTCTGATGACATATCCTCAGACAATTATTCTTCACCAGTGTGCCACTTCATTGTTTTGCTGATTATTATCATTAGATTTTTGGCTTCAGTTTTTAAGTTCAATGATACTGATATCAGATTAGAGCCACACTCTCCAACATGATAGTCACTGGCCACATATGGCCATTGGTGGCTGGTCTAAATTGAGATGCACTAGGAATGCAAAAGATATGCTAGAATTGAAGATTTAGTACCAAACACCAAATTTTAAAAAGAATGCAAATCATCAAGCTGGGCGCAATAATCCCAGGGACTCTGGAAGCTGAGGCAGGAGGATTGCATTTTTGATGCCATCCTCAAAAATTTAGTGAGACCCTGTCTCCAAATAAAATCTAAAATCTCCAAATAAATATCATGCAGCCCAATGATAGATCACCCCTGGGTTCAATCCTCGGTATTGAAAAATAAAGAATATGAACCATCATCACCTCATAGTTTTTATATTGCTAATGTATTGAAATGATATTATTTGGGACATATTGTATTATATTAAGTGTACTTTTAAAACTCATTTTATCCATTCTCTGCTCTTCTCTGTCCTATCTCATGCTTTGAGAAACTGTGATCTCTGAGGACCAAGACACCTGGCTTTGTTGATGGCAGATTCCTTGCTCAGTTTAACCAGTGGGTGACTCTGATGGCAGATGTGAGAAGAGAGGTCAAGACACTTTTGTCTTCTTCTGCTCTCCTTACTTTGAGTCCATGTTTCTTGGAGATGCTGGATGTCTCCATGACTACAGCTCCAACATTGTGACTCCTCCTCCATCACCTTCACTGGGCTCTGACAGCACAAGGTTGTCCCTTTGTCACTTCGGCCCTAGGGAGGTAACAGCTTCCCACCATGTCTAGCTCTGGGTGCCCATCATCCTTTGTCAATTCCCTTTATCCTGCCACTCATGAGTTCATCCTGTCCTTATTGCCTATTCAGTTGAAACATCTGTGTGAGACTGCTGAGACTCTTGCCTAACATCCTAAGGAATTATTTTGTCCTGTTTAACATCAGGGAAAGCCCAAATCCAGATCCTACAGACAAGGTATCTTATGCTAAGATGGGTCTGAAGCACTGAAATTAACAGACTCTCGCCAGGTGCTCTCAGGGGACACATTCTTTTCAATGTGATTTAACCCCTGCCTGCCACAGTCACAGCACCATACTGAGCAACGTGGTGACAAGGATTACCTAAGCCCTAGTCTCATCTCAAGAATGTAAGCTAATAAGGAAAGCCACAGTAAAGAAAATATGCAAGTGAAAGAGTAAGTGACCAGGAAGCAACAGACAAACCCAGAGGCAGAAGCAAAGTGTGAGGGTGGTGTGTGTTTCTCACTCAGTCTTGGGAGTGTTTCTCCAGAAAACAGCAAGAAATGTAAACATTGGCTGGAGTATAAATCTGGGTAAGACAGTAGCAGATGGTCATAAATAATGAATGTAGCTAATGCTAATCTAATAGTCCTTAGGTGCCTGACACTCTGCTAAATACTTTACATAATGATTATAATCATCATTTGTAACGTTTCAGATAATTTCCAAGCGTTTTACCTGTATTAACTCGCTTAATGCCCATAACAAAATTATGGGATAGAAATTATTGCAGTCCCCATTTTTACAGATGTAAAATATGAGAACACAGATTGTTTTCATCAGCTCCCTTAAGTCCCATAGAAAAGGGCTGGTAGAAGTGGGATTCAAGCCAGGCAGCCCAGCCCCAGAGACTGCATTGTTAGGCTAGTTATTATGCCCTAGGCCCTCTCTTAGGCTGAGTTCATCTTTATACCACCCTATATGAAGAACTGTATGCTGAGAGGGAAACAGGCTCATAATAGCTTCCACACCTTGCCCAAGATCATGTGGCTATTGACCATGACACTATATATGTCTTGGAAAATAGTGAGGCTAAACCGTAGAGAGCTTCTAGTGTTAGTGTTCAGAGGATGAATACTTTGGTAGATCTGCCATGGTTCCCCACTTAAGTTCTCTTCAGACTTTCCTGTGCCTCAGGTCTGCAGTGTACCCTCCACTCATTATCCTTGATATCATTTCCACACCACACTGTTCCTCCTTGTCTCCTACAGCTTGCTTTTCTTCATCTTCATTCATTCAAGAGTAGTATAACTTTGATAGTTGCCCCAATGTTCTCTTTTCCCCTTCCGTCCCTTACATGTGGAAGGATGGAATTTTTGGCTTTCCGTTCCCACCATATTGGCCAGACTGGCCTATTCATCATCCTCCAGATATGTCCAACTATGTGTTTCAGCACCTCTGTGGGTGATGCTCTCCTTCCCCTGAGTTCACGGCCACTTTCTCTTCCCCTCCTGGAATCTCATGTTTCCAGCAATTCTCAATTCAAATCTCTCCTCCTTATGATGGTCTTACTCCAATGTTATTATAAGAAACAGAACACTCCAGCCAAAAGAGCTGATTTTGTTGGACAAACATGCAGGGCTAACCCATACAATTGAAAGCATCAAATGCAGCCAGGTCTGATGTTATACTGGGGTCAGAGGAATTAGAAAATAAAGAATGAAAATTACTCTACCTCTGGGGACCGAAGTCCCCACTTGTCTGTTTCTCTCTTCATATCTCCTTTGATATTCTTACTTTCTCCATTCAAGCCCTCTGTTTTCTAAATAGTCCTGCTAGTTTATCTGTCCCATCAATTCCAGAGTCCAGTGGAAACTCGGTGCATTCTCACCATGTTGTCATTTCCTAATTCCTTGGAGAGAAAAGCTGATCGAATAAGCCAAGTCAATGTGTTGACTTCCCCTGAATCTGATGCCCACCCCAAGTCTGGTCAACTGTAGAAGAAGGTATATGAATGAGTACACAGCACCTTTGACTATTCATTCCAGAAATGTGGAAAGCTCTGACTCTGTGAAGAGGAGGTACATGGAAAAAGTGCTTTGCATTTCTAACATTTGGAGTTAGAATCATCCCACACAGGGTGATCTGAACTCCCACATCCCTATTTCTTACAATATTCATCTAATATTGTCTTAACTAATACTTATGCCTCATCTACTTTCCCCACCAAGGTATAGGAAACATAGATGATTTTGTTTTCTTATGTAAGGACCCCATCCGTGGTAGTGGGGACCTTGAGAAAACAGACACTAAGATATAGTTCAGGAAGCAGGATATTTATTAAACAATGCCCATGGTATCAAGATCTGTGGGGAAGAAAGGAAAGAAGCAGGACTGGGCAGAAGGAAACAATGAGCTATAATGAAGACCAAATGAATGCTTTGTCCCATGCTCCAGGGAGAACTGCAGCCAAGTCAGCATCGCTGTAGTTAGGCGGTATTATCCAGGCCACTATAGCCTGCATCTGGCAGTCACTGGACGTGAACCTCCCTGGAAAAGGGCATGCATTTGTGTGAGAGGACTTTCTGCAGTAGGGCAATCCTTGAGCAGCTAACAGCTGGAGGCCATGTGTGGACAGCACATCCAGCAACAACAACGAGTCCTCTATTGAAGGGGCATATGGAAGGCACCTGACAACGAGCACAATGTCCACTGCAGCCATGATCGCGCCTTACACAGTACATGTGCTTGCCACACCTGTTAGCTCCTTCAAAGCCAAGGGACAGCGAGAGAGAGAAAGGAAAAATGATACAGAATGAAAGATCAGATGGATAAATATACACAAATAAGTAATGTTTTCAAAGGTCCTCCTGGAAAAGTAGAATTTTTTAAAAAATTTCAAGATTTAAAGTTAGTAATTGTATGCAAATTCCACATCTGACACTCACTATGACTTTAAGGGAGTTACTGAGTATCTCTTTTACCTCCCTTTTCTCACTTCAGACTACAGGCTTCATGCATGTCTGCCTCTGATACTTGGTGGCTCAGAGAAGGGATACAAATGAAAGTTCCTACTGCCTGCTCATGTGTTCACACCTAAAACCATATTACCAAGTTCTGCACACAGTCCTTTCCCAACACTCTTCTCCTACAAATAGACCCAGAAAAGAGGCCCCACAGGCTCTGAAAGTGGGCTTGAGGCCATTTGGTCAGGGAACTCAGTGGTCCCCGGGTGCCTGAAGCATTGCCCAAAAGGATCTGCACAGACTCTGGCTTTCTCATGGCTACCCTCTCCTCAATTCAAGGATGAGGAGACTGAAATGGGAAAGAAAAAGCAGGTCCCCCTAAAACACAGGGTCTAGAAAACCAAAGGATGCAAGTACTGAACAGCGCCTTCCAACTGAATTTACAGGACCCCACTTGGGTGACCTCTGAGTATCCTTGTAAGTTCATAAAAAGTTCCAATAGGGACTCTTACCTTAAAATTTTCATTCCAGCCAAGCGCGGTGGCGCATACCTGTAATCCCAGAACTTTGGGAGGCTGAGACAGGAGGATCGCGAATTCAAAGCCAGCCTCAGCAATGGCGAGGCACTAAGCAACTCAGTGAGACCCTGTCTCTACATAAAACACAAAATAGGGCTGGGGATGTGGCTCAGTGGTTGAGTGCCCCTGAGCTCAGTCCCTGGTACCACACACAAAAAAAGTTTTTCCTTTCTCCTGTTCACAAATATGCAAAGACTTTTATTTATACCTCTTTGTCATAAGTTTCTTTACCCTGTGAGTGTTTACTGAGATTTTTGAATCTGTAAATTTATGTTTTACCCAATTTGGAAAATTATTATTATTATTTGTAAGGTCAGATAATGGTGACCGAAAGGAGGCTAATTAAAACCACTGAGCAAGGGTTTATTGATATACACTCTGGGGCGAAACTCCCCCGTCCCACAGAGCAGGTCTGGGAGAATCGCAGGCAGGCTCAGCTGATTTGGAAGTTTTATGGGTTTGAGGTAGGAAGGGGAAGGCTTGGGACAGGAAAGTGAAGTTTTGGGGAGTCCCGTGTCGTCCTGGGGTTGGTCAGAGGACTGGCTGATTGATGGTAGTCATGAAGTCGCAAATTGTCGTCACTGTCTGCTGGTGACAGATTGACTGCACTCTCGAACGTGCGGGCTGCCTGATGTTTTGTTTTTCTTTAGCCACCTTAAACTGACCTAACAATTATCATTATTATTTTGATACTGGGGATTAAACCCAGGGGTACTTTACCCCTGAGGTACCTTCCCAGCCCTTTTTATTTTTTCTGTTTTGAGGCAGGGTCTTGCTAAGTTGCTGAAGTTCTCACAAAGTTGCTGAGGCTGGCCTCAAACTTGTGATCCTCCTGCTTCAGTCTCCCAAGTTGCCAGAATTATAAGCATGCACCACTGTGCCCAGTTTAATTTTTTAAATGTCATAAGAAATATGAATATATTTAAGATAAATGATCTTATCATGAGTCTGAAATCAAAACATAGCCACCTTTTCGTTGGGGGTAGGTATGGAAAGGCAATCTATGATCAATTTTGGACAATTTTAGTCTCTCCATTTCCCCTAACAGAAAAACAGAAGTTCTTCCAGACTTCTCTTGGTTTGAGACAATCACTTCCACACTTTTCAATGACTTCTCAAGTTATCTTCACCCACAGGTGCTATAAAAAAGGAGCCCTCCCTTCTTTCTTGCTCAGACACCCAGCAAAATGAGATATAAAATGCTTCCACTCTCCCAGGGATTTATATTTTAGAATAATCTGCAGGAAAGTGAACACTTACTCTGGAGTGACGGAATTCGTATTTAGTCACAGAAATGGACTCCCATATTCTGTGCATTCAAAGTCCAAAGGGAGCACATATCCCATTTCTGCATGCTCTTCTACCCTCTGGGCCCTGTACAAACTTACAGACTCACAAATTCTTAAGACTGGCAGGGACTTGATGTTCTGCTAGAGTTGATAGGAAGGGTTGGACTGCCTCCCATCCAGTAAGGATCTTTGAGAACTCAAAATTCTGCATCTTCTCTTTGAATCAGGAGCTATATTTCTCCTCAGATTCTCCTACCTCTCTCAGGCAGGAGAATCCAGTATCTTAGTCCCTTTTGTTCTGTTATATTAGAATACCACAGACTGAGTCATTATAATAAACAGAAATGTATTGGCTCACAGTTCCAGAGGTTGGTTAATCCAAGACCAAGGTGCTGGGATCTGGTCGGGGCCTTATTGTGTCATAACAAGGTAGAAGGACAGTGAGAGAGAGCAAGAATGGGTGAACCTGCTGCAGAGAAAATGGACCCGCTTCTGTGATAACAGCAGAATAATGAAGCACCTCTTGAACATCTTACCTCCCAACACCGTCATAATAACAACTGAAATGCAACACGAGTTTGGAAGGGGACAAACATGCAAACCATAGCATCCAATAAACCTCAGACCCCAGCACACCAAAGGGTCAGGCACAGTCAGCACTCGTGGGCTGCAAGGAAGCCCCCCGCATGGGAAAGGCCAGACCTAGAAGACCTTCAGAACAAGGACTTCAGTAGTAACGAAGGGCTGTGGTCCATGAAATCAGCTAATCCTTGTCCTCTAAGGGGACAGAGGCTCACACATTGGAATACCTTCAGGAAAGTGAAGCACACACAGGCAGCTCAAATCCCCCTGCTCTGTGTGTGAAATGGGCTAAATATTTCTGCCTGTCTGGCCTCACGGGATTGAGATAACTCACCAACAAAAGTGAATGTGGAAGCACTCTGTGAATTCAAAAGAGCTATTTGATAGCCAACACTATTAATTACTTTTTTTCTCCTCAAAGAAGAGCTTGAGTCATTATGACATTTCTTTTTCAGCAACTTTAAGTCTCTGGTGCTCATT
>CM053402.1:53004928-53024647 GCA_028644305.1 Xerus rutilus
CAAGTGTCTGCCTTTCCCAGCAAACATTAAATCATTCCCACATAAGGGAGAGGGGGAAGGGAAGGAAGCAAGAAAATACACACAGTACGAGGGAAAAAAAATCTGAGCAGTGATTGCTTTATTTTGGAGATGACATTGAGAACACTAAAAGTTCCAGTTAGAAACACATGGAGATTTATTTTTTATGAGTTTTCAGCCTCAGGAATTATTTATAGGGCAACTCCTGAAACAAAGTAATAATTCACCATGGACCATGGGACTGTGTCTATGTTCCAAAGCCTTGAGAATAAAATATTCATTTTTTATTATGTCCACAGCTATGAAAATGAATGGTAAAACTTAGTGATCAGTAGCAATTCTGTCACAGTAATTCACAGGCTCGCCAGCTCCAATATTAATACCCCTTTACCTGTATGCCTAGAGCTTTCTGGATTCACCTATCTTAACTTTCTGGTATTGCTTCTTCTTGTACCATGCATCACATCTAGTCAAAAACATAATTCTATATGGGGTGAAAAATAAAAATATAGTCCTTCCAAGTAATTAACACAGTGCCACTGATTTTTGTACCGAACCAGAATGATGAAACATACATCAGTAAATTAGGCTTATAGGCAATCAGTAAATCCATAGCATTAGTTGGTCACGCTGAGATGGCATCTGACTATGACTGAGAAACCTCACTCCCAGTCAATGACAAAAGCATTTATCACTTGTCGGTGCTTAGGTCTCTGAACACTTGCCATCTCCAGACATGTTTGCCTGTCACGAACTTCTAGATCTAATGTCTCAAGAGTGCAGTTGTGATTTTTAGGAATTTCATTTATCCAGTAATTCTTAGATCATTCAGGTTTTCCAGGTGAAAAAAATAAATAAGTTATACTCTTTTGATCATAGCTCCCAAATATAACTTTCAGATTATGATTTCCTTCAAATCTTCTCACATTCTTAATAACCATTATTTTGGTAAAGATTGCACGATGTCTGCATTGCATTGGTAGGCTCTTCCAGGCTAGCATTCCAAGAGCTGGATATATTTCATTTACATGCTACTATTGATTTTTGTTAAATGTGCATTTCTAGTTCCTATTGCTGAGTTGCATTTTATTCTCAATTCATAAAAATGGATCAATCACTCAAAAGTCAACTTTTGATCATAAAAGTAATGATAAAAAGAGCACTGCCCACAAAAAGTACTACTGGGCTACATTCTGAGTTTTCATTACGCGCATAAAAGACTTCTTTCTACTGCTAAGTCTGGATTCCAAATTTCTTTTCAGATAAGGAGACTTGCTTTCCTCACCCTCAATATGGGCAGCTACATTTACAGTTTGAAGTTCTATGTCTGCTCAAAGCTCAAAAAGTCATCTTTTAGCCTTGATCATAGATTTCTGGGTTTTGTTTTTTGTTTTTTTTTTGCTTCCGTGCCTGCATTTGGGAGTTTTTCCCTAAGAGATCTCCAAAGTAAAAGCTGTGCTCTCTCCACCAAGGAGGAAAAAAAAAAACGGTGCATGTGTGGTACGGAGGTGCTGTTGTAAATGCAGAGTAAAACCTTTGGAAGGGTGTGTCTTCTTCTGTTCTGTGCCATTAGAATACCTGAGACTGGGTAATTTATAAAGAGTGGAAATTGACTTCTTACAATTCTGGAGATCTAGGCACTGGCAGGTTCAGTGATGTGAGGGCTGCTGTCTGCTTCCAAGATGGTGCATTATTGCTGTCTCCTCATATGGTGAAAGGCAGAAAGGCAAGCTAGTTGGACACTGTATGAAGCCTCTTTTACAAGGGCCTTAATATTATTCACAAGGAAGGAACCTGCCTGACCTAATCCCCTCTTAAAGGCCCCACCTCTTAATACCATTACACTGACCATTGAGTCCTAACACTTGAATTTTGGAAGGAACATTCAAACCATAGCAAGTAAGACATAGGTCAAACCATTACCAGAATTAACTTCAAGGAATGGGACTGGGAGAGAGACTTCTCACTCTATTTTTGGTATCACTGTTTTAATTCTTCATTTATTGAATGTTTACTGGGCCTCTGCAGTGTGCTTGGCAGGTGCTAAACATCAAGCCAGACACAGGTCCCTGCTCTCAGTGAGTTATATACCAGTGGGAAAGAAAAAGAGTAAGCCTGCAAACATATTAGTGCATTGAACAGATACACATTGGAAATAGTAGGGACCTGGTTGGAGAGAGTTGATCAAGAATGCATCATCTCACAGATGATGACATTTAAAGGAGGCATCATCTTTCCAGGGAGAAGGATGATCCAAAGAGACAGAAGAGCCAATGCAGAGCCTGGAAGGGAAAATCGTTGGGATGTGTTGAGAACCATGGAGGGGCCAGTGTCTGCTATATTCGAAGCAAGGGGAAAGACTTGAAATGAGTTGTAGAAGTGGGTCAGGAATAGTCCCCCCACAATCCGTTCACACTTGAACAATTAGAATTTACTCAAAGAATACAAATTTCTTTCTTTCTTTGTTTTTGGACGGGTACCGGGGATTGAACTCAGGGGCCACATCCCCAGCCCTATTTTATGTTTTACTTAGAGATAGGATCTCACTGAGTTGCTTAGCACCTCACCATTGCTGGCTTTGAACTCTTGATTCTCCTGTGTCAGCCTCCCAAAGTTCTGGGATTACAGGAGTTTGTCACTGCACCTGGCTAGGAATACATATTTCTTCTTTTAAAAAACTTATTTGAAGAAAAAGAATAATGTGACCTAATTGTGACTTTAGACTTGAAGCATTTGTATTGATAGCCTTATTCCTCTGGAGGGATCTTTGCAGAAGAAAGGTACAGACCACCAAACAAGAGGCAATAGAGCTTCCGTTCATGTTTTGAAATCTAAGTAGAGACCTTCAGCTGGCAATGCAGCTGTGGACTCCTCCAGGGCAGGAATTAGTTTGGTCATCCACAACTGGTCTCTGATAACTGCTGTTCCTGAGCATAGGAGATGCTTCATAAGTGTTGTCTGAAGTAAATGTGAACAGTCATACTTTCCAACCAATTTAGTGATATGAAGCGGCCTGTTATGATGCAGATCTCAGTTGAAGGTTGAATTCTTTCATCTATTTTTGTGACGACCTCCTGAACATCAGGTGTTCAAACTGACTATAATTCTTCTCCCCCATAAATTTCCTTGGAGCACCAAGAATTATATTTGAACCATTTTCCTGTTCATCCTTTGATTTAATGACTACAGAGCTTTATGGGGAAATCAGTGCTGGTTCTATCTGAGAAGCTTGGAAAAGTACAGGGCTATTCTGGGATGCTGGTATCAGGCTCACCTTAATTGTCACTATTTTACAGCACCTTACCCACATAAGGACAGAGGTGGCCTCAGACCCTGCAGCATGAACCCTGAGGGTGTGAGGCCAATAGAGTTGGAAGCTTTCCTTCTGACACACAAAAGGACTCTAATCCATTTGAGGGCAGTGCAGCCAGCCAGGAGTGACAGTCATTCAAGTCAGTACAATTTGAAAATAAAGAAAATGCTACTTTCTCTTTACTGAAGCTGACTGTAAAATGCAGAAGGCAAAATCAGCTCTTCTAAACAAGCCTATCAGAGAGCATGATAGGCTTTGATCCACCATGCTACAGATTTGCACACTTGGTAAGGTTTTCTGTCACTAACCTCTTATGTGAACTTTTGCAGATCACTAAAACACTTGGAGTACTGGGTTCTTCAATTCTAAAACAAAAGAAAAAAGTTCACTGCTGTCTGTGTCCTTGGGAGACTTGCAATCATCAGCACGACAAATGTCCATTAGGTTCCTGAGACACACAGAGCATAGTTTAACCCAGCTATATCTCTCAGGTAAAATAATAAAGGGACTTTGTTCATATAAAAACAGAGCAGCGTGGCATCTCTTGCTCCTTAGGGAGTGAGGTCAGGGAAGGGGCAGCGGCAACTTATAACATGAGGCCAACTGCTTCAGCACTCATACCTGTCTATAAGCATCCATTGACCCACAGGGGCTCCGCCATGTGCTTAAGGCAAAAAGATAAATCCTCTAACTTCTAGGAGTTCACTGGGTAATAGAGACCCAGGACATATACACAAAGGGATGAATAATGACATGGGTTGCTGGTTCCAAGAGCAGCAAGAATGGAGACAAGTAACAGCTATCAGAGCTAGCCTCATGGAAGAGCTGAACACATGCAGGGGCCCGGAGGAAAACCAAGACATAGACAAGAAGAATGACCAGCACTGAGGCTGATGTTCAGAGTGGTGGAGTAGACACATCTTCAAGTAATTGAAAGCTGGGCATGGTGGCACACACTTGTAATCCCAGCAGCTTGGGAGTCTGAGGCAGGAGGATGGCGAATTCAAAGCCAGCCTCAGCAAAAGCGAGGCACTAAGCGACTCAGAAAGACCCTGTCTCTAAATAAAATACAAAATAGGGCTGGAGATGTGGCTCAGGGGTCAAGTGAGTTCAATCCTCAATATATCCCCCAAAAATAAAAATTTGTGAGAACTGAGGCTGTCTGTATAGCTGGTGGTCAGACTGTGGAGGGCTTTGAATGCAGAGCAATATGTTCTGATTTTTTCCTGTGCATAAGTGGAGATTACTTTGCTTTTTGTTTGTTTTTGATCAAAGAAGGTGATATGTATAAAGTCAGGTTCTTATGTTTGGGAGAGAAAAGTCTGAATACATAGAGCCGTGGTAAGAAAGAATCTAGATTAGAAATAGATAAGACATAAATTAGAGAGTGAATTGGACTGGGAAAGAGAAAAATCCAAAGCGTGTGCTCAGAGAAATCATCTCAATTTGCTGACAATTTAAAATGGATTAAGATTCCCACATGACAATGTAGAAAAAAGCCAGAGATTGAAGAGAGCACTGGACTGTGAAGCGTGGGTCACTAAAAGTCCTGGCACATTGGCAGGAATTGGGCAAATGCTGAGAGAGAGACACACTCCTGAGAAGTATCTGAGATGAGGGATGTGCCGGCTGCCAAACCAAAGAAGAATCAGAAACCCAAGACAGCCACCTCTGACCTTCTTCCTCTCTCCTCCCCTGAAGACAAGGGTTCTGCCCTATACCTGGAAGGAAGGAATGTCACATAGAGGTCAAGCAGAATCTGAACAAACAAGACTTACTGAATCTGAACCTCTCCACCCCCACTTTATTACCATTAAATCGTACCCTGCTCTAAACATAGTTTTCCTTGGGTCTTTGGGTCTACATTTCTGGAGGCTCCTGTGCCATGTAAACCTTCCGCTAAGTAAATTTGTCATACTTTTCTCTTGTTCCTCTGTATTTTGTTATAGGGATCTCTGCCAGGAACCTGTTGATGAACAAAGAAAAGTTTTTTGTTTTTTTTTTCCTCCCCTTCAGATGAAGAGGGAAAAGAGGAATGTATTCCAGATAAAGATAATGATTTCTGAGGAAGTGCACAAGTAGACTTTCTATGTCAGGAACAAAAAGAGAAAATGGGGAGATGTTCTGCCCAGGACAAAGGGAATTACAAACACCCAAGTCAAGTCATTTAACAGAGTGACTCAGAGAATCTATTGTCATTTTAAGGAGATGTATAATTTAGTTTAAAATCTCCCTAAACACAAAGATTCCAGTGCAGAGAGAAAACCTGGGCTTGCTGAGAGTGAAATTGCTCACCATTTCACCAATTGCCCTGTAATTGTCTTATGAGTGCATGACTTGATATTTCATCTTTATAAACCTTGGCCATAAGAAAAGGCTTGTGAAATCCCAAGGCAGGAGACCTTGGGAAAATCTGCTAGCCACTGTTTTCTTCAGAAGATTCCTAAGCAAGGAGAACATTGGATCAGATTCTCCTTTGGCTCTCCTATGTCCTAGAATGGCCTTTGTTCTCTCCTAGCCTTTAGGCTCAAAACAGAGAATGGAACCCACATCTGGGGGGTCCCTGAGAGGAAGGGCTTTCTCTCTGCACTTCTTGCACTGTTATGTTTAGAAAAGAGATTCTGTGAAAATGATACCACTGCTTTTCTGTATTTATTTTCTCTCAGAAGCTTTCATATCCAATGTGTTCCTTCTTCAAGATCAAACATGTCTGTGGGAAGCAATGCTTAGAAAAAGAAGCTTCAAAATTCTGCTTCTCCAAAGATTGGTTCTCTGAAAAAGAGGCCCACTGAACAAGAGGCTGTGGTCACTTTGCCAATAACCTGGCCTTTCTTTGGAGCACTGCCAAGGTACCAGCCAGGCCCAATTGATGCTTTGCTGCATTTTTATCCTCAAAGTGGTTCATAAGTAAAATAGCTTTGGATAGCAATTGCTTTACTTTACCAATTTGGTGAGATTTATAACTGCCTGATGGATTAGAACTTTGGCCTTACCATAACCATGCAGATGGGTAGATTAGTGAATATAGCCTCTCCATACACCATCACAGATTACTCTTCAATTTGCCATAACATCCTGAGGTTCAAGAAGGAAAGAAAAAGCTAATGTTAACACTGTTCAAGACATAATAGGGAATAGAATATTGTTGTTCATAAAATTTATCTTACTAATGATGAAGCATGAGTCACAGTTCTATTTACTACATGAAAGTTTGATAAGATTTTTTGTTTTGTTATAACAGAAACTACATGCAATAAAAGACCATACATACTCCATCTTCTGGTCTACTTTTTTTTTCATATTCACCCCACCTCTACCATTTTATCCCCTTTATCTCTGACTACTTGCAATATAATATACATACATATATATATATATATATGAGGATTATATAATATATATATATATATAATTGCAATATATAATTGGAGGATTTTGGAGCCCTAGAATTTGCAGAATTCTGAATCCCTCCTTTTGGTTTATCCTTTGGAGTTATGAGGATATTGATCCACCAAATGTTTGATCTGTATTTTGCAGATATGACTGGACCACTAAAGTGTCCTGCTAGTGTGACTCTGCTAAGTTACTGAATAAACATTATTCAGTAACTTAGCAGAGTGTAGTCATTATTAGGGTGGTCAATATTATTGACATGCTGAAACAATAAGATCTTGGATATATTATATCAAATAAAATATACTTTTAAAATTAATTTTACCTGCTTCCTTTTACTATTGTTAATATAGCCACTAGAAAATTAAAAATGATTGTTTAATGCATTTGTGGTTCACATTTTTGGCAAGTCAGAAAAGACTGCAAAATTGATCTCCTGCTATGGCCAGCACAGTGTGTCCAGCCAAGAGGTTCATCTAAGAAAATAGGGTGCAAGGATTTGAATGGAGGTGCTATTGAGGATAGCGGAACACTGGGGTATTACAATTAGAGTTGCAACACTGGGACTCTACATCTCCCTGATTATTGGCTGGAAAACAGGAAGTGCCTCTCACCTGGATAGTAGCATAAGCCTTTCCTCGTTCTTTGAAAGGATCTCGAAGGTATAGTGGGTGTGGAGCCATAGCCTTACCATGAGCAGACTGAAAGAAAGAAGCATCCTCATCTCCCTACACATGCACCCATTGATTTCAGAAAACTTAAGTGTATGTGTGCCTTTGAAGGGATGAATTAACAAGCTTCATATAAACACATCTAACTGTGTCTCTTGTAAGCCTACTAACCTGTTTTAAAGTTGTCATATAAGTTATAGGTTCTGATTTTTCAGGGCTGTGATTCCAAACTCAGATCAACTATGTCTTATGCATAGTAACTGGAACTCATTTTGGGCAATGTCTAATGTATTTCTGTCCAACAGAAACAAAATGTGATTAAACAATCATTTTTAATTTTCTATTAGCTACATTAACAATAGTAAAAAGAATCAGGTGAAATGAATTTTTAAAGTATATTTTATTTGATATAATATATACAAGATCTTATCATTTCAGCATGTCAATAATGTAAACATTATTATGAAATTTTTTTGTATGAAGTTCAAATCTAGTGTGTATTTTATATTTTCAGCATATCACAATTCAGACCATCCACATTTCATGGGATCAATGCCATATGTGGCCACTGGCTATCACATTAGTGAGTATAGTTCTAATCTATTATCAGCATCATTGAATTTTAAAACCGAAATCAAAATAATAATTAGCAATCTGGGGCTGGGATTGTGGCTCAGTGGTAGAGCGCTTGCCTCACCTGTGTGGGGCACTGGGTTCAATCCTCAGCACCACATAAAAAATAAATAAAATAAAGATATTGTGTCCATCTGCAACTAAGACAAATTTAAAAAATAATAATAATTAGCAATCAATAAAGTGATATAAAAGTAAAGAATCAATTGTATAAAGATATGCCATCAGAGTCTTCAGAAAAATCTAAATCCATGTTCTAGGATTTATAGTGTTTATTAACTGAGCTGCTAAGTGAATAAAAGCCCTTTTTCTCCTTCTAGAAATAGACTTTCTTTTCATCAAACAGAACAAAAGGAACCAGCTACTGTCTCTTAAGATAACTCAACATGCAGATTATCCATGGCCTCTCAACTTTGAAGAGCTGATGCAAGTCTCTATTATACTTGTATAAAAAGTAAGCCAGTGGGGCTGGGGTGTAGCTCAGTGGTAGAGCGCTTGCCTAGCATGCGTAAGGCACTGGTTCAATTCTCAGCACCACATATAAATAAATGAATAAAATAGAGGTCCATTGACAACTAAAAAATGTTAAAAAAAAAAAAAGTAAGCCAGTGACAGACACATGCATCAAAACCATGTGCCTATTGTAGTGATCTGCTTCCAAACACTTCTTGAATGTGTTCAGCATGTAAAGAACGAAATTCTTCATCATTACTGGAAAAGGTCACTATTTCCTAATTCAGAACCAGAAAATGACTTCCTAAGTGCTCCTTTGGGAAAAGACAGAAGACAAAACCAGCAAATTCCCTGGAGCCCAGTGATCCCAGCCAGAGTTAGAAAGGATTGGAATATATTGTCCCTCCCTCTTCTGGTTTATTGTGGATATGCAGACAGGAACAGGTCAGTATCCCAAAGGGAGGGACACAGATGCACCATTGGAGATTGAAGGAGAGCATGTAAATGCAGCAGCAAGCGTGACTAGGTGATAACAACACAGGGTCAAAACACTGGCAACACAACACTTATGGCTATTGTAACAACTCATGTGTGTTAAAGCAATCAATGAATGGCTAATCTGGTGCCAAAATAATGTCATTTAATTGCATGGGGAGAAAAAGGCTCAATTAAAAAATTGATTTATTAGAGGCCAAATAAATACAGTTTAGAACATAATAAATATTTGTAGGTAAATGAAGTACAGTAATTGGCCACTGACTCCACCAGAGCACTGTTACTCTTGAGCCCCTCCAGTGAATGGCTTCGTCAGTGTGGTCTTACTTATTGACATTCCCTGGTCTCATGGAAAACTCTTTCTAGCTGACCCTCATTTGAAATTCTTTAATCTTACTGCAAAAGTCCCTAGAAAGTTCCTTTTTACCTTTATCACCAATGGAAGATGTGTTAATTTCTATGAGGAATACGAAGAGTGACTTTCTCTTAGTTTTCTATACAAGCGTCATAACCCAAATTTCACATGTCTCTGCAAATTACACAGAGGTGCCATCTCCTGAGCAGCTACTGTATGTGCCACACCTTGTAAACATTCTGTTTTCTAATTGGTTTCTCACAGTTGATTAGTGAACCAGTAAAATTCACAGTGCACTTTTTTTATAGAGTCTATCATAAACAAGTGTTGGAATTGAGCATGGTGGCACATACCTGTAATCTCAGCTACTTGGGAGGCCAAGGCAGGAAGATCAGAACTTCAAGTTCTGATCAACTTAGTGAGGCCTTGTCTCAAAATAAAAAGGGCTGGGGATGTAGTTCACTGGTAAAGTGCCCCTGGATTAAATCCTTAATCCCAAAATATAAATAAGTGTTACAAAAAGGCAAATATATTGAATTTAAAAGATTGTTTCAAAATTGTGCCATTTTATACTTTTATTAATAGCAAAATATATTTTTATTAAATAGTAAAATCTGAGATGTTTCACCTTGATTTTTATATTCTTAACAAATTAATAGGCAATCCCTATGTGGGTTTCCTGTATTAATAAAGATCCTATGATTGCAAGAGATAGGGAACCCAAAAACCTGGAACACAGAACTGAATTCAGTATTAGATGACCTTCAGTCATGGTTGATCTTGAAGTTCATGTTGGTCCTGAAGTTCCACCTCCTTTCTGATGATATTTTATCCAGTTAGTCATCTTCTCTGTAAAAATTTTATCCCCAGGTTGGGTTTTATGGTAACCCCCCCAAAACAAAACAAAGTTGCAGCCATTCCAAGTTGAATATACTGCTCAAAGAAGAGGAAGACTTCTTATATTCCAATCAAAGTTCCAAGGTTAACTTTGATTATACCATCTGGGTGACTTGTCCACAAACTAACTACAGAAACCCTGGAAGCATTGCAAGATAGAACTTCTTTTGCTCTCAGTTCTGGGAGAGAGGCGCTCTTTCCAGTGGAACCAGAAAGGTGAATAACCCCACCACCAACAGGTAATAGAAAGTACTACGTGCCAGAAGCCTTCAGGTATGTTACATAGATACCTGATTTAATTCTCATAGCCACTAGAAGAGACAGCTGTCGTTATTAGGAGCCCACTTCACAGATGAGGACACTGAGGCTCATAGCTGAAAAGTAACTTGGACGAATCCACAGGATTAGAAAGAGCAGAATCCAGACATGTGCTGCTCCTACCTCCCACAATGCTTTCAGCATTATATTACAGCTTTTGCAGCTGTTTCCTCTCTAGAGGTGGAGTGCTTGTCTCAGGATGAAATAAAGGGAATCAAAGCCAAAAAGAAAGAGAAATCAAGCCCTGACCACTTCATTTGAACTTGTAAATCAAATGAAGGCATTAGGCTAACACCACTCATGAAGCTAAGCTGTAAATGCCAAGAAACTATGCATGAAGTTATATCACGCATGAAGTTAAAACCACCTCTGGTTTTGAGAGGCATGAGCTAATGCATTCTTTTTCATATTAACTTATATATCTTATTTATTTGCTTCTGCAAATTTGAACTTTCTATTATTTGCAACAACAACAACAAAAAAAAAAAAAAAAAAACTAATGGAAACCATAAAGAAATACCAATATTTCAGACTAGGACTTTACAAATTCAATGTCAGAATAAATAGCAGTGTTAGGAATAGATATTGTTTGAATCAGTAAGACAAATTTATGTAATGTGAGCTTAATGTTTTCTTAATATTATCTAATTTGTTTTGCAATGAAAAGCTTATTTTTAAAAAATTAAATATTATAAACTGTGCAACTAGCCAGCATGTACAAGTAATCAGTTGAAGCCTAATTTCCCATCCTAAAGACGCTCCTGTTCTTTGTTGAAGGACATCCGGCAACCTGACATCTGAGGCAGTGTGAGTCCTTCCTGCTTAAAAATCAGAGCAAAGATCAGGATTCCTTATTAGTATATGAAGCTTCCTAAGAGAGATCAACAATCTCTTTGAAAGAACTGTGCAATGCTAATGCCTCTATAGAAATACAAGAGCCTGGACACCATTACTATTACAAACGGACTCTAGCTTCAAGGTTATGAAAGGTCTCTGATTGGGGCACCAGGGCTCTATTCACACTAGAGAAAATGAAAACAAAATAATGAGCAATAAAACCAGCCAATGAGACACAATCTCTTAATAAGTCAGGCCCAGCTTTTCTAACAATCTTGCTCTGAATTCTTGACTAACCATGACGTCACAGACTCTCTAAGCCCCTCACCCTTCCTAACTTGCCATCTATACTACCAGGATTTCCCCTGCTATTCTGAGAGCGACAGGACATTACATTATGGACGGTAATAGGACAAGCTGCTGGTAAAGAATCCCCAGTCCAAGTCACATTTGGTCTTGGGTTTTGTTGTCCTGTGGGTCCTGAATGGTGAATTGATGTTCTGATGTTTAGGGCCAGGGGAATTATGCATGCGGGAACTATAGTAATTATGCTAATTGGGAGAACCTCTTTGTTGTGAGATTTCCAAAGCAGGAAGCAGCTTGTGTCGGAGATTTACAGTAGAAGTCTTTAAAATAGGACCCCCAGGTGTGCCCCAGGGGGTGGTGACAGAGGAAGCTGGGAGGTTAATCTGCGAACAAAGAGAATGTGCTGGAACCAAGCATTAACAAGCACCAGCATAAGGTCTGAGACTGTGAACCTCATGAATAAGACAGGGAGGCAGTGAGTGTTGAGGGAGGAGAAGCAAGAAGGCAAAGCTCCACAAAGGAGCATCCTCTCTGGACATTAATGCATGGGGAAAATAAAACTCAAGCCAGAAACTTATCTTATACAACAAAGAAAATAAAAGCTGCACAGTTGGTCATCAGTAATTAAGTCCATGCAAGTTAAGGTGGGTGGCAGTGTGGTACATTTGGACAAGGTGTGTGCTGTCTTCAGGCAGGAGAGAGACCTACAAGGAGAAAGACTGGAGCAGATGCTGCTCTCAGAAGAAGCTGGGTCCCCGAGGAATGAAGGGAGCACTCAGGCCTCTCTCAGCATCATGTGGCACGTGGTCCACACAAGACACCCAGGAAGGCGCTGTTAAACCCAGGAACACAGTCATCAAAGCATTCCCCCATTCTCAATCAGACCAAGGAAAGAAAAATTGTTTCCTGTTTATTTCTCTCTAAAGTGTCTTTCTTTGTTGCATAAGGTCAACACAAAACAGAGAGAAATGAGACTACTGGTTTACTCGCATTAACCTGTAGTTCAAAAGGTATCCCTTCCTGACCCAGAAAATGAAAATCAATTTATTTCCAGCTCTCTTCTGTGTGCAGGAGCTTCTCTCTCCATATCTGGTACTACTTCTTCCTAAAGGGAAAAAATAAAAACTGACTTTGTGTGAATTTGGTTGCCACCTCCAGCTTCATCTCTGGTTTTCTGGTTCCCTTAACAGTCTTAGGTCAGCAACAAATAGACCAAGCCTACTCCCACCTCTTTCTGACCTTTCTTACCCCTAATCCCTGATAGTCATGACTCCCACCTTCAGCTCTACTGAAACTGCTTTGGGATCTCTCTGATACCCTAATCAAATATTGCCAACATCTTTCCTCGGGTGTATATCATCTGAGGTCATTTTGTAGCAATCAGATCTTAGAACTGTCAGTGATCCCTTAGGGGTTGCCCTTCTCTAGCCACTTAGCAACTCTCTAAGTCAGGATAGCAGTTCTCACCTAAGACCCACATCACACTGCCATAGGGGCTGTGACAAAGCGATTGCCAGTCCCCACCCTCAGAGTTTTGTTTACTAGATCTGATTAGATCTGTTCAGAATGTGTAAGTCAGATAGATGTTCCTAAATTATGCTGCTGTAAACTGGTCCAAGGCCCACTATGCAAGAACCACCACTCTAATACAATGATGAGATGAGCCTACATTTTAAAAAAGGTATCTTCAGGCAATTTCCTCACTGAACAAATGCCACAGTGTTCCAGAGCTGGGGCCTGTCCCATGGAGGCAGGGTAGCCACAGCAGACCTTGCATGCTGGTTCTCGAGACTCCACTGGAAAGAATTCAACCAAAAACACAGAGTAGTACGCAAAAGGTCAATAGAGAAAGAAATGAGGGTAAAGTACAGCAGAGAAGCTGCACAGACCCCCTGGAGGACAGCACCTAGAGGACAGCACCTGGAGGACTCACAGAGTTGGAATTTTTAAGGAAATTGAGCCTCTCCCAGGTTTTGTCTCAACTTCCTTTCCACTTAATGGGTTTGTTGTAGAGTTCCCCTGGTTTGGCCCCGATTTCCCCTGGTCTCATTAATCAGTTTACTACCCTTTGAATGGCCTCCATGGAGTGTTCTTTGAGGTTCTTGGTGTTTTGGCTATCAGGGTGATTGGGGGTTGTGGCATAAGTTTGGTGACAAGGAAGGGTAGACAGGGTCATGGAGACTTGGTTACAAAAGATAATGACAGCGTGATTGGGAAACTGTAGTTTTCCTTAATTAAAGTTGGGGAAGTTTTGACATACCACACCCCCATCTTCCAGGTGCTTGTTCATTAGAAAGGCTCCCTGTGGGTTTTAGTAGACCTTCACTGTCCTTCCCCTATCTACCTGTTCAGGCTAACTTACCTAACAATACTATGTACTTCCACAAACCAAGGTGTACAGAATACTATACAAGTGCGTGGTGTGTGTGTGTGTGTGTGTGTGTGTGTGTGTGTGTGTAATAGCTCCAAGGGACATGGTGAACAAAACAACAGGTTAAGAAATCAATCACAAGAGAAAATGATGTGATCAAGAGACTTAGTAAACATGAAATGTATGAGACTGCTGCCCACGTAACACCACATACTGTTTTACAGCAGACATTTTTTACATGTAAAAGGAATACAGTAAAAT
Organism: Xerus rutilus; assembly: GCA_028644305.1. NCBI lineage: Eukaryota > Metazoa > Chordata > Mammalia > Rodentia > Sciuridae > Xerus > Xerus rutilus. The sequence continues at coordinate 53,019,250 of CM053402.1, forward strand.
TATGATAAAAGTATAATATAGTAAATACATAAACCAGAAATATCACTGTGTGTTATCATCACCAAGTATCATGTACTGGCATAACCACATGCACTGTACATTTTTACAACTGGAAGCACAGTAGGATGGTTTACACAGCATCGCCACAGACACATGGGTCATGGGTTGCCCTGCAATGTTACAATGGCTATGATGTTACCAGACAATAGGAATTTTTCGTCTCCATTTAGTCTTACAGGACTACCTTTCTCTATGCATTGCACCTTTGACCAAAGCATCATTAAATAGCATATGTCAACTCAGGCTGAGCATTAAAATTAGCTGGGACTGAGATGCTTTAAAAGTGTGAAGTCCCCACACCAGACCAATCAATAGGAATCTAGGATGGAGCTTAGGCTGTTCCTATGATTTTAAGGTGATGTCAATATTGAGTCTTTGCATTTGCCTCTGTACCTGGTCCCACTTCATTTTATCAACCACTATGGTGTCCATGGACCAGCTCAGTCCCTTAGATCTTTGTCCTTCAAGCTTGATATTCTCTCCCTCCACATGGAAAAGTGTGAGACCTGGCCAAATGCAATGGCTTCAGAAAAAGAGACAAGGCCAGTTTTGTAAGATATTCAGGATCTGGAGATAACTCTACTAATGACCCATGAAATATGGGCACTGGAAGAGAAAAATAATTAATTCACTTAGTTGTAGATATAGAAATCATATCTGCTGCCCTTCCCAAATACTGGGAAGACCACAGTCAACATCTGCCCCAACACTTTTTACACAAATACTATGCCAAGACCTGTGTCCACCAGATGGACAACAGTTTACTAATGTACTCAGGGATCAGAAGACATAACCTCCCTTGATATCTTGCCAAAAAAGTAATTTAGGTCTATATGGAAACAAGATTTTGTTTTGTTTGTTTCACATTCTTGGAGATTTCATTTCCTTTCTTTTCTTTTTTCTCATGATAATCCAAACATCAGTAATGTTACCACATTTACCATTTGCATTTTGGTATCTCTTTGCTTTCTCTCCACTCACATTCGTATACAAATTTTTTCCCTCTTTGCATCCAAAGCAGTGATGTGTTCTAGGAATGCTAGATAGATCGATATTAATATTTATCCAAAAAACTCACTAGAACAAGAGATTAAATACATAGGCTGTGAAAAGGCACTTGATGAATTTCAGCAGTCACAACAATTGCTTAAATAAACAGAACCATGTCCAACTCCCCAAGAAGATAAACGTTGTCATCAAAGCCTGAAGTCTATCATCATATGAAAATGCAAAATAGTAATCAATCTCATTAAAGCCAAAAGAAAACAGGGATCCACACAAGCATCATTTGTATTTAACATTGTTTTGGAGATTCTAGTTAATGTAATAATAAAAAATAGGAAAAACTGAATGGTTTAAATTTGAAAAAAAAAGAATAAAATATTTTTATGTATAAATTATACAACCATGTGCATGAAATACTCAAGAGAACATAACCATATTTTCAAACACTATTAACCATAGTTACCATAATCATAGTTTAAAAAAATGTTAGAACTAAAGAATTAAATTTGGTCTTTAAAATATTTTAATAATCACACAAAAATTCAAAAATCATCTTTGTACTAGAAGAAGTCATTTAGAATCAAAAGGAGAGCATAAAAATCCCATAAATGATTAATCCTGATATTAGAAACCATATTGCCAAAGAATAAAAATTTCTACTTGAAAAATATGATGAAAGCTATAAAAAACCTAAATAAATGCATGAGAAAACTTAATATTGCAAAAATATCAATATACATTAACTTTCTATAAAAATCATAGAGTTCTTTAATGGAAGTGGAAATTATTATTTTAAATTGTTTAACAAAAAGTCAATGTGTAAGAGTTCCTAAGACAATGCAGAGAAAAGAGTAGGAGAGAGATTATGAATGAACTAATGCAATCAAAACAACATGGTACTTATATAAGAATGGTCAAAAAAATCTTAGAAGAGTTCAGAAATAGATCCAAATATATATAGGAACTTAATATATGATGAAGGTGTTATTTAAATTCAATCATGAAAGAATGGTTTATTTTATAAATAAGACTGAAATAATTGGCTATTCATCTGGAACAAAACAATGTTTGTTCTTTACTTCAGCTCATATACAAAAATAAACTTCAGATGGATTAATCTAATATAAAAATAAAGCAATAAAGGTTGTTGAGAGAAAGCTGAGGAGAATATCTATACAGACATTGGGTGGGAAAGTCTTTATTAAATAAGAAGGGACCCCAGAAGTTATTAAAAGCAAAAAAAAATCTAAATAATTTTATTTCAAATATCCAAAAATGTTTAAATGGTGAAAAGGACCTTAAATAAAGTGTAGAGTGTTAGGTCGGCTGGAGATCTTGCGTTTCTTCTAGCGAAGCAGATGCAGAATGTACAACATTGTGGACTCCACATGGCTGCAGCAGGCACAAAATGTACACTATGGCGAATTCAGTACTGACGCTGAGGAACTGCTCTGCACGACTGAGGGTCCACAAGACCCGGCCCGCCACCACTTTTGGACACTATGCTGTTAGGTCAATTTGGAGTGGCCATGGGGAACAAAGCATCAAGCAGCTCGCATGCGCAAAGGAGCAACCAACTAGATGCTGACACATAAGCAGTAATGGCGCCTCCTACCAATAAGCGAACTTTTCCTGACTCATCCCGGAAGGACTCTGACCTCAGCAAGATCCCCTGACCAACCCCAGGGGAATATGGAACTCCAGATACCTCCTCTTCCTACCTCAAGCCCTCCTTTTCCTGCTTCAAGCCTGCCTCTTCCTGCCTGGGCCATTTAAATTGTTCTGTACCATGGAACACGTGTGCGATTCTCCCAGACACACTCTGAGGGAGGGGAGAATTGAGCCTGGAAGCGTACTTCCCAAAAAGCCTTGCCCAGCAGTTTTTATTTGCCACCTTTTGGTTTCCTGGCTTTACATAGAGGCCTTTGATAGACTGGAAAAAATATTTACCAATAGAGCTGATAATCAAAGGGTTAATGTCCCTGTTATACAAAGAAACATAAATTGTTTCTAAATCAAATAACCAACTGATAAATGGGTCTGGCATAACCAAGAGGAAATATATCCAAGAGAATATGCAAAGAACCAATAATAGAATGAAAAGATGCTCAATATCACTAGTGAAGGGGCAAATGTAAATCAAAACAGGGCTGGAGATGCGGCTCAGAGGTAGAGCATGAGCCCAGTATGTGCAAGGCCCTGGGTTCAATCCTCAACACTGTGAAAAAAATAAAATATTTAAAAAGTAAATAAAACGCTTTCCTTCATCACTCTTAGAATAGAAAAAATGTAACCAATAGTGAGAAGAAAGAAGGGGATGACAATAACAATCAGAATGACACATACATGGCACTCCTATAAGGAGCCACCACTGCTCCAAATATTTCACAAATAGTAGCTCAATTTAATCCTATCAACAACTCATGAGGAAGGAACTATAATTATCCCCAGTTTGTAGATTGTGAAAGTATACGTACGCATGAAACAATATTAGCCTTACCACATATGCAGAGTTCTCTGGTATATTATACAGACATTCTCTATTCTATTACTCTCTATTCTATTACTTCACTTAAAAATTGCTGGACACATTTTCATTTTAAAATTTTAAAACTTTTTATCTAACTTTAAAAATCCCAGCAAATTGCTTTTATGACACACAAATAGGTAAACCCACAGTTTGAAAAACACTGGCCTCTAGAGAGGTACTCATAAAATATTAAAGAATAAGAGCAAGTTTCTGAGTAATGTATATATTTAGGTCTCATTTATGGAAGAAGAAGAGAATGGAGGAAGGAATGAAGGAAGATGCCTGCTGCAGGTATGTACTTTCTAAAAATGTGTGTGTGTGTGTGTGTGTGTGTGTGTGTGTGCACGCGTGCACATGCAGCAACAAAATGTGAACACAGCCACATATAACTTTGTATTGATTACTCCAGGAGGTTGGGCATAGGGGGAGAGAGCATTTGGGATTTTGTTAGTATATCTCTGTTTTGTTTGTCATTCTACAAAAAGAATGCTTTGGGAGTTTTTAAGAATGATTCAGGGGAGAGGGGCAAGATGGTGGCTTAGATGGACACATCGGTCAGTCTCCCTTAAAACGAAGATCGAAAATTGCGGTAATACCATCTTCCAGCCAGCTTTTGGGCACCACCCTACAGCTACCCCCACAGGAAATTTCACCTGTAATCAGGGCCACCAGACAACAGACACTGCCACAGCATGACTCCAGCAGCGAGGCGGAAAGCGGCCACGGGAAGCTCACAGCCCCAGCTCAGGGCTTGCCTCAGGCGGGGACAGCTTCTACATGAGATACCTGGCTCCAGTGCCCACCCAACCATACAGGGTCCACAGCAGTGGCTCTCGTGGACCCACGGCCCCAGTCACCAGCCACTGGGGAGCGCAAAATCAGGGTAGGAGACACACCACAGACGCCAGCGGAGACAGTTCAGCCCAAAGGAAACCTGGGTCTGCCCCAGAGTTACTGAGGACCGGTAGAAGCAGCAGAGGGCCCAGATCTACTCAAAGGAACTTCCATGGGGGTCCAGACAACAGGAGATCAGGGACTGCTACCCTGAGCCTCTGGAGAGCCCAGTCTAAGGCGGGCATTGGACAGCAATTCGATACAAACTTTGGCGCATGGCTTCACCAGCGGCCCAGAGTTTCACCTGGTTGTGAAACCCACACCCAAGACACCAGCAGAGAAAGTCCAGCAAGCAACGAACAACGCCATCTACTGGAGGTGAAAGGAACCATACCTGCTTATTCACATTGAGACTCTTTTATTTTCCTTTTCAATTGCTTTTTTCTTTGCTTTTACTTTCTTCTATTCTTACTTTTTATTTTATCCTTTATCTTTTTCTCCTAATATTTCTATTGTTTAATCTTTTTGTTTTATTTCTCTGCTCTTTCCTTTCTTTCTCTTTCCTTCCCTCTTTTCCCTCTCACTCTTTTCCTACCCTCTAATCCCCAACAGTTGTGAAACCAAATACTTGCTTTACAGTGGGATATAGTAGATTGAGATTTCTGAACCAAATACTGGAGGGTACTAGATAGTCCTGTATCTCACACTTACATATGTTTTATTTTTCTTGCTATCATCTCTCCTCACTGTACCCTTCTTTTCTTCCTCCCTACCGGTCTTCCCCAACTCTTTGTTGCTCTTTCGAGTAATAGCCAACTTCTCTTGGACTCCTTTTTCATGCTTTCTAAGATCTAACAACCATATCCTCACTTCCTACTACCACAATACTCTATTCTACACCCCACCCTCCACTGTCCCTAGCTCACCAATAGGAACTATAGACCCTTGTGCAAACTTATTGGCTACATA
>CM053402.1:53025147-53046017 GCA_028644305.1 Xerus rutilus
GTGTGTGTGTGTGTGTGTGTGTGTGTGTGTGTGTGTATCCCACAATCCCACAGGACTGTATAAGAAGAGTAAATAGAAATCATATCCAACTGCATTAACAAAGATGGCTTCACTACCTCAGCTGAGGTTTTTCCTTCTGGATTAAAAAGGAGTCACCGCTGTTACAGGAACAGTGATAGAAATGGAATCCTTTCTGAATGCTACAACAAGATAAAGAGGCAAGTTTTCAGCCAGTTGTAATGGCTCATGCCTGTAATCTCAGTGACTGAGGAGGCTGAGGGAGGAAGAGAGAAGTTCTAGATCATCCTTGGCCACTTAGGGAGACCCTATCTCAAAATGAAAAGGGCTTGGAAGGTAGCTGAATGGTAGGGCCAAGCATGGGCAAGGCCCTGGCTTCCAACACCAGAAACTACGAAAGGCAACAACAACAACAAAAAATTTAAATAAAAGAGTTATGTTTTCCTACACTCCACGTAAATTCAAAAAGGGATTTATTTCATCAAACCAAATATCCCCAATTTCAAAACCTCAGAGGACCCAGTCAATGGTTAAACAAAAAGAGAATGAAAGGGAAGGGGAAAAATCCTTGCAGCACATGGTCCATCTTCATGAAAGCCTGTATTCTTAGTTTTAGCTTATTTATTACTGTTGCACGTTTTTACCTACTGACTTCATCCATTGAATTTTGATTCTTCATGTTCTGTGCTCACAAGCACAAACAAGACATTCTAGATAATTTGCATAAGAATGTAAGACTTTAATCTGTTATCCTCCAGGAGCAGATCCCTCAGAAGCTGAAAGGAGCATCCTAGTGCAGATGCTCCTCCACTTACCATGAGGTTTCTTCCTGATAAACCCATTGTAAACTGGGAATATCATAAATGGAAAATGCATTTAATCCATCTAACCTACCAAATATCATTTTTTAGCAACACAGCACACTATAGACAGTCTGTTGTTTCCCCTGGGAGGAAGGGAAAGCTGCAGCTCACTGCTGCTACCCAGCAACACAAGAGAGGATGAGACCAATATCATCAGCCCAAGAAAAGATCAAAACTCAAAAGTTGAATTCAAAAGTTGTTTCTGTTGAATTCATATCATTTTCACAACATCCAAAGGCAAAAAGAGTAAGTCAAACAGTTGTGAGTGAGAGATCATGTGTACTTTGCACAGCTTAAAAGAACAAAAAGAAATGAATAACCATCTCAATTGTCCTACTTCTGAACTGCACCATTGCAAAGTAGAAATTCGATCCTTGTTTTTTGTCTTGGCTGAGTTCTAAATTCCAAAGCTATCCTCCTACATCTCTAATTGCATTGCCTCGTAAGTGTCCATACACAGGAGCTGACTCAAACTGTAGGTTCCAGAGAAAGTGGCCTAAGTTCTTTAGACCTATATGTTCTTTAGTAAACAGAGAGCAACAACGGATTTCTGTGCATAAACTGGTATTCAGATGATTCCCCAAAAAGATCACTATCAAAGAGAAAAGTGTTCCAAATGGAAACCATCCTGTAATGTCCCAATGCAATCGTAGTATTCTTCCCGTCCTTGAAATTTGAGAAAAATTATGAGGATCCAAGAGGAGGTTCCATGAAGACACCGGGAGGGCTCCACAGGGCTGTGCAAACCAGGTCCTGCAAGCATTTTTCTTTAGTTCCCATCTATAAAATTGCCCAATCTAAACAGACAGCTGCTGTTCAAGTTCTTAAAATGCTGTGTGAGGGAGATGTGGGGCTGCCTCGGGCCTGCTCGCCCAGCAGTGAGTCTGATGAGAAACCCAGTTGAAAGAACAGACTGAAAAGCCAAATACCTGTCAGACTCTTTCACACTCCAGCATTGCCAGAAGGTCTATAAAAATGTCATTGTCTCTCAGCTGCCGGTGATTATATTACCCTTTACATTGGCTGTTGGTAATAAAAAAAAAAAGCAAATATCATTTTTTGCACTGTTCTGGCCTTCCTCTGGCCTTTTTCAAACAATAATAGACTAAATATAAAGAGACAGAAGTCATTACTTGGCTCTTTAACTAGTGCCAAGGAAAATGAATAATTAAGGAAACATTACTTGAAAGAAATTTACACAGTTGCTTTCAAGTTAAAACCAAATAAGAGCTCTTTAAAAATACATCATTTCCCCTTTATCTTAACATGGCATTTGTACTCTGGCCTAATATATTATGGTTGCTACTGTTTAGATCTTACCAGGAAAAAAAAAAAGCTTTTAGTTTCCATTATCCTATTATAAGTCCCAAATCAAACAGAGACGCGGAGGAGAGGTGAGGAGGGTGGGGAGGTAGGGGCTGTACTGTTTGCACAGCTTCCTTCACATCTGGCCTAGCAGCCAATATTTAATTTCCTTCACTTAGGACAGCAATTCCCAAACACGGTTCTCTAACTCCCCTTGAACATCAGTCTTAGCCTCAGCATCCTAGTTAACTATTTCATATGTGCTCAACTTTGTTCTTTAAAGTTGTCAAGAAGAAACATATGCAAGTGAGCCTGTACAAGGATCAGCATCTGTAATCATGCTAGGCGAGGCTCATTCTTACTGGACAATAGTCCTCTCCCCACTCACCTCGTTATCTTTCCCTCTCTCTCTCCATCTTTCTTTCTTACCCCCATTTGAATTATCAGGCTCCCTTCTTCAAGGGGAATTAGAGTTGGCTCTAAGTCCAAAGGAATGCGCTGAACACTTTGCCTAGATAACAGTTCTGATCCTTTAGAATAAACATGGCAGGAACAATAGAACAGGAATTCTAGGACTTAGACCAACACTGTTCAGCTTGGGGGCAATGAAAGAAGGTAGCCTGAGCCTTCAGACATGGCCTGCTCATTGTGGCCTCCAGAACCAGAGACAACTTGAGGTTTGTGGGAGTCTTCAGTTGCCCTGTTCATATGAGGCCATAATCAGAGAGACAAACAGGGCCCCTCAGATTGTATAAATGCAATCATGTTTGTAGATAAGGTCTTTAAAGAAGTGATTGAATTAAAATGAGGCCACTAGAGTGGTACCCTAATCCAATGACTGGTGTCCTTATAAGAAGAGGAAGAGATACCAGGGATACATGTGCATAGAGAAAGGACCATATGAACCAGACACAGTGGCACACTCTGCAATACCAGAGGCTTAGGAGGCTGAGGCCAGGAGGATTGAGTCCAAAGTCAGCCTCAGCAAAAACAAATCAGTGAGATCATGTCTCTAAACAAGATACAAAATAGGGATGGGGATGTGGCTTAGTGGTTGAATACCCCTGAGTTCAATCACTGGTACCCGCACCCACCCCAAAAAGGAAAGGACTATACCAAGAACCATCTGCAAGCCATGGAGAAAGGTCTCATGAGACACCAACCCTACTGCACCTTGATCTTGAACTTCCAGCTTTAGTGAGAATATAAATTTCTATTGTGTAAGCCACCCAGTCTGTGGTGTTTTGTTATGGAAGCCCTAGAAGACTAATAATGCTGGGTCAATCCTTCAACCTTTCCTGAAAAATTTTCGTGTTAGTTTCTTCAAGCTGCTATAACAAACGACATACAAGGTCATTTAGAAAAATAAAAATGTAATGTCTCAAAGTTCTGGAGGCCAGAAGGCCAAGATCAAGGAATCAAGGACCTTTGTAAGGGCCATGAGGGACAATCTATTCCATGTCTCTCTCTCAGATCCTGGTGGTTCATTGAAGAGCTTTGGTGTTCACCCCAACTCTGTCTTCAACTTCAAATAGCATTTTCCCTGTGAATCTGTCTCTCTCTGTGTCCAGATTTACCCTTTGTATAAGGACACAGGGAGTATTAAATTAGGGTTTGCCCTAATGAGCAACTCCTATTTTTTCAGTGCTGGGGATGGAATCCAGGGACTTGGGCATACTAGTCTAGGCAAGTGCTGTACCACTGAGCTACATATCAGCTGCATCCTTTCTTTTTACTATAATTGACTAGTACAATTTGTATATATTTCCAAAGTATAATATGATGTTTTGTTAGGACTTCAAGATGTTTTTGAAGGTCACAATTCAATCCATAGCTGCTACCTATAGCAGTATCTTTATTTCTAGAACACTAATCCCAGATAGTTATTTATGAGTGAGCAAAGAGACCACCTCCATCCCTGCTTCTACACCTTTCTAGTCACTAGTGGTTTAAGTTCTTTTATCAGGGAACAGAACATTTCTGGATCCAATAAGAAAGAGAGTTTCCACTGCAGGTGCCCCTGAGCATCCTTGTTGTGGCACACAGGCCTAAAAGTGGAGCATTTCCTGGCAGAGGTGTCACTGCCTGCAGAGGCAAGGCAACTGAAGTGTTGTTGCTGAATGGACTCCAAGACTGGGTACAGCCAGAAGAAGGAGGAGGAAGGGAATTGAAAGATATTGGGAGTTGCTGAGATTTGCATGTGTTGATTCTGATGCATGTATTTTTGTTGTTGTTCTGTGGACTTGGCCTTGGCACCCAGGGGAGAGAACAGTGTTTTGTTTCAAAGGAGCCTCCAATGAGCTTGCGTAGTCACCTGCAACAGAGTAATCAGAAGACAGCAGCAGATTGAAGAAGAAAGACTGACAAAGTCTTTAAAAGCCACCTTGACTTGTTTGCCTTGCCCAGAGGTGATTCATTATACATTATCACAGGAAAAGGCACATGTTTCGGAAATGCTCTTCAGTGAACTACATCCATTTGTGTTTTTATGGAGTCAATCAGGTGATTAAGGCAGAGGGAGGACTTGTGTAAAGAGAAAAACCTACAAAGCACTTTCATTCCATACGCGTATTTGCTCTTTCAAAGCAAATTCAGCAGGAAATCCAAGTCAGTGATGCAAACCTTTACAGTTAATTTGTTCCCAGGGGCATATTGGGGACCATTATCCCAGAAGCATACACATGAAAATCCCATTATTTGAAATATATTCATTATATGTGTTTAGCTCTAAGCTGTGCACTGAGAATTTGAGTAAATAGGAAGGAAGTTGAGAATAGTAGGAAGTGATTTGGGGGTGCTTTCTGCCAGCAAGAAGGACACCAGCTTAGCAGAGCTTGAAGGATGCCATTATGGGAGCTAGTTTAAAACTCACATGTAGCAACAAGTCATGAGCTTGTGTGTGTGTGAGAGAGAGAGAGAAAGAGAGAGAGAGACAGAGAGAGGGAGATGTTAATTGGTTCTTTGGAAAGTGCTAGCTCACAAAGTCATTGTTACCGGCAAATCCATGATTCTGAAGTTCTTCATTTCAGGAGTATCCACTGTTCATAACACCACTGAATTTTTGAAGTCTGCGCAAGAAGCCACATAGCTGCAAATTACTCCTTGCTAGAAATAAAAAAGAGATAAAATATCAAAAAGTACATTATTTCAAAGGCACTCTGGCCCCCTTTCTATTCAGTCTGGCTCCCCTTAAATGCCTTAGCATGTAAAGTTACATGTCCTACATTTTGTTCTGATATCCATCTCTACTCAGAGGCCTCTACCATGCTTTTGAATGGACTAATTAGCATCAGCCGGCTGCTTCCTCCAGCCTTCTATTCCCTAGTTCGTTAGAGAACCTTAGTGCACGTGAATGCCTCTCTGCCCCCGACATAATGCACTCTTTTTTCAGAAATGTTCCAACTTGTTCTGTTCATTGCATAGATGAGCTTGCAGCTCCTTCACAGCAGCACAGAAAGCACAGGGGACCAGGGTGGAAACTGTACAGCTGTTGGGTCCTCATAGGCTCTTCACACCCATTGGTATCCCTTGCTCTGGCAGAACTGGAGTTTCAGGGCAGTATTGCCCTGTGTGTTTTGAATAAATGAACTCTCTGTTTCTGCTCTCATGTGCATTGTGCCCATGTCTGGTTTAGCACAAGAGTGGAATCCCCACCCCCAGGTTCCCTGCTTCAACTCACTTCCTCTCTAAGGTGTTACCCAAGGCAGATATTCTGAAAGCACTTCTGGAGCTCTGCATCCTAAGAGTGCAAGAGGACCTGACAACCTGCAATGGGTACTTGCTTCTTTCTTCCTCCCCAGGTCAAGCCTCTGCCTTCTCATTTACTATTCATAACACCCCAAAACATAGACGGGAAACTGCTCAAGGAATTATTACATCATCATCATCATCACCATCATTATTATAGTCATAGTCATTGTCATGGTTACCATATAACCAAGCTGGTCCTCACAAGGTCACTTGACTGATTAATTCACTGTCATCACCATTATTAACCAGCTTTGAGGGTTGCTTTAGTACCCCACAGACATACACTAAGACTTTATGGGAAGCAGCCCAGCCAGTATGTGGCAGTGCCATGGAAAGTACCAGCTCCACTTTGGGAGGCTGAGACAGGAGAATTGCAAGTTCAAAGCCAGTCTCAGCAATGGCAAGGCACTAAGTAACTCAGTGAGACCCTGTCTCTAAATAAAAAAAAAAAAAAAAAACTCAAATTAGGGCTGGGAATGTGGCTCAGTGGTCGAGTACCCCGGGGTTCAATCCCTGGTACTAAATAAATAAATAAATAAATACATACATACATACATACATACATACATACATAAATAACAACAGCTCTGGGGCACATACAAGAGAAGCAAAAGAGAAATACCAAATTATATTGTTCTATTGTGTGCAAGCACAAATATGTGACAAAAAATTACACTACTATATATAATTATAATGCACCAATAAAAAATTTTAAAGCAGAAATACCATTCAACACAAAAGTTGTTTTATAAAAGATGAATGGTACATCTATAAAATGAAATCTATGTACTGATAGAATTTCATCTCTGTTATTCACCTGAATTTATCCTTTTCTCCACTTAAAAATATTTATCCTAAAATTATAAAAGTAAATTCATTATATGTTAATAAATTAACACAATGTATTTTCATAAAATAATTATTTCTCTAAAACAACAATAATTTGATAATAGTGGCACTGTTTCACATTTTTGCAAATCTGTTTAATGTTCAATATAATACAAGTCAGCTGGATTCTCAGATCTGCTTCTATATTCAACTGGTTGCCATATCATATGCCAGGTAGATCAGAAAGGTGCTGGCAAACTCCATTGCATACTTATGAAAGAATGAGATGAAAGATCCACATAAAATTTTGTATCATTATGAAAATAGTCATGGCTTCATGAGGTCCTTGAAAGGATCTTAGGAAGCCCCAGGGGTCCACTGATGACACTTTGAGAACTGCAGCTCCCACACTTCATAAAATAACTTCTATACATAGTAGGAAGTTATCAGAGAATTTTTTTGTTTTGAAAGAAATATACAAGGATTTATAGCATTAGTATAATCCTTGCATGTTAGGATGTCATAGCAGAGAGATTTGAATGCACATCCTCATTAAATGATGAAATATTGTGAATGTTAAAATGTACAAATCATTTATCTTCATGAAACAGAATACTCATAACAGCTGCACAAAACCTTAGCTTCTTTAATTTTCCTTCTAACTTATATCATATCTTCTTTCTAAATCTTTGAAACTCCCAGATAATCAAGGAGACCAGGATTGGCATAAGGCAGTAGATAAAAATGATATAGCTATCTCTTAGAGGCATTATGAGGATTAAATAAATTAATAATTGTAAAGTGCTTAGAATAGGGCCAGACACACAACACATTGGCTGTTATATATTTTTGAAGTGTCTTTTTTATTGGTGCATTGTAATTATACATAATGATGAGATCAGTTGTTACATATTCATACATGCACATAAAAATTTAGTCAATTTCATTTGAATGTATCTTTAAGATATATAGTAGAGATATAAATTAAAGAACAATACAGACAGCATGATCCCATGTATGCTAAATATCTATAACTGTTTGGGGAAAGGGAGGGAAGTGAAAAGAAAATTTACACTGCTTTATTTGTGCAGTTTCAAAGAAATAAAAAGAAAAGTTCTCTTTCTTGGGAAGCTTTCAGTCAATGGGGGACATACATTTAACTAGTTGTCCACCTGTATTATACAAGCTCGTAGGCTATGAAGTCACTAGAAGGAGAGCTGCTTGCAAAGGTCAGGGCTTGGCGGAGGCTTTGAGAAATGGGTAAGACTTAGAAAGATGGAGAAAAAGGAGGGAGGTGCACAGGCGAAGCATCTTCCATTGCTACTGCTGTTGGAGGAGCTGGGCCAGGATAAACTCACAGGAAAACAGTAAGAGTGAGTCTTAGGCAAAATTCTCAGAGAAAAGTTAATTTTTAAAAAATATTGGTGCAATCAAAATAAGAATGTAAGTTGACTCCTGTATTAGTCAGCATTTTGTTGCTGTGACTAAAATACTTGACAAGAACAACTTAGGGGAAGAAAAGTTTATTTGGGGTTCAGGGTGTCAGAGGCTCAGTCCATGGTTGGTAGACTCCATTGTTCTGGGCTAGGCGAAACATCATGGTAGAAGGGCTTAGCAGAGGAAAGCTGCTCAGCTCATGGCAGCTGGGAAGAACAGAGAGCACCCAAGGAGTCAAAGACAAAATGTTATCCCAAGAACATGCCCCCAGTGTCCTACATCTTCTAACCACACCTCACCCTACAGTTACCACCCAGTAGACCATTCAAATTACCAATTCATCAAATAATTGTTACAGCCTTCATAATCTAGTGATTTCACCTCTGAATGCAGCTATATCAGATATTATGTTTCCAACACATTTGCTTTTGAGGGATACTTTATATCCAAATACCCATTTTCTTCACCTCTGCCACAGGGGGTTATGTACATTTTCTCCTGGTGATAAAGTCATTCCCAAGGTTTTTCTCTCTGGCAGTTAATAAAAATTTGATGAAACATACATTTGTGGAAATAATAGAAATATGCATGCATTACACTTCTAGAAGTATTGCATTGCCCTTAATATAAATAAAAATCTATATATATGAAGCAAAGAAGAAAAGCAGAACAAGGTATAAGGAGTATATTTTAATTCTTAATTGACTTGTGATTTTTTTTTTCTGTTTGAGGTGGGTACTGGGGATTGAACCCAGGGTGCTTAAGCAATGAGTCACATCTCCACCTCCCCAGACCATTTTTATTTTTTATTTTGAGACAAGGTCTCACTGAGTTGCTGCAAACTTGCGATCCTCCTGCCTCTGCCTCCCAAGCCGGTGGGATTACAGGAATGAGCCACAAGCCTGGCTCTTGTAATCATTTTCTGATCATCCATTCTCTTGCTCCACTAATTATAACTACTTTAAACAGAAGCCCTTTAATTCTCTATTAATATGCCCTTTCTAATGAAGAATAGACTGAGCATCACCTTTTAATTGCCCTAGAGTGATTCCTCCTTTTAGTTATAATATGCTGCCCCAAACCTCCTGCATAGAGGCTCTTCCTGGTTCTAAGAACTTTCAAGTGTCTCTCAGTGACTTCCCTGTTGTACTAAAAGCATGCAACTCCCGGGTTTCCTCAGCTGCACATAATTAATCCCCTACCAGTATGCACTGAATGAATGATTCAGCAACCTTTCAAAGGGCCTGGCTAATCCTTACACATAGCCAACATATGCTACAACAAAGTTAATCCAACAGGCAAAATCAAGAAATGAAACAGATTTATCCACAGGGGGAAGGAAGAGCATAAGCAAATTGACAGACAGGAACAAGGCATGTTGAGCAAAGAGTAGGAGCTCTGCCTTCAGGAGGTTGAAACCTCTCCTTCTCCCAGGTGAGGCAAGTTCTCACAATTCACAGCAGCAATTTCAGGTTCCATGACATCTGCGGCTTTTTAAATATTATTTAAAAAAAAAAAGTTCTGTGATCAAATTAGTTTGATCACAAATTAGTGTTCAAACCCAAGTTAAGTTTGTTCCTATTGCAGGACTTTTCAGAATCTTTATTATTTATTACAATGGATCCCTCACACTCTTTACTCTGCTTTCTCAAATGTTAGCAACCTAAACAACCAAGGTATATTTGTCAAAACTAAGGAATTAATATTGGTAGATTACTTTTAACTAAATGTAGTTTGGGATTTTACCAGTTGTTTTTACTCATGTTCTTTTCTTGTTATTCCCAGATCCAAGCCAAAGCCGCCTCTTTGATGTGGCTGTTTTAACCCTGAGTTTGATAAATCCTAAAAACAAAACATCTTTTATGTACAAAACAGACTTTCTCAGCTCTCCCTAACCACATATTTCCTATCACCCTGAGCCCATCTTGGAAACTCATGCCATTCCTCAGCCATCATCCCCAAGGTCATGGAACGGGGAATACAGATGCAGGATGGTATGCACATTAACTGGCAAGACTTTTTAAGGGACATAATTTTTACATTTTGGTGTGATTGTTTTTATGCAATATCTGTGACCAAGAGTTCCGCAATCAACCAAATCAGAATTTCCTGCCATGCTAAACTTCATGCACATCACCAGCTAGCAGTGTATTCTTTGAGTTTTCTAAGTAGAGGAAGTAGATTATGGGGAATCACGCACTTGCTCTCTCCCAGTGGATTTGCAGCATGAGTGCCCTGTATGTTTAAGGGTGCAGGAGTGAGTTTGTGTCTAAGATAAGTCTGCAAAGCTCTTGATTAGGATTAAGAGTTCAGGCAATGGTCACAAAATAATTTTCATCCTTGTGAGCTATCCAGGGAGTAAGCCAGCTGCCTCCATCCCATTAACATTAAGCTCTAATAAGCCTGTCCAACTAGGTAAAAGGAAACTTTAAAAAGATTTCCCTGATTATCCCAGACTAAATGTACACCTCTGTGCTTCATCAGCACCCTGCATAAACCTTAATCTTGGCACTGGTTCTACTGTCTAATAACTTCTGGGTTTTCACCAGTGACTTGATTTTAGACCATGGGGGACAAGGAACACATATATGGCTCTCTTTGGGGGAGAGAGGGGTTCCCTCTTTTAAGAAGGGGGGAAAGGAACTGTTCTACATGGTCCTGACAGAAACCAAATTCCACATTTTATTTTGGCCCCTCCAACTTGGTGATTAAAATATGGTGAGAGGGGAGGGAAAGAAACATGTAAAACATTACCGTTTGAAGTATGACCCTGTAAGTTTTCAAAGCCAGTTTTTCCAGAAGCCTAACTGATTGGCACAGTCTCAAACCTCTGTAGGTAATTTATAGTCCCAGGCTAAATCAATACCCTTGCCAAGAAGCTGCACATGCAAATCTTATCATTCTTAATAGACTTGGAACTCTTCCTGTGTGGAATCCCAGTGAAGTGCTTAGAGAACACCCATGCCACAAAAAGGGTTCCTCCTTTCTCTGAGGAAGAGGAATACTGGGATAGAAGACATCAGAAGGTCCTCCCTTCCCTTTCACTTCAGAGTCCCCCATTTTCTACATCCCTGTGGTTGGTGGCTGCTCTTGAGAGGATTTTGCAGTAATAGCTCTGTGCCATAGATATAGCTACTCTTTAGGAATGGAAGAGACTCAGCCAACTCAACTACCAGTATGTCTGATGCATAAAAAGCAACACTTTTCCTTAACAAATGGGTGGACAATTATCTTTAGAGAAAAGCTTGCTGGAGATGCTGCCAATGCTTTCCTGCATTATGTGTTCTATCTAGTCCTTTACTGATATGCATGAGAGTAATGAAGATGATTCTTAGGCTCTGTCTTTAATTTCTCTGCAACACTCTTCTTTTGTAGTAGGTGACCTGAATCATTGCACACCTGGTCATTGATTAGGATGGCAATGATTTATTTTGCTATTGTTTTGAGACATCTCAGCATCCAAACTCTCCACAATAGTTAGATCGCATGTAAACAACATGGTCATGGACTCAGGTCACTGGTGCAGACCTAGAAGTTTTCAGACAATTATAAAATGGTATAAGTGCCAAGATCAAGGTTTACATAGGATGCTGAGGAAGCACTGAGGTATGTACTTAGCCTGCCCATTAAAATACTTCCATGATTATTTATTGGACAGATACAATAACACCATCCAATAAATAATCAGAAAAGTCTTTTTAAAGTTTTGTCTTAAAAATAGTAAGTCATCAAGGAAATCAAGGAAGAGAGAATATTCTAGACCAAGGGCAGGGCCTGTGGGATGATAAAGAGGAGAGAAAAACATATGTGTTTGGAGAAAAGGGTATGTGTGAACATTCAAGATAAAGAGAGGCAGGCATACAAGCCAGGGCTGACCGTCAAAGTGTCAGTCAGGCTAAGGAATTTGGATCTCACCACAGTGTCTCTGAAGAACTGACAGGTTTTGATATGCCCATATTAGCCCTTTGGATCCATCACTCTACTAGCAATTTAGAAAATGTTATGGAAGGAGGTAACACTGGAGACAGGAGGAGCAGAAGGAGGGCTATTGTATCTTTCCAAAAGGCAGAGCAGTGAGTGAGAGAGAAAGAAAGAGAGAATGAGTGTGCACTGCGTTTAGGGATGGGGCAAGCCCCTCCCTGAACTCATGTTAACCAGGGAAGAGGCTCAGTGGGGCTAGGGAAACCTACATGGGAGTACCAGCCTCAGGTTTGGGAGCTGTAACTCAGATTATCTCTCTTTCCCAGGAACCCATTCCTATGAGATGCCCTGTCTCCCTGAGACATCTGGTCACAATAATGGCTATGGTGCTAGGTTCCCTACAATTCAGGAAAACAGCCATTTGGTCCCTCTGACCATGACACTAACCTCCACAACTTCTGTCTCTGTGAGTGGAAGAGACTCAGAGAGGAATGTCTCAGAGTGCCGAGAACCTCCAGGGTGCTGGAGATTTACCCTTCCAGGACTTAGAATTTAATCCCCTGCCCTGGTGTCCACATACCCAAGGACTGGTCTTTCATGCCAGTAATCCTAACTATCCCAAGTAAGAATCTTCAGGGAAACTGTAGAACAGCTGGTCAAAGTCAAGTCCTATAGCTAAGAGAGACATGTGCTGTTCATCAGCACCACATGTTTCCTAGAGAGCCATGTTCAATCAGCCTGCTCCCCCACTGCCC
Source organism: Xerus rutilus (assembly GCA_028644305.1). Taxonomy (NCBI): domain Eukaryota; kingdom Metazoa; phylum Chordata; class Mammalia; order Rodentia; family Sciuridae; genus Xerus; species Xerus rutilus. The sequence continues at coordinate 53,038,025 of CM053402.1, forward strand.
ACCATCACCAGCGCCACCCATGTGTGGACAAGTGTTCCAGGATCAGTGGGAGATTGTAAAAGAAATAAAAGACATGGCCCCCTCCTATAAAATGAATCATCTAGTTCGGAGAAGTAAAATATTCACAGATGTACAAAATGGCTTAAAAACAAATTTATAGAGAAACATAACAGAAAGCCTAGGTGGGGGAACCACTTCCTGAGTGGAAACCCACCATGAAAGCATGCATATGAGCACAGGGCCAAGAGAACCTCCCTCTCCAACTCAAACAGTTATTTTTGTTCAGAGTCTACCTTGTTCTAGAAAGGTTTCAAAACTGATAAGAATATGCGTATGCAAATAAAACTAGAAATAAACAAGAGAAAACTAGAAACAAGGCCAATAAGAACACAGAAGTACTAAACATAAGTCAACCCTATCTTATAGCTATGCTTCAAATGTAGGTCTTCTTTTGCCTGGTAAAAATAAAAGCACAAATTGTTATGTAGTCCTCATGGAATGATATCAGGGAGACACCAAATTCTAAAGCCTTGATTGATCAAAGGGTGGTTCTTGGAACATCAGCCTTAGCATCAAGCTAGTTAGATATGAAAAAATTCAAGCCAACTCCAGACCTACTGAATAAGAGTTTGCATTTTATGAAGAGCCTAGGTGATTCACATGCACATTAAACTTTGACAAATATTATTATGCTAAAAGTCATCTTTCATCTGGAATTTTATACAAGAGGTCTTGAGTAATAAAAGAGGTAACCTATCCATAGTGGGTTTTGTTTGTTTGTTTGTTTGTTTATTTTACAACAAATGTACCAAGTGACTGAGTATGTCTGTTTCCTACAGCAATTTTTGAAATGACAAAGGATATAATAGTAAAATCAACATAAAGCAAAGAGGTCTTAGAGATATGACACGGAAGACATAATTCATAAAAGAAAATTTGGATAAGTTGGATTTCATCAAAATTGAAAACTTGCTACTCTGTGAACGACCCTGATAAGAGGAGGAAAGAAAAGCTAGTCTGGGAGAAAATATCTGCAAACAGTGTAGTATCAAAAGACTAGTATGTAAAATATATAAAAAATCCCTAAAACTCAAGTGAAAAAAAAACTAAATTAGAAAATAAGCAAAAGATGCAAATTAGCATTCACCAAAAGGAGACATGACAGACAGGAAATAAGCACAAAAAATGTTCAGACTTGCCAGGTGCAGTGGCGCACACCTGTAATCTCAGCAGTGTAGGAGGCTGAGGCAGGAGAGTAGCAAGTTCAAAGCCAGCTTCAGCAACTTAGCAAGGCCCCAAACAACTTAGCAAGACCCTATCTCTAAATAAAAAATAAAAAGGATTGGGATGTGACTCAGTGGTTAAGCACCCCTGGATTCAATCCCTGTTACCAAAAAACAGAAAGAAAGAAAAGGGAAAAAAGCATTCAAACTTGTAAATCATTAAGAAAGTTCAAATTAAAACCATGATGCTATATCACCATGTACCTGTTAGAACTGCTAACATAAAAAATACTGTTTATACCAAATGCTGGGGAGGATGAGGAGAAAAATCTATCTCACACACATTGCTTGTGGGAATGCAAAAATGGCACAGCCACCATGAGAAACAGTTTAAAATTTTTTTTATAAAAGCAAACATCCAGCTACATATAACCCAGCACTTACATGGCTGGGCATTCATCCCAGAGAAATGAAAACTTACATTCACACAAGAACTGGTACACAAATGTTCATGACAGCTTCATTCATAATAGTTAAAGTGTAGAAACCATCCAAATATTCTTCACTGGGTAAATAGCTAAGTAAATTAAAGTATATTTGTATAATGTAATACTACACACAAACTTGGGTAGATCTTAAGGGCTTCATGCTTAATGAAAAAAATCCATCTCTACAAAACCACATCCTATGCGATTCCATGTTATAGAGTAACATTCTCAAATGGACAAAGCTATTAATGGAGAATAGGTTTGTGGTTGCCAAGGGACAGGGAAAAGGACAAAAGTAGTGTCATGGGTGTGACAATAAAGAGATATCATAAGGCAGTCCTTTGTGGTGATGGAAGAGTCTCTCACACACATACACACACACACACACACACAAAATCCATGTAAAACTGGCAAAAATTGAACAAGATCATCAATTTAGTTAACAGTACTGTATCAAATCTTAATCTCCTTGTTTTGATGTTATATCATGATGTTATGTCATGTTATGACATGTAAAAAATGCACCATTGAGGGAAGCTGGGTCATGGGTTCATCATAGACTCCCTGTGACATTTTTGCAATTCCCTATGACTCTATAATTACTTCAAAATTGAAAGTTACCCCAAGAAAGCTAAATCTAAAAGCAATTAGGCCAAAACCCATGGCAAAGTGATATAAAGCCTCTCAGTATTTGTAAACCAGCTCTTCAAGGACAACAACAGCAAAAAACAAAAAGCAAAGAACTTCCACTAATTGATGAGTGGCTAATCTCAGGCTACCACTAGGATAAAGACTGGCACTCAGAACTCCTAAATGTGCAATAATTGGCTCTCAGAAGCCAGTGTGAACCAGCTCCAGCACACTGCTGCCTCCTGATAATCAGATTTGGTCCTTGGGCCAATCTGCATTCAAATTCACCTGATGGAATTATTAAACATTTATATCCCTACTGGATCAGAATCCTGAAAGGTTCCAAAGGAAACATGCACTTACAAGTTCCTCAGATTATCTTTATGATCATCAAGGGTTAAATCCTATTAATCAGAGGAATAAATGGTCAGCATACCTCTTTAGTGACCTTGCTACATGAAGCATCCAGTAGTAAACAGAATAGAAAACCAAATTCCTCTATGTTCAAGGGAGCAGAAGCAGCCTTGGAATTCAGCATGCAATTTGGTTACCAACTAGTAAAAGGAGGCACAAAGACTGACTACTCTAGGGGCTGTGGAAGCTGAGGTTTTCTGAACTAAGAATGATCACTGCTATTTTCCATAAATAGCTTCTGTCTCCAACAAGAGCTTCACTGTGCTTTCTATTTAATCCTTCTAAGAAAAAAAAAAAAACAGGGTTAGTTTAAACTGTTATTGGTAAGAACTTTTAAAGAAGTGACTGACATTTATTTTAATTTATTTTATTTTTAAACTTATTTTAATGACAAATAATTACATATTTTAATGGGATACAGTGTGATGTTTTGATACATGTATATGTTATGGAAAGGTTCAAGCATGCTAATTGATATACTTGTCACCTCACTAATATATCAATTTTGGGGGTAAGAATGTTAAAAATCTATATTAACAATATACAATACATTAAATATACAACATATTATATATCGCTATGTATCTATAGTTTATTATCTTCTTGGAATTTATTTATGAAAATAAACATACACATCTATATTTATTTAAATATATATACAACATATTATATATCCCTCTATATAGGTACTTATCTTCTTAGAATTTACTTTTGTAAATATAAATGTATTACACACATTATGAATGTGTTGAAATACACAACACATTATTGTTAACTCTGGGCACCATGTAGTACAATAGATCACTAAAACATTTTGTAGTCCAACTGAAATTTTGTACCCTGTGATCAACATCTTCCCTTTTCGATTCTCCTACCCCAGTTTCAGGTAACCACCCTTCTGCTTAATAACATTTCTTTTTTAACATGTGTTCTACTCCAGTGGTTCCCCAAACTGGGTGGCCATTGGAATCACCTGAAGGGCTTTAAGAAATACTGATGTCTGGTCCACCCCCAGAGATTCTGATTTCACTGCAGTGGGAGGTGGCTAAGACACTAGGAATTAAAACTCCTCAGGTGATGCTAGTGTACGGCCAGGACTGAGAACCACTGTCCATTCTCCCTGAATGTGGTTAGTTGTTTTGCTTTGTTTATGCAAAATCAAAATCAAGTCCCTTTGGGGAACATTCAACAACCAAACCATAGTACTGAGCCTGGAAATCAGAGGTACAATTTGTTGCATTCATTCATCTGAACATATGCTTAAAGTAATATCTACCACACCACAAATCTCTACCTAAGACAATCCTTTGGTTTTGTCCAGATCTTCACAACATCTCTGAGTAGTAGTGTGGGAAAAAAATTGTACTGAGTCAACATTTGTTCTTCTTGGACCCTCAGCAAGAGATGTCAGAGGTCATATGTTATTGTCCCTAAACACCAATTATAAAGGTCCACATGGTTTCCTTCAGTCACATTTGCAGCCAGTAAGTACTTCCAAAATTTAAGTATTTTAATATAAAAATAGAGGTTTGGGGCTCCAATTTGTACAATAGCTCATGCTCCCTCATGGCAACAGCTTGCTGGGTGTGGGCCTGGCTAGACACTTTACTTGGGTTACCTGTTCACTAGGACTCACCACTACTACTCCTGGTTCGCTCAGCGGCACACCTGCTCTAATGCACTCCTTTCTGTTACCTACCTGGCCTGCTGCATTCCTTTGAGCTTTCTTCATTCTTCATGGGAATTTTCACTGCAGAATTCACTGAGTAGCATGAGAGCCAATGTATCAGGAAGCACCAGGGATAAGACAATTGTCCCAATTCTACCCTTTTTCAAAAATCTTGTTCATATCAACATTGATCTACAAAGGCTGTTCCAGGATCCTCTACATTTACAACACTCAGAGAGTCAAATCCCAGTTGCAGTGACAAACTTCAATTGCTGGAGCAGATTTTAAAATTTACTTTGAGGATGCTTACATGTGCCACTCCTGGGCTGATTTAACACCAGGCCTTGGCATCTAATGGCCCTTAGTGATTAATACCAGTCATTTGTTCAAAGTTAACAGCCCCAGAGTGACAGCCATAGATAAATTAACAACATTAGAAAAACACTAAAGCCAGCATTTATAGAGTGGGTCATTGAAGAATATGATAGTAATACAGATTGGCTCTGCTTATAATACACTATTAATGAATTTTGTATGTTGAAGTCATTTTTACCCAGTACCTTTTTAATTGTTCTGAAGTTGTCCATATTTATCTTGATTAAAAAACAAGCCAACTCCTGAAGACATTAATGGGTTTTATGTGCTTAGAAGTGAATATTATAAGCAGATGGAGGAAATGAGTGGGGGTGGGGAGAGAGAGAGCTGGGCATTGTATTTCCATCCAAGCAGTTTGTTACAATGAATCCAAGGTGTTGAGTAATGGGCTGCTATAAATTAGAGAACTGTTTACCTCTTAATGTCTGCCAAAGAAATGTAGCCAAATTTGGGCTTTGCCTTCTCTCTACTCATTCCTGCACCTTGTTAAAGAGACTGGGACAGACTAGTGCCCGGTTCCTGATTGTTACAAGACCATTTATAAGAAGTAGCTTCTTTTTGGACTTTGTTATCTTAGCAAGAATATTTAAACTTCCCCTGTGAGGGATCACAGAGAGTAGAAGGCTCATTTTTTGCAAGAGCAAAAGTTAATTGATTCCACTGAGCTGGGATAAAGCAATAACCACTTAGAAAGTTGTACAGATTGAAAGAACCCAATTCCCACACTGTATGGATGAGGAAATTGTGATCAGAGGGATGGAACACACTGAGTGAGTGAGGTGGGGTGTGAGGGCAGGAGCCTCAGCAGTTCACAGGTCTCTCCTCCCTCAATATACCAACATTCAGCCATTCCATAGGAAGAGGGAGGAGGCAGAATGAACTTCATGGCAACTGTTTGGGAGTTATCTGATTTAGAAAGATAAGACAATAAAAAGTACATTTCAGGAATCCCTGCAATGCATCTCTTCAGAAGGAAACTACCAGGTCATGTAGATAAGTTCCTGTCATGTATTTACTAGAACTTTCTGAACTGGTTGTTTGAGAACCACCGTCCAAGTTTTATCCCTTGTTTGCTCCAATTACCAGTAGCCACCTATAGTCTAAGAAATAAACCAATGCTGGAATTGCTCAAAAGAGGGACAGTGTGTTGTTTCTCAGATTGCAAACACTGCCTAAAACATCTTCTGTTACTAACTTGCTCCATAACTTTGAGTAGCAAATTATCAAAATCTGTGTCTCCATCCACAGTCACAGAACGAGAAATTTAACTCAGGAGATCCTTATGTGGCTATCATTTGTGGACTACTCATGGACTGTGATGGCAGCTATAACAGGAAGGGGCTTTTAGCAGGGTCACTGGGAAGTGTGGAAGAGAGTCATGCAACAAAGAACTTGATTGAGGACACTAGCGCAGGACAGGGCAGCAACCAGATCTTCTCTTCTCTTCACTCTGGGCTCTGGCAGAGGCTCTTATATTTTGTGTGAGGCATGACTTGCCAAAGCATCAAAAAGCAGGGAGAAAGTGAGGAACAAGCAGACTTTCTTCCCACCTCACTCTTTAGCTGTCATTATGGAACTTTGGGGGAATCTTTGCAACTCCAAGTAAAATGAGTGGGCTCCCTAAGACAGTGGCTGAGCCTCCAGAGATTTCTTATGTGGAAACAATTATTGCCTGTCCCTCAAGCAAACTCAGACACCCTCAGGAGCCAGGAAAAGGTTGAAGTAAGACATCAGAGCAGACATTGGGCTGCTTACAGCAGCCAACCTGAGCACTTGCTGACTGTTAAACTGCATGTGGCCTGAGGCTGCCTGGGTACCTTGAGTTCTTATTTAATGAACTCCAACCCAACTTAGTACATAAATAAACTGGAAACCTAACTTAGGAGTATAGTCAATAAGTTCTTGGTATCCGCAGAGTATTGGTTCCAGGATCTTCTCAAATGCTCAAATTCATAGATGTTCAATCCTTATATATGAAACTGTGTAGTATTTGCATATAACCTATGCACAGCCTGTCATGTACAGTTAACCCTTTGAATCAGTTGGCTCTGAATCCACAAATTCAGCCAACCACAGATGGAAAAGATATTTTTGAAATCCTGTAACAGCAGTCAACATGTACACACTTATTTTTCTTGTCATTACTGTAAAGAATATAGTGTAGCAACTATTTACATAGTATTGATATTGTATTGTAAATAATCTAAAGATGATTCAAAGTACACAGGAGGATGTGTGTAGATTGTATGTGAATGCTATACTATGCTATACTATTTTATATAAAGTACCTGAGCATCCTGGGTCTTTGGAATCCTAGTATCATCTCTCTACCTTACTGGAACTAGTCCCTCATGGATACTAAGGGATGACTGTAACTTAAAATCAACCCTAGATTGTATGTAATACCTAACATGGTGTAAACTGTACATAGTTGATGTACAGTATTGTTTATGGAAGAATGACAAAAAGCCAGCCTCAGCAACGGCGAGGCGCTAAGCAACTCAGTGAGACCCTGTCTCTACATAAAACACAAAATGGGTTTGGGGATGTGGCTCAGTGGTTGAGTGCCCCTGAGTTCAATCCCTGGTACCAAAAAAAAAAAAAAAAAAAAAAAAGAATGACAAGAAAAAAATTTCTGTTCATGTTCAGTACAGGCACAATATTTGATAGTATTTTAGATCTGTGGTTGATGGAGCTCATGCATACAGAACCCGTGGGTGCAGAGAGCAAACTATAAGGTTTTCTTGTAACAACTAGCTGAGTCTCAGCCAATCACAGCTGTTGAGCTCAAACCAATCATTAGTTGCCAACTGAGTAGACCATGCCTGATGAGGCAAACCAAGCTGTAAGTGATCAAGATCAGGCCATCTCTTTATCTCACTTCAGCTCTCTGTTCATAAATACTTCCTGCTCAAATTCATTTGGAAGAATAAGAGACCCAGAATAGCCAAAGCAATCCTTAGCAAGAAGAGTGAAGCAGGAGGCATCACAATACCTGACCTCAGATTATACTACAAAGATATAGTAACAAAAATGGTATGGTACTGGCATCAAAATAGACATGTAGACCAATGGTATAGAATAGAAGACACAGAGACGAAGCCACTTACATACAGTTACCTTATACTAGATAAAGGAGCCAAATACGTACACTGGAGAAAAGACAGCCTCTTCAACAAATGGTGCTGGGAAAA